>JBBGZY010000357.1:9113888-9717500 GCA_037952925.1 Lithobates clamitans
GGATTTGGGACTTCTGGGGCACTTTACTGAATTAAAAAGAAATTCTAGGCTATAAAAACCTCAAACATTTGATGCTAACAAATCCTGCTAAAGTCAAAAAATGATTTACCGTACATAGTTACATAGTAGGTGAGGTTGAAAAAAGACACAAGTCCATCAAGTCCAACCTATGTGTGTGATTATATGTCAGTATTACATTGTATATCCCTGTATGTTGCAGTCGTTCAGGTGCTTTTCTAATAGTTTTTTGAAACTATCGATGCTCCCCACTGAGACCACCGCCTGTGGAAGGGAATTCCACATCCTTGCCGCTCTTACAGTAAACAACCCTCTAAGCAGTTTAAGGTTAAACCGCGTTTCTTCTAATTTTAGTGAATGGCCATGTGTCTTTCTAAGTTTCCTTGCGCGGAAACGTTTTTTCTCTATTGTGGGGTCACCAGTATGGTATTTGTACAATAAAATCATATCCCCTCTCAAGTGTCTCTTCTCCAGAGAAAATAAGTTCAGTGCTCTTAAACTTTCCTCATAACTAATATCCTCCAGACCCTTTATTAGCTTTGTTGCCCTTCTTTGTACTCGCTCCATTTCCAGTATATCCTTCCTGAGGACTGGACAGCATACTCCAGGTGCAGCCAGACCAAAGTCTTGTAGAGTGGGAGAATTATCGTTTTATCCCCTTTATAATGCATGCCAATATTCTATTTGCTTTGTTAGCAGCAGCTTGGCATTGCATGCCATTGCTGAGCCTATCATCTACTAGGACCCCCAGGTCCTTTTCCATCCTAGATTCCCCCAGAGGTTCTCCACCCAGTGTATAGATTGCATTCATATTTTTGCCACCCAAATGCATTATTCTACATTAAACCTCATTTGCCATGTAGTTGCCCACCCCATTATTTTTTTTCTGATCTTCTTGCAAGGTTTCCACATCCTGCAGAGAAATCATTCCCCCGCTTAGCTTAGTATCATCCACAACTACAGAGATTGAGCGTTTTATCCCATCCTCCAGGTCATTTATGAATAAATGAAATAGGATTGGTCCCTGGACAGAAATGAAATCAGTTTACCTTAATCTCAGTAATACTGTGAAACCAACGTTCTGACAGTTCCTCTCATGCATGGGTCTGATTCCTAAAGCTTGTGCTGTATAACATTGGACCTCTGTGTTTGATAAATTTGATAAATGAGAAACTTTTTGGTACCATAGATACAGCAGGCATTCTGAAGATGGGAGGTCAGATCATCAGACAATTAGTGCAGGACCTCCGCTGAATGCAACCTATGCAAGCTTATGGACAGTGCTGTATGACTTTGTGGTACAGTAGTGCAGCATCTACAGGGGTAAAGTATAACTAAAAGCAAAACTTTTTTGGTTTTTGTTTTGGATAGAGTGGGGAGGGATTAGAACACCTGTCAGTTTTTAGAGCTCCCGTTAAGGAGATTCACCCTCTCTATTTGTTCTGTTTACCATTATCACAAGAAAACCTCAAATTTTAGATTGTCTCCAGAAAAGTAAGAGGGGAAATATTCTATTGGGGACACTAGTTCTGGGGACCGGGGGGGGGGGGGGTCCCCAAGGAATCCCCTTAATTTGCTGGGATTTCCTCTTACTGTTCTGGCCATGGAACAGGAAGTGAAGGGAAATCTCCACAATGGGACATGGATGACAACAATAAACCTTGCAGGGGTTATAAACATCCCTTATTCTATCCAAAATGAAAAAAAAAGAGTTTTACCTAAAGCTTTACTTAAAGTCAGGTGGTGAGGAGGTGACATAACGCCCCTCACCTCCTGTCAAACTTCAATTAAAACACAGTTTGCTTTTCGGGGGGCATCACACATGTGAACAAGTCCTAAGGTTCCATTCACATCTGCACGCTCTGGGAACGCACGCAGAAATGAGCATCTCCGCATGCACAAAAACATTGCACTTATGATGCCATTTATTGTTAATGGCACCCCAAATGCGGGAAGCAAAAATGTGTTTTGATTTGCACAAAAACGCAAGACAAACACAGCAAAATGTGCGCTACAAAACTGTGCAAACCGGAACGTGCAACAAACCCTGGAAGCAAACGCAAAAAAGCTGTGTAAATCTCAGGAATGGATGAACAGAAATACAAACCTTTATCAGGTATGAGCTCCAATGTATGCATTATAACTATGTTTGCCTGGAGTTCAGCTTTAAAGCAGAATTAAACCCCAGAGCAAAATTGTAATATACTACAGTTTACTAATCATCCTTTGATGTGGTGGCTTCATTAGTTTCCTTTCTTTGTGCCTTTTTCCCCTCTGTTTTCACCAGGTGATAGGGCTGGTAACACCTCCTGTGATAGAATGCCCCCACTCTGGATGAAGGAGCACAGGGGGCATCTTTGGACATTAGCATTGTCAGTCTGGGGGAAGGGGAGTGTTAGATGGACTAGCAAATAAAGGCGAAAATCCAGTTTACACTGCAAATGCACAAAATTACAGCAACAGTTTTGTGCTTTTGGGATAAAGGTTTTATATGAAATTTAAAAAGCTGATCATTGTAAGCACCCCTGTCAGTGCTAAATGGTTTGTCTCAACACTCTGATACATTTGTAAGGGAGCTTGTTCTTTTTAAAACAATAGACTTACTGGCTAGATCACCAGGTAAAAATAAAAGAAAGAAAGCCTATGAAAGATAACGAATGCAGTCATCACATCAAGATCTGGTACGCTGCAATATAATAAATGTTTGCTTTTTAGTTTAATACTTCTTTAAGCACATCAGAAGGCGGTCATACACAACCTTTAACAACAGCCTTGTAATAGGTCAAATAAATTCCCTATAATTTTTTCTTGAAAACAGTCATTTACCATACAATTAATGCAATCATAATCTTTGTGTGTTAAGGGCCTAAGGCCTCTTCTGAGTGCTCTGTGGTTATTGTGGGTCATGAAAACAGGCTTTTGTTTACTGTGGAATATACTAGATCACTTTCTTCTGAATTTAGAAAACAAAACAAAGCAGCCCTGTTTGCCCCTCAGCACTATGTATATCTCAGGACCACAACTAAAAACAGCACTCAGGTCTACTTTCTGAGAGGGACAAAGATAGAAATGAAGCATGTCAGGCCTGTCAAGAGTATCAAAGCCTTGTTTAAATGACTTTAGTCCTTCTAGGTAGAAAAAATATACAAAAGACAGCATACATGTGATATGGTTTATATATACTGCAATTACAACTCACAAAAAAAAGCTTTGACAGGACTATGGTATGGCTTGAATCATGGACCCTCTCTCTGAGGAAATTGTATGTTTATCCTTAGCTTTGATATAAATGGGAGCTTAAAGTGGAACTTCACCCAAAAGCGGAAGTTTTGCTTGTCTGCCTCCTTTCTCCCCCTTCCTCTTTATGTGTTGGCATTTTAAATTTATTTGTTTACAAACTATTTTATTTAGTACTAAAGGTGGTACAAAAAAAAACTTTTGACATATGCCATATAAAAATTTTACATTTTAAATTTATATGGGGGGGGGAGCAGATACTTGGTTTTGACAGGTACTCGCTTCCACTTCCAGCCAAATCACTGTGGTGATCCGAGCGGAAATTTGCCCCCCTCCCTCCCCCACAGCCTTCTGGGACACATCACCATGAGACCATTCACAATGCGCAGCAGTCAGCTTTCCACACTAAAGATGTTGGCTCGGGTGAGGACCATGCTGGATCCCTGGACAGGTAAGTGTCCTATTATTAAAAGTCAGCAGCTACATTTAAAAATTGCTCTGGGAGCCACCCCCACCTATAAAGTTGCACAGCCCTGAAAAAGAGGGAGACCATTCCCTCAAAACGCGTTGGCTCCATGTACATGTTTACATTTTGTGAAACCTACAACAAGAGTTGCATTTTTTTGGACACCAGGCTCTCCCTCCTCCTCACGCAAGTCTTCTCTCTGAAACAACCACATGGGCATACCAGAGAGGTAGCAACCCAAGCCCCCAAGAAGGTCCACCACCACCGTCCACTGTTGGGCTCAACCTACTGGAAGTGATTCCTACCTCTTACCGCCCACAGAGCCACCTACCTACAACTCGTGACTGATCTAGTCAGTCCAGTGCGGTCTCCAACCCAAGCCAGATACTTGCATTAACTCAGCAGTATATGTTTTTCTAAGCAACATGGTTTTATTACCTGTTGATCCTGTCATTAGATCGACTACTTTTCAACTTTGTTTAGCAGTTGTTGTAAAAGTGGCAGTGGTTGTTGAGACAAACCATTTAATACTGACTGGATACTTACAACGGTCAGCTTTGAGTCATAGATAAAACCTTCATCCCAAAAGGAAAAAAAAATCGGTTGTTGTAACAGCCTATAACCATTAGCTAGAGTTAGGATTTCATTTGTTAGTCACTAGGGTTTGGCGAGCTGTTCGGGCCGAGCCTCAGTTTGGCCCGAATAGCACCTATTCGGTGTTTGCAGAATTTGCAAGGCGCTTGGTGGGATGTTCTCCCGCTGAGTGCCCCACAATGTACTGTGCCCAGCATTGTAACAGCCCTGATGCAAGGCTTTGCCCAATCAAGGCACAGAGCACTGTGAGAGCCCTGATTGGACAAAGTCATGATGACTTTGCCCAATCATGGCTGAGTGCTCATAGTCACACCCCACACTATAAAAAGTTCCTTCCCACAGAACCTTTTGCAGTGTGAAGTGGGAGATAGTTAGTGTGAGTGTATTGTGTCAGTGTAGTGTCAGTGTAGTGTGAGTATAGTGTAGTGTGAGTGTATTGTGTCAGTGTAGTGTTAGTGTAGTGTCAGTGTAGTGTGAGTATAGTGTAGTGTGAGTGTATTGTTTCAGTGTAGTGTTAGTGTGGTGTCAGTGTAGTGTGAGTATAGTGTAGTGTGAGTGTATTGTGTCAGTGTAGTGTTAGTGTAGTGTCAGTGTAGTGTGAGTATAGTGTAGTGTGAGTGTATTGTGTTAGTGTAGTGTGAGTATAGTGTAGTGTGAGTGTATTGTGTCAGTGTAGTGTTAGTGTAGTGTGAGTATAGTGTAGTGTGAGTGTATTGTGTTAGTGTAGTGTCAGTGTAGTGTGAGTATAGTGTAGTGTGAGTGTATTGTGTCAGTGTAGTGTTAGTGTAGTGTCAGTGTAGTGTGAGTATAGTGTAGTGTGAGTGTATTGTGTCAGTGTAGTGTTAGTGTAGTGTCAGTGTAGTGTGAGTATAGTGTAGTGTGAGTGTATTGTGTTAGTGTAGTGTCAGTGTAGTGTGAGTATAGTGTAGTGTGAGTGTATTGTTTCAGTGTAGTGTTAGTGTAGTGTCAGTGTAGTGACAGTTACATATGTAGCAAGGTCTCCGGCCTCCTTCAGTCTAATGAGAACATCCAGGGTACAGAGATATCTGACATCCTTCTGTATGTGGTGGGTTGTGAGGCATAATGGGTGCAAGGTGGATAAAGTTATTGGGCGCCAGACACTTCTTGAATGCTAAAGAGATGTTTATTTCTCTTACAAGCTTTTGAGGGAAAGAGAGTTAGGGCCAGGACACCCTTGAGTAGTTGCAGGTTCAATTAGCAGACTGCAGGGAAAGACCTCCAGCAAGAAGCCACATCTGCACGTGCAGGAATGCTTTCTCCTATGGCAACAGTCTTTAACAGTTCCTAACACAAAGCGTAACAGTTCTTTTACCTTCACTACAACTTCTCCTTGTAGTTCTCCAGCCCACTGAGCTCCCGGTCTCTCACTAGACCCTCTGATTCACTGCCACTGAATGCATTGAGCTCCTCCAATCTTCCCGGTGGTATCTTTCTCAAGTGTCACCCCTGCTGGTTCCCTAGCTTGGCACTCCCGATACTTCTAAAGTTTCACCCCACTGGCCTGCTCAGTCTCTGGCTTGACACACAAGGCTGCTCTGCAAGCGTCACCTCCGCTGGCTGGGTCCCTGACTTGATCACCGCCTAAAGTTTCCCGATTCTCCACCGTGCCTGTTCTGTGAGAATACTGCTCCGGTACTTGCTTCACTTACTCACTGTGGTCCGTGGTAATAAGGTGGTTGGTCCCTTAGTGGCGAAAGCTTCCCTTCTACCTCCGACCACTGACAGGTTCTCTGGCCGGCCGAACCGTCACTTCTGGTTGGACTGCAAGCCGCAATCCCAACCCTGTGTTGCTCTCTTGCTTCTGGATACGCCCTCAGACAGCCTAGCATCCAAATGCCCCCAGGATAGGCCCAATCTCTGGCCAAGCATAGATCACCTGACTCCACCCGAATATATAGGCTCTCCCAGCAGGCCAAGGGATTTAAGAAAACCCCTGCCCATTGGCTAAGATACCCCATATACCCATAATCTGACCTTGAGTTGCCCTTCTCTAATATCTAATACCACCAAGTACCCGGCCACCTATTGGTAGAAGAGAAAAGTGCAACAAGGCCAAACCTAGGGAGAAATCAATAGATCTCTAACAATTAACCAGGATAACTACTCCTGGCAAGTAAATTTGTGAGGAGCACCCCTGCCTAAACTCCATGGTGCTACACATAGTTACATAGTTAATCAGGTTGAAAAAAGACACAAGTCCATCTAGTTCAACCAAAGATAAATAAAAATACAATCCCATATACACAATCCTATATCTACAGTTGATCCAGAGGAAGACGAAAAACCCCAGCAGAGCATGCTCCAATTTGCTACAGCAGGGAAAACAATCCTCCCTGGTACCCCGAGAGGCAATCGAATTTTCCCTAGATCAACTTTACCTATAAATGTTAGTACAGTACCCAGTTATATTATGTACATTTAGGAAAGAATCCAGGCCTTTCTTTAAAGCAATCTACTGAGCTTGCCAGAACCACCTCTGGAGGGAGTCTATTCAATATTTCACAGCTCTTACTGTGAAGAAACCTTTCTGTATTTGGAGATGAAATCTTTTTTCCTCTAGACGTAAAGAGTGTCCCCGTGTCCTCTGTGATGACCTAAAGTGAATAACTCAACACCAAGTTCACTATATGGACCACTTATTTATTTGTACATGTTGATCATATCCCCCCTTATTCTCCTCTTCTCAAGAGTGAATACATTCAGTTCCTCTAATCTTTCCTCATAGCTGAGCTCCATGCCTCTTATCAGTTTGGTTGCCCTTCTCTGCACTTTCTCCAGTTCCCCGATATCCTTTTTGAGAACTGGTGCCCAAAACTTAACTGCATATTTCAGATGAGGTCTTACTAATGATTTGTACAGGGGCAAAATGATATCTCTCTCTCTGGAGTCCATATCTCTCAATACAAGAAAAGACTTTTGCTCACTTTGGAAACAGCAGCTTGGCATTGCATGCTATTATTGAGCTTATGATCTACCAAAACCCCCAGATCCTTCTCCACTACAGATTCCCCCAGTTGTACTCTCCCTAGTATGTATGATGCATGCATATTCTTAATGCAGTGCGAGTGTAGAGTGTTAGTGTAGAATTAGTGTAGTGTCAGTGTATTGTGAGTGTATAGTGTTAGTGTAATGTTAGTATAGTATCAGTGTAGTGTGAATATAGTGTAGTGTCAGTGTTGTTTCAGTGTAATGTGAGTGTAGCGCAGTGTTAAACAGCTTTACATTCAGTGCTGTATACACGCTTTTTTTTTTTTGTCGGTGCCTCCTTTTTTTTTAGTTTTGTTCCCCCTGTTCCCTTTCTTTCAAATTGTCAGTTTGTCCTACTGTGACACTGGTGTCCCCTCTTTTTTATGATTATATATTTTTTCTTTTAGTGTTTCAATTTCTGTCAGCAGCAGTCCCTAATTCTACACAGTTTGCACCGTCTTTTTTTATTATTGTTGTTCCCCTGCCCCCTTTTTTAAATTGTCCATTTGTCTTACTACGACGCTGGTGTTCCCCCTTTTTTATTTTTTTATTTTTTTCCCGTTTTTCAGCACCAAACACCACATTTAATTAAATAAAGTGCATCCAATCGCCCATTTCCTATTATCTAATACATTTGTGTAATAAGCCCCCCCCCCCCATCATGTCTGGGAGGCCAACGAGGAAAGGCAGACATTCCCATGCCACTATGAGGGGGCCAGCAGTGTCTGTATCCACGGGCAAAGGTGGATGTGGTCTGTTCTCAGGCAGATTTGTATCTGTTTAGTGATGTTGGTTGTGCTATCCAGCCACAGCATGCAAAGGAGGTGGTGGACTGATTTACTAAACCATCCTCATCCTCCTCATCCTCTATGACCCAAGCGGACACTAGTTTGCAGTCATCCGCAGCTGCCAGAGCGGCTTATTCTGCCTCCTTGTCCACAGCTACTCCTGCCATAGTCCCAGCATCATGCATGGAGGAGTCAGCTGAATTATTTAAACACTTTCTTCTTGAGGATGCACCGACATTACTTGATTCAGATGTTGGTTCTGACGTTGAGGAAAGAAGTAACATGAGCCTACAGAGAGGGAGAACACTGATAAGCTACAAATTGGCAGTCATGTTCCCCCATGAACTTGGGCCTGAGTATACTGTAATTTGGCTTCTTCACATAAGGCTTGCTCACTGTGGTGCAAAACTTTGTTATTTCCATCTAAAGTCTGGCAAATAGACACTGGGATGTATTCTAAGTGCACTAAAATGTGCTCTCATTACACAGACTGGCTACCCAAGCCGTTGTTTACAAAACAAAGAAAGCTTGCAGGGAAAATCAATTCAAATGCCTTTTTTTTTCTTTATATATGTCAGTTTTGCTGCAGCAGGTTCTATACATGGTACAGATGGGCCACTTTAGTGGCAGACTAAGGGGGCCCCCCAGCACTATATTTAAAGAAATTTTTCATTTTTATTGTTTCACTTTAAGCATCATTAACCACTAGCCGACCAGCTGCCGTTGTTATACAGCGGCAGGTTGGCTCTCCTGTGCAAATCGCCGGAAACAAGGAGAGAGGCGCCTCTGGGTGCAGACGTTTTTATATATAAACTTTATTAGACATACAGGTGTCAACTCACATTTAGGCTGAAAATATAGGCATTGTGGTTTCCCAACAGGGATAGTCCTGGTGACGCTCCTGAGTCCTGCTTCCTTAACCCCACACGATCTAGTGTTGTCAGTGAGGAGTCCGCCGCTGTAGATGGAAAGCCGGCTACGGAGGACGGACTCAAGATGAGGCGTGAGGCACAAAGGCACAGGTGGCTGCAGGGGATGACGTCACTAGTAGTGGACACGTTTCATGAGCATGCACGCTGCGATGTCCTGGCAAGCCACACTCCTTTCTCAATGGACATAATGGGAAGACCATACAATGCCATTTTAAGGAGGATGAGTGGGGAAGGGGAGGGAACAGGGGCGTGGGAATAGGCGCGCACGTGCCAGCCACGTGAGGTAGGAGCCGATGTCCATGGCGGCAGCTGTGATGTCCGCCGTGTACCCGCGATCGCTCCTGAGAGAGACAGAATGGGGGATCTGTCAATATAAACAGACAGATCCCCGTTCTGTCAGGGAGAGGAGAGAGATCTGCTGTTCCTAGTGATTAGGAACAGCGATGTCTCTCTACTACCTGTCAGTACACTGCCCCCACAGTTAGAAACACCTCTCTAGGACACACTTAACCCCTTGATTGCCCCCTAGTGTTAACCCCTTCCCTGCCAGTGACATTTACACAGTAATCAGTGGCTCTTTTTAGCTCTGATCGCTGTATAAATGTCACTGGTCCCCAAAAAGTGTCTGATCTGTCCACCGCAATGTCGCAGTCCCCCTAAAAATCGCAGATCGCCAACATTAGTAAAAAAATAATAATAATAAAAATGCCATAAGTATATCCCCTATTTTGTAGACGGTATAACTTTTGCGCAAAGCAATCAATATACATTTATTGCGATTTTTACCAATAATATGTAGAAGAATACATATTGGCCTAACCTGATGAAAAAAATATTTTTTTCAAAATAATTGTTGTATATGTATTATGGCAAAAAGTAAAAAATATAGTTTTTTTTCCAAAATTCAAAACAATAAAAAACAAAGAGGTGATCAAATACCATCAAAAGAAAGCTCTATTTGTGGGAAAAAAGGACATAAATTTTGTTTGGGTACAGCGTCACATGAACGCGCAATTGTCAGTTAAAGCGACGCAGTGCCGTATCGCAAAAAATGGCCTAGTAATTAAGGGGGGAAATCCTTCCAGGGCAGAAGTTGTCCTGCTCATTTTAAAAAACATATTTTTTTTTTGCATTGATACATGTCCCCCAGGGCAGTACCCTTTTTATGGCCAATAACTTGCATATAAGCCTTAAAAATGGTGACTTTTGATTTTTCAATTTCTGGTCCCCTAGACTTTAATTTGCTCTAGGTTCTGGTCCGAACTTTTTCCCTGTTCTGGAGTTCTGGTGTAGCATAGAACTCAGGGGTGTTCTGCCCATCACTATTAGTGGCTTATCCAAAGTCCACCTAAGTTTACTAGTGTATCTAACGCTACCCTCAGGTTGACAATGCTGCTATCCAAGGGCAGCTATTCTGCTTCTCCACAGATACAGTTAAGGAGTGAGTGTAGCCACCCTAAGACAGAAAGTCTGGTACCGGCAGGATCTCCAGGTGAAAATAAAGGAAACTAAAGCCTAAAAAAGGAAAATGAATGCACCCACCACATCTAAGAACTGGTATTCTGCAATATATGTATATTTTTAGGGTTTGATTTAGATTTTATTAAATCTGACAAAAAAATCTACTGGGCAGGAACCCAGAGACCATTTAAAACCTGAAAGATATTGTAATGCTTTTTCTCTCTGTCTGTAAGAAAGCAGTTACCCTCTATCTATAAAAATGTTATATTTGTACAATAACTCACCTACTTTTACATCAGCCATACTTTGGAGCCACTTAATAGCATAGTGTCCCTTTGAAATGAATAGTTTGGGACTTGTTTGGGAAAGAAAAAAGAGGTATAGTCTGTTAGTTTTTTTTTTTTTTGTACAGGATCATAATATGAAAATTGTCTGCTATGGACAATTTCACTTTTTTCTTTTTTGTGTCTTTATGTCTAGAGCAAAAAAAAAAAGCATTATTTCTTTTTACACTCTGACCTTAAAAAGTACTGTAAACATTATAGTATCTTGTCCCCATGTGGTGGCCTCTTTAGCAACAAGAATCTCTCACTTGATTGTAGTCATGTTGCAGACACTGGTGAAGAGCAGATTATATAAAAGCTAGAAATGAATAAAAATGGCTTTTAAGACTGTCAAATTTCCAGCTCCCAGTCTTTTACAGCTTGAGGTCCACAGAAAGGAGACATTTCTTGCCTTGTTATCACACTTTGAATCACAAAGGGGTTGGATTGTGAAAACGTAGCAAGAGTGGAGAAATATAGCAACCAAACTTCATGTATTATCTGAAATTGGAGTGTGGAGCAAGAAAACGGAGTAGTTCTGTGTAATAACTTTATTTTTCACTAGCTCCAGGGGGGAATACATCAGATTTACAGGACTTTAGACTTTGAATACCTTCTATATAGCGATCGACCGATATCGTTTTTTATTTGCAGATACAATACTGAATTTTCGGCCACCTCTCAGGCCGATAGCCGATATTATGTGCCGATATTTTGTACATTTAAAATTTTTATTTTTACACTGTTCTTTTACTTTTTTTTTATCACTGTTGTAAACATCCCTTATGACAGTAATAGGCAGCACAGGTACTCTTTATGGTGGGATTGGGGGTCTATAAGATCCCAAACCCCTCCTCTGCACTTGAAAGTATTCAAAACACCAAGATATGCGTTTTTGAACACTTTCTATTTTTTGAAACTGGCGCCTTTAAGATGCCAGTAATCTGGGAAGTGATGTCATGACATCGCTTTCGGATTACTAGATCCGAGACCTGAACAAAACATCAGCTTTGTTTGGGTCTTCAGCCAGCTGGCGGACATTCCAGCTGGTGGATCGAGCCTCCCGGTGCGATGGAAGAGCCCGGGTGAGCAGCGGGAGGGGGGGCATCCCCCCACTGATTGTAGTAACAGCCGAGTGGATGCTGAGCTGAGCTGCATCGGTTGTTACTACAATAAGGCTGACCGTCCGCTCTAAAGAACGGTACCGGGTGATGCATGCAGCTGCATGCATCACCCCGGTAAAACCCTTGAAGCAGTATCGGTAATATCAGGTACGTTTGGGACCGATACCTTAAAGAAAGTGAAAATCGGCTGCAAAGATAAACGGTCGATCACTACTTCTATGCATAACAAAGAAATTAGAGATGTATACTGCAGAGTGTGGCACCGCATTCAATAGTATTTGAGCAGAAAACAAAAAAAAGGAAAAAGAAAATGGACTTTTAAGGTTGCCACTATAATCCCAATTAGGAAAGGAAGTTGGTCCCACATTATAATAAAAATTTTAAATGTATTGAAATCACATAAAAACACATGAAAAGAAGTACATGAACATGTCTAAATAGTACACTGTCCCGCATATAAAAAATGGAGCAGAAAGCTGATAAAGGAAAACCGCATGGATGGCCCAAAAATGATGACTCTGTAGTCCAAGAAGATATAATAAGCCTATAATAAAGCTTACCTGTAGGTACAATTAATATCTTCTAAACCTACACGGTTTAGGAGATAGTCACCCTGCATGCAGCCGCTGAAGTCAGCAGCGCATGCACAGTGAAGGTCCGGCATATCGTGCTGAACCTTGCCGGAACTGAGGACTCCCGTGGTGCATACTAGCTCATTATGTCTTTGCCTTACAGGTTTTTATTTATTTATTTTTATTTGATTTGCGGTTATACAACCGCTTTAAGGGAATCTCTTGGGGAAGTGTTCTAATCCATTTCCCCTCTAACCAAAACAAAACAAAAACATTTTGCCTTTAGTTATACTTTAAGGAAGCCCATTTTTTTTAATACCCAGTTCATTACATTGGACTGTGATGGAGGTGTGAGTGGAACAGAACATACCCAGAGAGCAGAAGTGGTCACAAGGTTCTTTATTGAGAAACCAGGCCTACAGAGAGTTGGGCATGGATATTTTCTCAAGGGTTGTATAAGCACAGAACGAAAAACAGGGCAATCTGGCATAACAAGGGTGAAGTCCACTGACACAGGGCGGTAATCTGGGCACAGCATAGGTTAAGTCCAGCACACATGGCAGCAATCTGGGCACAGAAAGAGGTAAGTACAGCACTCAGGGCAGTAATGTGGCACAGCAAAGGTTAAGTGCAGCACACAGGCCAGTAATCAGGGCACAACAGGTTAGGTAGAAGTGTGGCACAGCAAGAGTAAGGTGACTCACCAAACGACAACTTCAGCCATAGAGGATCCAGATAGGGTGGCAGGAATATGATGTCCAGAGGGCAGAGAACCTTTACAGGACTGTGTCCTGGTCACAGCTTGAGGACCACATAGGTTACAGTTGTGAGAGGAGTCAGGATACTGCAAAGAGAAATAGCCTATGAAGTAGCAATGTGGAACTGCAAGGGGAAATAGTCTACTCCACGGGGCAGTAAGCGCAGCCAATACAGAACAGCAAGTCCCAGCAGTGCCAGTGTCCACAAAGTAGCACACAGCCCATGCATGTAGCAATCCTAAATATCTTCTAGTCTTCCAGTGGAACCTCCAGACATGAGTTTCCCTGTGTCCATCACTGGGGGAAGCTCTGAATAGTCTGACCCCTTTCTTTGAGAAATGGTCTGCTATATTGTACCTTTGCATCAGCACAGACCTCAGCCCAAATGGCCAGTGTAGAGGTGTCTGGCTATCCTGGTACAAAATCCAATGAATTCTGTGCTCCCTGCTGAAAAATAATACCTAACTCCACTGTTTTGGCACAGGAACTCACTAATCAATTAGGTAGATCAGATAATGTATTTACACACTGCTTACTTACTAATCAGTTTTCATGTAACAGCGGGGTGAATTGGTGGATGTTTGTTACTAGTGGCAACTACACAGCTACATTTAGAATTTTTAATTTTTTTTATTTCACAAAATCTAAAATTTTTGATCTACATTACATGGATCCAAACCTGTCCATGCAGCATTTTCGGCAGTGCACATCAGAAGGTACATTGTGCTGCCATTTAGAAACATGGGTGCAAACCATTGAATTAACCAGGCCCCTAAATGCTCTCAGTCAAAAAAATAGTTTTTTATTTCCTTATGCTGCTAGCATTAGGAAATAGATAGGAAGGTATATTATATTTAAATTTATATTTAAGCTTTTTTTTTTTTACATTTCTTTAGTTGCCTCCTGTTTTCTCGCCCAGGTCAAAATGATGTCCCAAGAGTCTTCATGGGCGTTTAAAAAAAAATTCTGGATGAGGGGCTTTCTTAGCTAAGCACATCATCCTGCCTACATGTCTGACCTAAGGGCAGATGGATTCCAGGAAGCAAATGCTACATGAAATTATCTGCCCTTACACAAGATGGTCACGGCTAGAAATGCTGAGGGGGGGGGGGGGGGGGGGAATAACTGAACAAAATAAAGAATGGAGACATGGATGGATGGGAGCGTTTGCTTTGAATATTAAAAATGAATAACATTTAAAAAACATTTTCCATTTGTGGTGTTCAGATACAAATTATCCCACTTAAATGTTGCTAGAAATTCATTATGGGCTAATTTACAGTATAACAGATGTGGCAATAAATGTCGGGCTTGCATGCAATTCTATGTGTTTTCAAATTTGCTGCATTTGGAAATGTTCCCAGTTGACTGGAATGGTACTGCACCTGTAATTTAGCTCGTATACAGTTTAAACATTTGTGCTTTTTTTGAACACACATATTTCTGTATTTTGTTGAATACCTTTGCAAAATGCAGACTATTAAAAGCAGTGTGAACAGCCCCTCCGCTAATTCTTTATTTAGCGTATCCTTTTGGATACAGTACTGCAATTTACTGAGAAAACATAAAGCTACATTTTGGTTTGTATGCTTTATACATGACTGTATTATAACTCAGCAAAATGAAGATGCTTATGAAACCAGTATGACTATTTTAAATTAAAATATATATAATATATTTTATTTCATGCATTTATTCTAAGCATATTGTATTTGTTGCTACTTTCTTTAATATTGCTTGCCAAAGTCATCTGTCACACATTTCCCCTTAAAGTGTCAGAAAAGCCTAACACAAACTATTCTTAAAGAGAGGTAGATAGGTCCGCGCTTAGGACAGTGTGAGAGCTGCTGCCTATCCCTAATTGGTACCCCAAGGGGTCCAATTATTGAATAAGTATATGATATGAGAATATAGACGGCGCTGCCCTCTAATTAAATAAGTGCTATAAACTGGTGTGGTAAGTGAATCCTAGTAATTAAATTAGGTGTCAATGGTGCAATCTACACAAAATATTCAGAAATTACCAAAAAAGGCAGTAACACCAGTGAATTAGACATTAATACATAAATCAAATCCCCCCAGTGGGGTAAATATGTTAGTCAAAATAGAAAATAAGTTAAAGAGTGAATTCTGTGGTTAAATAGAAAAAGTGATAAGTTTCCTCAAAACTCAAAAGTTTTGGGACAAGATGGCGCCAGGGATAATGTAGATTGTGTGATGAAAAATTATTATATGTGCATGTAGTGCTGATGTAATATCCGTGTTGCCACTTCCATGTGTATGTACAAAATATTAACTTGGGTCGTGAGTTATCCCAATATTCAAAAATATTGGGACACCGTGGCGCTTGTGAAACGTAAAATATCTTACTGTGACACCCTATTATCAAACTCCCTATATGTTAAATACAAAGAATATATAAAAGCATACATCAACCTTAAATTCCGATTTCATAAGTGCGTGACAAACAATCGTTAGCTTCTAAAAGGGTTGGATAAATAGCCCATGCAAAGGGTTGTGTATTTATAACCAGGTGGAAAAAACAAAGTTCAAGTATAAATGCTGTTTACTTCATCCTTGGGGACACACCACAGTGACTTCTGTGCCTTTCAATCAAGATGGTGACTTTGAGGTGCTCACCCCCCAATGATACCCCACTCACCAGAAATGATCACCCCTGCAGGGGTACCGAGCGACAGAGTGGGTGTCTGAGGGCAGATGATGTTCACTCCTAGTATGCTTCCATTCCTCTACTGTGTACGGTCCTCACAGCTGCTCCAGGGAAAAGGTGTGCTCTAATATGACCATGCTATTCCAACGGTATGCCACCTTATTCTGTTAAACTCTCCAGTAGACCGGAGAAAAAGAAACACAAGGGGGACCGTCTTTGAAAACGTCCTATGACGAAACGCGTAAGGCGGAGTCACGCTCACACGTCATACCCGGAAGTGCTGGCTGGAACGCACGGTGGGACGCACGCTCGCAGATCGCTGCTGGTCCCATCCCTGCACACAGCGGTGCCTGTTTTAACTTTACTTCTGTTTTTGGCTTGTTATCTGTGGACATTCTTTTACTGGGACTCTCTTTTATGGCTTATGTGCAATAAATTTACCAAACGTACTTCAAGAAGGAGGCCCCCTTGTGTTTCTTTTTCTCCGGTCTACTGGAGAGTTTAACAGAATAAGGTGGCATACCGTTGGAATAGCATGGTCATATTAGAGCACACCTTTTCCCTGGAGCAGCTGTGAGGACCGTACACAGTAGAGGAATGGAAGCATACTAGGAGTGAACATCATCTGCCCTCAGACACCCACTCTGTCGCTCGGTACCCCTGCAGGGGTGATCATTTCTGGTGAGTGGGGTAGCATTGGGGGGTGAGCACCTCAAAGTCACCATCTTGATTGAAAGGCACAGAAGTCACTGTGGTGTGTCCCCAAGGATGAAGTAAACAGCATTTATACTTGAACTTTGTTTTTTCCACCTGGTTATAAATACACAACCCTTTGCATGGACTATTTATCCAACCCTTTTAGAAGCTAACGATTGTTTGTCACGCACTTATGAAATCGGAATTTACGGTTGATGTATGCTTTTATATATTCTTTGTATTTAACATATAGGGAGTTTGATAATAGGGTGTCACAGTAAGATATTTTACATTTCACAAGCGCCACAGTGTCCCAATATTTTTGAATATTGGGATAACTCACGACCCAAGTTAATATTTTGTACATACACATGGAAGTGGCAACACGGATATTACATCAGCAATACATGCACATATAATAATTTTTCATCACACAATCCACATTATCCCTGGCGCCATCTTGTCCCAAAACTTTTGAGTTTTGAGGAAACTTATCACTTTTTCTATTTAACCACAGAATTCACTCTTTAACTTATTTTCTATTTTGACTAACATATTTACCCCACTGGGGGGATTTGATTTATGTATTAATGTCTAATTCACTGGTGTTACTGCCTTTTTTGGTAATTTCTGAATATTTTGTGTAGATTGCACCATTGACACCTAATTTAATTACTAGGATTCACTTACCACACCGGTTTATAGCACTTATTTAATTAGAGGGCAGCGCCGTCTATATTCTCATATCATATACTTAAACTATTCCTAAAGTTCCCTCTGCCCTCCCCCTACCTATTCTGCGTACCGTACCCTGTGTAAAAAAGGTTTGTATACTTACCTCTTTTTACTCCAGTCCGGTTGTGTGATCCTGCGGTTCCTGCTCCCCTGTGTAAGCCTCCAGGCTGTCTCCCATTCTACATTAGGTAATAAGTTCCAGAACAGTACTTGGTTGGTAAAACATAAAATATACTGAACAAGTGTGGAAAGAGTGAAGGGTCTCAGTGTGGAGGACACATATTAGAGCAGATCAGTGACCAGCACATAAGAATAAGTCATTCATTCCATATAAACCCATTCTTGCCAACTGTCTAGGTTTGTGTCAGTAGATAACATCCTCCAATATCTGTGTCTTGAAGGATCCAGAACAGTCTGCAGAGTAGACTCCGGTTCCGGAATGCCCTCTGTTCCAGTATTGGCACTAAATCATAGAGTGATTTTCTGCCCAACAATGCATACGCAGGTGTGACATTGACGTGTTTGAGCCTGTTAGTGGCATGACGCAGCATATGGGGCATCTCTCAGGTAAATGACCTCTGAGCTCCAGTGCTGGGGGAATTCCTAGTTTCAGTGACACCAACAATGGGGCATATTGCTACTTCCTCTGATACCAGTGCAGAAGAATATGTTAACTTCTATTAGCATCAACGGTGGAAAATATTTATCATCCCACTAACATCAGTGCTGAGGCATTTTCATTCTATGGACATTCTTACTCCTTTTTATAACAATCTTCGGGATTGCTTCCTCCCAGAGACACCAATGTCAGGGTTCTCTTCCCACTAACAATGACATTGGGACATTCTTCCTCCCAGTGAACATGGACACTCATGCATTCTTATATATACTGTGGTTTATTTTCCTTACTGTATACTGCCCCATTTTATACACTGTGCTATCCATTCTATTCTGTTGTCTGACTTCAGGTTAACAAGACAGAAGACTGCATTTGTTGTCACATGCCCCTGTGTGCTCAAACAGGTGCACTTTTTTTGTGGCTGTAAAGTCAGAATCTAGGTTTATGTCAAATAAGTAATTGTGTCATTTGCCACAACCTGTGAACATGTAACAGGGTCCTTAACAAACCACTTATCTTTTCCTATGAAGTTGCTCCTTCTCTGGCCGAATCACTATGGGTCCGGCCTTGCTGCTTCCTCACTAGTGAATAAAATTCTACAGTATTCTGTGTTAGCAAGGGAGCAATTCCACTAATGACAATGCTTGCTCTACATTGGTGAGGGTGTTTCTAGCAGAAGAATGGCCAATTATACATAGCCCTAACGATTAAGTAGGTGTCCCTTGGTGTTTAGTTAAATTAAAATGTATTAACATTGTAGAAAATACAGAAAAACATAAGAATAGAAGCATTATTTAAGTTGTTTCAAAATGGTTGGGTATCAGCAATGGGAGCCAACATATAGAGATGAAAACAAAGGAAGAAATATGCATTAAGTATTTTTAGTTACAGAGTACAGTGAATTAAATAACACACATTTGCACAGTAGCCTCCCATAGATAAGCCTAAAAGACCTAAAACTGAGGAGCAGCATGTGAGTTAAATAACTTGAGTACATTTTGGTAGACCGCAGCAGGACAGTATTACACTGTATGGGGAAAGGTAGCCGACTCTTATCATGTTAAGGAGAATATGGGATAAGTGGGTTTTTACTCCATTGAGGAAATGCCCCTTGCTGTTTTGACTTGGAACCTTACAAACGATATCCCGGACTGTTCTTCAAAGTTGATACTGTTATCTGCATTTCCTGGCTTTAATTGTAAATCTGCTTTAGCAAAGAAGATTATAGCACTGATGTGATTATATTTGTTACAGGAGACATTTTCTCATGGGGCAAGAAACAAATATGAATGTGAACACGTTTTTGGGTGGGAGACTTGAATCTAAAGCCAGGCTAATGAGATGGTAATTCAGCCTTAAAGCAGAACAAAACTCATTGCTTTAACGGTTTTAAAAAACAGTTCCCTTGCCGGCAGGATGGGAATACTAACTGTCACATTTTCCTGTGTTCTCAACCAAACTGTCAAACCATCAAATGGCTGGTGTCATAACGGATCACATGTGCAGCATCATGGCAGTTGCAGATCAAGCAGAGGCTACAATGGCAGCTTCCTTGCCTGAAAAGGATAAAGGGGTGTAGTTTTCTTTAAGGCTCCTTTCACACTGGGGCGGTGGGTCTGTCGGCGGTAAAGCGCCGCTATTTTTAGCAGCACTTTACCGTCAATTTCACTGCGCTATTTGACCGCTAGTGGGGGAGCTTTAAACCCCGCTAGCGGCCGAGAAAGGGTTAAAAACCAGCCGTGAAAGGGTTAAAACCACCCCAAAGCACTGCTGCAGCAGCGCTATGCCGGCGGTATTGCCGCGCTGCCCCATTTCAATTTCAATGGGCAGGAGCGGTGAAGGAGCGGTATATACACTGCTCCGTCACCGCTCCAAAGATGCTGCTAGCAGGACTTTTTTTAGCGTCCTGCCAGTGCACCGCTCCAGTGTGGAAGCCCTCGGGGCTTTCACACTGGAGAGACAGCAACAGCTCTCTCAGGGCGCTTTGCAGGTGCTATTTGTAGCGCTGTAGCGCCTGCAAAGCACCCCAGGGTGAAAGGGGTCTAAAAGAAATGTATGGGATTTTTTTTTTTAACAATCATACTTACCAAGGTGGATTCAGCATCGAAACGATGCTGCATCTGTCCCTCGGCAGCTTTAACACTGAGAACTGAGCGATCAAACACTGATCAACACAAGGTCCATAAAGACATGGATGAACAAGTCTGGGGTGGAGGAATTTGACTGACCTGCACAGAGTACTGACCTCAACCCGAAAGAACACCTTTGGGATGAATTAGAGTGGAGACTGTGAGTCAGACCTTCTAGTCCACATCAGTGCCTGAATAAACTAAAAATACTTGCGCTAAAGGTGATATAAGTGCTGAAAAAAATGTTATAAACTAATAAGACCTGTAGCTGCTGTCACAAAGGTGCTAGAACCTCAAAGGATAAATACGTAGTGTATAAACAGTGCTTAAAATGTAAAAGATTGCGCCACTTACAAGAAAGCTGGGCATGAGTGCAGAGATCCGGGCCGGGACGCCCTGGAGGAGGAGGGAAACACGTTGGCGTACTTCTGGTTTCGTAACCATTGACGCAACTTCCGTCCTCCATGGAAGCGTACCTGGATCTCTGCACTGATGCCTGTTTTGTCAGCGGCGCTTAGACTGCGCAATCTTTTACATTTTAAACTGTACTTCACTATTAGTCCCTTCTTTGTTTTCCCATTTCGAGCATGGTTGATTCACTCTGAATGTCCCCAAGAATTTTTATGGAGAAGCTTCTGAGAATTCATTTGCTATATACCAGATCATACAGATCACAGCGCTTTTGACCCCAGACTGCAAAGCTGGGGGTCCACGATTTTTGGTGAGTGGGGTCACAGGAGTGGAGTGTGGCATACGACACCTGCAATCATTTTTTGGAGCACATATGTACTTTATTTGGGGCACTCAGCACTTTGGAAATAGACTGTGTTCATTCATTTATTATTTGCTTATATGGATGTTTTTGTTTCTATATCACTGCCAGTATCTATCCATTAATTTGGGCACTTTATTTATTTGCACTTTAGTAAGTTATAGGTTTGCACCTCATCCTGCTAGCGCTGTTTATACACTACTTACATATTAGTGCTTGACTTCACAAATGCTCTTCTGGAAGAATGGTCAAACATTCCCATAGACACACTCCTAAACCTTGTGGACAGCCTTCCCAGAAGAGTTGAAGCTGTTATAGCTGCAAAGGGTGGGCCAACTCAGTATTAAACCCTACGACCTAAGACTGGGATGCAATTAAAGTTCATGTGCGTGTAAAGGCAGGTGTCCCAATACTTTTGGTAATATAGTGTATGTATATTAGTGCATATGCTCTAATGGTAGTACCCAGTTCCCCATGCTTTCTGACAATAGCCTATTAGCCCGCAAAAAGGTCCAGAAATGTCCCTGTGCTTTCATCTTCCCTCTGTTTTTGACTTTCCCTGGTGAAGTTTGTTTTGTGGGATGTGGGATCCTCTATTTCTGGGGTTTGAACACAAGACCTACGGTGGAGTGGGTACCATCTCTCATTCTACTGCCGTTACTTAGACAAGTTAGATGAATATTCCTATTTATGGTATAATAGCTGATTAGGTAGTGGTGATGACTGAAGGCTTTTATGCTGGAAAAAATTGACAGGATTTGTCATACCTTAATCAAATTGATTGAATATAATCCACTACAGCAGGGATATGCAATTAGCGGACCTCCAGCTGTTGCAGAACTACAAGTCTCATGAGGCATAGCAAGACTCTGACAGCAACAAGCATGACACCCAGAGGCAGAGGCATGATAGGACCTGTAGTTTTGCAACAGCTAAAGGTCCGCTAATTGCATATCCCTGCGCTACAGTATACCTCTGCAGCAGAGAGATAGTAGACAAGAGAGTATATATAAAAACCTACTGGATGCCCTCTAACATCAGGTTGGAGAAAGAAGTCTTCATTAGATAGAAAAGGAGAGAGATGAGGAGGCAGGTTCTGTAGGAATATTGCATGCTGCGGTCCACGTGATCCCTTGAATCTGATTATGCCCTTAAAGTGATTGTAAAGTCTCATTTTTTTTCCTATAAAAATAACAAACATGTTATACTTACCTGCTCTGTTGCGGTGGATTTGCACAGAGCAGCCCCGATCCTCCTCTTCTCAGGTCCCTTGTCTGTGATTCTGGTCCCTCCCTCCCGCCTTGCAGTTTGCTATGGGTGCAGCCGAGCTGAGTCACAGCTCCCTGTGTCCATTCAGACATGGAGCCCTGACCCGGCCCCGTCCCCTCTCTCCCTTGATTGGTTAGCTGACTTTGATTGACAGCAACGGAAGCCAATGGCGCTGCTGCTGTGTCTCACCTAATCAGGAGGGAGAATCTCGGATGGCTGAGACACTCGTGGACATCGCTGGCCAGAGAGGGACCTCAGGTAACTGTTAGGTGAGCTGAGGGGGGTGGCTGCACACAGAAGGCTTTTTATCCTAATGCATAGAATGCATTAAGATAAAAAAAACCTTCTGCCTTTACAACCATATGGGGTGCCATAGTATATGCTTAATTGGATTATGAGCTGTGTCAGTTTCATACAGTGCCTTGAAAAAGTAGTATTCATACCCCTTGAAATTTTTCACATTTTGTCATGTTACAACCAAATACGTAAATGTATTTTATTGTGATTTTATATGATAGACATAAAGCGGCACAAAATTGTGAAATGAAAGGAAAATGATAAATGGTTTTCAAAATATTTTACAAATAAATATCTGGAAAGTGTGGAGTGCATTTGTATTCAGCCCCTTTTACGTTGATTACCCCTAACTGAAATCTAGTGGAACCAAATGCCTTCAGAAGTCACCTAATTAGTAAATAGAGTCCACCTGTGTGTAATTAAATCTCAGTATAAATACAGCTGTTCTGTGAAGCTCTCAGAGGTTTGTTAGAGAACCTTAGTGAACAAACAGCATCACGAAGGCCAAGGAACACACCAGACAGGTCAGGGATAAAGTTGTGTAGAAGTTTAAAGCAGGTTTAGGTTATAAAAAAATATCCCAAGCTTTTAACATCTCACGTAGCACTGTTCAATCCATAATCCGAAAATGGAAAGAGTATGGCACAACTGCAAACCTAGCAAGATATGGCCGTCCACCTAAACTGACAGGCCGGGCAAGGAGAGCATTAATCAGAGAAGCAGCCAAAAGGCCCATGGCAACTCTGGAGGAGCTGAAGAGATCCACAGCTCAGGTAGGAGAATCTGTCCACAGGACAACTATTAGTCGTGCATTTCACAAATCTGGTCTTTATGGAAGAGTGCCAAGAAGAAAGCCATTGTTGAAAGAAAGCCATAAGAAGCCATGTGGGGGGGGGGGAGGTTGGGGCAGCAAACATGCGGAAGAAGGTGCTCTGGTCACATGAGACCAAAATGTAACTTTTTTGCCTAAAAGCAAAAGCTATGTGTGGCGGAAAACTAACACTGCACATCACCCTGAACACACCATACTCACTATGAAACATGGTGGTGGCAGCATCATATTGTGGGCATGCTTTTCTTCAGCAGGAACAGGGAAGCTGGTAAAAGTTGATGGGAAGATGGATGTAGCCAAATACAATCTTAGAAGAAAACCTGTTAGAGTCTGCAAAAGACTTGAGACTGGGCGGAGGTTCACCTTCCAGCAGGACAACAACAATAAACATACAGCCAGACCTGCCATGGAATCGTTTAGATCAAAGCATATTCATGTGTTAGAATGACCCAGTCAAAGTCCAGACCTAAATCCAATTGAGAATCTGTAGCAAGACTTGAGCATTGCTGTTCAGAGATGCTCTCCATCCAATCTGACAGAGCTTGAGCTATTTTGCAAAGAAGAATGGGCTAATATGTCACTCTCTAGATGTGCAAAGCAAACCCATGACTCAGAATCCAGAAACGTCAGTGCAGTACTGGATGAGAAATGCAAGGGTTTGTCAGGAGTCCAGGAACTCATTGACCTTTTATACACACTAATTACAAGCAAACAGATCAGAGGTGAGGATGGTTACCTTTAACCTCCCTGAAGGTATTCCAGAGTGTGGCTCGGGGTGGATTTTCAGCACCAAAAGCAGTAATCCCGAGCCACACTTGGGATTGCATTGCAGGATCTAGGTACAGCAAACTTACCTTTTCCCCAGGATCCTGCGATGTCCTCCCCGCTCTGTGTGCGAGCTGTCCTCCGCTCGATTCATCAGATCGCCGAGCTCCATTCCCTGCGAGCGTTGCGACGCATGGGGACGGAGAATGGTGCCAAATTCAAAAAGTAAAAAACACAATACATATACAGAACACTGTATACTCTTACAGATTACATTACTGTATCAATTTATTTCACATCCCTTTTGTCCCTAGTGGTTTGTCCAGTGCCCAGCATGCAGTTTTATATCATATATACTGTTCTTTCTGCCTGGAAACTGGAGATTGTCCATAGCAACCAAAACCATCCCTTTACATCAAAAGTGGTTTTAGACCAGCTAGAAAACAGCGATAATAAATTAGAATCACTTGCAGTATTGAGCAATAGTGATTTGAGGGGAAATCCGTCATCAAACACTGAAAAGTAATGACAGCGACAATTCTGCAACTGAGCAAATTTCAGTGTTTCTGATTTGATTACATTATTGAATAATTTTTATTATTATATTATTATTTGTTATAACTATTTATAGTTATAACATTATATTCTAATTTATTATTATTTCGTTTTTCAAACTTTATCATACCCGGGATGTCTACTAGACTATGGTTTGGACAGATTTAAGTGAGTTATTCCTAAGAATTACAGGCCTACAATATAAAACGCCAAATTTTCATGCAAAATAATTGTACTGCTTTCAGCATCAAAAATCTGAAATAATCATACCGCCAAGGAGGTTAATAGCCTCTCAAACCCCTTTGTGTAAACTTGTGTGCATGTTATCAGGCCAAAATCATCAGGGTATGTAAACTTTTGATCAGGGTCATTTGGGTAGTTTCAGTTGCCATTATGATTTAAAAAGAATAAACACAGTTGATTGATAATAAATGGCTTCAGCCAAACACTAATCATGAGTGAAAGAAAAGTTTTTGTGTTATCATTCATATTCTATGAAAAATGGCCAAGAAGTCATAAATAAATAAATAAATAGGGTATGTAAACTTATGAGCACAACTGTATATACTATAAGCTTTGCAATTGTCATATGGACTTGCATCAGGTTACATAAGGATGCAGGCTTTGGCAATTATATATAATTCTGCAGTTCCTCATTTCTGGGATGGAACTAAGTTTGATGGTTAGGAGACACTGAGACATCTTATAGAGATAATGTTAAAGTGGAGTTCCACCCAAAAGTGGAACTTCCACTAATCAGATTCCTCCCCCCCTCCGGTGACACAGTTGGCACCTTTCAGGGGGGAGGGGGGTACAGATACCTGTATATTACAGGTATCTGTACCCACTTCCGGCATAGATACCCGCAGAATCTGCAGGTATTTACGCCACTTCCTGCTCCCTCCCGCTGCCTGCTGGGAAACACACGGGTCCCAGAGGCAGCAGGGACCATCCGTATTGCGCTGCGCGACTCGCGCATGCGCAGTAGGGAACCGGGAAGTGAAGCCGTACGGCTTCGCTTCCTGATTCCCTTACCGAAGATGGAGGCGGCAGCCGACATCGCGGGCGCCCTGGACAGGTAAGTGTCCATGTTTTAAAAGTCAGCAGCTGAAGAAATGAAATGAAATGGGTGGTGCAGTATTTGTAGCTGCTGACTTTTAAAAATTTTTTTTTTGGTGGCGCTCCGCTTTAATTACAAGGTGTGCCTGCTCTGTAAACTATTGCACTATTAAACTAAAATAATACATTTAGGGCTGATCATATTTTTATCAAAAGTCTAGAGCATTGTGTATGTTTATATCATTTTTTGTCACTTAATTTATATGTTTCATACACAGTAAGAATAAATCTCCAACCCATGTTCACAGTTTATTGGTGGAAAGCCTAAAAAAAAAGTTTGTTGAGTAAAGAAAGATGGAAATCACAGCTTTGCGTAATATAAAAGTTATTTCTAAAACTGCTGTCCAGCACTACCAACCACCAACACAAAAATGACCTTTCTTTTTCAATCTGCAGCCGCCGTAATTTTCTATAAATTCAATGTAACTACCTGGAGTTGTTCTGTACATAGTATGTGTACTGAACACCCCCCAGAAACATCATTTCCTGCTTGTGTGATTTTCCCAGAAGTCTGCTCCAGAGCTTAGTAAATGAGGTAAGGCTTCACTTTGCAAAGAGTACCCAATCACGTGAAAATAAAATATTAAAAAAATGAAGTTTTGCTTGCACATGAATGGATGATGGAAGTCAGCAGAGTTACTAAGCCCTGGAGCAACTGCACTTGCAGAGTGCAACTGCGCTTTACAAAGCGCACAGTCTGTTTCCCTTTAGTAAACCCACCACATGGTGTGCCTTCACTTTTTACAAAGCTGAATTCCTGGAATTTAGCATTCATTTTTAAACAGAATAGCAGTTTTCCTTAAAATGAGGAGTATGGACTATGTATGGAAACATTTATACTCACCTAGGTGGCTGCAGCATCGATCTGCATCTGTCCCCCCGCTGGCTTTGCGGTGAGAACTGAGCGATCATACACTACTGATCACTCAGTTCTCAGCATTCTATGAGCAGAGAGCTGAGGACTGTCAGTCTCCAGCTCTTGGCTATGCCCCTCCTCCCCTCCACTAGACCTAAATGAGCACTTAACCCTTGCAGAACAGGCACAGCACCATTGCAAGGCAGGAGTTTTGGTTTTCCTGGAGATAAGCTATAAGTACTCTGCAGTTTTTGCTGTATCAAATAAAAACAAATGCCACTTTGGATTTTCTCCTATCCCCATGCAGGAGAGGTTTTAGTCAGAAAATGAAGGCCTTGTTCATGCCTGTGCGTTTTACTTGCGCTTAAGGTGCAATGCGTTAAAAAAAAAAAACTGCTTTGATGTGCCTTCTTCAAACCACATGTTATATAAAGTTTAATGGTAATGTACCAAAAAAGAAGAAAAACGCACCTAAGGTGCAAGTGCCCCACACAGATGTGAACCAGGCCTGAAGTTTTGTGCTGTCACCTTTACATACCAGATATCATTTAGTATAAATGAGTATGGGTAAAACCCAGTGACAGTTTTGGATGCACTATACAGGTGATTTAGCAGGAAGAAACTTGAAGGTGTAAGAATCGGTGTTATTTCTCTCTCATGTTGCAGCACGTGTAGAAGTCACTTCATAAAAGCATCCATGTGCATGTGACTTGCCCATCACATACAATGACAGCTCTGGAAATGTTATTATATATATTTATAGTGTTACGGCATATGAAGAACTAGAATGTTTATGAGCTCTGATAGGGTGAGATGAAACAGATAAAAACAAACTCCCGTGTATTTGTGTTCTCTTAGGGTGTGATCCTATTTGGAGATTTTTTAATACGAGAGTGAAGTATGATCACACCCAGACAATTGTATCCTCAGTAACAATGAATCTCTGTTTTCTGTTACATCCTCAGCCGGAAAGTATCATGCTTTCTTAGTATCCCATATAACAGAAAATCTTCTGTTTCCTGAAAGCCCCCCGATTACATTTCCTAAACACCCATTTGCAAGGACGTTGCTGACGGGCCCTATAAATGCATTTCAATATTTTTTCTGCTGATTTGATATCCTATGCTATATGTATTCTAAGGGATTGTAACGTTCTGTTTTAATTGGAGGATTGTGCCAGCCTGTCATACTACACCCTGTTGCCTTGGAGTGCTGAGTACATAACGCGGCCACCAGAGGTTAATGTTAAGCCCTGACCATCTGCACATATGAGTCTCAGGCCTTTCCAAGTGTATGGGAAATGACAACTTTCATTACTGGGGGATTCTGCTACCAGGAGTGAAGGTGACAGAAAAAAATCATATGTACCCATGTGATCAGCTGCTGTCACCTTCTCCTAAAGTAGAAGAAGTGTGGAAGAAGCCTAACACTATCTATTCCTGAAGATGTCCCTCACCCTCCTCCTACCTATAACCTGTACAAAAAAGATCTTTATACTTACCTATCTTCATCCCCACTCTGGTCTGGTCATGTTATCTGCTGCAGAGAAGAGGAGGGAGCATCCACAACAGCTGGGCCATAGGAGCCTATGGCTGACATCATGGCTCCTGGAATTCACAACCGTTGTCGAGGGCTCCCGAGCCGGAGCTGCAGGATAATGTGACTTGATTGGAATGGATTAAAAATAGGTAAGCACACACATACAGGTTGGTCAGGAGGGGGAGGGAACATTTTTAAGAATAGTTAAAGTGTTACTTAACCCACAACAGTAAAAACAGTCTGTATATGCAGTAAAGCATGCTTGTTATACTCACTGTGGAATGGGTTAATTCTCTCCATAAAATGGCTGTTTGATCCTGTCTTCTCTGATCATCCCCTTCTGCCACAGTCCCCAATCAATCTCCTGATAGTACAGAGTTTTGGAGGCACTCTGCACATGCTCAGTTTAATGTGTATTACTAGAGAGTTTTTTTTTTTTCTTTGGAGGGTGCCTGTGATCAGCACAGGACCAATCAGCACTTTCCAGACAGAGGGTCAGGGGTCATACAGCCTCATAGGACAGTCAGAGGCGAATGAACACGCCTCCTACAAGCTTTAACCAGTGCTAGGCCGGACACTGATAGAAGTCACAAGACTATATATACTGTGGATGAGAAAACGTATTTAGCAAAAATAATTTCATTTCCATGTTCTGTGTACTGTGGGAGACCAGATATAGTGAATGCAGGGTCCTGGGTTTAGTAACACTTTAAACACCGGCTTTTCTACCACTGTAACCACTCCCCACCCCCACAGTGCATTTACAGGCTCAGTCATGTATATATGTGATTCTGCTTCTTCCGTGTTAAGAGCACACAGTGCACTCCTCCTGTGACTGCTTTATCAACTGGACACAGCAGATTACTGTCACCGGTACCCAGGGATCATGTGATCGCTATTATTGGCCATAGCGGTCACATGATAACAATGTAAACAACCTGTCATGAATGGCTTTCTATTCATGAACAGCTTTCTTACTGTTGTGATCTGTTATTGGCCCACAGCAATTACACAGTACCTGGTTACCTGTACCTTGTGATTAGCCAATAACAATTCATAACCGTAAGCAAGCTGTTCATGAATGGGAAACCTATTGCTATTGCTTATACAGTGATCATCACTGTATAAGCAATAACAGTGTAAAAAAAAACTACTGAGTTACTCAGTAAAAGACCGAATTTAAAAAAAATAGTAAAAAAATAAATAAAGAAATGTTAAAGAAAGAAAGAAAATGTTTGAAAAGTTGAAAAAAAAAAAATATATATTTTTTTTTTTTACATACTGTCACCAGTCAATATCATCGCCACACTAGTGATATGATGACGCTGTACTGCACTGGTGACAGTATGTAAAAAAAAATAGTGAAAAAAAAAATGTATTTAATTTTCCAAAAAAATTGTGACAAAAAATTAAAACTTCAAAAAACTTGCCATGCCTCTTACTAAATACCTTCGACTGTTTTTCAAAAAGGGGTCATTTGTACTGTCCTGGTATTTTGGTGCTTCAAGAAATGAAATGGGTGGTCAGTACATCAGGATAGATCAATTATTGAATATACTGTGTATATAGATAGATAGATAGATAGATAGATAGATAGATAGATAGATAGATAGATAGATAGATAGATAGATAGATAGATAGATAGATAGATAGATAGAGGCCATAGTTTGTTAATGCTATACGTTTCACAAAAACCAATTGCTATATACACTTATTGGTATTTTTGTTTAACCAAAGACATGCAGCAGAATACATTTTGGACTAAATTTGTGAAGAAATTTGCTGTTTTTAACAGAAAGTAGAAAATATTGTTTTTTGGTTTTTTTTTTACTTTTCATTTATATAATAGAAGATAAACAACTCACTAGTGATTAAATACCATCAAAAAAAATCGCTATTTGTGTGAAAAAATTATTTAAATTAAATTTGCTTACAGTTTTGGATGACCGCGCAACTGCCATTAACCTCCCTGGCGGTTTTCCTAAGTGTGGCTCAGGGTTAAATTTCAGCACCTTTAGCGGTAACCCCGAGCCACACTCGGGATTGCATTGCAGGATCCTGGTGCGGTATATTTACCTTGTCCCCAGGATCCTGTGATGTCCCCCGCAATGTCCGTGGGCTCTGTCCTCCGCCCGAAGCCTCTCTGTGCCAGGCTCTGTTCCCTGTGAGCGTCGCAACGCACGGGGGCGGAGCCCGGCGGCAAATTAAAAAAAAAAGAAAAATCATAATACATACAGTACACTGTAATCTTACAGATTACATTACTGTATGAAATTATTTCACATCCCTTTTGTCCCCAGTGCTTTGTCCAGTGCCCTGCATGCAGTTTTATGTTATATATACTGTTCTTTCTGCCTGGAAACTTGAGATTGTCCATAGCAACCAAAAAGTGTCCCTTTACGTCAAAAGTGGTTTTAGACCAGCTAAAAAACAGCGATAGTAAATTAGAACACTTGCAGAATTAGTATTATTTTTTTACAATTATTTATACTTATTTATTATATTATAATTATGATTTTGTGTTTCAAACTTCATTATACCCGGGATGTCTACTAGAATCTTGGTAGACAGATTTAAGTGTGTTATTGCTAAGAATTACAGGCCTACAATATAAAACTCCAAATTTCTATGCAAAATAATTGTATCGCTTTGAGACGCAAAAATCTGACACAATCCTACCACCAAGGAGATTAAAGTAGCACAGTGCTGAATAGCAAAAAATGCCCTGGTAATGAAGGGGGTAAAACCTTCTGGAGGGAAAATGATTAACACTGAGACATTAATGTTTTTATATTTTTACCCCATTTGAACCAGAGATCATCCAGATTCTTACCAGCAATTTTAAAGTGGAAGTCCAGGCAAAAACTAACTAACTCTAAACCTACACTCTGTCACCTTCTAAACCTAATCTATCTAGCCCTGTAAAGCAAAAACCGCTGTACTTACCTATTCTGCAGCCAATCCAGTCCAGTTTCCAGTGCTGGAAGCTGTGTGCAAGAGAGGATCAACAACGCCTCTGAAATGGCTGGGCAGTGACATCACCCATAGACTTACTATGCAGCCTCTCCTGCACCCGCAGGTGTACCGGCGTATACTCACAAGCAAGAGACAAGAAACAATTACAAGCATAAAACAGATAAATCGCCAGTCATACGGGCAGGTATACTGACGTCACCACTAATCTTCACCCTACAGTGACAGGACGTCTTCTTGGGGCTATGGAGTCCACAACTCCGAGAAAACGTCCTGTCGGATGAAACATGTAGGGTGGAGTTTAGCTGTGACGTCACTGAGAGCCCCGGATCTTATACTAATGAGCGGGACTTGGGACTCCCGATTCCAGGTCATCTGATCACTGTGATAGCCTCTGATTGTCTCTCACAGTGATCAGTCACTGTGCAGCTTGCCCCTGTGTTTTATTTCTCCTCTGAATGGAGAGAAAGATACACAGGGGTTGATTTACTAAACTGGTGTGCGAAATCTGGTGCACCTCTGCATAGAAACCAATCAACTATTTGAGGACGATACTAAGCTAAGCAGGGCAATAGCTTCTCCGCAGGATGTGGAAACCTTGCAAAAAGATCTGAACAAATTAGTGGGGTGGGCAACTACATGGCAAATCAGGTTTAATTTAGAAAAATGTAAAATAATGCATTTGGGTGGCAAAAATATCAATGCAATCTATACACTGGGGGAAGAACTTCTAGGGGAATCTAGGATGGAAACGGACCTGGGGGTCCTAGTGGATGATAGGCTCAGCAATGGCATGCAATGCCAAGCTGCTGCTAACAAAGCAAACAGAATATTGGCATGCATTAAAAAGGGGATCAACTCAAGAGATAAAACGATAATTCTCCCACTCTACAAGACTCTGGTCCGGCCTCACCTGGAGTATGCTGTGCAGTTCTGGGCACCAGTCCTCAGGAAGGATGTACTGGAAATGGAGCGAGTACAAAGAAGGGCAACAAACCTAATAAAGGGTCTGGAGGATATTAGTTATGAAGAAAAGTTGCAAGCACTGAATTTATTCTCTCTGGAGAAGAGACGCTTGAGAGGGAATATAATTTCAATTTCCAAATTATACTGGTGACCCCACAATAGGGATAAAACTTTTCCTTGGAAGGGAGTTTAATAAGACACGTGGTCACTCATTAAAATTAGAAGAAAAGAGGTTTAACCTTAAACTATGTAGAGGGTTCTTTACTGTAAGAGTGGCAAGGATGTGGAATTCCCTTCCACAGGCGGTGGTCTCAGCGGGGAGCATCGATAGTTTCAAAAAACCATTAGATAAGCACCTGAACTACCACGACATACAGGGTTATACAATGTAATACTGACATAAAATCATACACATAGGTTGGACTTCATGGACTTGTTTGTTTTTTTTTCAACCTTCCCTACTATGTAACTATGTAACTTCCAGTATTTTTTTTTTGTTTTTTTGTCAAAGCCTAATTAAACAAGCTGTTAAATGCTGATTGGCTACCATGCACCAGATTTTGCACTCTCTAGTTTTAGTAAATCAACCCCATTGCATCTTTTTCTCCTTGCAGGGGAAAAAAATGGCAACAAAGAAAAGTGTGTAAAAAAAATAAAAAATAAAACAAAAAATAAAGAAAGAAAGAATATCTAGATCAAGTTTGATCTAGGTCAGTGCCAGGTTAGTGTTAAGGTCAAGGTGAGGGTGAAAGGTCAGGATCAGTATATTTTGGGTAGGATTAAAAAAAAAAGAACTTTCTTTAAATTGGCATCAATGTCAGTTAGTGTCAGTGTGAGTCTGTGAGAAGAAATATACAACTAAATTAAAAAAAACATTTTTTACCATTTTTTAGCCTGTTTTCCCTTGATAAAAGAAAAAAAATCAGGAGATATCAATTACTATTTACCACCCAATGAAAACCCAATTTGTCCTGAAAAAGGTATAATCCACCTGGACATACAAAGTAGTTGATGAGATATAAAATTTTACTAACACTAGTTGTATATTTGTTTTATCCTCTGTCATGAAAGGGTTAAAACAACCTCATTATCTCTTCAATACATTCACAGAAAAATACCAGTAGATCTTCTAGAAATGCACTCAGCTTCTAATTTTCAATTACGGGCTCACAACACTCGGCTTTAGATTCCGCATTGTGAGATAAAATTCTTGTTATATGCACCCTTGTGTATAAATGTTACTTTGTATTTACTCTTTTTCATTCATTTGCAGATCAAAGGGGTGGCCTTTGATCTGAATATGATATCAGTTAAATAAACTTTGCAAGTAAAATATTTTTTAAATAATATGTGTACTTAGTGAACCTTATTAACAGTTAACCCTATTCAGAAATAAGGAACACTTCCCCTTAGCCCCTTAACCTCCCTGGCGGTATGATTATTTCGGATTTTAGGTGCTGAAAGCGGTACAATTATTTTGCATGGAAATTTGGCATTTTATATTGTAGGTCTGTAATTCTTAACAATAACACACTTAAATCTGTCCAAACAAGAGTCTAGTAGATATCCCGGGTATGATAAAGTTTGAAACACAAAAACATAAATTATAATATAATTAAAAAAATAAATAAATAATAAAAAATAAATAATAATAATAAAATAAATTTCCCCACGATTCACTATCGCTCAATTCTGCAAGTGTTCTAATTTACTATCGCTGTTTTCTAGCTGGTCTAAAGCCACTTTTGATGTAAAGGGACACTTTTTAGTTGCTATGCACAATCTCCAGTTTCCAGGCAGAAAGAACAGTATATATAATATAAAACTGTATGCAGGGCATAGGACAAAGCACTGGGGACAAAAGGGATGTGAAATAATTTCATACAGTACTGTAATCTGTAAGATGATTTTTAAATTTTTTTTAATTTGCCGCCAGGCTCCGCCCCCGTGCGTCGCGACGCTCGAAGGGAACGGAGCCTGGCACGGAGAGGCTTCGGAGGAGGACAGAGCCCGCAGACACAGCGGGGGACATCGCAGGATCCCGGGGACAAGGTAAGTAAAGCCACACCAGGATCCTGCAATGTAATCCCGAGTGTGGCTCGGGGTTACCGCTAATGGTGCAGAAATTTAACCCCGAGCCACACTTAGGAAAACCGCCAGGGAGGTTAAAGTGGATGTAAACCCAATGTCATCCTTTCTAAACTAGTGCCATAGGGGTTATCTATAAGGATATACATGCCTCCTGCATGTATCTTTACCTGTCAAATGTCTCCCCTCTGTCTGTTATGAGACCCGAAAAACTGCATATTCTGTGGGTGGGTCTGTAGTCTGGAGCTCGGTGGGTGGAGTCGTGATGTCAATAGACTCCCCGCCCACCTCTACACTCCCCTTGTCAATATGCATTTCTCCTGTGTATTTCTAACACTGAACTTCTGCTATGATCTCTAACATGCAGCGAAAAGACAGGAAAGTAACCACATGACTTCAGCATACTGAGGTGTGGAACAGCCAATCCTTGCAGAGCTGCTGAAGAAAGGAGTGGGGGAGTGGTTATTAAAAAATACTGCATGTCTCTTAGGCTAGTGCATGAGATGTAAATCACCTGTCACTCACAGCAAGGGGGAGGATTTGACAAAGTTTTTCTCTGTCAAGATTTATCTCACTGAAAAATAAAAGGGGATTGTTCAGAGATGGATTAACTCTGTGGGGCAAGACTGGGCTCAAATGATAGGAAATCTTATACTCTACATTATGACATAAAAAAAATTTAAAAAGAACATTTTCGGGTTTACATCCACTTTAACTATTATTTTTGTGGTGAATCCTTTATATTTCATTTCTATCTCTCCTCAGTGTTAGGTGTCCGTTTATGAAGCAGTGAAATCTATTCACTGCTTCATTCTCCGGCATTCACAGAGGAGATCTTTCTCCTCTATGTGCCTGTTTATGAAGCGGAGTAGATCGCTTGGAGGAGTGAAGAGATCTACAAATGCTTCCAACAGTGGAGAATGGCCCCTGATACTGGAATCTCGTGAGACTTTACAAGATTACAGCACCAGAAATTCACAGAAACACAGAGATATCAGTTTATTAAGCAGTGATAAATTATCACCGCTCAATACACTGACAGACGGCATGGTTAATGTTAATAAAATAACGAGTCCCCCTACATTATATATACCGTATATACTCGAGTATAAGTCGTTCCGAGTATAAGTCGAGGCCCTAATTTACCACAAAAAAAATGGGAAAAACTTATTGACCCGAGTATAAGACGAGGGTGAGAAATGCACAGCTACTGTAAGTGGAAAAGAGGGCCAACAATGCCCATTTGCAGCATCACTATGCCCATTTGCATGCCTCACTGTGCCCATTTGCAGCCATAGGTCCCCTGAACTTCAAACTCGGTAGTTAAGGGTTCCTAGATGCCCCCTAGCTGCAGCCAAAATTTGGGGTCTCTGAACCCAAAGGATCCTGAAATGACATTGCTGCAGATAGACACAGTTGACCGAATTTGGGGCCCCGTATCTCGGGGCTACTTAGTGCTAAGAAACCCAAATTTGGTGTGCAAACCCAGTGGAACTAGCACCATAAAATTTCCAAAGCTGGGGTTTCTAGCACCAAGTGGCCCCGAGATACAGGGCCCCAAAAATCAGTTCAGAAAATGTCAAGCACTTTTCTGCAGCAGAGAATGACATTTTCCGAACCAGTTTTGGAGCCCCGTATCTCAGGGCCACTTGGTGCTAGGAACCCCAGCTTTAGATATGTTATGGTACCAGGTCCACTGGGTTTGCATACCAAATTTGGGGTTTCTAGCACCAAGTGGCCCTGAGATACGAGGCCCCAAAGTCGGTTCGGAAAATGAAATTTTTTGCTGCAGAAAAGTGCTTGACTCGAGTATAAGTCGAGGGGGGCACTTTCAGCACAAAAAAATGTGCTGAAAAATTCGACTTATACTCGAGTATATACGGTATATGTATACACACACATATGACAGGGGGACATGGTTACAGTGTTGGGGGGTCTGAACGAGGTAGAAGGAAGTAAAAAATCTTCCTCCTTCCCCCTCAGATCCCCGGGATTCCCTCTTTACTCCCTGATTCACCACCTCTGAGCTGGTGAATTCTGACACAGATCGCCAGTGAAGTGCTGAGATCGCAGCTTCATAAACTGGCTGTTACTGTGTTAGTCAATGAGGATTCTCTTTGTGCGGAGATCATCGGTGGAAGAACATGTTCAAACACTTCTTCCCCAATTATCTCTGTTTCATAAACTGTTTATGGACTGTAATCAGCGGTGATCCTCGGGATCACCGCTGTTCACTGCTTCATAAATGGACACCTTAAAACACTTCTTTTGTTTGTTGATGTGTAGAGATGAAAAGAAGCTCTGTATATATATATTCAGACCCTTTGCTCAGTATTTAGTAGAAGCACCCTTTTGATCTAATACAGCCATGAGTCTTTTTGGGAAAGATGCAACAAGTTTTTCACATCTGGATTTGGGGATCCTCTGCCATTCCTCCTTGCAGATCCTCTCCAGTTCTGTTAGGTTAGAAGTAAACGTTGGTGGACAGCCATTTTTAGGTTTCTCCAGAGGTTCTCAATTGGGTTTAAGTCAGGGCTCTGGCTGGGCCATTCAAGAACAGTCATGGAGTTGTTGTGAAGCCACTCCTTTGTTATTTTATCTGTGTGCTTAGGGTCATTGTCTTGTTGGAAGGTAAACCTTTGGCCCAGTCTGAGGTCCTGAGCACTCTGGAGAATGTTTTCATCCAGGATATCCCTGTACTTGGATGCATTCATCTTTGCCTCGATTGCAACCAGTCGTCCTGTCCCTGCAGCTGAAAAACACCCTCACAGCATGATGCTGCCACCACCATGCTTCACTGTTGGGACTGTATTGGACAGGGGATGAGCAGTGCCTGGTTTTCTCCACACATACCGCTTAGAATTAAGGCCAAAAAGTTCTATCTTGGTCTCATCAGACCAAAGAATCTTATTTCTCACCATCTTGGAGTCCTTCAGGTGTTTTTTTTAGCAAACTCCATGTAGGCTTTCATGTGTCTTGCACTGAGGAGAGGCTTCAGTCGGGCCACTCTGCCATAAAGCCCCTACTGGTGGAGGGCTGCAGTGATGGTCGACTTTTTACAACTTTCTCCCATCTCCCGACTGCATCTCTGGAGCTCAGCCACAGTGATATTTGGGTTCTTCTTTACCTCTCTCACCAAGGCTCTTCTCCCCCGATAGCTCAGTTTGGCCGGACGGCCAGCTCTAGGAAGGGTTCTGGTCGTCCCAAACATCTTCCATTTAAGGATTATGGAGGCCACTGTGCTCTTAGGAACCTTAAGTGCAGCAGAATTTTTTTGTAACCTTGGTCAGATCTGTGCCTTGCCACAATTCTGTCTCTGAGTTCTTCAGGCAGTTCCTTTGACCTCATGATTCTCATTTGCTTTGACATGCACTGTGAGCTGTAAGGTCTTATATAGACAGGTGTATGGCTTTCCTAATCAAGTCCAATCAGTATAATCAAACACAGCTGGACTCAAATGAAGGTGTAGAACCATCTCAAGGATGATCAGAAGAAATGGACAGCACCTGAGGTAAATATATGAGTGTCACAGCAAAGGGTCTGAATATTTAGGACCATGTGATATTTCAGTTTTTCTTTTTTAATAAATCTGCAAAAATGTCAAAAATTCTGTATTTTTCTGTCAATATTGGGTGCTTTGTGTACATTAATGAGGAAAAAAAATGAACTCAAATGATTTAGCAAAGGACCGCAATATAACAAGTGTGAAAAATCGAACGGAGTCTGAATATCTTCCGTCCCCACTGTATATAGATATATCTATATACATATATATATGTATGAAAACCTATACTGTCTCCAATACAACATTTACACTTTGTACTATGCTAATCACATGACGCAAGGGGAGGAGATTGAATGAAATTATGTCATCACATGACGCAAGGGGATGAGATTGAATGAAATTATGTCATCACATACATGACGCAAGGGGAGGAGATTGAATGAAATGATGTCATGTCATTCAAGTGTGCCTAGATCAGCATGATGTCTGAATGTAGCTCAGAGTGGGTGAGGGCCTATCTGCACTCCCTCATATAATATATGGGTGTTTTAAAAAGTGGATTTTTTTTCAAATAGAAGTGTTTTACAACATAGCTGAGGTCTTGCCTATGTTAATCAATCAAATTCTGCTTTAATTTTAAATGTTTATTAGAATAAACATATGTTTTTTTTCTTTGTTCTATTTTAATAGAATATTTTTGTACATGTCGTACATGCAGTACATGGCTTGTCCATGTAATGACAGAATAAGGAATTCTTGCCTAAAATATACAACCTGAGTTGCTTAATTGATAGTAATAATATTACTACGGAAACCATAAGCCTTGGTTTTCACTATGAACTGCATTTGAATCACACAGGAACTGCAATGCCTTCCTGTTCAATTCACATGTGATTCAGTGTGGTGCAATTTGCGCCTATTCATTTCAAATGGGTCCAAATTTCACTGCATTGCACCAAAGTCACGTATGCAGCAATTTTGGAACTGCACTGCAACCGGATTGCATGATACTTCTGTACCATATGATCCTGTGCAAGAAAACGCACTGCGTTTGTGGTGTCGTTAAGATTGCACTGACACCCACTGTGGACTACAAGGGCAGTGAGATTTTAATGCAGTGCGAGAAGTTTCCCGCACCGCATTAGTGTGAACCTAGGCTTATAGTGGTAGTAAATAGATAGTAAAAGAAAAAAATCCCCCCCCCCCCAGCAGGTTTATATCATAATGGCACATTATGGCAGTTATATAGTTACATAGTTAGTCAAGTTGAAAAAAGACACAAATCCATCTAGTTCAACCCAAAAAAAATAAATCAAACAATCCCATATACAGGCGAAAAATCCCAGCAAAACATGATCCAATTTTCTCCAGCAGGGGAAATAATTCCTTCCTGATCCCCTGAGAGGAAATCGTATATTCCCTGAATCAACTTTACCTATAAATGTTATTATCTAGTTATATTACGTACATTTAGAAAAGAATTCAGTAATTTTTTAAAGCAATCTACTGATCTGGCCAGAACCACCTCTGGAAGGAGCCTATTCCACATTTTCACAGCTCTTACTGTGAGGAAACCTTTCCGTATTTGGAGATGAAATCTCTTTTCCTGCAGACATAAAGAGTGCCCCCGTGTGATGACCTTAAAGTGAATAACTCAACACCAAGTTCACTATATGCACCACTTATGCATTTATACATGTTGATCATATCCTCCTCAATCTCCTCTTCTTAGGAGAGAATTAATTCAGTTCCTCCAATCTTTCCTCATAGTTGAGCTCCTCCATGCCTTACAAACGCTCCTACAAACAGAGCCCTCCAGCGCAGCGTCATCACTACTGTCCCTGGTACCCGGAGGCTTCCATCTTTGCTCGGTCTTCTTTCCGGTTTTGTATCTTCGGCCTCCTGAATGACATCACTCCTGCGCATGCGCACAGGATAGACATTGCCATGGCACACAGAGTGCACCATAAATGTGGTCTGACCTGCGCATGTGCTGTCCCCTCTACCCTCTGGGGTCTCTTCTGTTATAAAAACACTGCCTGTCAGCAGAGTTTTAAAATCTTCCCTTTACTACCACTTTAACCATGCAATGTGTGTGTGTGTAAAAAAAGCTGAGCTATTTTTGATCATTGTAAAAAAAATAGCTGTTTTATGAAAACTATCCAACAGATCACTATGGAGACTAATAGTTTAATGGTATAAAAGTTGTTAAAGGAATAAAAGACAGACAAGATACTGGAAATTATTAAAGGCAAATAGGCTGTTGCACTCTGCAAGGGGATTTCCTCCAGAGCTTTTTACATTAAATAAAGTTTCACTTTGCAAAGACTACTCAATTATGTGCACAGAATGGATGAAGTCAGCAGAGCTTCCTCTCATTTATTAAGCTCTGGAGCAATTGTTATAAAGTACACGGTCTATTTGCCTTTAGTAAATCAACCCCAGAGTGTAAGGGTAGGAGGTTTACCTGTATGGTGTACTGAATTATTTTCTGGCAGCAATTGCCTTGTTTCCATTTTCAATAGTGTTTTCAAAATAAAATTTTAAAGTGATTGTAAACTAATTTTTTTCCTATATAAATAACAAACGTTATACTTACCTGCTCTGTTGCTGTGGATTTGCACAGAGCAACCCAGATCCTCCTCTTCTCGGGTTCCTCTTCTGTGATCCTGGCCCCTTCCTCCTGTTGAGTGCCCTCACAGCAAGCAGTTTGCTATGGAGGCACCCAAGCCGATTCACAGCTCCCTATGTCTATTCAGACACGGAGCCCTGACCCGGCCCCACCCCCGCTCTCTCCTGATTGGTTAGCTGGCTTTGATTGACAGCAGCGGGATTCAACGGCGCTGCTGCTGTGTCTCAGCTAATCAGGAGGGAGAATCTCGGACGTCTGAGACACTCATAGACATCACTGGACAAAGAGGGACCTCAGGTAAGTATTAGGGGGGCTGAGAGGGGCTGCTGCACACAGAAGGCTTTTTATCATAATGCATAGAATGCATTAAGATAAAAAAACCTTCTGCCTTTACAACCACTTTAAAGTGGAAGATAAGGCTAACTTGAAGTGATTTTAAAAATACTGCCTCCCTCCTCCTCCTACCTATTCTACATAGCCTGTATAAAAAAGTTCTGTGTATATAGCTCCAGATCCGCTGTGTCAGAGAACATCAGCAGCAGGGGAGAGGAGGGAGCCCCAAAGCTGGAGGACCAATGGGAGCCAGTGGGTGACATCACAGCCCCAAGAATTAAAAGCCGCTGCTGAGCTCTCCCTTACCCAGGGGAGCTGGAGCTGCTGGATCATGTGACCTCACCATGCAGCATAGGTAGGAGGAGGGGGAAGCAGCGTTTTTAAGCATATTTATGGTTTGCCCTTGCTACCACTTTAAGGCATCACTTGCAAAATAATTACTTTTCAATAGTTTTTTTTTGATGACAGTTAAAGCATATACATGTTCAGTACTATTTTTCTTACACTTATATTGTAAAATTCGTGAACAGCTGCCATTCATACTTGGTAGTAAATATTATATATCAAACCTTTATCTGTTCTAGGCAGCATTTTGTGGCATATTTAGCCTTCTGATGATTTATTTGCAAGGAACATCCAATAGCAAACACTTTTTGATCCTGGCTTTGAGTTGCTGTAATTGTGGGCAGTAGGCTGTTGTGTTTTTCTTGCATATTAGTTGCAGTCTGTGAAATAGGTAACATGTTTCAATGGACATTGTTTTTTTTTTAATATGATGTCCAATGCCTTTAAAAGGTCATGGGGGTTATTTATTAAAGGCAAATCCACTCCACTGAAAGTACAAGTGTTCTGCACATTTAATACAACCTATGGGGGGTTATTTACTAAAGGCAAATCCACTTTGCACTACAAGTGCACTTGGAAGTGCAGTCGCTGTAGATCTGAGGGGAAGATCTGAAATGAGGAGAAACTCTGCTGATTTTATCATCCAATCATGTACAAGCTAAAATGCTGTTTTTTTATTTTCCTTGCATGTCCCCCTCAGATGTACAGCAACTGCACTTCCAAGTGCACTTGCAGTGCACATGTAGTGCAAAGTGGATTTGCTTTTAGTCAAAACCCCCCATAGGTTGTATTAGATGTGCAGAACACCATAGGGTTAATTTAGTAAACACAAATAGACAAATGCAGTTGCTCCAGAGCTTAGTAAATGAGGTAAAGCCTCACTTTGCAAAGAATACCCAATCACAAGCAAGAACATTTAAAAAAAACAGCATTTTTACTTGAACATTATTGGGTGATGGAAGTCAGCAGAGCTTCTGCTAATTTAATAAGCTGTAGACCAGTGGTTCTCAACCCATCTAGTGCCATGAGCCCTTGATAAAATTTCCTAAGTTGTGGGGACCCCTAATAGTAAAATTATTTTCGTAGCGTGGGTTGTCAGCACCCAAGGCAAGACAAGTAATTTGTGCCCCTAACCCACGGACATTTAGCGCTCCCTTGAGTCCCTTCCACTCGTACAGTATTGAAAACCCCTTATGGTACATTTTAGGATGTACTCCTCTTTCTCTTTTGTTATTTTTTCTTTCCCTTTTATCCCTCTCTATCTTATTTTTCTTTTTTTCCCCATACCTCTCTCTAGCCGTTTTTCTTGTTTTTTCTCTTATTCTTTCTCTCCTTTTTTCTTTGTTCCTCCCCCTCTTTTCCTCTCCCTTCCATGCATTTTCTATTTTTATTCCTTCTCTTACTCCTTGCTGGTGGGGAGTTGGGATGAGTGGCAGTACTGGGGGAGTTCTGATCAGCCAACTTAGGTGCTCTTGATCAAGGTCATCTGCTGATCTGAGAGCTGTAGTGGGGACTTAACATTCTTCACCAGTCAGCTGACCTCTAGTCTCTGCCCCCCCAGCCATGCCGTGAACTGAATGGGTGGCTGCAAAGAGGCTGAATGGGTGGCCGCGGGCTCTAGGAACAGCCCAGCTGAGCGGCCACAGGCGCCAGGGACAGCCCTGCTGGGCTGCCGCAAAAAGGCTGGGAGAGCTGTGTGGGCTCCAGGAACAGCCCAGGATTCGGTGACCCCTGGCAAATCATCATTCGACCCCCGAGGGGGTCCTGACCCCCAGGTTGAGAACCACTGCTGTAGAGCAACTACTCTTGTAGAGTGCAACTGTATTATGAAAATTGCACAGTCTATTGGCCTTTCAACTCCCATGTGTAAACATTCTGCAATCATTAGCCCTTCTTTGGTAGTGAAATACTTTTTAAATAGGTTTGAGCATGCAGCAAGTAAGATGACAATATATTTGCCCTTAATTTTAATGACATCCCTTGCATTTCCAGTGAATCTGGTGTAGTAGCATCTTGTGTATAAATTACAGTCAGTTTTCAAATTAGAAAACTGGTGGTACTTAAGCCTGAGCTGGCATACAGAGGTACACTGTTACTCCGACTGTGGCATGTCTGTGCTGGGAAGTTGTCAGGGCTTTGGATTGACAGTGCATGTCAGTGGATGGATTTGAAGGCCACTACTTGACTGAATCGTGGCTATGGATCTGCTCTGCTCTGTGCTGTGTAAAAGCCATGGGGACCTAATGGGGAACTATTATGTCAGTTCCCCATCAGGTTCTGCCCACTGCACTACAGAACTCCTTGACCATAAACCTGTCAGTGAAGAAGGAAGTGCACTGAGGAAGGAAATCTAATATGGGCAGTCTGATCTCAGTGCTTCAATAGATTCATGGACCTGTCTGTGGCAGGGGTAAGCACCAGCAATTTCAACTACACCCTTTATGAAATCTGCCAAGTAAGTCAAACAGGTATCTTGTAGTCGAACAAGACAAGGAATTGGTCGCACACTGGAACTCCAAATTATCTCGATGTCATCTTTATTGTCAAAAAAGGGTCAGACAGATACAGGAAATGGTAGACGTTTATTTTTTGCTAAACAAACTAAAAAAGACCAAAATTTATGAAAAAAAATTGTTTTTTTTTTTAGTTTCTGTCATAAAATTTTGTTTTTCCCTTCACTGACGGGCACTGATGAGGCAGCACTGATGGGCACTGATGAGGCAGCACTGATGGGCACTGATGAGTTGGCACTGATAAAGTGGCACTGATGGGCACTGATTAGGAGGCACTGATATCTAGAACTCATGGGCACCAATAGGCAGCACTGATATGCAGCACTGATGGGCACGAATAGGTGGCACTGATGGACACTTACAGGTGGCACTGATGGGCACTGACAGGCGGCACTGATAGGTACTGACAGGTGGCTGTGATGGGCACTGACAGGTGGCTGTGATGGGCACTGACAGGCAGCACCGATTGGCACTGATAGGCAGTACTGATTGGCACTGACAGGTGGCCCAGTCAGGATAACAGAACCACTTCCCGGCCGTCATTCTGCATACGGCGGGCGGGAAGTGGTTAAAAAAATAAAAATAATAAATATAAATAATTGCATGTAAAAAAATGTGCATTTGTGTATTTATTTAAATATTTTTAAGCTCGCTGGTGCCACGCAGGTCTCCTGCAGATCTTTCTGTGTATCTGTGTGCCCGTACATCCCGTACGGGCAATCAGATACACTGACAGGAATTATCAATGAACTACCACGGCGCTCCACAGTGCCGTGGTAGTTCATTGAGAACTACAAGCTAACAGCGGTAAAGGATGTTGGGACTTGTAGTTCATTCATACACAGAGCTGTGTGAATGAATGACGCGGTCTTGTGCTGTAGAGCCCTGCATGGCCGTGTTGATTTCAAAAAGTGACAGCTAGTACAGGGAACTTCCCCCTGTACTGCTGTCACAGGGAGTGCAGGGATTGGGCAGTGGCTGCAGCATTGGGTACATGTTACATGTTTTACTCTTAAAACAAGTGGAACATGTAACATGTTCCCGAAGGTGAACTTATCCTTTAAGGGGAAAACCCCCCCCAAAAAATAGGGGGTGGTTATAGGCTATTAGGGCATTGTTATAGGATGAGAGATGAGCTTAGTGTTCAGTCCAAACGTTAGTTTGTTATACTCAGACAAAAAAATAATAATAATTGGGGGTGGTTATGGGCTGTTAGGACATTATTATAGGATGAGGGATGAGCTTAGTTTTGGTCTGAAGTGAAATTAGTTAGTTATAAAAATAATAATAATTAAAAAAAACAAAAAACAAACAAAGTACAAAAAAAACAAAAACATATAAAAGAAACAAGGGTATTATCCTCAGCCTAAGCTTGGCAAGAATTTATACCTTGGAGCAGGTATTTTTAAACTATGGCTCCCCAGCTGCTGTGGAACTACACATCCCATAAGGCATTGTAAAGCTTTGACATTCACAGACATGACTAGGCATGATGGGAATTGTAGTTCCTAAACAACTGGAGGGCCATAGTTTGGAGACCTCTGCCTTAGAGCTACGGCAGGGTGTAACATGCTGCCATTAGCAAAGGAATTACTTCTCATGCTGAGCCACTTACAGTATGTACGGGAAAAGATCATAAATATATCACTGTTCATGTTGGGATTGCAATTAAACACATTTTTATAAACAGGAATTCCCAGTACAAGATAGACAGCTCTGCAGAATGTAAATTCAAAGCTATAAAATATATCAGAGGCATCATGCCTCCATACAGGGCCATTCATTTTCTGACAGGCAATTTTAACCATATTTTTTGAAAAATAAAAAATGAGTAACAATTTATATAAAACCCAATGAAAAAATGAAATATAAACTTTTTAATGCATCAATGATTGTTTCACTCACCAGAATGTAAGACTTTTATTTATTGAGATGTTTACAATTCTGATTAATGTCATAGTCATCCAAAAGGTGGAATATATAAAACGTCCTAACCACTAAACCACTGCGTTCCCCTAATTTTATTATTTTCTTCCATATATCCATGTTTTTCTTTCTAGCATACCTAGATTGTACAATCCAATGTTTAAGATTTTGGACTGAGAACACAACTCTTGAAATCAGATGCAAATATAAGCATGCACGCATTTGTACTTCCAAAACTAAAAATGCAGTAATCTAATGCAGATTTTAAAAGCTAAGTGTATTAATTAAACTGGTAAAATAACAAAGCCCAGCACAGGTACACATGATAAACCCAGCCTAGTACAAGCTGATCCAAAGACAAAATCCAGTTGTAGCTACTTCCCTAAGTAACCACAATGGGATGCTGCAACTAGATGTTTGGGATATGTATCTGGAAAACAGTCAGGAAGGATGACAAAGATGGGAAAATAATGACAATCTTCCTATAATTTTCAAACAATTAAATTTTATATCACTGGGAATCGTATTTACAGTAAGAGATACAAAAATGACCAATATATTATCCTGTATGACCAATTTAGACAGCACCTATAGTTGGATACAGCTAGATACACAGATAAAATGTACACAGTATATGTAACCAGTTGTATTGTCTGCCTGTTTGTTATTTTGTCCATCCTCTCTTATGATTCTCACTTTCCTCCCATCTTTACCTGCCTGCCTAGTAGGCAATGGTTCAGTGGGATATAGAGGACCTCAGCTTTAAGGAAGGATTAGCTGAAATGAATTTAGTCTCCTTTGAGAAAACAAGACAACACGGAAATATCATCACTTTGTTAAAGCTGAACTCAAATCAGTGTTGCTCTATAATCATTATTATATCATAAAATTCATATTTTAAATTCTAGCAGTGTAAGTATGTACCTGTGTTTGAGCAGGTATCAGCCCTTGTACAGCAGGATGGAGTATGAGAGGAGTAAGCAGTATAAGAAACCAGTTAATGTGCTTGCAAGACACATGCTGATAGGCAGAAAATAGAGAGTGACAGAGAGAGATGAACTCATCACTGTGCTACTTCTCCTTTCACTGTCCAGTCACATTGTTGGGAAGGTCCAGGCTGACCTGAGCTCAGAGAAATTGCGTTGAATGATGCTTATCTTTAGATTGAGGACATCTAGTCATAGGAAAAATGTAAAGCAGGGCAAATCTCTGAATCGAAGGTGAATATTGCAACAAAAGTTGGTTTTGTTTTATAATGGTATAATTTATACCATTCATTTTATTTTTTTTCCTGGATTTCTTCTTTTAATACATATATAGTCTATATAGTAAACTTGGTGAAATGTTTTTTTTTTTGTTTTTTGTTTTTTTTGCAAAAGACAAAGGAAGCACTGTTTGCACCTGGAAGAAAAAAAAAGGTTTACCCCCTGAATGCAGAAAGGTTTCCTTATAGGGAGTGCTTTGAAAAGGTGGAATACACTTTCACAAAGGCTAGAGAGAAATACATTATCAACAAAAAAGGAGATCAAGCATGTCCATCTATTTTTTTACTTCTAGTTCCTTAACTCCAGACATGTTTTTTAACTCACACCGGCATTTAAACTTTTGAACTGCCTGTACCATAGTCTCTTCTGATCAATATTTTTTTTAAATATAACATTGGCTTTTAATGCATATGTACTGTATATGTGTTTTATTCCATTGTTTACTGTGGAAGATATCCATTTATCTAAATAAATATACATTACTAATGCCTGTTTTATGTACGGTCTTCATTCTCCCTGCATTGTAAACTTAGTCCCAGCAGCCACATATCTAGAGGTTATATTTTAGCTATAAATGTAAAACTAAAATCAGGTAATAATTGTATATAGCATGTCATAACAGATTAATATGAGCAAGAAATGCTCCCCACTACCAACATCATCTTCAACTATTGGTCCATTTATAAGTCAGAAGATGGCACTAATGAGCAACTTTGGGTAGTTGTATGCATTTGTTTTTTTACAGACTTACATGTTAGTATACCAGGGGTAGCCTATTCCCATCATCCTCTGCCCCAGGTGCTTCCAGCTCTAGCTTATATAGGACATGCTAGCTCCACCCATTATACCCATCCAGTTGAGGGACCTCACTAAAAAAGATACTATCCCCTATTTACTAGTTTGTTCATGTAAAAAAAACGTTTAGGCCTTGTTGCACAAATTTGTTGTAGTAACACATGTGCATCGCAACAACCTAGTGTGAATGGGTCTGCTCTCCATTTAAAGTGGTTGTAAGCCCTTTACAACCAATTTTTTGCTACAGGTAAGCCTATAATTTGGCTTACATGTAGCTACACTGGATATCTCCTAAACCTGCACGGTTTAGGAGATATCCCCTGCTATGCATACTAGCTCATTATGCCTTTGTCTTGCAGGGTTTTTTTTTTCTTTTTTTTTTTTTTAGGGTTTACAACCACTTTAAAGCCTTATGTGTGTTTCTTGAAGTATCATCAAACACTAAACATTAAAGTATCATCAAACACATTTCTACTATTTCATATAAATCGTCTCCTATTATCACAACATGTCTTACCTTCCTCTAGATCAACTGTGGGTAAAGGATTGTATATATTTGTTTATTGTTTTTCCTTCAACTGGTTAAACTAGATGGACGTGTGACTTTTTTCTACCAGACTAATGATGTAACTATGTAACATAAGCATTAGTATATTGCACGACAAATTCCTAATGCTAATTACTTTTTTCCCTGCTGTATACCACAATCCTATGACAGCTTCTGCTTGCTCTGCACTGCTTTGTGGGGTTAGGGGGTGGGACATGCAGCAAACCTCCTATGTGACCTGCAGACATTACTGCAGCAAATGCACAGTGGCACTAATATAAAAATAAACAAAATCTTTACAATATAAAATAAAAAGAGTAAATAAATGTTGTGAAAGCTACAATTTAAAAAAAAATTAAAACATCAAATTAAAAAATAAAATAAAAATAAGCAATACTTTTGATTTGGATGGAGGTGGAGTTTGTGCTGACAACATCACACTTGGAAACCTGCCCTGCAAGCCTATGTGTGTGTATCATGTGGGGCAGCTAGCAGTGGAGAAGATGCTTCCATCTATGCCTGCTGGAGCTGCCCCACAAGTTGGCAAACCTGATCACGTGAGACAGAGAGGAGGGGATGTCATTCAACTTGCTGGAGCCACTCTGCAAGCTGACAAGTTACATGGGGTGTCATAGCGTTGCCACTCACAATAGGGAAGCACCAAGAAATGGCAGGATCAACCAAGTACTTACTACTAATTAATAGTTAATTGAGGGCAAGCTTCAGCACACAGGAAAAGATGATAATAAAAAAAAAAAAAATACAAAAAATAAAATAAAATTTGGTGGTTGTAAATGTATATACTGTATATATTTTTTTTAAAATAACAAACATCTCAATACTAACCTGAACTTTCTCTTCTTGAGTCTGCTGCCGGTGCTCCTGACTCCCCCTCTTTGTCCAGTGCCCGCAGTAGAAGCTGCTTCACCTAGGGGCACTTGTGCATGCTCGCTCCCGAGCCCCGCTGCTGTGTCCATTTACACAGACAGGGGGACTCTGCTCCACCCCCTGTCCCTTGTCACTGGCTTTGTTAGACAACAGTGGGAGCCAATGGCTCCCGGTGCCCCAGCAAAGCCAGTGAGATCCAGAGCTGAGGGGAGAGAAGAGCTGCAGATGTGTACAGCACTGGATCGAATAAAGGGCTCGGTTAAGTAAAGGGGGGGAGGGATACTAATGCCTAAACATTTTTTACCTTAATACAAGAAATGCTTGATTTCCTTTACAGGCGATGGGACGTCCCCCCCAGTCACTCTCCAGTGCTTCTCCCGGTTTGCCCGCATGATCGGCGAGCCGGCAGCGGTTTACCATAGAACTGACCGGGGACCATCTCCATGATCCTTGGAGGCCGGAAGCGACGTCATGACATCACTTCCAGCCCCAGCAGATATAAACACTGCCGTTTTTGTGGCTGGGAAGCTGAGATCGCTTTTTTTTTTTTTTTAATCTCAGGCTTTCCAGGACTTATAGACCCCAGATCTCTGTAAAGAGGATCTGTCATGTCCTATTCCTATTACAAGGGATGTTGTTTACATCCCTTGTAAAAGGAATAAAAGTGATCAAGAAAATTAAAGGGGTTGTAAAGGTAAAAATTTTTTCACCTTAATGCATTCTATGCATTAAGGTGAAAAAACTTTTGACAATACCGCCGCCCCCAGCCCCCCCGTTTTACTTACCTGACGCCTCGAATCTTCGCTGCTCGTTCCCGTCATCTCCATTGCAGCTCAGCCTGGTCGCTGATTGGCTGCAGTGGATGGATTGAAAGCAGCGCAGCCATTGGCTCGCGCTGCTGTCAATCACATCCCATGACGCGGCGCACCGGGGGGCGGGGCCGAGTGATACAGCGAGCGGCTATAGCCGCCAGCTGTATCACGGGAGCGCGCCCGCAAGCACTCACCACCATGCGAGGGAGCTCGCATTAAGGTGGTTAATGCTTGCGGGGAGGAGCTGAAACAGCCGCCGAGGGACCCCAGAAGACCAGGTTCGGGGCCACTCTGTGCAGAACGAGCTGCACAGTGAAGGTAAGTATAACATGTTTGTTATTTTTTTTTTTTTTTTAAATTTAACTTTACAACCCCTTTAAAGGGAAAGAGTAAAAATTAAAAAAAATAGTTAAAAACATATATATTTAAGCGCCCACGTTCCCTCGTGTTTGACGCAGAAGCGAACGCATACGTAGGTCTCGCCGTGAACATTAGAGCAAGAGCAATAATTCTAGCGCAATACCTCCTCTGTAACTCTATGGAGATTTTTAAGTACCAAAGTTTGGTGCCATTCCACGAATGTGCATAATTTTAAAGCGTGAGTAGGTATCAACTGTATTTAATCCACGTAACATCATCTTTCTTATACTAAAAAAATTGGGCTAACTTTAGTGTTATTTTTTTTATTTTTTTTCATGAAAGTGTTTTTTTTTTCCCCAAAAAATGCATTTGAAAAATTGCTGCGCAAATACCATGTGGCATGTCACAAAAATTTCAACAGCCGTCATTTTATTCCCTAGGACCTCTGCTAAAAAATATTTATATATAATGTTTGGGGGGTTCTGAGTAATTTTCTTGCAAAAAATTATGATTTTTACATGTAGGAGAGGAACATAATTATGGTTTAGCCACATTTGGAGTACTATGGCAGCTAGTGAATTTTTAGGATGGGGGGGCGCCAGACTCCGCCCTTCCTTTTTGACCCCTCCCACCCCTTATATAATCCACCCACTCCGTCCCCTGTATTCTACTTGCTTGCACCTATGGTGTCAGGAGTATACAGCTCGGCATCACAGGACAGAGTATACAGCCCCAGCATCACAGGACACAGTATACAGCCCCAGAATCACAGAACAGAGTATATAGCTCAGCCTCACAGATCAGGGTATATAGCTCAGCCTCACAGATCAGAGTATATAGCTTAGCATCACAGGACAGATTATATAGCTGAGCCTCACAGATCATGGTATAGAGCGCAGCCCCACAGATCATGGTATATAGTGCAGCCTCACAGATCATGGTATATACCGCAGCCTCACAGATCATGGTATACAGCGCAGCCTCACAGATCATGGTATAAAACGCAGACTCACAGATCATGGTATATAACGCAGACTCACAGATCATGTATACAGCGCAGCCTCACAGATCAGGTTATACAGTGCAGCCTCACAGATCATGATATATAACGCAGCCTCACAGATCATGGTATATAACTCAGCCTCACAGATCATGGTATATAAAACAGCCTCACAGATCATGGTATATAGCTCAGCCTCACAGATCATGCATATAACACAGCTTCACAGATCATGGTATATAACGCAGCCTCACAGATCATGGTATATAAAGCAGCCTCACAGATTATAGTATATAGCGCAGCCTCACAGATCATGGTATATAGCGCAGCCTCACAGATCATGGTATATAATGCAGCCTCACAGATCATGGTATATAAAGCAGCCTCACAGATCATGGTATATAATGCAGCCTCACAGATCATGGTTTATAGCGCAGCCTCACAGATTATGGTATATAATGCAGCCTCACAGATCATGGTTTATAGTGCAGCCTCACAGATCATGGTATATAATGCAACCTCACAGATCATGGTTTATAGCGCAGCCTCACAGATCATGGTATATAATGCAGCCTCACAGATCATGGTTTATAGCACAGCCTCACAGATCATGGTATATAGCGTAGCCTCACAGATCAGGTTATATAGCTCAGCATTACAGATCATGGTATATAGCGCAGTCTCACAGATCAGGTTATACAGCTCAGCATTACAGATCATGGTATATAGCGCAGCCTTAACAGATCAGGTTATACAGCTCAGCATTAAAGATCAGGGTATATATATAGCGCAGCCTCACAGATCATGGTATATAACGCAGCCTCATAGATCGTGGTATATAGTGCAGCCTCACAGATCAGGTTATACAGCTCTGGTGATCAGACTTAGAAAAGACAGTTGGTTGGCACTGGCAGTAGGGTGGTTGTATGATCCTACCAGCCCTGTGTGGCTAAACACTGTGGATGAGATGAGTGTGTGCCGATCAGATTGCTCCTGTCACCATGCTCATGTCACCCCATCCCGACAGCTCTTGCAATCAACCTCTCCTCTCTGGATGGATATGCTCCCTGTCCCTGTGCAGAGATCAGCTCATCTGGTAACAGCACACAAGCCTTGGTTGGGCAGGGGCAGCCAGGGGCTTGCGGCACTGACAGCACCCCCCCCCGGGCTTGCGGTACTCTGAAGGCCCCTAGGTCCGGCCATTCACTTACCGGGCTGTGGTGTCCTCTCCTCCTGTGTCTCCTCTAGAGTGCATGCAGATGGAGGCAGATGGAGGCAGCGGCGGCGGTGGCGGTGTCCATTCCTCCAGTGCATGTCTCCTCTTCTCCTCTGCATGTCTCCTCTTCCTAAGCGCTGGGCATTCAATAGGACTGCCTGGCACTTTGACCAATCCAGAAACAGGTCTCGCTGATCTGTCTCCTGATCGGCGGGGAGGCATTGTAGTGTGAAAATAGCGAAAATTAATTTGCTATGGTCAAACAATTGGGTGGGATCAGCCCACCCGATTTTGAAGCCTATTAGAATCTCTGGTTCTAATCAGGTGCTTAAAAAAAAAACCACCCCTCCCACCACCACCATGGGAGTCCATGTGTCAGGCATCCTGAAAGGGGCTGGGCACATGGATAGGGAGGACAGTGGCAGGGATGGTGGGGGGGGGGGGGGGCGGTGCTCGTGCGCCCACAATGCATGGGCCGCCACTCCTGGAGTATACCATCCTCCAGTTCTGGTCACCAATCCTCAGAAAGGATGTCTTTGAACCGGAAAAAGCCCAGGGAAGGGCAACTAAGCTAAAAAGGGCTGGAGGAGTTATGAAGACTACAAACATTAAAGTGTTATTAAACCTAGTAATATGGAAATAATGAATCTTAACCCCCCACTATTCACAGCTTATAAATCCTATTTTTAAATTAAAATACTACCACTATATACCTTTTTTGCTGATCTGTATACCATGATTACATGATAAACAGCAGAGTTTCTCTAGTGCTGAGAGTTCAGGAAGGAGAAGATTTTCCCTCTAGCCTGTATAGAAGCCCACATGTGTGATGCCAATATCATGTGACTTCTGAGAACAAAAAACTGTTCTCTCCAGCAAGAAAAACACAACTGAGCATGTGCAGGTTGGCTATTAGCCTGTGTGTTAGCTGGCCTTCCCCAGATAGACAGTGCAGGATGGAAAGATCTATGCATGCAGGATAAAACAGCCTTTTTATCCAATGCAGCGGATTAACCCCTTAAGTTCCACAGTGAGTATAACAAGCATGCTATGCTGCATATACAGACTGATTTTACTGTTGTGGGTTTAGTAACACATTAAACTTATTCTCCCTGAAGTAGAGAAACTAGGGGTAACATTAGCTTGTCTTCATGTGAATGTGTCATATCTACACACTGTTTTCAGAGTTTTTGCACTGCTTAGATTTTTACACACTCTTTATTCAACCTTACCAACAATAGTACGTAACTATGGGGTTGATTTACTAAAGGCAAATCCACTTTGCACTACAAGTGCACTTGGAAGTGCAGTCGCTGTAGATCTGAGGGGTAGATAAGAAATGAGGGGAAGCTGATGTTATCATACAATCATGTGCAAGCAAAAATGCGATTTTTCTTTTTCCTTGCATGTCCCCCTTGGATCTACAGCAACTACACTTCCAAGTGCACTTGTAGTGCAAAGTGGATTTGCCTTTAGTAAATCAACCCCTATGAAAAAATATAATATATATTAACATGTGTTAACAGCGGTGTATATAAATGTAGCACCCTGAGGGTTGCTATCAAAATGAGTTGCCAGGCTATAGTTGCCTTGGTCAATTGTTAGGAGATCAATTGATTCCTCTCTAGGTCTGAACTTGTTGCACCCTTTTTCTTCTGTCACTAGGTGGCACTATGCTAGTGACATTAGATAAGACGGGCTTTGAAAGCTTGGACGTGAATGGATGGGGGTGTCTCAGCCAATGAGCAGGGATTTTCTTTGGTCCCTTGGCCTGCTGGGAGAGCCTATTTATTTGGGTGGAGAAAGGTAATCAGGGTTCTGTGCCACCTGAACGGTTGTCTGGGTGGGCCTGTGTTGTACTACCCCGGGCTGCTAGGCCAGAAACCTAAGGCCTAACCTGGGGACGTTTGGCTGCTAGGCTGTCTGAGGGCCTTTCCAGGAGCGGGAGAGCAGCGTAGGGTTGGGACTGCGAGCTTGAAGTCCAACCAGAAGTAGCGGTTCAGCTGGTAGGGGAACCAGCGGTGGTCGGAGGTAGAAAGGGAAGCTGTCGCCACTGAGGGACCATCCACTTTGTTACCAGAGATCACTGTGAGTAAGCTGAAGCTAGTACCAGAGCAGTCTTCTCACCAGCCGAGAACGGTGAAGAAGTGGGAAAACTTTAGTGAGTGCCAAGCCAGGGACCCAGCGGGCCAGCAGAGGTGACGCTTGCGGAGCATCAGTGGGTGCCAAGGACCTAGCGGGTCAGCGGGGGTGACGCTTGAAGGGTATCTGTGAGTGCCAAGCCAGGGACTCAGCAGGGAAGCGGGGGTGACGCTTGAGGAAGATACTGAGTGCTAAAAGTGGAAGAGCTCAGGGGATCCAGTGGCTATTGGATCCAAAGTCTAGTGAAAGACTGGGAGTTCGTTGAGTAAAGATCCACAGTGAGTGACTCTGGAGTAAAGAGAACTGTTTGTGTTGTCAATAGTTAAATACAACTACTGTTAGCAACTGCTACAAGATTGTTGCCATAGAAGACAGCAGTCCTAACTATACAGAAGCGGTGTCCAGCTGAAGGCCTTCACCTGTATAGCCGTCTACCTATAGAAGTCTCGGAGTCTGCCAATTATCATTGCATCTACCTAAGGGTGTCCTGGCCCTAACCCTCTCTCCCACAGTTCTGTTCAAGAGACAATAAATCTCTTTGCATTCAAAAGTGTCTGGCGCCCACCATTTCATCTTGCAGTACACCCACCATGCTTTGTAACTCACTCTACACTGAAGGATGCCAGCTCTCCCTAACTCTGGAATTCACTATCAAATGTATATTAGCTTAACGTATCTTAAATCAGTAAGCTTCGGTTTCTCTTGAAGCTGACTAAAAATGCCAATTCTTAGGCTACGTTCACAGTTTTGCAGTGCGGGAAACACGGACAGGAAAATCACACTGCCAGTGCGATCTGCTGCGGGTGTCAATACAAATTTAACAACACCCCAATTGCAGGTCACAACACTGGTACATGCACATCTTTGATGTGATATGGTGTGATTTGAGCCCAGTCACAATGAATGAATACGCTGCTGTTGCTGGGCAATTCATATGTAGTTAATAGTGTGAACCAAACCTTAAAGTCTAAGTAAATAAAGAGATTTACTCTATTTAGTTACACTACAGTTATGTTTATTCTTTATTCTTTAAAGCAGTATTAAACCCAAAAGCAAACATTTATTATATTGCAGTTTGTCAATTCTGGGATGTGATGGCTGTATTAGTTTTCTTTTTTATACCCCTTTTACACTGGGGCGGTTTTCAGGCGCTTTAGTGCTAGAAATAGCCTCTGCTAAGCGTCTGAAAACTGCCTCGCATTCATTCCAGTGTGTCTGTTCACACTGGAGAGGTGCGCTTGCAGGATGGGAAAAAAAGTCCTGCAAGCAGCATCTCTGTATACAGCGCTCCCAAAACGCCCCTGCCCATTGGAATGAATGGGCGGTGCTTTCAAAGCACCTTAAAAGCGCTTTGAAAGCACCGCAAAATGGAAGTTTTTAACCCCTTTTTTGGGGTTAAAAGCTCCCCACTAGCGTCCAAAAAACAGTGCAAAAGCGCCACTCAAACAGCCCGCGAGAATGTTTCCAGCGTGAGTTCTCGGTGACAGGGTACTATGCATCATGCGCTTGCTGCAATAGGAAAAACACGTTTTCCTATTGCAGCGAGCGTGAGAGAGAGGCGACGATGTCCCTTAGGTCTGGTATGGATTCCAAGATCCATACCAGACCCTTATCCAGGCACGCAGCCCGGCCGGTCAGGAAAGGGGGTGGGGACGAGCGAGCGCCCCCCCCCTCCTGAACCATACCAGGCCGCATGCCCTCCACATGGGGGGATGGGTGCTTTGGGGAAGGCGGGCGCCCTGCGGCCCCCCCACCCCAAAGCACCTTGTCCCCATGTTAATGAGGACAAGGGCCTCTTTCCGAAAACCCTGGCTGTTGGTTGTCGGTGTCTGCGGGCGGGGGGCTTATCGGAATCTGGGAGCCCCCTTTAAGAAGGGGGCCCCCAGATCCCGGCCCCCCGCCCTATGTGAATGAGTATGGAGTACATCGTACCCATTCACCTGGGGAAAAAAGTGTCAATAAAAAAAGCACACTACACAGGTTTTTAAAGTAATTTATTAGGCAGCTTCGGGGGTCTTCTTCTGACTTTGGGGGTCTTCTTCCGACTTCTCCGCTCTCTCCGGCCTCTTTTCCCGGTGTCCGGTTCTTCTCCTGCTCTCCGGCCTGTTCTCCGCTCTCTGGTTCTTCTCCCGCTCTCCGGTTCTTCTGCCGGGCTCCTCCGCTATCTTCTGCTCTTTTGCCGCTCTCTTGCTAGCGGTGGCCCGGTCTTCTCCGTCGTCTTCTTCCCTCTTCTCTTCTTCCGATGCTGACACGCCGCTCTCTCCTGCTGTAATGCTGTGTTCACGGTGCACAACGACTTATATAGGCATGGGGCGTGGTCACCGGGTGGTGTCACCCGGTGACCCCGCCCCTTATGACGTCACAGTCCCGGGGCATGCTGGGACTGTGCCGTTATAAGGGGCGGGGTCACCACCCGGGGACCACACCCCATGCCTATATAAGTCGGAAGAAGAGAAGAAAGAAGAAGACGATGGAGAAGACCGGGGCCACCACTAGCAGCGGTGGCCCGGAGAGCAGCAAAACAGCAGAAGAAAGCGGAGGAGCCCGGCAGAAGAACCGGAGAGTGGAAGAAGAAGTAGAGAAGAGGCCGGAGAGCGGGAGAAGAACCGGACACTGGGAAAAGAGGCCGGAGAGAGCGGAGAAGTCGGAAGAAGACCCCCAAAGTCGGAAGAAGACCCCCGGAGCTGCCCAATAAATTATTTAAAAACCTGTGTAGTGTGTTTTTTTATTGACACTTTTTTCCCCAGATGAATGGGTAGGGGTACAATGTACCCCATACTCATTCACATAGGGTGGGGGGCCAGGATCTGGGGGCCCCCTTCTTAAAGGGGGCTCCCGGATTTTGATAAGCCCCCCGCCCGCAGACCCCAACAACCAACGGCCAGGGTTGTCAGGAAGAGGCCCTTTTCCTCATCAACATGGGGACAAGGTGCTTTGGGGTGGGGGGGCCGCAGGGCGCCCCCTTCCCCAAAGCACCCACCCCCCCATGTTGAGGGCATGCGGCCTAGTACGGTTCAGGAGGGGGGCCGCCCGCTCGTCCTCACCCCCTTTCCTGACCGGCCAGGCTGCGTGCTCGGATAAGGGTCTGGTATGGATTTTGGGGGGACCTCCACGCCGTTTCTTTTGGCGTAGGGGGTTCCCCTTAAAATCCATACTAGACCTGAGGGCCTGGTATGCTCAGCGACGGGGCTCGCAAGGTGTTAATCTCGTCGATAAAAGCGGCAAGATTGACTTCCTTTTCTAGTCCCGTCGTACTTCATCACGTTCAAAATGAACGTGTGTGGGCAAGTCCGGAAGTCTGCCGTAACTCCGTCGAAAGTCCGTTGGGAAGACCGTCAGACCTATTCTGCCGGAAAGTCCGGTCGTGTGTGCGCGAGTCTGTTCGTTTGAAAAGTCCGTCGGAAGTTTGTCAAAAGTCCATCGGATAGACCGTCGGACCAGTCCGGTCAAAATGTCTGCTCGTGTGTAGGCGGCATCAGGCTTTCTTTCTTCTATTTTCATCTGGTCATGCATCCAGCAAGTCTATTGTTTTTCAGAAGTTCTCCAGCAGAATGTTTACATGGACGACAAAAAATACTTAACACTGGCAGGGGTGATCAAAATGATCAGTTTTTATTTATTCATGTAAAACATGTATCTCAAAATGAAAAAATGTTTGCTGTAACTGAATATAAAGTGTGAGCTGGAGTTTGGCTTCAATCAGTTAATGTATCTAAATCTGCGAATACATTTAACACTACCTTCCCCCAGACTGACAATGCTGCTGTCTGCTGTGCCTCCTGTGCTCATTCGTCCAGAGCTGTGTCTCACTAATACAGGAGGTGCATTACTGGCCAGGTCACCAAGTGAAAACAGAGGGGAAAAGCCAAAGAAAAGAAAACTCATGCAGCCACCACATCTAATGGTTGATAAACTGCAATACAGGCAGTCCCCGAGTTACGAACGGGCTAGGGACTGTAGGTTTGTTCTTAAGTCGAATATGTTCTATAGTAAAAACAGCATGGGCAGAACAGCAGATATGTCCTTTTCCGATGTTCCGTCGAATGTGCCTACCGTCGAAAAAGGTTCCGTCGAATGTGCCCGCCGTCGAAAAGGTTCAATCGAATGTGCCCGCCGTCCCGTTCGTAAGTAGGAGTCGTTCACAAGTCGGATGTTCATAACGCGAGGACTCCCTGTATAATACTTTATACTTTAATAATTTTTGGTTTAATACCGCTTTTTTTGTTTATAGCTCCACATAATTTTCTAGCAGTGATTTTGCTTTGTTCCTTTCCGTTGGTAATAAAACACTCCTAAAGTACAATAAGGAGAGGCGAGATCAAACTTGATCCTGCATTTCACAGTTGCCAGCAAAACTGTTTAACAAGCTGCACCCAGTATTTCCCATGTTGTACAACTATATATATTTTAAACCAATGTTAAATTCTCTAAACGTTTTTAAACATTTACTTGTAAACTACATTTGCCTCGGGTGAGGGAAGACTGTAGATTACCTCTTCCAACCACGTGCCAGCTTCTTTACAAAGTTGTTTGTAGAATTGAAGAACAGAGAAATTCAGTCCTGCCAGTTCCACATCAAAACACACGCTCACACCTGCATCACTCAAAGGGAGAACAACCTCAACACTTTAATTAAATCTGAATATAGAAAAGAGAAATTTGAAATCACCATTAATTACAACTCATGTTGAAATGTCACACAAAAGGACTTCTTTTCTGCTGATGAGAATCATTTTGCTAAACTGATGCAGGTTGATTTTATGCACAACACCTCCTTTGTTCTGGCACGTATAGTGAGACATGATTAACCTTCATGTAAAGGGATGTTTTGTATTTGCTTCATTCAGTATTTTATTGATGACTCTTTAATTAAAATAATTATGTTATTTTGACATAATTGTTATGGCAGGCGGAAATCTTCCATTGGATTGCGTTCCTATTGCAAATGGCCACTGTCAGTGTGGTTGCTGTATACAAATTAAAGTCTGGATTCTTTGAGCAAGAGAAATGTTGAGAACAGCTATACAATAGATATTCTAACATAATATACAACTATGCTTCTCTAACTAATACTTAGAATGTCCTGTGCCTGCATACCAGGATCAGTGTAAAACCATTTTGTGTAACCAGCACAACTCTGATAGTATGCTTCATTCTTTACAGCCCATTAAGAATTGAGAACTTTATGAATCTGTAGATCAGGGATCTTCAAACTACGGCCCTCCAGCTGTTGCGGAACTACACATCTCATGAGGCATTACAAAACTCTGGCATTCACAGACATGACTAGGCATGATGGGAATTGTAGTTCCTGAAAAACTGGAGGGCCATAGTTTGGAGACCCCTGCTGTAGATCTTCCTCTATGTGTCACAACCCTGCCTCAAGAAATGTACACACCTGAAAGCATGAGGGAGCTTGCATGCTGTGAATTTATATGATTACTGTTAAGAAGTTTTAGCATGGTGATATTGCTATTATGTGTGAGTTAACTCTCCTCAAGGCTGGAGCCCACACTGATAGGATAATGCCTTTTCACTTGACAGTGACACCTTTCTCAGCACTGACTGCAGAGACATTTTGTGAAATACCATGTTGAGCACGGATTCTCTTCACCAGCTTTTTACACAACACATATTACTCTCTTCAGCCCAAAGGCATGGTGGGAAGCTGCTATATACATCACATACCATGGTTAAAGCCCCCTTGGAAGGGTTCTGTTTCGCAGTGGGCCCTAATATAGGGACCCGACCACTCAGAAGGGAAATTCATGCAGCCAGCAGTCCACCCCTCAATGAAATCCCCATCTCCTGGCCGCCACCGCCTCCTCTCCCTAGTTGGCTGCTTCTCCTTTCCTTTTCACTCTTCACTACCCAGAAGGTTAACATGAAGGTTTTCACTACGTTCCCTATTCCCACTCACTATAGGGCCACACACTCTCTGTCTTCACAAGTAAATCAGACCAGATGATTCACTTAACTAGTAACAATGTAGTTGTTCATAAAGCTTCAACACTTCTAGTAAAATTCGCAGAACAGTAAGACTTCAGGCAAACATAACATTTTCCATTTTCCTTTTTTTAAGTGCATGCTTGGGCTGTGCTGTGGTGTAGTGTTCAATACCTTTAAAATAGCTTTATTTGTGTCCACACAAAGTAGCTTAAGCCAGTCCATTGTTCCATACCAGGGTCCCATTCTGGGGTAGGCCTACACTTGGTATCTTGATCACATCGTACATGTATGAATGCATGCAGTGTCACAGTGATGTCAACGATCCCACTGGTCTCCAATGTCCTTGAATTCAGTGTCAGCTAATATGGAAGAGGGAGTAGCGGGGCACAGGCAAGGTGAGTATAAGTGGACAGGGGCCTTTTGCAGAGACAATGTCACTTTGTCCTGCATTGGTAAAGTGACAGTGTCAATTTAAGGTCATCACCGCCTTGTAGTGTGCATGAGAGAAAAATAACTATTTACCAATGTGTTAGAAATTAGGACAGTTCAGTATTTGCTCAAGGTGTGCATACAAGGCACATGTACATTTTCTCACACAGGTGGCATTAACAGAGTGAGGAACACTCATGACTTGTCCTGCTGTCAATAAGACTATCCTCTCCAGTACATTTTATTATTTGTACTGGTAATTCCTTGGGTTCTGGTTGTCTTTACTCGGTAATCCAGAAATGACATTTGACCTCAACTCACCTGGATTTATTGCAGACAAATGCTGCACTTTATTAATTTAGCTGATCGTTTTATCCACTAGGGTTAGATTGTGGATACTTTTACAAATAATCAACAATTTGAAGGATAAAGACCTGTGGTCATTTACAAGATACATCAATAAATCTAGCTGAAAAGCCTAACAGCTTGATAGGAGATCCAATTGTTCCTGAAAAAAAAAACAAAGTTAGACATACACTAAATATGTACAGTATCCTCACTAAACAGTTTAGGAGCAAAGCTTCATTCCAAAAGAGTGACACTCTCTTCCCGTATCTTTTCCTTTTAATGGAAACAAACTAAAGTAACTTGAAAAGTCCATCCATCCATCTTTAAGTGAATTACATCCTATCAATCAAGAAAATCCAGCTAGCAAAGAGTCCTTGGATTTGAGAACACTGGGATGAATATTACACGGAGATCTCTAAACACTGACACTTTCTAATTATACACCCCAAAGTTCTTTTTCATAATCACCAATAAAACCGAGGATCTGGCAATGTCAGTTTCTTTCCCAGTTTATCCACTGTAGTGATAAAGTACACAACATCATCTTTTCCAGGTCTGCAAATTACCACTTTGTCAGCATAGATGTGCCGACCATAGTTCCAGTGTAGGAAACATCCACTGAAGCGTTTATCCATGGCAACAGAATATCCAACTTTCCGGAAAGGTTTTGGCACAGACAAATAGTCCCAAACAGCTTCACTGTACCACTGTTCCCGGTTGGCCTCAATTTCCTGCATAATTTCCTGAGTAACATAAGTAAATTCCAGACCATATTCTGTGGCAACTCGTTAAGTGAGCATTCTTTGCAAACGAGCAAATTTAGGCAAAGGTCTATTTTTCCCCAAACCTGGAGGTACACAAGAGTTCGGTGATTTACTCACCAAAGACCCGACGGGTGTCGGAAGCAAACTAGCAACTTTAGACAATGTCTCTTTGGTAGTACAGTGTTGCTCCACACAAGGTGATGTCTTCCCAGAATCCAGGGCTGTCCACTCTGAGAAAGTAAGGGCAGAAGCAACATCTTCACCCTGGGCCCACAATAGTTCCTGTGACATTGTCTCAAACAAATTATCATCATTGGAGAGATCTGACATAGAATCTATCTCCGAGTCTCTCAACTCTTCTGCTGGCAAATATTTACAAAGAGACCCAGATATGTTCCCCTTTGATCTCTCACCTGTTCCTGATGTGGACTTCTCCGGATTCAAACACTTCTCCGGCTCCGGTTTGGGTAGGCTCTGGGGTAGGCCTCGACCACGGCCGCGGGAAGCCTTCACATATCCCACCTTCCTCTGGACAGGTCCAACGGGGATAGGTGTAGTAGCCGTACAAATTAAGGTGATGTCCGCCGAAGAAGCAGTAACAGCGGCATCTTCCTCGGAAGCACTCACGGTAGCAGACAAGATCACGGCCTGTTGCTCTCCAGCAGCAATGGCAGTAGTTTCCACTGTGGCAATTCCTGTAGCCCAATCCACACGATAAGCATGGGGGGACATGGTAGGTTGCTCCACTGTGAACAAATATTCTCCGCACTGCAAACAGCGAATAAATGGACGGAGATGTATGGCCAGCCCTTCACACTTGTGGCAAAGCATGCCCAGCCCTTCAATATCTCCAACTGTGTATAGCACAAACCTCCCCTGCGGCTTAAGACGAATGCCGGTATCTGTCAGCAGGGTTCCAGTCAGCATAGCACCTGCAGCGGTACTCGTAGGGAACATCCTGGATCCCATAGTAGATGGTACCAATGGAAAAGAAGACATGGCCGCACTCTGATCCTTTTCAGCACGATCAAGAGGCCTCTCTTCTCCTCTGGCGCCAAACACACACACACGCCTCCCACGCGGTAACAAGTAGGTTAGACTCCTCCCACTTGTTCCTCTGATCACATAGCTCACGGGCTTTTACTTCTTACCTGCAGCCTACGCAGTCAGAATTAAAGTCCTGCAATTTAACCCCTTCTTCTCCTGGGAAAATGACAAAGTCCAGAAACTTCTTTTAACATAAACTCCCGGTGAAATACTTCTCAGGGTTGCGGGAGGTTGATGGCTAACAATCCCAGACGAAGACCCCACATGTAGCAATAACTCTCAGTGGAGCTGCTGGTTTAAAGCGGGCTATTACCGTCACCTTCGTTACCTCAATTTCACCAGAACCGGGTCTAGGGTCCCGTTAAGTTTAATACCAGACAATGTAGGCACCGGACACTTGAGTATCTTTTCCAATGCTTTAATAAATGTAACTGAAGGAAGTAGCAGGAAAGAGGTAGAAGGAGAGTTGCAGGGAAGTTCAAATACCTTTTCCTAGTGTAGTATTAGAAATTGGAATCTTGTAGATGAATGTACTTTCCTCTTAGAGTTGAATCTTTGCCCGCCTGGATAGGTTTCTCTCACTAGCCTAGTAGCCAGTACGCCGCACGAACAAAAGTCTCTGCCACAGACTTGAATGGAATAGAAACCCGTACGATCCTCTGCCACAGGATGTAATGGTTTACGATGGATAGCAAACACAGCACTAGAACCTTTAAGCCGACCCGGCAGTACTATGCGGTAGGATAACTTTAGGATACGTCCTCCAACTGAGTCACCAGGCCCCTCACCAGACCAGCACTCTGCATGATCCTTCCATGACGGATCCTCCCCTGGGAACTTCTCAGTTGTCCAGCTTCTTCCCGTAGGACAGACAGCACAGGACCATTCCCCTGCCGCTAAGGTAGGCCCCAGACAGGCTTCTGTGCCCACCCACACGCTGCAGCAGCGTGGCCTCCCGGTTGGAGGACCACGCGGTAGTACTCCTAACACATACCTGTCGGCCAGGAGGGCCAGCAGGTGGAACGAAAAGAACCCTAGAACATGGCGTCTGTCCCATAAATACCCTCTCCCAGAATGCAACTTGGAGGATCACCTCCACCGAGTTATCTCCGGGACAGAGGAGCACTCATACACTTCAACATGTTGCCTTTCCAACACTGACCTATGATGACAACGACACCCACAGGCACAGTGTGAAACTACATGCAACTCAGCCAAGCTGGAACAGAGGCAAATCTGACTATGCATGAACAGATAACCCACTAAATTTACCTATAAGTAGTAGTTTGAAAAATCTACCAGCGCTACATATACATGAAAAAAGACTGAAAATTTTGGGGAAAAAAATAGTATTTTCTACTTTCTGTTATAAAACATGTCCATTAAAAAAAAAAATCAAAAAATCTAATTTCTTCATAAATTTAGGCCAAAATGTAAGTGTACATTAATTGGTTTGTGTGAAAGTTATAGCGTCTACAAATTACGGTACATGTACTGGAATTTCCGCAGCTATAGACGCTATACTGTAATGTGATCAGCGACTAGGACTAGTGGGACTGTGATAGAGTAGCGGCCAATCTGGCACTAACAGACACTGGCTAGGAAGGACACTAACTGACACTGGCACAGTGATCAGTGATAATAGTGTATACTGACACCGTACTAATGACGCTGGTTGGGAAGGGGTTAACATCTAATGGCAATCAAGGGGTTAACAAGTGCAATGTGTGCTGCTGTTACTTACTAATCTGGCTGCATTTTCCCCTGCTTTTCAGGGAAAGGAAACAGCCAGATCGCTGTTTCTGTGTACAGAGAGTTCTGTGTGTTTGTAAATACAGAACAGTGTGTGATTGGAATCAATCAGCAGGTTTCAGACTAAATCATTGGCTGAAATGTGCTGCCAAACCTGTGCTGTGTCCAATCACAGCACGGGTCAGCAGGGGGAGCGCGCGTGCTCACCCCAAAACCGGAAGAAGGCCGGTCACATACACGTTTGTGACTGTACCTTCCTGCCCGCTTGCTATATATACTGTGATGCAACATGTCAGCGGCAAAATGCCTCTTGAAATATTTTATACAATCAAAAACGATGCCACAGTACTTTAGCTGGCCTTGTAACATCACATTACTATGTTCCAATTATTTCATTTTGGTAGCATTTCCCTTTAACAGCAGCCTTGCTTTGTTACAGCTGCTGGATGCATGAACATGGCTCAGAAGTTCTACAATAGTGCTGTGATGGTTATGTAGTATTAGAAATACATTGTCATATTTGACCAGGCTGACATTTAGACTAAGGCCATTCTAAAGAACTGTCAGAATGTGCTTCCTATCCCAACTATGTTTCCAATTTAGTGATATACCTGTATTTGTGGTCCTATCCAATTGAATGGAAATGAATGGAAATTTAATTGAGCCATTGTCCCCTTCATTTTGATGGGTGTAGTAGTATTTACAAAACTGCAATTGTGATCTAAGTGCCTGGTCTTTAATTCTGTCTAGAAGAGAGCTATAGGATTTGGCAGTCATACTGATGGAAAATAATACACTGGACTATTGAGCTAAGAATGATGTACCCAGAACAAGATTTTGTTGGCTGGATTTTGGCTGCCATACTGGCTCCTGGCTGTCACCTATGTGCCTCATGCTACCTTTTCCAAAAGAACATGGTATTCCAGAAGTTTTGGATGCCATCACAATGAGCTCTGTGTACTTCAGTTGTGTAACAAGGACCTGGAAAATGTCATTATGTACGTCTGACAGTGGCTGTTTGTCGCATTTTACCTCATTGCGTTGGAGAAGTGACAAAACCTTTTGGGAAAGATTTGTGTTGAATGCTGCTGATTGTAATAAGTACGGTATATATGTGGATGAGAAAAATTATATAGGTCTATGTTACCAAAGAGTTTCTATACAACCTAGTAAATAAGCAACGTTTACCCTTATTCTTTCAGATGTGGCAATGTCTATTAGCTTTTTGTACACTCTCTTTTTAAAGCGGAACCAATAGGCCATGGGAACATTTTCCATAATGTGTTAGGTACAACATACTTGCATGTTGATTAACTTAAGCCTTAAATCTTAGTTTTCCCTCCCTGCTCTATTAATGTCACCTTAAAGAATGCAAAAATGTGTACTTCGCATGTGCTGCAGGCAGGGTGCAATGAAAAAATTCCACGTACAAAGGGGTGGAGTTTTTTGGCAGATGAGACATAAAGAAGTCCATTTTAAAATAGTGTGATATTGCTACCCATATAACAGCTGATTGTTCGTCCTGTGCAATAAAAATATCCAACATATTGTCTAAACTTGATTTAAATATATTCTTCAATAGCCACAAAACATAAAAATCCACATTGCGTACAACAAATGTCTTTGCAAATACAGTTATAACTATAGACATGTTAGAAAGGACATCACTACTTGGCATCACAGAGCCAGAGAAGAGCTGGAGGAATGACTAAGGCTGGCCATACACGGTTCGACTCTGAACTGGCCGAGGTTCGAACTGTTAATGGGCAGGCTAAATGTAGCAAGTTGATGCATCGATCAAATTGGGTACAACCAGCGTGCCGGATTCTCTTGTGATTATCGGTAGAGGCTGCTATAGCCACTAGCGATAATCACTGTCTTCTCCCAGTGGGGACAGCTTCCCCCGCCCACCCTCCGCCAGGAGAAGACTATGGCCCAGGAGGAGGGATTCCTGCATCACTGTCCTGCATCAAATTTGCTCCCTGTATGGTCGGCCTTAACAGGCCCACCCATTAACTGCTTCCCATCCTTTTGCCATTTATCTACAAAAGCAGGTTGAAGTGGTTGTACCGGGATCATAACTGCAGCTACAATCATGATCCTGGTATCGTTTTTTCTTCAGCCGTTGATTCTGCATAATGTAAAAGTAATCCTAGTGATTTAATCACTTCTGGTTTCGCTTTTACGTAAAAACAAGTTTGTGAAAGCATCTTTAAAAGTGATCTTCATTCGATCAGATGCTTTGAAGGCCAGAGGAGAGGTCTGGGGTCTAATAGACCCCAGCTCTCTCCATAAAGAGGACCTGTCATGGCCCATGCTATCATAAGGAAGATTTTTTTATCCCCTGTAATAGCAACAAAGTTGATCCAAAAAAATGTAAAGGTACAATGTTAACATTTTTTTTTTGATTATTAAAAAAATGTAAAGCACCTCTGTCAAGGCAAACACAGGCATTTGTCTTGCATGCATATGTGAGAGGCGATCGCAACACACATGTGAGGTATCACCATGAACATCAGAGTGAGAGCAATAATTCAAGCACCTGACCTCCTATGTAACTCTAAACTGGTAACCTGTAAAGGCTATTAAAGCATCATCTATGGAGATTTTTAGGTACCGTAGTTTAGTGTCACTCCACAGGCGTACGCATGTGTGACATGTTAGGTATTTGTTTATTCAGTGTAACATCATCTTTTATTTTTTACCAAAAGTTGGGTATTATATTGTGTTTGTGTGTACTAAAATAAAGTGTATTTTTTCCTGAAAGTTTGCGATTAGTAAACCGCTGCGCAAAGATTGTTTGACATAAAAAAATTGCAACAACAAGCATTTTATTCTCCAGGGTCTCTGCTTAAAAAATATGTAATGTTAGGGGGTTCAAAGTAAATTTCTAGCAAAAAAATGCAAATCTTTCAAGGTATTAGAGAAATGGCAAGGTTGGTCCAGACTGGAACTGGTTAAAGATTGCCTGTAGAAAACCAGTTAACATGTTATCCCTGTGCCTGTGTGGGTTTCCTCTGGGCACTCCGGTTTCCTCCCACCAAAGACACGCTCGTAGGTTAATTGGCTTCTGTCTAAAATTGTCCCTAGTATGTATGAATGTGAGTTAGGGACCTTAGATTGTAAGCTCCTTGAGGGTAGAGACTGATGTGAATGTACAATGTAAAGCGCTACATAAATTTATGGCGCTATATAAGTACCTGAAATAATAATAATAACTACAGGAGGGGGGCAAATTCAAGTCCAGTTACTCTGCGTCAGTGACTGGTTTTTATTACAGGAAGCATCCACATAAAAGCAAAGTTTAATGCAAGATCTGGAAGAAATACACAGCATATACCAAGATCCAAGTAAGAGGGAGCATACCTCTTTTATTTAGCCAACGATTGCTTATCCCAGAGTTCAGCTTTAAAATTAACCCCTATAGAGCTTAAACCACATTGAAGAAAATAATACACAATCACAATCAGACATCAATTGACAGGTAAGATATGTACAATTAAAAAAAAAAATGCAGGTCACTGTCCTAGAGGAAGTGTCTCTGTATTTTTACGCCAAAGAGACTTTACTAAATTTGGCTAAACAGTTTGATTTATATAGGTAACCATATATAAAGCTAATGCACATAGATTTGCAAGGAGTCACAGCCAGAAGCTATTGAGGATTTCTCTTGTAATGCAATAAAATAATAATTTTATGGCTTGTCCCAGGCAACAGGTTTAATCCATCATAGAGATCCTATCCAGGACACATGATACTTGTGCTAATGCCAGAAAGCTCACTTAGCTTACCTTCATTTTAGCTCTATATATTCAACTTCAGTCTGATTTCATAGACCTTATCACATTTGAGGTGGATGGACCTGCTTAATTGTACTTCTATTATTTTCTCTGTCTCTCCTGAGTATGCCACGTTCTTCATTCCCTTTCTTGCTCCAGTAGGGGAGTTTTGAAAGCTGCAGTGCACAGTGATGATGAAATTGTGCAAGTAGGCTTTACTCAGAGGTATGCTTTAACCACTTAAGAACCAACCGCCGCAGTTATACTGCGGCAGGTTGGCTCCCCTGGGCGAATCGCGGTAACTGTACGGAAGCCGCTTCAAGAGCTATAGGGGGCGCACGCGTGCCCATGGTGCGACACTGGAGTCGATGCGCGTGGCTGGTGGGCGCGATGCCCGCCGACCAACTGCGATCGCTTCTGACACAGACAGAACGGAAATCTGTCAATGTAAATAGACAGATCTCCGTTCTGTCAGGGTAGGAAAGACAGATCTCCTGTTCCTACTGTTTACTGTTAACCCCTTTCCTGCCAGTGACATTTATATAATAATCAGTGGCTATTTTTAGCTCTGATCGCTGTATAGATGTCAATGGTCCCAAAAAAGTGTCAAAAGTGTCCAATCTGTCCGCCGCAATGTTGCAGTCCCGCTAAAAATAGCTAATCACCACCATTACTAGTAAAAGAAATAATAATAATACAAATTAGATTCATGGCATTTTTATTATTATTATTTTTTTTACTAGTAATGGCGGTGATCAGCGATTTTGCAGACGCTATAACTTTTTTGCAAACCAAACAATATACGCTTAGTGCGATTTTTTTTTTTTTACCAAAAATATGTAGAAGAATATATATCAGCCTAAAAATATTGGGGTTATTTATTATAGCAAAAAGTACAAAATATTGTGTTTTTTTCAAAATTGTCGCCCTTATTTTGTTTATAGCGCAAAAAATAAAAACCGCAGAGAGTCTAGTAGACATCCCGGATATGATAAAGTTTGAAACATGAAATCATAAATTATAATATAATAAATTATATTCCCCTGGGGGAACAAATAAATAATATGACCAGTACAGTAAAGCACTTTCCCATTGAAGACCAGATGTTGGGTGAATCCTGTTTCATGTGATATTCACATGAAACAGGAGGTCTGCCCACCACTTCAAAAATGAAAAGCCAGCAGCTACACATACTGCAGCTGCTGAATTGTAATAATAGGACACATTCCTGGAGTCCAGCGATGTCACAGGTGAATCTTGTTTGCTGCTATTTTCAGTGGGAGAATTTTGCTAACAAAACAAGCAAAAAAACTGCGATAAGTAAAGGTAATGTGGAAAAACAGATCTTGTTTTTTTTTTTAAATATATTAATAAATATAGAGTTAACCCTTTGCATCAGCCTAGCTTAAGAGAGAACTTCCAAGAAAAAGCTGGAGACCAACTGTTAAGATAATGATCTGCAGTATATAATGTACAGCAAAGCTCACAAAAGTTAGCCTTCTGTAACCTACAACATTCTGTGCAGAGTGCATTAGTAATAAATATGTAAAATAGAGCACAGCTTACAGAGGAGAGCACTCCAAAGTACAGTATGTCACAGACAGCCTTTTTTTTATAAACTTTTAAGGATAGACCTAAGTTTGTCATAATGATGTTTACATTTCGGGGATACAAAATAAGGTAGTACTGAGTATCACCAGGGAGGCGCACTTTTTAGGCTAGATGTTTACATTTCCTTACTGTTGATTGACACACTACCTCTGCTAAAACAAAGGTCCCCTGGCACCCAATGCATAGATGCCAAAGTGTGCCCCCTTCTTTCTCCCCTCATGAATCATTCTTACACACAGCATATAGAGTGGACAGTCTGGTGTACCCAAAAGTACCACCTTTTGGTTAAAGGCCCAACTCCACAAAACCTGGAAATTCTCCTTGTAATGGGGCTATGCATGCACTGCAAAGGCTAACTGCTTGCTCAGTCTAGGTGGTAGTAAAAGCACTTACACTTACCTGATCCTTCACTCCCCCGGCAGGCGATGTTCCCCCATGATCCAGTGGTCGAATGTTCCTCAGCGTCCTTATGTCCAGTACAGGGCTATGATCCCTGCATCAATCTAGATGATGTCAGAGGACCTTAGACCGTTGGAACATGAGAGAGAGGAGGCTGCAGAGACCAGTATAGCAGGAGCAGAGTGGGTGCAGGGAGAATTCTCAGGTTTTCTGGAGTTAAAGTATTTGTATGTACTTGTATGAGAAAATATCCTGTTCTCTTTGTATTGCTTCCTTTGTGTGAAATCCCTGGTGTTCCTGCTAGTCCCCTTGCTTTCCTATTAAAAATTGATCACTCTAAGCAGGAGATTACACCATGGTCAGTTCTATGCTGGGAGCTCAGTATGCTCTCCTCCAATGATCAGACCTGTCCTGACATGCCCCCGCTGCACAGCCATTCAGTGGGAAGCTAAGTATGCTGCTGCTTCTCCTCCCCCCAGCTCTTAAGCAGCTGAGAGCAGAGGGAATGTGATCACTTATAAAAAAAAGGGAAAAAAGGTATTTATAATGGTTTTTTTATATCTATTCACAAATGTTTTGCTTTTCATTTCGGTTTTTAAACTGAATGGGTTGTTTTACAAGGTGATCATTTACAATCACTTTAAGCTCTAATGGAAAAGCCCTGGTCCTGCTTGCAAGGTGTAGAATTATTTTTTTTAGGGGTTACATGGGGTTACATGGTTGTTGGCATCTCATCGTCCTGGGAACGTGAGCTTTTCTTTCTAAACTCCCCATAATTTCACAAAATCCCATAATCCTTCATTAACACTAATTTTTAGCTTTCTACAATGAAATGGTTTCCTTCCTTAGAGCCCTAGCATGCCCAGCAATTATTTATGTGTCATTAACAGACTCTATGAATTTAGCATTCCCTCCCTATCATTATCACCATTTACGCATTCATTTTTTAATATAATTATAACAATAGACATCTAATACTAAGATATATATTAAAAAAACTTTCCTAAATTTTAGCTACTGTCAACACATGTAAAATTTAACACATACAAAATTAATGGTTTCAACCTAAAGCAGTATTAAAATGATTGCAAAGCTTTCATTTTTTTAATTAAAAAAATAAGCATGTCAGTCTCTGCTCAATTATCCTCTTCAGCGAGTGCCCCCTTAGAAATCTGCTTTCTATGGGGGCACTTGTGCAGGCTCAATCCCGCCCTCTGATCCCTCGCCACAGAATTTGATTGATAGCAGTAGGATCCAATGGATTCCGCTGTTGCCAATCTACCCAGTGAGGAGGGAGAGAGCATACACATCTCTGGATCAAGATTGGGTTTAGGTAAGTATAAGGGGGAGACCCTGTGGTACAGATGTTTTTTTACCTTAATGCATAGAATGCATTAAGGTAAAAAACCTTAAAGGAGAAGTATAGCCAAAGCTCATTTGGCTGTATTTCTCCTGTGGATCCCCTGTGGATTGTTCTGCACTCCTGTGACCTGTTTTTAGCAGACAGCAGGTCACAGAGCCGATCCAGGCTCCGGAAAAATTGCGACCGTATGGTCGGGATTCGCCCACAAGCCTGCACCGGGAACCCAGCTAAACCTCTTAGTGAGCTGCTGAGAGCCTGAGCCAGCCACTTCCGCCCTCTCCACACCACTCCAGTAAGCGCTGAAGGGGCACAGCAGACAGCGGTGACTGACAGTTTGGTGTTTGATCGTGTGGTTAGAGCCTTTGACCGCTCGGCCTTAGAGCCATCAGGGGATAGATGCAGCATCGGACTGATGCTGCATCCACCTAGGTAAGTATAATTCGAAAACAAAAAAATTCCTGTATTTCTCTTTTAATGTTTTTGTAACCACTTTAAACCCAAAAGCAAACATTTATTATATTGCAGCTTACCAGTTCTTAGATGTGATGGCTGCAGTAGTTTTCTTTTTTAGATTTTCCTTCCTTTATTTTCACCTGAGGATCCTGCCAGTAAGTCTGCTGTTTTTTAAAAAGAACAATCTCTCTTGCAGATGTTGCAGTTACAGGGATGAGGCAAACGATTTACCACTGACAGGAGTACTTACAATGGTCAGCTTTATTCATGCGAAACCTTTATCTCCCAAAGAAAAAAAACTGTTGCTGTAATTGATTATAAAGTGTTAGCTGGAGTTTGGCTTCAATTTGTTAGTGTATCTAAATCTGCAAGTACATCTAACACTCCCCTCCCCCCAGATTGACAGTGTCCCCCCCTGCTGACAAAGCCTCGGGTGACCATGCTGCTTATCCACATTCTCAGTTCATTGAGTGAGCATTGTCACCCTATTGCTCTTGGCCAGTTAAAAAAGGAAAAATACCTTTAAAAAAATACTTTTGGCACAACTGATCCTGCAGAACTAGCAGATCAGGAAAGTCAGAAGTGATTTTATACATACTTGTTCCAGGTCAGTGACTTAAAGGATCGAAGTGAATAGGTCAGCATTACATCCGGACAACTAGCATTTTCAGAAGGCAAGCCCAGCAATGGCAGACTCTATGTTTGTCTCATTAGAAGTTCCCTTTAGGGGCCATTAACAGCACAAGGCAGTGTGCATCAGCACACCCATTCTTCATGTGCATTAGGCGGCCTTTTCATTTTGAATGTGCTTCCAGTGTACTGTATGTGTGACAGCACTGGACCAGTATTAAAGGAGGTGATCTGGGCTGTGTAGACCTTCAAAGGGGCTTGTAAACAATAAGGATGTGATGTAGGTGAGCCCTATTGGGGTCTCAGGCAGGCTGCTGCCTCTCTGAAAGCGACACTAAGGCGCTCTGCAAAGGTTTGAGGTTTTATTTAAGAAGTTTATGTTGACAGTTCATCTGTGATAAGTAAACCCAACGCGTTTCGGAGGAAAAGCCTCCCCCTTCATGAGAGCTGCGGTAGTAGATGTGGTCAGAACAGACCTGGAACTGAGAAAAAGATAAGCATATGGGCTGTTTGCTGCTGTCAGATAAAATACCGGCATGTACTTACAGTTTACTGTGTTCTGGCAGCGGTACAGGGACTTCTTGCCCTATTTTCAGAACAATATTGAGTTTTATGAATGAATAAAAGGCTTTCTCTGATTGGCCAAAGTGGAGTGACAGACAGATGACATCATAATTTTCCTCTCCACCATTCAGAGAAAGCCTTGTATTCACTCTAAAAATATAAGGTTCCCTGTGAATGGCTAAACAGTGCTTAGCCCAACTAGATTTTGTTCCGGGAACAGGACAGGAAGTCCCTATCTTGCTGCCAGAACACAACACTGTATACTACATGTAGCTGCTGATGCTACATACAATTTATACAGCACTGATAGCTGGAACATGTAATAGTTTGTTTGGGCCAGCTTGACCCGAACAAGCAAAGTTGAAGTTAGGCTTTAAAGAATGGCAACACATTGCAACACGCATACACAGCGCAATGCTATGCATTACCATACCACTCATGTTGTGAAGGAGCCTTGAAGATCAAAAGATAATCCCCTGATATGCTGAGTAGCAAAAGTTCTGGCTGAAAAAGACTACATGACACTTTAGGTACAAGTTACATAATGTTTTTTTTTACCTTCAAGCTGTCAAACATGTCTCCTTGAGGCTTGAAAGTAGTTTCATACTCATACATCAAATGTTGCTTTACAAGTTGGTACTGGACAAGGAATAAACTTTGCAAATTTCTACAACAAAATCCTCTAAGGCGATTACTATATCATTTACAGATGTAGGCTAGCATTGCTCTAGCTGTTTAGGGTTAGGGTTACAGTACATGTCATGGCAAAATAACAACAACAGATTCAGTACATGCCTCCCATAAATGCAAATTTCTTCATGTTTTTTCCTTGCAAAACACTGCAAGCACTGAGAAATAATTAAAAAAAAACAAGTATATAGGTGCTGCCACCTTCCCATATAAACATGACTAAGGACTAACATCTGAAACGCGTAGGCTGTTTTACAGCTCTGTACATGTATTTAATAAAGGAATACTATTTTGGATGTCATCCTGAGTGCCTGCCATCCCTTTCCTTATACTGAGAAATAATTGTAGATCTGCTAGAAATCCAGTGTGCTCCTAAATTCACCGAAATACTAACCAGCTTTGTTAGACCTGCCTGCTGGACTATAGAATTTCACCTATCCCCCCACTCCCCTCTATCGCACTCCAAACTCATGAATTGATGTATTTCTCGGAAAAAACAATTGCAGGCAGGGTCCCTTGTCATGATGGCCTCCTGAGATCTCAAGAGATTTCAGCATCCAATCAAACAGCTGTCTAACTTTAACAGACTCCTCTCCATCTGTAACAGCACAGTGCCACCTACAGGCTGAAAGAACACCTGCATCTGGCTACACTATGCTGCTAGATTCTTAAGAGCCTGCTCACACACTGTAAGGGCTCATGCACACTGCAGCTCAAAGGCTCCTACAGGCTTTTGAGCTCTTATTTTTTTCTGCCTAGAAACTCCCCTCTATGCTAGCCAATGTGTCTATGCACATTATGGCTTTTTCAGACGTTTTTAGATAAATGCTCCTACAGGCAGAAAAACCCCCACCAAACTTGCGTTTTTTTAAAGTAGCTAGTGCCCCAAAGAGCTCAAAAGAGCTAAAAAAAGAAGCTCAAAAACACACAAAACGTTTGTTCCAGCTGTTTGTTTAGTTTATACAGTGGTTAAGAAAATACTATCTAGGCAGGTTTGTGAAAAAAACAACGCTTATGCTCAAAAAAGCTCAAAGAAGCTCAAAGGAGCTTGAAGAAGTTTGAAGGAGCTCAATAAAAAACCTGCGCAAGAGCACAAAAAAGCACAAGCTTTTTCAAGCTGAAATAAAAAAAATTCATGTAAAAAGCAGCTTTATTTTTTAACTGCAGTGTGCATGAGCCTTAAGGGTAATTTACTAAAGGCAAACAGGCTGTTCACTTTGTGGGAATTTTCACTTTGATGAGATGAGGTGAAAGCTCTGCTAACTTGCATCATCCCAACATATGCAAGCAAAAAAATGTTCCCTTCATGTGATTGGCTATTTGCAATGTTACCTGCTTTAACAAAAACCGAGCTGTTCCAATTTTCCACTTGAAAACCCACTTTAACAACTTAAACTAATTGTTGGACAAGCTGCAAAATGTGCTTTTGCACTTCATATGTGCTAATTCAGTCTTTTGTGAAGCCATTTTACACAAATCAGAAATTCTCGAATGATGTCGGAGTGCTAAAACAGGCAAAAATAAAACTTGCATTCTCTTTTCGTGAATAACGCCATTAAATGTAACCATTTGTTGGCTATCATCTCATTAGCAGCACCTTGATTTTAGTGACAAGTTGCTAAATCGCTCAGTTGCAAGAAGTTAGAATTGTGTTTTCAGCTCTGTTAACTTTTTCTTATAACTTGGAATGTTTTAAGTGTTCCAGCTATAGGTGCCATCACATGATATTCTAGTCTCATTTTTTATCAAGGGAATGAATGTGTTATTAAAAAATATGTTCACATACAAATGCTAAAAGCAATACTTGGACAATCTGTGAACAGCTTAAGGCCAAAATGTTTTTTTTTTTTTTTTATGTATTCTATTACATCTACTAAACCAGTTAAACCAGTAAACGTAAAGCTGCTAAAGTATGTTTAATTTAGTTATTTTAATTGTTTAGTTAAATGTGACTTGTAAAGCAAATGGTCATGAATTTGATACAGTGGGACAATGATATTATATCCTGGGATAGCTGGGGAAGAAAGGAGGGGGATGTGAAGTACACAGAATGCCTCTCTCACACTGTGCATGAGATAAGAAAATCACCTGTCACTCTCAGCAAGGGGGAAGAAACATACACCTGTTTCTCTGTGTGTCTGCTTTTATCTTACCGAAGAAAGATAAGGGGATTGCTCAGAGCTGGATTAACTCTTTGTGGCAAGATTGGGCACAGTTGACATGACATCCTCTGCTGTAACAGATATGAGTCTTTATAAAAAAAAAAAATGGGGGGGGGGGGGGTTTATATCCACTTTAAAGTATATGTATAGCCGAAACTTTTTTAGCATTGAAAGTGTTAAAACCATTTGAGCTGTATGATGACCAGAAAAATGAATTGTCAAAAACAAAAATCAGTAATACCAGCCTACATATTTCTGCTAGTACAGTTTACAGTTAATAAAATGGTACATTTATGTGCGTTAAACCTCAGCTATCAATAAGCCTTCATCTTTCGTTATTTTGGAGTAATAATGATCTTATTAGTTGTTTCAAAATGCTAACATCCTTATCATGTCACGCAAGTGACATCCAATATATGATTTGTTTTATTTATTTATTTAAATGATCCATTTATTTTCATGGCGAATGATTTTCGTGTTTTTCTCTGTGTGTACAGACCAGGAAACTGACTAAAGCAGAGCGCCAGAGGTTCAGTGAAGAGGTGGAGATGCTAAAAGGTCTGCAACATCCAAACATTGTCAGATTTTATGATTCTTGGAAGACCCTGGTAAAGGGACAGATCTGCATTGTCCTGGTTACAGAGCTCATGACATCTGGAACTTTGAAGACGTATGTGCTTTTTTCTTTAATTACAATTGCTATTTTTTTTTTACATGTATTCTATATATTTGCTACACGTCAAAGGGCTATAAAATGTAGTGCCATAGAGCACAAAGGATAGGTGTCTGGAGCACTGGATCTCTAGTAAAGCAAAAGTAGAGCTTGTTTAGAGCAGGGGTAGGCAATCTTAAAGAGGTGGAGATCTACTTGAACAACATGGAAGAAGTCAAAGATCACCGGGCACAGTGTCGCCTCCACACACCTTATTTAAACCTCTAATTACCATACTACCATGTCACAATCGCATGCAGTGCACGGCAATCATGGGTTTAAATCAGGTGAGGCTGAGCCAGCAGCCAAAAGTGTATACACGCTGCAGCAAGAATTAAACTTTGGTGGGTGCTACCGCCTGCCAATTGAGACCCATTCAAGTAAATGGGGACAAGCGTCACACAAATGCATGCTTCTGCAGGGTCCAAGGGGTTAAATGGGTCATACTTAGCCACTCTACAAGCACCCTGCAACTGCATGCTTCTGCGTGGTCCAAGGGGTTGAATGGGTTATGCTTGGCAGGTGCTATACCCACCAACCATGACAGGGTGTATAACTTCTGCTGCGGCTGTGACATGTGTACACCCCTGGCCACTAGAGCTAAAGGGAGTGCGGTTGGGTCGGGGGTGAGAAAAACACCACCTCTCAAGCTGAAAATGTAAATTAACCCTTATGCCACGTACAAACGATCGCACATTCCGACAACAAAATCCATGTTCTTTTTCCGATGGATGTTGGCTCAAACTTGTCTTGCATCACACACGGTCACACAAATGTTGTTGGAAATTCCGAACGTCAAGAACGCTGTGACGTATATACAACACATACAACGGGACTGTAAAAGGGAAGTTCAATACCAAGTGCGCCACCCTTTGGGCTCCTTCTGCTAATCTCGTGTTAGTAGAAGTTTGGTGAGAGACGATTCACGCTTTTCAGCCTCGTGCTTTTCAGATCGTTACTACTCTTCAGTTTGTGCTTTGTGGGTTTCCATTTTGAAGCCATGAGGACCCTCACCCGGACCATAGGGTTTTTAATTAACGGATGGCCAGAACCAGAAGAGTGGTGGAGAATGCTTTCGGGATAATGGCCAGCCGGTTCCGCCTATTCCTTACGGCAATCAACTTGGCGGAATATAAACTTAACCATATAATCCTTGCATGCTGCATTAACCACAACTATTTAAGGAGAAATTCAATGAACTATGTGGCCTCAGTTGGGCCTGAGGCCGGACTTCAAGAAGAAACCCTGAGGGCGTTTGAAGCTGGCAGTCCTGGCTTACCCCCCCAAAGCGCCCGCGAAGTAAGATAGAGGTATGTTGAGTACTTTGCAGGTAGGGGAGCCACTGATATGCCAGAAAACGTTTAAGAAACATTTTAAAGATAAATATTTTAGTTAAACTGAAATAAGATTTCCTTTGATTTACTGCTTGTGTTTCTTTTAGCTGTCTCCCAGGTTATCCAATGGGCTTTTCTTTTTGGACATTTTCTTCAATAGTGCAAATGTAATTTAATTTGATACATGAGGTGACAGTCTCTTCTTCAGCGAACTATTATGATGTGGGTCTGCTACACACACCTTGTTTTTGTTGTTAATGTATTTAATGCATTACTGATAACAATATTCATCATTTTCAGCACCATGAATGAATTTTTGGGAGTCACGAAAATGGCCTGATGGTTGCAAATTATAAAGCACAGTGGGAGTTATTTACTAAAGGAAACTCCACTTTGCACTCCAAGTGCACTGCAAAAGTTCACTTGAAACTGCACTGAAAGTGCACTTGTAGTGCAAAGCGGATTTGCCTTTAGTAAATAACCCCCATTGTCACTGTAAACACCAACTTAGTCCAAAAACTGCTATTGAGCATTGAAATAAGAAGCCACACACTGTTGAGTAGAAAACTTTTTACTCTGTGCACATTCACATGTGCGTTAGAAAAGGGTTTTTGAACAAACCAACACATTTTTGTAATAACATTTTTGGTTTTGACAGTACAAATAGCCTTTTTTGTGTTAAACAGGCATGTTTAAAACCATAAAACAATACACAACTCAGGAACTTACAAAGTTCAACTTTGATAATTTGAAGGCAATATCAGACATTAGTATGTCCAAACTGTGTTGATATTGCCTTCATCAGATGGGGTCATGTCACCCCTGTAAAAGCCAAATTTTGAAGATGCACACAAATTGAGAGTCAAAATAGGGATTTCCCTCCTGATCCCATGCCTAATGTCAACATGTGCTAGCTCCCATCATCAGTGGACATGTTTCGGGGGTGCAACCCCTTCCTCAGCTACTTGAGTTGCGAGGATGGGGTTGCACCCACAAAACGCGTACATTGATATTCCGTGATGGCAGATAGCACATGTTGACACGCTGTGTGCATCTTCAAAATTTGGCTTTCAATATACTTCAATAAAGATTAAAAAATGTTAAAAATATCAACAAATGGAAGAATTTAGGTGTGTTTTAGATTCTGCCTAAAACATCAATTATGTTTTTGAGTCTTTTTTCAACATCATTGATGTCTTCCTTGATCTTCTGTAAATCCCGATTTCACACCATGATCTCCCCGATGAGGACGTGTGCACTTGCACTTGTGAAATTAGTTTCTTCTTCCACAACATCCACATCACCTAAAATGAAAAAAAAACACACCATGTATTATAAATATGCAGGCATACATCTATTACCTGAAGCTGTGGTCTCAGACACTCACCTGTTGTGGTCTCTATTTCACCCACTTCATAAATCTCTCCTTCCTCCACATCCTCTGGTTGTGGTGTTGGTATTTCCCCTTCTTTAGGAGGTGGGGGGTCCCTGGTGTCCTCTGATGTCCTGAGTCTTTTCTCCCCTATGTGAATAAAAAAAGGTATACTTTTGAGGGTAGAAATAGGAATCTGAAACATTGCTTGGAAGTGTCGTACAATTGTCTTTTTGGGCAGAGTTCCAAGCTGAAGACATTTTTTTTCCCTTTCTAAAGCTGGAATACTTCCCTTTTTTGCACAATTTTCACACATGGAGACACCCCTAGTATCCACTGGAGCACCTGTGTGGCATACCCTAAAAAGTTTGTTCTGGTGTCGCACACTAGTGCTCCTGTGTCCTGCGAGATGTGTAAACAGCTGCTGAGTATACTCTCCTTACACTGAATCAAGTTTACATTTTCATTCAAGCTACAAACCCATGTAGACAACAATGTACTAAACTTCTTTGAATACAAACAGACCTGAACAAATGTAGTTAACCTGTATCTGCCAAAAACATTGTATTAGTGGGCGAACGAACGATGTTTACTATGAATGATTACCGTGCCCATGAACCTGAAAGTTGCCATTTTAAACTGTACAACAGTAAAGAAAAACACATGGAGCAGCACAAACGTAATAATAATAATAGAAACACAGGACAAATACTTACTTTTTAGAAGCAGTTTCCTGATCTTTCTCTACTAATCCTGCTCCCTCAATTTCAGGTCTGACCATCGTTTCCTCAGTTGATCCTTGGATCGCCGTACCCCAAAATTCTTCTGCAGACTTTTCACAACTTTAGCCATGATCTTGGCCTTTCTCACATTTGGGTTTGGGTAAGGTCCATGCTTCCCATCATAGTCGGCCCTCTTCAAGATGTCTACCATCTCGACAAAGGACATATTTGAGGCCTTAAATCTCCTTCGGGATCGGGACGTTCATGGATCCGGGCTTTCGTCGTTGCTTCTCTCTTCTGCATGCACTTGCTCTTTCTCCGCCATGTGATCTCCCACTGCGCCGAAAGAGAAGGGGTGGGGAATAGACTAGAAAGAACGTTGGGGTGGGCGGAGTTTCACGCATGCGCAGTGTATATAAAGCGCATTACGCGTGCGTTGTACGTACGATCTGTGAGCAGAGGAAGGAGTATCAGAAACGCCGATCGTTAGAATGAAGGTACAATTTTAAATTGGTGCATCAGTGGCCTATACTGCTTATAGATTGAGGCCTATATTGGGACAAGATCAGGAAAGTTTAGTCTGACATTAGGGTTTGTCTTGTGTTGTGTCTTGCAGAGAAAATATATCTATTCAATGATGAGGACTTTATCCCCATATTCATTGATATGTACAGGGAGCTGCCCTGTCTGTGGCAGGTAAACCACCCCTTTTATAATTAATAAAACAAAGAGGAAGGCAGCGCTGGATCAATTGCTGAAATTTGTGAAGCCGGTGATCCCCACGTCAGACATCCCCTATTTGAAGGCCCTAATTGGTGGCATGAGGAGCACTTATAATAGGGAGCGCAAGAAGGTCCAGGATTCCCAGAGATCAGGAGCTGCAGCAGATGACATTTATGTACCCAGGCTGTGGTACTATGACAGACTGCATTTTCTGGCAGGCCAGACTGAACCCAGGCCAGCACTCTCCAGTCTTCCTTCAAGGCTTCATCCACCTCAGCTGAGGCTTCCGACATCCAACCTGGGCCTTCCAGCCAGGAATAAGTGGAGGAGCCCAGCTTGAGCCAGGTATAGCATTGTTCAACATATTTCTAGTAAAATAATTAGTGATGTTAACTAGATATTATTATTGATCTGTAATTTCTGATTTTACAAAGTGTTTTACATATCAATAGACAGTAATGGCCACAAATGATTGGGACAAGAATGAAAAATGCTGGGTTCAGAATGATAGTCTTTTCTATGCATTACCATTCAATTTGCAAGTCATGAGCTGAAAATTGTGTGTGATTGATGAACCAAAAACTAAAACTATGTCCCTTTTTCATACACAGGAAAGTCTCAGCCAGGTGGAGGCTGTGGAAAGTGGCAGCCAGGAGGTGGCGGGGGTAACTGGCAGCCAGGAGGTGGCCGGGCCCAGTAGCCTGCCCAAATCCCAGGTCCCTCCCCTCTGCCTTCCAAAAAAAAGTCCCAGGAAGAGGAGTAACCTGGAGGAGGAAGCCCTTGGCCTATTTCGGAAGGCTACTGCGGCCCTCAGCACCCCTCCCAATAATCAAGACGACTATGCCTACATAGCAGCCTGCAAAATGCAGGAAATGGAGGAGGGCCAACACCTCTTATGTGAGGAAGTTATCTTACAAGCCCTAAATAAGGGGTTGAGGGGCAAACTCACAAGCCAAAGCCACGTTCAACCATGGTCCTCCTCCACCTCCTGCGACAACTACAGCACTAGAGCCACAGCCTGGAAGCAAGCGTGGAAGGAAGCATGGAAGGAAGACAAGAAAGTGATGGCCTGGGTTCAGTCTGGTCTGACAAAAGATGCAGGCTGTTGTAAGACCACAGCCTGGGGACAGATACAGTTAGGTCCATAAATATTGGGACATAGACACAATACTAATCTTTTTGGCTCTATACACCACCACAATAGATTTGAAATCAAACGAACAAGATGTGCTTTAACTGCAGACTTTCAGCTTTAATTTGAGGGTATTTACATCCAAATCCGGTGAACGGTATAGGAATTACAACAGTTTGTATATGTGCCTCCCACTTTTTAAGGGACCAAAATTAATGGGACGCTGCTCAGCTGTTCCATGGCCAGGTGTGGGTTATTCCCTCATTATCCCATTTACAAGGAGCAGATAAAAGGTCCAGAATTCAGTTCAAGTTTGCTATTTGCATTTGAAATCTGTTGCTGTCAACTCTCAATATGAAATCCAAAGAGCTGTCACTATCAGTGAAGCAAGGCATCATTAGGCTGAAAAAACAAACCCATCAGAGAGATAGCAAAAACATTAGGTGTGGCCAAATCAACTGTTTGGAACATCCTTAAAAAGAAAGAACGCACCAGTGAGCTCAGCAACATCAAAAGTCCCGGAAGACCATGGAAAACAACTGTAGTGGATGAACGAAGAATTCTTTCCCTGGTGAAGAAAACACCCTTCACAACAGTTGGCCAGATCAAGAACACTCTCCAGAAGGTAGGCGTATGTGTGTCAAAGTCAACAATCAAGAGAAGACTTCACCAGAGTGAATACAGAGGATTCACCACAAGATGTAAACCATTGGTGAGCCTCAAAAACAGGAAGGCCAGATTAGACTTTGCCAAACAACATCTAAAAAAGCCTTCACAGTTCTGGAACAACATCCTATGGACAGATGAGACCAAGATCAACTTGTACCAGAGTGATGGGAAGAGAAGAGTATGGAGAAGGAAAGGAACTGCTCATGATACAAAGCATACCACCTCATCAGTGAAGCATGGTTGTGGTAGTGTCATGGCGTGGGCATGTATGGCTGCCAATGGAACTGGTTCTCTTGTATTTATTGATGATGTGACTGCTGACAAAGGCAGCAGGATGAATTCTGAAGTGTTTCGGGCAATATTATCTGCTCATGTTCAGCAAAATGCTTCAGAACTCATTGGACGGCGCTTCACAGTGCAGATGGACAATGACCCGAAGCATACTGCAAAAGCAACCAAAGAGTTTTCTAAGGGAAAGAAGTGGAATGTTATGCAATGGCCAAGTCAATCACCTGACCTGAATCCGATTGAGCATGCATTTCACTTGCTGAAGACAAAACTGAAGGGAAAATGCCCCAAGAACAAGCAGGAACTGAACAAGGGACACCAACACCAACCTCCTTGAGGTTAAAAAATACAAGATAATAATGGTGTTGTGGTAACTTGACACAAAACGAAAGAAAAAATTATGGAGATCGCTATAAAAAAAAAATTGAATAAAATAGGAAATCTGGATAAAAAAACAAAAAAGCAAAAAAAAAACCACTATAAACAAAAATTCTAAACATTATTATGGAGATCTGACAAAAAAAAAAATTATTCATGATATCACGAGAAATAATAAAGAAATCAGGTTGTCAGAACTCTGTGTGAATATCAACAGAAAAACAACATCATTATTTTAGCATTATAAAGAAGAAGAGATGCGCTGCATTACACAAATTTAAAATTTGCAGCGTGACGAATGTGCTATCTCCATTACAAACGCTAGTTTTATCAGAACGAGCGCTTACGTCTCCTACTTGATTCAGAGCATGCATGGAATTTTGTGCATCGGAATTGTGTACACACGCTCGGAATTTACGACATCGGATTTTGTTGTCGGAAAATTTGAGATCCAGATCTCAAATTTTGTTTGTCGGAAATTCAGCCGGAAAATGTCCGATGGAGCCTACACATGGTCGGAATTTCCGACAACAAGCTCCCATCGAACATTTGCAGCTCTTGCTCTCTACTACAGCTTTAACTTTACAAGTTTACATCCCTTTGCATTGCACTCTGTTGGATGCTCTGGAATGGCAGTTCAGCAAGCCCAGACCACGATCTACCAGTCACCTGATCTACAGGTTCCTGACCCCCGGTTTAGAGGATTTATTCAGGCAGCTCTCCAGAAAACAGAAGCTGAAGTTCGGCTCTTATGTGACGTCAATGTTAAACCAGCCACTGTGCAGCTCAACATACCAATTTGTCTTCCAGAACATAATTGTTTTATACTCTTCAGCACATGCCAATTTGTTTTTTACAAACCCTGATAAAGAGGCCACCCTTGGAATCACTGAAACATGCTGGCTTTCTGTTTTATATAAAACAAAAATATACTTCACCTTTAGAAGAAAAATATATACAATATCTCACAAAAGTGAGTACACCCCTCACATTTTTGTAAATATTTTATAAGATCTTTTAATGTGACAACACTGAAGAAATTACACTTTGCTACAATGTAAAGTAGTGAGCGTACAGCTTGTATAACAGTGTAAATTTGCTGTCCCCTCAAATTAACTCAACACACAGCCATTAATGTCTAAACCGCTAGCAACAAAAGTGAGTACAGCCTTAAGTGAAAATGTCCAAATTGGGCCCAAAGTGTTAATATTTTGTGCCACCATTATTTTCCAGCACTGCCTTAACCCTCTTGGCCGTGGAATTCACCATAGCTTCACAGGTTGCCACTAGAGTCCTCTTCCGCTCCTCCATGATGACATCACGGAGCTGGTGGATGTTAAAGACCTTGCGCTCCTCCACCTTCCGTTTGAGGATGCCCCACTGATTCTCAATAGGGTTTAGGTCTGAAGACATGCTTGGCCAGTCCATCACCTATACCCTCAGCTTCTTTAGCAAGGAAATGGTCATCTTGGAGGTGTGTTTGGGGTCATTATCATGTTGGAATACTGCCCTGTGGCCCAGTCTCCAAAGGGAGGGGATCATGCTCTGCTTCAGTATGTCACAGTACATGTTGGCATTGATGGTTCCCTCAAGGAACTGTAGCTCCCCGGTCCCGGCAGAACTCATGCAGTCCCAGGCAATGACACTCCCACCACCATGCTTGACTGTAGGTAAAACACACTTGTCTTTGTACTCCTCACCTGGTTGCCGCCACACATGCTTGACACCATCTGAACCAAATAAGTTTGTCTTTGTCTCATCAGACCACAGAACATGGTTCTAGTAATCCATGTCCTTAGTCTGCTTGTCTTCAGCAAACTGTTTGTGGGCTTTCTTGTGCATCATCTTTAGAAGAGGCTTCCTTCTGGGACGACAGCTATGTAGACCAATTTGATGCAGTGTGCAGCTTATGGTCTGAGCACTGACAGGCTGACCCTTCACCCCTTCAACCTCTGCAGCAATGCTGGCAGCACTCATAGGTCTATTTCCCAAAGACAACCTCTGGATAGGATGCTGAGCATGTGCACTCAACTTCTTTGACCATGGCGAGGCCTGTTCTGAGTGGAACCTGTTCTGTTAAACTGCTATATGGTCATAGCCATCATGCTGCAGCTCAGTTTCAGAGTCTTGGCAATCTTCTTATAGCCTAGGCCATCTTTTTGTAGAGCAACAATTCTTTATTTCAGATCCTCAGAGAGTTCTTTGCATGAGGTGCTATATTGAACTTCCAGTGACCAGTATGAGAGAGTGAGAGCGATAACACCGAATGTAACACACCTGCTCCCCATTCACACCTGAGACCTTGTAACACTAATGAGTAACATGACAGCGGGGAGGGAAAATGGCTAATTGGGCCCAATTTGGACATTTTCACTTAGGGGTGTACTCAATTTTGTTGCCAGCGGTTTAGACATTAATGGCTGTGTGTTGAGTTATTTTGAGGGGACAGCAAATTTACACTGTTATACAAGCTGTACACTCACTACTTTACATTGTAGCAAAGTGTAATTTCTTATGTCACATAAAAAGATATAATAAAATATTTACAAAAATGTGAGGGGTGTACTCACTTTTGGGAGATACTGTGTGTGTGTATATATATATATATATATATATATATATATATATATATATATATATATATATATATATAATGTCTCCTCTCAAAAGAGCTGCTCTAATGAGCAATCAGACATTATACCCTAAATAAAATAAATAATGAATTGCTAAGATTGTGTATAAGTGCATTAAACAACGTCATATACAGTATATACAGTGAGGAAAATAATTATTTGATCCCCTGCAGATTTTGTAAGTTTGCCCACTTACAAAGAAATGAAGGGTCTATAATTTTTATCATGGGTATATTTTAAATGATAGAAACCGAATATCAACCAAAAATCCAGAAAAAAACATGCTACAAATGTTATAAATTGAGTTGCAGTTCAGTGAGTAAAATAAGTATTTGATCCCAAAGCAAAACATGACTTAGTACTTGGTGGAGAAACCCTTGTTGGAAAGCACAGAGGTAATACATTTCTTTTAATTGGTTAGCAGGTTTGCACACATCTCAGGAGAGATTTTGGTCCACTCTTGTTTACAGATCTTCCCTAAATCCTTAAGGTTTCTTGGCTGTCACTTGGCAACTCGAAGTTTCAGCTCCCTCCATAAATTTTCTATAGGATTAATGTCTTGAATCTGACTAGGCTACTCCATGACCTTAATGTGCTTCTTCTTGAGCCACTCCTTTGTTGCCATGGTGATTTCTTTTGGGTCATTGTCATGCTAGAAGATCCATCCATGAACCATCTTCAGGGTTCTGGGGGAAAAAGGTTCTCATCCAAGATTTTACAAAAAACATATATAAACAGTGCAGTGCTGAAATAGCAAAAACAATTAGTGAAAAACTATGTGATAGGTAATGAAATAAAAAGTGGTGACTCCTACTACAAAAGAATAAATAGGAGTCCAAAAGTCCAGGAACCGAATGGTTCAATGATGGTTATTTCAGTTTGATCTAGATGGCATCTTTCATGCCTTTTGTCCTCTATCCATAATGTGCACCTCAAAGTCTTTTGTAGAAGGAGTCACTATTGTCACTTTTTATTTCATTACCTATCACAGTTTTTCACTAATTGTTTTTACTATTTCAGCGCTGCACTGTTTATATATAGTTTTTGTAATGTCAAGTATCATGAGGCACCTCAATGCGGCAAAGTCAGCCTGTACCTTCAGCAAAGAAACAGCCCCAAAGCATGTTTCCACCTCCATGCTTCACTGTAGGGATGGTGTTCTTAGGGTCCCAATCCTTCTCTGAATCATTTATATATTCATTGGCAAACTCCAGATGTGCCTGTACATGTACCTTCTTGAGAAGGGGGACCTTGCGGGTGCTGTAGGATTTCAATCCATGGGGGCGTATTATGTTACCAATGCTTTGTTTGGTACTTGTGGTCCCAACTGCCTTGAAATCATTCACAAACTTCTCCCGTGTAGTTCTGGGCTGATTCCTCACTTGACTTGACTGGCCTGCACAGAGTCCCGATTTCAATCTGATAGAACATCTTTAAGATGAATTAGAGCAGAGACTGCGAGCCAGGCCTTCTAGTCGACATCAGTGCCTGACCTCACAAATGCACTTCTGGAAGAATAGTCAAACATTCCCATAGATACACTCCTAAACCTTGTGAACAACCTTCCCAGAAGAGTTGAAGCTGTTATAGCTGCAAAGGGTAGGCTAACTCAATATTGAACCCTATGGACGAAGACTGGGATGCCATTAAAGTTGATGTGCGTGTAAAGGCAGGTGTCCCAATACTTTTGGTAATATAGTTATATTTGAAGACAGAGAATATTCACAACAGCAAAATACCACTTTTAAAATGTATTAAATACATAAAGCCAAAGAAAACTGACACATTGATAGTGCACCATAGCACTATGTAACAGCACTCCACAAATACTCCACTCATAGGATTTAAAACACAAGCTTCATCACAGCAGACACTTGCAAATAAAATATCGAATGTAAATATGACACCCGGTCTCATCCTCCATGTTTCGTCATCAGATTTCCTTCAGGGATTTGTGAGTTTCCTTAAGCCGACAATAGTTTCTAGTGACAGGCATTTGCTATCCAGCTGAATATGGACCTTTATGATCAGAAAATATGGCTGCTCAGAAATGTTTTTTTTTCTCATTTGACAGTATGGTCAAATATCTTTAAAGCTGTTTTCTGAGGGAAAAATATACTCTTGCAGAAGGGCTTCCCCAGCAGTGCAAGTGTTAAAGTAGAATTCCGGGATAACACTAACTAATCTTAAAAATACTCCCTTCTTAAAAATACTCCCTCTTAACGCCTATTCTGACTAACCTGTGTAAGAAAGATGTATATACTTACCTATTTTTCATGCAGCTGTGGGTCATGAGATTGGCTCCCCTGTTCTCATACAGCAGGGGCTTCAGGGGCGAGGAGGGAACACCAACAAAGAAAGAATCATTGTAACCTATGGGTGACATCACAGCTCCAGGCTCTACCAGCCACTGTCGATCGCTGTCTCCTCTCCCCTGCATATGTCCCCTGGCTTACACAGGGAATATCACATGACCGGAATGGAGCAGCATGAAAACATGTAAGTACACACCTTTCTTACACAGGTTAGTCAGAAAAAGTGTTAGGATGGGGGATTGAGTATTTTTAAGATTAGTTTGTGCTATCCCGGAATTCTACATTCCTTTTTTCTAGGGAGGGTATATTTTTGTTAATGGAATTCAGCTTTAATATCCAGCTACTCAATAATTGGGTCAGATGAGCATATCTGTGTCTATGTGTTTCATTTTGTGCGTGAGTCAAATATTTATACTTTTCTCCTATTGCTTTCTTAGCTACTTGAAGAGGTTCAAGGAGATGAAACTAAAGGTACTGCAAAGGTGGAGTCGTCAAATTTTAAAGGGCCTGCACTTTCTCCATACCCGCTGCCCTCCCATAATACATCGTGACCTTAAATGTGACAACATCTTCATCACTGGGCCCACTGGCTTTGTTAAAATTGGGGATCTGGGTCTGGCCACGTTAAAAAGTGCCTCCTTTGCAAAGAGTGTCATAGGTATGGTAATTCAGATAGATGATATGTTTATTTTAAGCTTGCATAACTCACAAATATTCCTATTTGTACCCCAAATCATTCCGTTCCTCATTTTCCTCAAATGTTCTGTCTTTTAAAACTGATATTTATGGCAGTATTAGTAGATTAATAGAATGCTTTTCCTTACAAAAGCATTCCGTCCCTCAATTAGCACGTGGTTCTTTCAACAACTGGAACTGCAAAAAGATGAACAGCTGGAACCTATGGAACCTACAGAAAGAACACCCAATTTTTTCTACAACAGTCAGTATGGGGAAACATGTTAGAAATTAGCAACATCAAATAAGGTTTTTGCTCTAGGTGGAGGTTAATTGGGAAAGGAACAGCTCATTGTGTGCACACAGTTGTGGGTTGTAAGTTTGGAAGACCAAGGTTTTTAATTTCAAACAGAACATCAGTTAATGTTTTTAGCCTTGTACAGTTTTTTTTTTTTTGCATTGTAAAAACAATTCCTGTGTTGGAGGGCTGCATACAAAAACCACACAAGTTCTTCAATGGTTTGCTACAGACTTATAAGACCTAAAGACTTATAAGACCTAAAGCTGACTATGAAGGTAATGCTAATTGGTAAACTTTTGTGACAATTGTTGGATCACAGAGAATGTAGAGAAATCATTCCTTTGAGACATTGGGCAGCTTTAATTTTAGTGCTCTTTTTGTATTACATATAGAAAAAATGTAGAAAAAAACAACATATCCTGTTTTTGAAAAGAAGCAACACTTGAATACTAGTGCTTTAAAGGGTTAATAATGCTGTTACGCCTAAATTTGTTGTGTTTTACTAGGTAATGATGTAAAAGAATGTACACATAAAACATTAGGAAAATATGCTGGAAAACACAAAACAAAGTTTTTGGTACCGGGCTGCACCTGCTATGTTAGTTTATTATACAGTCAGGTCCATAAATATTGGGATATCAACACAATTCTAATCTTTTTGGCTCTATACACCACCACAATGGATTTGAAATGAAACAAACAAGATGTGCTTTAACTGCAGACTTTCAGCTTTAATTTGAGGGTATTTACATCCAAATTTGGTGAACGGTATAGGAATTACAACAGTTTGTATATGTGCCTCCCACTTTTTAAGGGACCAAATGTAATGGGACAATTGGCTGCTCAGCTGTTCCATGGCCAGGTGTGTGTTATTCCCCCCATTATCCCATTTACAAGGAGCAGATAAAAGGTCCAGAGTTCATTTCAAGTGTGTTATTTGCATTTGGAATCTGTTGCTGTCAACTCTCAATATGAGATCCAAAGAGCTGTCACTATCAAGCAAGCCATCATTAGGCTGAAAAAACAAAACAAACCCATCAGAGAGATAGCAAAAACATTAGGTGTGGCCAAATCAACTGTTTGGAACATCCTTAAAAAGAATGAATGCACCGGTGAGCTCAGCAACACCAAAAGACACAGAAGACCACGGAAAACAACTGTGGTGGGAGACCGAAGAATTCTTTACCTGGTGAAGAAAACACCCTTCACAACAGTTGGCCAGATCAAGAACACTCTCTAGGAGGTAGGTGTATGTGTGTCAAAGTCAACAATCAAGAGAAGACTTTACCAGAGTGAATACAGAGGGTTCACCACAAGTTGTAAACCATTGGTGAGCCTCAAATACAGGAAGGCCAGATTAGAGTTTGCCAAACAACATCTAAAAAAGCCTTCACAGTTCTGGAACCCCATCCTATGGACAGATGAGACCAAGATCAACTTGTACCAGAGTGATGGGAAGAGAAGAGTATGGAGAAGGAAAGGAACTGCTCATGATCCAAAGCATACCACCTCATCAGTGAAGCATGGTGGTGGTAGTGTCATGGCGTGGGCATGTATGGCTGCCAATGGAACTGGTTCTCTTGTATTTATTGATGATGTGACTGCTGACAAAAGCAGCAGGATGAATTCTGAAGTGTTTCGGGCAATATTATCTGCTCATATTCAGCAAAATGCTTCAGAACTCATTGGACATCGCTTCACAGTGCAGATGGACAATGACCCGAAGCATACTGCGAAAGCAACCAAAGAGTTTTTTAAGGGAAAGAAGTGCAATGTTATGCAATGGCCAAGTCAATCACCTGACCTGGATCCGATTGAGCATGCATTTCACTTGCTGAAGACAAAACTGAAGGGAAAATGCTCCAAGAACAAGCAGGAACTGAAGACAGTTGCAGTAAATGCCTGGCAGAGCATCACCAGGGATGAAACCCAGCGTCTGGTGATGTCTGTGCGTTCCAGACTTCAGGCTGTAATTGACTGCAAAGGATTTGCAACCAAGTATTAAAAAGTGAAAGTTTGTTGGATGATTGTTAATCTGTTCCATTACTTTTGATCCCTTAAAAAGTGGGAAGCACATATACAAACTTTTGTAATTCCTACACCGTTCACCTGATTTGGATGTAAATGCCCTCCAATTATAGCTGAAAGTCTGCAGTTAAAGCACATCTTGTTTGTTTCATTCCAAATCCATTGTGGTGGTGTATAGAGCCAAAAAGATTAGAATTGTGTCGATGTCCCGATATTTATGGACCTGACTGTACCTGCAAAATTAAAAACTGCTGGACCAGCATGGTGAGTGGAGAATCACAGTTTGCTTGATTCAGTCACTTGCCCCAAGAACAAGTACATGAGCTACAACTCCACCAACAGGAAAAAAAACTATCCCTTATGGTAAACCACACACCTATCTAAACTAAATTTTTGTTCTTGGGTTTAGTTATGATTTATTTTACCCCCTAACAGATAAGCCAAAAAACAATACCCTTTACACTTAACTCCCTTCCATAACGCGCTGAACCCATAACCCTTACCCTAATCTAAACCCTAAACGAAGCTTTTGGATAGGAGCTGTGTTCTTCTTCAATTCTGACAGTCAGTCCATTCTCGTTTCTTATGCAGCGTACACACGGTCAGACTTTTTGACCGGACTGGTCCGACGGACCGAGTCCGGTGGACAATCCAATCGTGTGTGGGCTTCATCGGACCTTCAGGGGACTTTTCCAGTCGAAAATCTGACGGAATTTAGATTTGGAACATGCTTCAAATCTTTACGCGGTAAATCCGCCGGACCTAGAAATCCGCTTGTCTGTATGCTAGTCCGACGGACAAAAAACAACGCTAGGGCAGCTACTGGCTACTGTCTATCAACTTTCTTATTTTAGTCCGGTGTCCGTCATCACGTTCGAATCTGTTGGACTTTGGTGTGATTGTGTGTACGCAAGTCCGTTCATTAAAAAGTCCGTCAAAAGTCAGTTGAAAGTCTGTCGGAAAGTCCGTCGGACCAGTCAGGCCGAAAAGTCCGCCCGTGTGTACGCGGCTTTAGGGTGCTGGTTATTGTGGCCTGACTTTACTCCTGTAGTAGCTGTATGTATGTATGTATGTTTATGATAATAAAACAGAATAAAATGTTCTTTGATTTACCTGTGTTACAGAGGCTTGCATGTAAATAACTGTAGCCAAATCATTTACATAGTTGCATAGTTAGTCAGACTGAAAAGAGGCATGGTCTATCTAGTTCAACCAATAGAAAAAAATAAATAAATATACAGAACACCTCTATATGCATAATCCCATAGGTTAAAGGAAAAAAGAATAAAAAAGACCACTACATAAAAATAGTCTTACTGCATTAATGGTTTACAACGACCAAAGCCTCTTCTGACCAGCTATCTTGGAAGCTGCCAAATTGATTGTGCTTACTTCCTCGCTACCATATGCTAGCCATTGATATTGATGCCAGCTGCACCACTGTGACCTCTGTGTTTAGATCTCTGTTCCTCTCTTTTCTCTGACAGTCTGTATTTCACCTAACACTTTATATACTATAATTGGGTGTGAACGATATGTTCTTGGTGAAAGTCCTATTATGTCAATACAAAAATTGGTCCATTAATTCAGTTAACTTAACTGAAATGTCTATATGTATTTCCTTAGGTACACCTGAGTTCATGGCTCCAGAGATGTATGAGGAGAAGTACGATGAAGCAGTAGATGTCTATGCCTTTGGGATGTGTATGCTGGAGATGGCCACTTCTGAATATCCATACTCAGAATGCCAGAATGCTGCCCAAATATACCGCAAAGTGACCTCAGTAAGTAACAACATGAAACCTTAATGGTACATGAAAAACTGAAGGACATCTAGTGTAGTCACAAGCAGTAGCTGTCCTTGAACAGCAATATTTTGTTTTAGCAGTGATTGCATGATCATTACCTACTGTATGTGCTGGGGATGGGGGTAATATTGGATTTAAAGTAAAAGGGAAGGCATTGGCCCATTGGAATATTTCATATGCTTCTTCGCCTTTCCCTCTACACTTTAGTTACACTTTAGTCTTGCTATTAGTGCATATGCATTCTGAAATTCATCACTTTCCATAAAATCTAATCATTAGGTAAAGTGATTTCCAACACAGTGCTGCGCTACCAATACTACAATAATAATAATGTGCAACATAAAAAAAGTCCAATTTGGTGATCCTAAAAATAGTGAATAGTGATAAATAGTGAAATAGTGAAAAAATAGTGATAAATTCAAGTAATATCAAAATAGTCTTAAATTTCTTCCAAAGTGAAATCTTCACCCGAAACAGTGCACTTATAAAACCAAAAAGTTCTGGTGCTCTACTACACCACTGTGCTCTAGCTGCTCCCCTTACAATCTGACCCCTGTTTTACCAGCAGGTCAGACAAAGCAGATCCCCTATGGAGTAATCAGTGAATTGGCCCAGCGTGAAGCTGATAATGCCTCTGTAACACCCTCTTCCTCCTCGCTGGCTTCACCAGTCTCAGGTTTCCCTTGGGTGTATCCGGTGTGACATAGGAATAAAAACACCAAACCTAGTGCTCTCTGTTTGCAAATAATTTATTTCTCCAGTAAAAACGGCATACAAAGTACTCACAAGTGTGGCACTTCAGCAGTGCGGGCTACGGACACATGTAAAGACAAGATGATCGCGGGATGACGTCACCAACTGAGACTCATCATATTCAATGCTTCATCATAACTAGCTAATGGTGTACTGACATTGAATTGATCATAAAACATCACTTCTAACTTGGTTGATCCCTTCTGCATCATAGTGGGTATGTAATTTATGGATGAGACACTTGAGATATACTTGTATACCATACCACTAGAAGTTTTCATTCAGTTTCTCAGAATTAACAGATGTAAGGAAATGAATTATAAGAGTCTCAGAAAATCAGTCCTCTTTCATCAGATACTTAAACAAACCTTTGTCCCTTCCTACCCGACTGCAACTCTAACCGTGAGTTCCATAAACCGTTTACACCCAACACATAGAATAGTTTACAGACTACAATAGTTCATGATCTCTTATATGTGGGCTTTGGACTGCCTAGTAATAATTAGGCATAAAAATATCTAGATTTTTTTTCTTTTATCATTGTTTGCTTATTTTGTCTTTTCTGGCTGCAAAGATTCTGCTGTGTGTTTATTTGAGGTCTGGTTGTAGGTGCTGAAGGCCTAGCTTCATCTGAAATTATCTCTAACTCATATCAAGCAGAGTTTTATCTGGTTTTAAACTCCTTGATCATGGAGCTGTCCCTGATAGTCATGCAAAAAGTGATTTGGTATTGGCTTTCTAGATGTAGCAATTCACACTTTTAGCCTGGCTTCACTCTAGTGCAATGCAGACACCATATGTGAGGACGCCCCGCACCTGAATCACATTGCATGGGTGTGAACTGGCAATCGCACTGCATTTTGCGATCTATTTCGGGGTGTTGTTAAGATGACATTGACACCCGCATCGCATGGACGCCGTGTGATTGCAATGCAATGCGTGAAATGCACAGGATTCGCTGGGTGAACTAGGGCTTAAGTGGAAAGTATGTATTTTAAAGAATAGCATGTTTTTGTTTTGCAATACATATGCCTGTTTATATCAAAATAATGAATTAAAATGGTTCCTAGTTCATAATACCATAAAGAAACACTGTCATAAGACATAACAGATGGATGTGCAGATTACTGAGGCTCCGGCTACCTAATTACAGTAACAATAGACTTCTTCCTTCCCCTCCCAAATTGACCAGATGACACAGTAATTTTTGTAGTCGAATGGCCAAAGCAGCATTTGTTTTATTCTTTCAAACAATTGAAATACAAAAATTCCATAAACAGGGAATGCATAACTACATACAATACATAACCCATTAACAAAAAACCTCAGCCTAATCCTACCCGGTCTAAAGATCTTTGAAGACCTAATTTCTTTTTACCAAACGGTTGTATCTGTCACCCATGAAAGGCCCCCAGCTGCAACTTACACCGGCTCGGGGACAAGTACCACTTACTACCAGATACAATCAACTTAGTTAAAACCCTGATGTTACCATTGTATTATTATGAAGGGAAGGGACACCCATACCTCCAGGTGGGCCTAACCCCCCTATTTCTCCAGTATTTTTTCCAGCACCGCCTTCAAAGACCCAATAGACCACCCGCCACACCACACGAGCGTGACACCTTACAGTCGTGTAGCCCTCCAAACTCAAAAAGCCCGCTGGATGCCATCCTGGCAAACCCAGCTGCCACAAGATAATGCCCACGGCATTCAATTAAACACCATCCCTCTTCAGGAAAAGCTAGGTCTCCTCCTCCAGATCTCTATGACAAATCGCCATTGCGCAAAAATGTTTTTGCCACCTCCTGGTTAACCTTTATTCTAGCTCTGTTGATCTTTTCAACAGAACAAGCTAAACGCCAAGCGGACTGAGCCACCATGTCGGACCACACAAAGATGGTATCCGGGTAATAGGACCGAATTCTCAAAAAAACTAATTTAATGTCCCTGGCTAGTTCGCATGAGCGCAAGCCGAGGTCATTACCCCTGACGTGCAACACCAGCAAAAAGGAGGGTTTCATCATGTCAGATCCCAAAACGTGTGGTTGCAACATCCCTATTATGCAATTAGGAAAAAGTGAGATCCCCCTTCATTGGGACTTAAAAGGCAACATACACTTGGGTAGTACAAAACAGTAAATTTTATTGAATATACATAAAAAAATATTTGATCACACAAATGATCGATGAGTAAAAACCATCAAAAAGAGTTTATACAGAAAAATATACATACAAAAAAAAAAACACAAAACAGCAATTTACATGAACAGTGTGACAATATAATAATACTCTCTGGTAAATAGTGATCCCCGGTACCTGACACGTTTCTGGTTAAACACCTTCATCAGGGGTATAGGATAGGAGTAAGTATAGTCACAATATGTTTTTAACATGCAAAATAATTCCAATAGAGGAAAAAATAGGTGAAGCAACTGTACCGGAGGGGGCATAGGTGGGCGCCCCTGAGCACTGCAGAGCAGGGAGACGCCATCCTCTGGGACCCATACACACATCTGCATGGGATGATATATATACGTATAATTCTTGGTATTACTGACTAGAAGCTTCATTTAAAGCTCCGACCAGTTATTACTATTGGCAATTGGACACCGTCCCGTAAAGCCGACAGAGTCCAGTCTCTGCTACCTAGCAGGTAGTCATCTAACCTGGAACGTATTTTGTTCTATTTACCGCTTCCTGTTTGGCGCCCACCTACGCCCCCTCCTGTACAGTTGCTTCACCTATTTTTTCCTCTATTGGAATTATTTTGCATGTTAAAAACATATTGTGACTATACTTACTCCTATCCTATACCCCTGATGAAGGTGTTTAACCAGAAATGTGTCAGGTACCGGGGATCGAGCATTATAATATGCATTACTGATGACGCATGGACTGCAGTTTTTTATTTTTATATTTTTACAATTTTTTTTTTTACAATTTTTTTACAATTTTATTTTTTACAATTTTTTTTTTTACGATGCTTTTTTTTGGGGGGGGGGGAGTGGAAAGTGTGTTTTTTATTTTATTTTGAAATTATTGTTACAATTTAACCTTCTAAATATTTATGTATTATTTGATAATTTCTTACAATTCTTTATTTTATTATTTTTTTTCTCAGCCCTGTGGGGGGCTTTAGTGAGATATCGGGGTCTTAACAGACCCCTGACATTTCCCTTTTGAGACACAGAACGGGACTGGGGACAGAGATTCCCCTGTCCCTTTCTCAGCAGCCTCAGCTGCACTGGAGATGAATGGACAGGAGACAGCAGCTCCTCTCCATTCATAAACTGAAGTATCGTAAACACAGTGTATGATGCCCAGTTATGAATGGACGGAGTCAGTGATCACTGACTCTGTTCATTTGGAATATGAAGGAGCCAACAGATTTACTGGCTCCTTCCTCCGCTCTCCATCCTGAAAGATTGACACAGGGGGGACAGGAGCAGAGTACACCGAGGGGGGACCGGAGCAGAGGACACGGAGGGGGGACCGGAGCGGGGGACACGGAGGGGGGACCGGAGCGGAGGACAGGGAGGGGGAACCGGAGCGGGGGACCGGAGGACATGGAGGGGGGGAACGAAGCGGAGGACACAGAGGGGGGACCGGAGCGGGGGACTGGAGCGGAGGACATGGAGGGGGAAGCGGAGCGGGGGGACCGGAGGACATGGAGGGGGGGAACGTAGCAGAGGACACGGGGGGGGACCGAAGCGGAGGACAGGGAGGGGGAACCGGAGCGGGGGACCGGAGGACATGGAGGGGGGAACGAAGCGGAGCACACAGAGGGGGGACCGGAGCGGGGGACTGGAGCGGAGGACATAGAGGAGGAAGCGGAGCAGGGGACCGGAGGACATGGAGGGGGGGAATGTAGCAGAGGACACGGAGGGGGGACCGGAGCGGGGGACTGGAGGAGTATACAGGGACAGTCAGGGGGTGGTTGGTGCAGCGGTGCGGGGAGTTACAAGCACCGATCACCCCTGTATAGATTTCAATAAAGCAGCTGGAAACCGCGGAGGGGAGAGGAAGAAAAGCGGATGTCAGCTACTTTATTGAAATCTATACAGGGGGAATCGGTGCTTGTAACTCCCCCCACCGCCGCACCGATCACCCCTGACTGTCCAGGTATCTCATAAAGCATCAGAGCATTTGCCCGAGTACAAGTACTCGGGCAAATACTCGGTATCGGCACCGATACTAGTATTGGTATCGGTGCAATCCTATTATTATATTGTCATACTGTTCATGTAAATTGTTGTTTTGTGTTTTTTTCTTTTTTTGTATGTATATTTTTCTGTATAAACTCTTTTTGATGGTTTTTAATCATCGATCATTTGTTTGATCGAATATTTTTTATGTATATTCAATAAAATTTATTTTTTGGACTATCCAAGTGTATGTTGCCTTTAAAGTCCCAATGAAGGGGGATCTCTCTTTTTCCTGACATGCAACACCACTACGTCAGGGGGCCTATCCAATTGGGCGTAACGGTGCATTTAGGGCAGGACCCTGGACCATAGCATGCCACGGACACCAAGCCACCTAACACAAAGCTCTCCCTTAGCCCAACCCAGCTGCCTACCCTCTGACCAAACCTCGGCCCTCCTAGCCGCCCAATAGACATAGGAGTGACCCAGGATCCACACCAGGCACGCCTCTGCATCTGAAAGAAAAAGAACAAGGGAAGGGGAAACATAACACCCCAAAAGACCCAAAACCCCAGAAACAAACAACAAGCATAGTATAAACCAATCAGACATGGAGGAAGAACAGCAAGAAACCCACGTAAAGAAAAAATAAAACCCTCCAAAACCCGTACTTCCCCATCTTACAATAAATGGGGGCGCACATAGGACCTGAAACATAACACCCCAAAAGACCCAAAACCCCAGAAACAAACAACAAGCATAGTATAAACCAATCAGACATGGAGGAAGAACAGCAGGAAACCCACGGAAAGAAAAAATAAAACCCTCCAAAACCCGTACTCCCCCTTCTTACAATAAATGGGGGCGCACATAGGACCTGAACCGAACCGATTCTCATCTCCCAATACGCTGAAACACCTGGTCATCCAGGCCCCATCTGACCGCTTCCATAGCCGCCCCAATCCGGAAAGAATGAGAAGAATAGTTGTCCCCACTCAATCCGGCGGAAGACAAACATTTCTTGAACACAGCCTTAAACTGGAATCGAGACAGAGCTGTCCCATCCACATGTACAAAGAAAACACCCGGAAGATCGGGCTGAAGGCCGGAAAAAGAACCCCCACTGCCTGAACTGGGCACACTGGGGAAGAGGGGACTGCACACAACTCAATTCTGGAGCCACTCCCCAATTGATCTGTTTTAGATTTCCAAAGAAAAACACCTACGGTATTGTCCCATAACCACACATCTTGTACCTCTAAACCCCCTGTACCCCGTTTATTCTGACTGACAAGTTCTCTCCCAAAAAAGGCCAGCACAAAGATCACCTGGAATAAAGCCACCTCAAACTCAGACGCACAAACCCCAGCCAATTTACCCACCACCGCACTGAGTACTCAAAAGGAAACCGGGCGCCTAGAGTCAGCTACAGAGCGACCCTTCCGGTAACCCCGCATAGCCTGCCAAACCATAAAGACCTTTGTCACATCCCGTTGACCAGCCAACTTGAACATGAAAGCCAGCACAGCCAACTTCTGAGACATAGAAGAGACAGAAACACCACGTTTGAAATTCCTGCCAATAAAATAAAGTAAAACGTGCAACCCAGTCTCATCCCGATAGCACCCCCGACTTTACCCACCAGGTCCCGCCATTCCTGACATACCCTGCTGTATGAAGACCAAGTAGCTGCAGCTACTGACTCATGAATCAAGAACTGGGAAGGGGCAATGCAATGCTCCACAGTCGGTCGGGACATGCACAGCAGGCACAAAACAATTAAAACGTAAACAAGAACCAGGTGGCGAAGCAAGTGGACAACAGCAGGAGAAGAAGCCATAATACTATCAATGGCCTGTACCACCCCCAAATTGTCACAATGAAACCTAACTCGTTTGTTCCTGAATTCCGGACCCCAGAACTCCACTGACAACACAATGGGAAACAATTCAAGGGTCGCCAAATTATGCACCAAGCCAACCTCTTTCCATTTAAAATAAAACCAAAGAATTTCCAAGCTCAACTTACCAACCAGCCTGCGACCAACCAAATTAACCTGCCTAACAGTATGCAGCACAACAGCACATTGCACAATGGGAGCAAAGGTGTCAGTGCGTTGCCTGACCAATATGTCAACAATACAAAAAAAGGTCACTGCCCCATCTATAACTGGTCTTCACAGCAAGGAGCACTGGAAGGGCAAACGCATGTAAAATAAAACCAAAGAATTTCCAAGTTCAACTTACCAATCAGCCTGCGACCAACCGAATTAACCTGCCTAACAGTATGCGTTAAAAACAGGGGTTTAGTTGCACACATTTGCAAATACATGCATAAGCTGCAGGCCACGGCAAGGCACCCTGTATCCTGCAGACCCTAACTCTAACTTTGAAGAGTCTCCACAGTGGGAGCACATGTATTCTAATGTATAGATGAAGGGCAGATGATTAGAGGGAGCCCAACCATCCCTAAAGGCGCAGGAGCACACTGAACACCCAGCACATTGCACAAAACACACCAACACCCAGCATTCCACTGAAGTAGGCCCCATAACCTGCAGATCCTGCTGCATCAGTAAACAACTCCATGTCAAAACTTCGAAATGGCGTGCTCTAACCAAAGAGAACGACCATTATAGGATGCCAAAAAGTAATTCCAAACCTGCAAGTCTTCCTGATGCTCCCACACCAAACGCATATAATGATGTGACGCCCTGACGCCAGCTAGCTGACGCTACTCATCTACAGAAAACCATGTCCCATTGGCATAATGCGGCAAGCAAAATTCAACCCAAGAGAGATTGTAACTACTGAAGCTAATTTTTTTTTGCTCCGCATTGCTGCCGAAACTGTCCCCTTTAGATCAGCAAGTTTATCTAAAGGCAAACGGCATTCCATTGCCCGTGACCGAGCCCTCTGTCTTGTTCGCGGCCAGAGGTACCCCAAAAAAAACAAAACATGCTGGATCGTTGCCAACAGAGGTGCACATATAGTACTGTCCGCAGGACCTATACACAAGAAATCATCCAAATAATGGATGACTAAAGCTAGGCCCGAAACATCCCAAACCGCCCATTCCAAAAAAGAACTGAACTTTTTGAAGAGTGAACAAGAAATGGCACAACCCATGGGAAAACACATCAACAATGAACTGCCCCTGCCAATGACAGCCTAGCAAGTGGCAACAATCCGGATGCACAGGCAACAAACGAAAGGCCGCCTCAATATCAGTCTTTTCCAACAATGCACCCTGACCATACCAGCGCACCCACGATACGGCCGTATCAAAAGAAGTATAAGACACCGTACAAAGGATAGGAGAGGAGAGGTGATGAATGAGGCTGAACTTATTCGGCTCCTTTTTGGGCACCACGCCCAAGGGAGAAACAACAAGATTGGGCAATGGCGGTGAACCAAAGGGGCCCGCCATGCGACCCGTGCTTGAAGCACCTGAACAAAGGATGAGACCCTCCCCAACCTGAACACTCGAGCCGGAAACAGCACGCAGTTCCGAACTTGCAAGTTCCAGCATTGTATTGCCAGCAGAAACCCGTGCGAACCCCGGCCGGTTGTGCAGAGGATGTTTCACCCCTGGCCCCACCCTGAAAGGGGGGAACAGAACTCAGAGGGGACGACATCAGTTTCATCCAAAGACTGATGTCCTTGTGGTCTCGCCACAAAGCAGGGCAGACTGCCTTACGTTGACGGAAATGCTCGTCATATCATAACCAAACAGTCCCACCATAAACTCGCTGGGCCTCACCAATCGTGTCCAGATAGCAAAATGGGGCGAGCAGCTCTCAGGGGCCTTTTCTCCGATGGCGCTCGCCAAAATTGCAAACGCCTGTAACCAGTTCGTACGGGGAATCAATCAATACCACCGTCTTTCTTCCTCCTCTTTCTTATGCAGCGTACACACGGTCAGACTTTTCGACCGGACTGGTCTGACGGACCGAGTCTGGCGGACAATCTGATCGTGTGTGGGCTTCATCGGACCTTCAGCGGACTTTTCCAGTCAAAAATCTGATGGACTTTAGATTTGGAACATGCTTCAAATCTTTACGTCGTAACTCCGCCGGACCCAGAAATCCGTTCGTCTGTATGCTAGTCCAAAGGGCAAAAACCGACGCTAGGGCAGCTATTGGCTACTGGCTATCAACTTCCTTATTTTAGTCCGGTGTACGTCATCATGTATGAATCCATCGGACTTTGGTGTGATCGTGTGTAGGCAAGTCCGTTCGTTAAAAAGTCCATCGGAAGTCCGTCAAAAGTCCGTTGAAAGTCTGTCGGAAAGTCCGTGGAACCAGTCCAGTTGAAAAGTCCGCCCCTGTGTGTACGCGGCTTTACTCTCATCTGGTTTAACGTTGTCCAAGTTAAACTTCTCCAACAGCAACAAAGAGAATATCTTCACATATTCACCTTTCCAGATACGCTCCCTCACTTCCAGCTTCAAACGAGCACCCAAAGGTCCCTCGAAACACACATACACTTTGCATTTTCCGGAATCTGCCAAACACACCCCATCCACCCCGGTGATGCCTTTACTAGCCATAGTGGCTTCTGCCATCCAAACTGCTGAACTCACCCCAGCTGCCTCAGGCTGTTGCATACCAGACAAGACCGCCGCTCCCGCCTCAGCACTAATAGAGCCAACCAAAGCCATACCTGGATCTGCAGGAGGCATAACGGGAAGGACCGCCCCCCAACTATCGCCCTTGGATGTGGAAGTGCGTGCCTCAGACCAGGCAAGAACCAGCGATGACTTATCCCCAGCCTGCACCCCAGACTTGCATCGTGCCAGCACTTCCCTAAGGCCAGCCAGCAGAATGTGCACAACCCCATCTGCACCCTGGGACCCCGCTAAAGCAGGGAGAGAAGAACCCCCGCCATCACCCCCCAGTGTAGCCACTCCCCTTGTGCCCCAGTTCCCCCGGAGCCTCTCACCCTATGCTTGGAGCCCCCCACAGCAGAGACAGCATTGGAAAGAGAGGAAGATAGTAAAGAGACCATAGGCTCACCTGGCTGCCGCTGCCCATTAGGACATCCTGCAATTCCAGCTCCCTGCGCCACCTCTGGTATTTCTCCCTCCTCTGAGCCACTGATCTCTCCTTCCAACAGGCATTCTTCTCCCCTGGCGGTCCCTTTTCGCTCCAGCCTTCCAGGAAGGATCGGGCCAGCCCTAGGAACTGGCGGCCGCCTCCCGATGACGCCATCCACCCACGCCGTACCAGAGCCCTGGCTGTATCCAGCACACTCCCGCGCTGAGCTCTCAGCAGGGCAGGAGAAGTCCCATGAGCCGCATCACCAGATCCCACGTCTGCGCTGACTGCCTCACAATGCCGGACCACCAACGGGGGATCTCCACCGCCCACTTCCTCCGACACAGGGGGCCCTGGACACTCCAGGAACCAGGCCAGCACCCACCTAACGAACTCTTCTGCGCTGGACCGCGTTCAAACCGGCCGCATGGTCCCACTGGCAAGTAGAGGAGGAAGGGGGCAGGATGCAGATGTAGATTCCCCCCCCCGGCCACCATGGACAGGGATTCCTCGCTGACTCACACCGTGCGAAGCAGGCTTATGCTTGGCCGGTGGAGTCAGGGGGTCCTCGGAAGGGCTCCCTGAACGGCTCTGGACCCTAGATTTCGCCTCTGGGCTAAAGCGCTCAAAAGGCCTGGACCTCCTAGCACGTGGGCGACCATGAGAAGGGCCAGGAGATTAATCAGTTGAGGCCTGGCTGGGCTCTTGAAGTAAATCAGCAATGGTAGCCTGGATCCACCCAGAGCCTCTGGCCACTGCTTCAGCTCGGAGCTAGGACAACAGGACTTCCAGATCACTCATCCTTATTCTTTTTTCTTTCACAGCATGGGAAGAGACACCTTCCTTACCCTGTGAGAAGCTCTGACAACTCTCCGACTGAACACCTCCCCCCTCCACACCCTGCTGGACACCCCCCCCTATCACTTTAGGACCCAATCAAGTAAGTGAATACCCCCCTTATTCAAATAATACCCCTTATTCACTCCGCCTCACTGCTCACCCCTGTCATGCTGGCCCTCTTCCCAGTTTCACTTCTGCTCTGGGCCATATACTTTAATGAAGGCTGCTATTACTGTTCTCTCATTTGAGAATGCTAGTTCCTGGCTTTCATTCTGATGCTTTGACTCCAGTGCAATGCAAGTATAGAGATAAGTAGTTCTGACACTTTTCTGATACCTATTTAGAGCATCTTGTTCCAGGACTGTGACTGAAACATTTTGAAATCAGGAACAGCCAGTCTTCTAGCATTTGACAAAAGAGGACTGCAATGGCAGTTCCTATACTTATTTAATTACATGGACACTTTAAGGTGGAACCGGTGATCATGATTTGACATAATGGTTATGGATTTCTGCACATTTCCAAAATGGTAGTGTTTTCTAGCCAAGGATTTCTGTCTTTGCACATTTTTCCCCTCAGGAAACTCTTTGGCCCAAACATATCACAATTGCTGTTTTCATATGTATGGTACTGTGCAAACGTTTTAGGTGTGAAGAAATGCTGTAAAGTAAGAATGTTTTCAAAAATATATATTTGATTTATTTATTTTGATCAATTTACAAAATGCAAAGTGAGCAAACAGAGGAAAAATCTAAATCAAATCAATATTTGGTGTAACTTCCCTTGGGCTTCAAGCCAGCATCAATTCCCACAATTTGTACACTTGCAGGATTATGCCCTGTACTCACGGTCGGATTTTCCGACGGAAAATGTGTGATAGGACCTTGTTGTTGGAAATTCCGACCGTTTGTGGGCTCCATCACACATTTTCCATCGGAATTTCCGACACACAAAGTTTGAGAGCTTGCTATAAAATTTTCCGATAACAAAATCCGGAAATTCCGATCGTACACAAATCCGACGCACAAAGTGCCACGCATGCTCAGAATAAATTAAGAGATGAAAGCTATTGGCTACTGCCCCGTTTATAGTCCCGACACGTCACCACATTTAGAACGATCAGATTTTCCGACAACTTTGTGTGACCGTGTGTATGCAAGACAAGTTTGAGCCAACATCCGTCGGAAAAAATCCATGGATTTTGTTGTCGGAATGTCTGATCAATGTCCAATCATGTGTACAGGGCATTAGAGGCAGGTTAACCAATTACGGTATATAAAGCAAGTGCTAATGGTCATCAATCTCATATTTAAATTGAAACACAGACTCTGCTACTAAGATGAGGTTGTGGAAGACAGTTTCATGTCACAGGTCATATACCATGGCAAGTCTGAGCACAGCAACAAGACACAAGGTGGATATACTGCATCACCAAGGTCTCACCCAGGCAAAGATTTTAAAGCAGACTAAGGTTTCAGGATATGTTGTTCAAGCTCTTTTGAAGAAACACAAAGAAACGGGCAACGTTGAGGACCATAGATGCGGTGACTGGCCAAGAAAACTTAATGCAGCAGATGAAAGATACATCATGCTTTCTTTGCTTTGACATCGGAAGATGTCCAGCAGTGCCATCAGAACTGGCGTAAACCATTGGGACCCAGGTAGACCAATCTACTGTCCAGAGAAGTCTGCCCAGAAGTGGTCTTCATGTAAACATTTGAGGCCAAAAAGCCATACCTCCAACATGGAAAAAAGGCTAAGCGATTCAACTATGCATACATAGGAACTGGGGTGCAGGAAAATGGCAGCAGGTGCTCTGGACTGATGAGTAAACATTTTAAATATTTGGCTGTAGCAGGAGGCAGTTTGTTTGCCGAAGGGCTGAAAAGTAGTACAATATTGAGTATTTGCAGGCAACAGTGAAGCATGGTGTTTGAGGCTGCATTTCCACAAATGGAGTTGGAGATTTGGTCAGGATCAATGGTGTCCTCAATGCTGAGATATACAGGCAGATACTTATCATTCATGTCATACCATCAGGGAGGCATGTGATTGGCCCCAAACTTATTCTGCAGCAGAACAACAACCCCAAACATACAGCCAATGTTATTAAGAACTAAGAGTCCCGGAAGTGATGGTTTGGCCCCACAGTGCCCTGATCTCAACATTATCGAGTCTGTCTGGGATTATATAAGGAGACAAAAGGATGTGAGGCAGCCTACATCCACAGAAGATCTGTGGTTAGTTCTCCAAGATGTTTGGAACAACCTACCTGCCAAGTTCCTTTAAAAAAAAAAAGGTGTGCAAGCGTACCTAGAAGAATTGATGCTGTTTTGAAGGCAAAAGGTGGTCACATCAAATATTGATTTGATTTGGGTTTCTCTTCTGTTCATTTACTTTCCATTTTGTTAATTGATAAACTATTAACACTTTTGTTCCCGAAAGTATCCTTTCATTTACAGCATTTTTTCACACCTGCCTAAAACCTTTGCATAGTAGTATAGCTGTTTTATATTTTCCACCCTATTTTTTTAATTCCAAAATATTTAATTGAGGGAATATATAAAGTAAGTACGTGAGTAGAACATAAGGTAAAACGTTCTTACCGGTTATGTGGCAAATGTATACCAAAACGGAAATCATATAAACATGTTGATCCGCTGAACAATTAGTATAGGGAGAGCAAAAAATCATTCCGTTAAGGCTAGAAAGTGCTCAAGCTATATAAAGATATGGGTTGCCTTAACTTTGGCTGAACTGCGGATAGGACTGGTTGTTTGAAACCTGATAGGTTATTTGTTTATGAGCCTATGGGGTGATATGGTGGATATGCTTCCAGTATTACCGGTGTCGAATGGCCTTTATTATAAATGGTTGGAGTTGGGGATGTTTTCAAAGCTGAAAGTCCTGTGCTGTCTGCCTTGGTTAGGACCGTTGGTTGTACTTCAGTGGTTACAAAGGGTGTGGGGGTGGTGGGGGGGCGCTAATAAGAGGGGGAGCAAGGAGAAGGATGTAAGGGAGTGCAAAGGGATGTCATTTGGTGGAGGTTTCGTAGCGTGGGGGGGGCACGGTTGTGGGGAGACAGATTAAGATAGGCCGATTCAGGTGGGGCATGAGCCTCCTACCTAACCCTGAACTAAAGTTAATCACTATTAAGATTGATTGCCTTAATAGTGTTGTCTCTGCCTTCAGGGCTGGGGATGAAACCTACTTGGTCTGTGTGAGTTTGGTGTCCACATTGAGGAGGTATATGGGGCGATAGTTAGTTACTAGGGTGTGGTCTTTCCCTTCTTTGGGTAGCACGGTTATGTGTGCCTCTAGAACAGTGTTTCTCGACTCCAGTCCTCAAGGCACCCCAACAGGTCATGTTTTCAGGATTTCTCTCGGATGAAACAGTTGTGGTAATTACTAGGGCAGTAAAACTGATCAAGTCACCTGTGCAAAATAATGGAAAGCCTGAAAACATGACCTGTTGGGGCGCCTTGAGGACTGGAGTTGAGAAACCGGGCTCTAGAAGACGGTGCGGAGGGGTCATTGGTGAAGTGAGGGAATTGAATGCGGTTAGAAAGGGGGCGGTGAGAGTGTACTGTCCTGGCAGAGAGTCCACCCAGGCCCGGGCTCTTTCCTGGTTACAAATGCTTAATCGATTGTGCGAGTTCCTCACTAGAAATTAGGTTTTCAAGGGATTGGGCTATATCCTGGGATAGTGGTATAAGGGAGCACTGTTCTAGAAAGTCTCTGATGAGTGTGGTTCTGGATACTGGGGGGATCTGGGATTGTTGTGAATGTGGAAGATTGCACAAGTTTCGGTAAGAGTGTTCAAAGCTCGAGGCTATGTCTATGTTGCTCGTGGCATGGGTGCGGTTGGGTTTTTGGATTCGTCATAACGTATAGTAAGCTTTTTTAGCCTGTAGAGCTCTAGCTAGTAGTGGTCCTCTCAGTGCGGGAGCTGTGTATTCAAGCGGCCATTCCTGTCCGGTGCCAAGCCACACCCCCTCACACTATATTTTTTATCTCCCTACAAATTTTATGTTCATCAATCATGTTAAAGGGGAAAAAAAAACAGGATTTTGCTTGCTCATGATTAGATTGAAGTAAACACAGCTTCACCTCAATAAATTCAGTTTACAAAGTGAGCATACTCAAATTCTGTAGTCAGCTAGTCTAGTCAACACCAAAATCTCTTTTTTTGGACTAAACATGCCTTTTTACTCCTTAAAAATTCTTTACAAATAGAAACAAACTATAAAGTTTTCTTTCACCCACACAAAATCCATACGGATTTTCTTTTCTAACAATAGCAACTAATATTTAAGAAATTACTTGGTCCAATCCTAAGCTTCTAGAATTCATCCTAGACATAGAACCCCTAAAAGGGCACTCCATTTAAACTGTGCACACAAAAATATTCAAGCCCAAAACCAAATTGCATTTGAGCTTTAAAGCGGAGGTCCGCCCACAGCTGCAAAAATTAAAAGCCAGCAGCTGCACATACTGCATTTAATAATCGGACACTTACCTGTCCTGGAGTCCAGCGATGTCGGCACCGCAGCTGATGTTTCCATCAGCTGTCGGGCGCATGCCGCCTCCATTGCGAGTAAGGGAACTCGGCAGTGAAGCCTTACGGCTTCACGCCGGAAACCCTACTGCGCATGCAAGAAGCTTTGCTCCTTTCTCCTACTGGCCTGGTAGCCGGGGAAGGAGGAGGGATGAGGAGGGAGCCCGGGCGGTGACGTCTATACCCACGGCTGAGGCTCCCGGAAGTAGGAACAGGATACCTGTGAAAGACAGGTATCTTGCCCCCCCCCCCCCCCGAAAGTTGACAAATGTGGCACCTGAGGGGGGAAGGAGTACAACGAGCGGAAGTTCCACTTTTGGGTGGAACTCCGCTTTAAAGATTGGAGGAAAAAATTAATGAAAAGCATTCCCTATCACCTCAGTAGCAAAGTATTATTTAGATGTTTGAGAAAAATCTGCTCTATCTGAAACAACACTATTATGACAAAAGTAAGAAGGTTTCTGTGCTCTTGGCCAACAAGATCCGATACATGTCAGCTGTCTCCGCACCCTACGCCCTGAGGAACAATCATGGTCAGGTTACATATGACCGCAGGAAAACTGTGAAAATGACATGTATACTTTTACATAGCAGTTTTGCTTTCCATTAAAGAGAACATTTTTATTATCTTGTGACTCTGAACTTGCTAATTGATTTTACTAGTTAATTCCTTAGTACAGCGCCCTCCCTTCTTGCACATCACAGCCCTCCTCTCCTCTTTTGCAAGTGTTTAATTACTGTCTGTGCTGGCCCAGCATCTCTGCCCCGTGCCTTACCTACCTATATAACCAGAGGCGTAACTAGAATCTTCAGGGCCCCGGTGCAAGAAACCATGAAGGGCCCCCACCAGTGGCATTGCTAGGTCTACAAAAGATCTCGGGCTAGAGCCCATAGCAGCTAAGTAAGAAAAGTCATACACTTTGGCGGGCATACACACATATATATATATATATATCGTTACATATCTGAATGCAGATCCCCCACTTACATCAGGGTCCCCAGGGATCCACCACCTACATCAGGGTCCCCAGAGAGCCCCCCCTTACATCAGGGTCCTTAGAGAGCCTCCCCCTATATTAGGGTCCCCGGAGAGCCTCCCTCCTTACATAAGGGTCCCCAAGGATCCCCCCCCCCCTTACATCAGGGTACCCAGAGAGCCCCACTTACGTAAGAAGTTCCCAGGGAGCCCCTCCTCACATCAGGGTCCCCAGAGAGCCCCCCCTTACATCAGGGTCCTTAGAGAGCCTCCCCCTATATTATGGTCCCCAGAGATTCTCCCCTTAGATCAGGGTCCCCAGAGAACCCTCCTTACATCAGGGTCCCCAGGGACCCCTCCTTACATCAGGGTCCCCAGAGAGCCCCCCCTCTACATTAGGGTCCCTAGAGAGCCTCCCCTTACATCAGGGTCCCAAGAGAGCCTCCCTACTTATATTAGGGTCCTCAGAGCCCCCCTCATTACATCAGGGTCCCAGAGAGCTCCCCTTAACATCAAGGTCCCCAGAGAGCCCCTCCTTGCATCAGGGTCCCCAGAGAGCCTCCCCCTACATAAGGGTCCCTAGAAAGCTTACCCTTGCATAAGGGTCCCCAGAGAGCCCCCCCCTACATTAGGGTCCCCAGAGATCCTCCCCTTACATCAGGGTCCTTAGAGAGCCTCCCCCCAGAGAGCCTCCCTCCTTACATCAGGGTCCCCAGGGATCCCCCCCTTACATCAGGGTCCCCAGGGATCCCCCCTTACATCAGGGTCCCCAGAGAGCCCCCCCCCAAGACATCAGGGTCCCCAGGGATCCCCCCTTACATCAGGGTACCCAGAGAGCCCCCCCCCCAAGACATCAGGGTCCCCAGAGAGCCCCTTCTTACATTAATGTAACCAGAAAGGCCCCCCCTTACATCAGGGTCCCCAGAGAGCCCCCCTACATTAGGGTTCCCAGAGAGCCCCCCTACATTAGGGTCCCCAGAGAGCCCCCCTACATTAGGGTCCCCAGAGAGTCCCCTCCTTACGTCAGGGTCCTTAGAGAGCCTCCCCCTATATTAGGGTCCCCAGAGAGCCTCCCTCCTTACATCAGGGTCCCCAGGGATCCCCCCCCTTACATCAGGGTCCCCAGGGATCCCCCCTTACATCAGGGTCCCCAGAGAGCCCCAATTACATCAGGGTTCCCAGAGAGCCCCCCTACATTAGGGTCCCCAGAGAGCCCCCCTACATTAGGGTCCCCAGAGAGCCCCCCTACATTAGGGTCCCCAGAGAGCCCCCCTACATTAGGGTCCCCAGAGAGCCCCCCTACATTAGGGTCCCCAGAGAGTCCCCTCCTTACGTCAGGGTCCCTAGAGACCCCTTTCCTTAAATCAGGGTCCCTAGAGACCCCTTTCCCTACATCAGGGTCCCCAGAGACCCCTTTCCTTACTTTAGGGTCCCCAGAGACGTAAGCTAGCAAGTGGGTGTGGTGCTGTGCTAATCCTGGTAACTAAACAAATGCATGAGTGCAACCATGCTACAATGTTGATGAGTCAGAGGCTAGTCGCCTAATGTGAACGTGGGGTGTGAATAATCATCAAACACCATTGTAAGAGAATAAAAATATAAATATACTCCGCCCAGTGTAAAAAGTGACTAAATTGGGTAAAAGTGTCCGGACTATAAAAATTGCAATAATAGCATTAACATGTGTAAGTGGGTGGTGCTGCGCTAATCCTGAATGCAAGAACCAGTGTGGCTTAGATGATAGACATCACTTATATCGCCAAAATAATAAATGGTAGAAATAAATTACACTGATGGTATTGGTATTAGGACTAATAAAGTGACTAGTAGTGCGTAAAGTATTCTGGATAAAAATAGTAACAACATAAATCGTGACAGAGATTGATAAGATAAAACACACATATTGAAGGGTAAATAACAGTGATAATAAAGCTGGCTAAACATCAATATCTGACAGTAATCCTACATAAGGTGCATATTAGTTGGGGCTGTGTGCATCCACAGCTCAAAAGTGACAATGTGTACAGTGCACACGAAGAAGCACCTGATGTGATTCACTTTAGCACTTTAACTGCAACATGTGCATGCTAGGACGTTGCTGTCACATATTTAAATTCAAAGGATTTTTTTTCTTGTGAAAGTTTCTTCCATTTTTTTCATTTTTTCCATTGCTTTTTTCTTTTTTTTCCATTTTTTCAAGATTTGGGACACTTATCATACCATCTTTTGATGAAGTTTTGCACATTATGCACTTTATGCAAAAAGTAGTGTACTTTTTCACTGTTTAGGAGGTTTTCACATTGCACTTATTGTTTGCACTGTACACATTGTCACTTTTGAGCTGTGGATGCACACAGCCATAAAATATGCACCTTATGTAGGATTACTGTCAGATATTGATGTTTAGCCAGCTTTATTATCACTGTTATTTACTCTTCAATATGTGTGTTTTATCTTATTATCTTATCTTTGTCACGTTTTATGCTATACTATATATTTATCAATCTCTGTCACGATTTATGTTGTTACTATTTTTATCCAGAATACTTTACGCACTACTAGTCACTTTATCAGTCCTAATACCAATACCATCAGTGTAATTTATTTTTACCATTTATTATTTTGGCGATATAAGTGATGTCTATCATCTAAGCCACACTGGTTCTTGCATTCAGGATTAGCGCAGCACCACTTACTTACACATTTATTCAAAAGGTCAGGTGTTTACCTTAATCAGCGCATGCAGCTTTTCCACCCTCAGCCGCTTCCATATCTGATAGCGCGGGAATAACCCTCCCCAATAGCATTAACATAAGCAGTTAACCACCTCAATACAGGGCACTTACACCCCCTTCCTGTCCAAGCCATTTTTCAGTTTTCAGCGCTGTCGCACTTTGAATGACAATTGCGCGGTCATGTTACACTGCACCTTAATTAAATTTTTTGCATTTTTTTCCCCACAAATAGAGCTTTCTTTTGGTGGTATTTGATCACCTCTGCGGTTTTTATTTATTGCGCTATAAACAAAAGAAGAGGGACAATTTTGAAAAAACACAATATTTTTTACTTTTTGCTATAATAAATATCCATTTTTTTTTTTTTTTAACAAATTTTTTCCTCAGTTTAGGCCGATACGTATTCTTCTACATATTTTTGGTAAAAAAAAATTGCGATAAGCGTATATTGATTGGTTTGCGCAAAAGTTATAGCGTCTACAAAATACGGGATAGATTTATAGCATTTTTATTATTTATTTATTTTTTACTAGTAATGGCGGCGATCTGCAATTTTTATTGTGACTACGATATTGCGACGGACACATCGGACACTTTTGACACATTTTTGGGACCATTCACATTTATACAGCGATCAATGCTATAAAATTGCATTGATTACTGTGTAAATGTGACTGGCAGGGAAGGGGTTAACACTAGGGGGCGCTCGAGGGGTTAATGTATGACCTAAGGAGGTGATTCTAACTGTGGGGGGAGGGGACTGACTGGGGGAGGTGACCGATCGGTGTCCCTATGTACAAGGGACACGCCATCGGTCTCCTCTCCTCTCTGACAGGACGTGGATCTGTGTTTACATTCACAGATCCACGCTCCTGCTCTGTTACCCGGCAATCGCGGGTGCCCGGCGGACATCGCGGCCGCCGGGCACGCGCACCGGGTCCCGAGTGACGCAGCGGGCGCGCGTGCGCGCCCCCTAGCGGCTCGGGAGGGCGAGGACGTCATATGACGCCCACTCAGAACAATAGGCTTACCATCCGGCCGTCATATGACGGTGGGCGGTAGGCTAGTGGTTAAAAGGCATGCAGTGTTGGACTAAACATATAGTGCATATGTAGGCAAGTGGGTGACTAAAACATTTATAGCACAATATACAACTTCCAGAAAAATAAAAATAAAACAAAAAAGTGCAATGTTACACTGTACGTCTGGAGAGATCACAATGCCTGTGGTAATGCAAAAAAGTGTCCAGTGCAAACAATAAGTGCTCAAAAAGTGTCTAAAGATATAAATACAGTCCAAAGAAAGGTGGCTTGTGTAACAGCAAAATCTCCAATGATTCATCAATCCTCAAAGTACCAAACAGTGAGATGCAAACATGATTCTAAAATCAGTCACTTTGAATAGGTGAAAAGTGTGAAGTGTATAGACCAGTCCTCTTCATGCAGCAATCCTACACTGGTGGATAATGGCCCCTTACCTCATTATACTGAGGTTACAGCATAAGTCAGTCACCACTTACGGCAGCTCCTATGGAGGTTGGTCCTGGGTCCCGGACTATGTCTCTATATGCCTCAGGTCCACAGGGGGCATGGCGGCCGAAAGGGGAAAAAGGATGCCATATAGTGTAGTCATTTTTAAAACATCTAAACTTTATTCAAAGGTAAAAGAAGGTACTCGCACAGTAAAAATGACAGAGGGCGCATATAACCAAACGAGCGGCGAGCTCGTACACTGCTGACAGTGGAAGGTGCCTGTCCCTGGGACTGACTTGTGCTGTAACCTCAGTATAATGAGGTAAGGGGCCATTATACACCAGTGTAGGATTGCTGCATGAAGAGGACTGGTCTATACACTTCACACTTTTCACCTATTCAAAGTGACTGATTTTAGAATCATGTTTGCTTCTTGCATCTCACTGTTTGGTACTTTGAGGATTGATGAATCATTGGAGATTTTGCTGTTACACAAGCCACCTTTCTTTGGACTGTATTTATGTCTTTAGACAATTTTTGAGCACTTATTGTTTGCACTGGACACTTTTTTGCATTTCCACAGGCATTGTGATCTCTCCGGACGTACAGTGTAACATTGCACTTTTTTGTTTTATTTTTCTGGAAGTTGTATATTGTGCTATAAATGTTTTAGTCACCCACTTGCCTACATATGCACTATATGTTTAGTCCGACACTGCATGCCTTTTAACTGTTTATGTTAATGCTATTATTGCAATTTTTATAGTCCGGACACTTTTACCCAATTTAGTCACTTTTTACACTGGGCGGAGTATATTTATATTTTTATTCTCTTACAATGGTGTTTGATGATTATTCACACCCCACGTTCACGTTGGGCGACTAGCCTCTGACTCATCAACATTGTAGCATGGTTGCACTCATGCATTTGTTTAGTTACCAGGATTAGCGCAGCACCACACCCACTTGCTAGCTTATATCTCTATTAGGGGCCAGGTTGGACCCCATCCTGTGCAAGCAGCTTCTCCCCTTAGTACTATACTGACTACATGGTAACGCGGGAATAATACACTTTACAGGGTCCCCAGGGAGCCCCTCCTTACATCAGTGTCCCCAGAGAGCCCCCTCTTACATCAGGGCCCCCAGAGAGCCTCCCCCTTACATCAGGGTCCCCAGAGAACCCCCCTTACATCAGGGCCCCCAGAGAGCCTCCCCCTTACATCAGAGCCCCCAGAGAGCCTCCCCCTTACATCAGGGCCCCCAGAGAGCCTCCCCCTTACATCAGGGCCCCCAGAGAGCCTCCCCCTTACATCAGGGCCCCCAGAGAGCCTCCCCCTTACATTAGTGTCCTCAGAGGGCCCCTTCCTTACAATAATGTCCCCAGAAAGCCCCCCCTACATCAGGGTCCCCAGAGAACCCCCCTTACATCAGGGTCCCCAGGGAGCCTCCCTCCTTACATCAGGGTCCCCAGGGATCCCCCCTTACATCAGGGTACCCAGAGAGCCCCCCCCCAAGACATCAGGGTCCCCAGGGATCCCCCCTTACATCAGGGTACCCAGAGAGCCCCACCCCAAGACATCAGGGTCCCCAGAGAGCCCCTTCTTACATTAATGTAACCAGAAAGGCCCCCCCCCTTACATCAGGGTCCCCAGACTGCTGCCCCCCCCCTCCTTCAAGAAGTTCCCTATGTACCTGGCTGGTGGAGGTGGGAGGCGGCGACCAGCAGCTCTATAGTGTCCACAGGCAGGGAATCTCCATGTGGCTTGTAGTTCTTCTGAGTATACAGTGGAGAGGGGAGGGGCCTCTGACCCGGGATGTATCAGCAGCACAAGCAGAGCCGACTCACTGAAAGTGAAACTAATACCTGCCCGGGCCCCTCCCCTCTTCTCTCCACTGTTTACACTGACACTGGGAAGAGAGATCCCACCGCATACAGGCACAATAGAGCTGCCGATCGCTGCCTCCCACCTCCCCCCACTGCATTACAAACGGCAAGCCAGAGGTGCAGGGAGAAATGCCAGGTCTTGGGCCCCCCCACAGCAGCAGAATGGAAGGGCCCAGTCGCAAGTGCGACTGCAGGGACCCCTATAGTTCCGCCACTGTATATAACCTTTTATATAGCATCCTGGGAAGGAGTGACGGAGAATACAGTATTGTAAAGTGTCACCTGAGTAACCGATTTGAGTCTGCTGGTACTGCTGATATCATATCCAAATGGTGGTGCCCAGCAGCAGCAGTCTCAGAGCTTTTGGATGACTACACAAGAGAGGTGTTTACAGGTAAATAACGTGCCAAAAATATGGTAAATATATATATAAACGTATAGGAAGATTGTTGATTAAATAAATGGTATGGTGACAGAGCCTCTTTAAATCTACCATCTGATGAGGAGAAAATTACAAGGCTTTGTTTCCATCAGGTAGAAACACAGTTTGTTGTGTACAAATTAAATGGCATCCATGTCACCTACGTTAAAGAATTCCTTTAAGGCAAATCAATACTGGATTCACATACAGTATTTCTACATCACCGTCCTGCCAATACCCATATACTGACCTTTAAACTTTAAGCCAACCACTCTTTTCTAATTTATATCTAAAGATTTTTGCCAAATTCTCATCCCCCAAACTAGGTAATGTGCTCCTAACATGTATTCATAAGGATCATATTTCATGGCCGTTTAATTGATACAGAAAGTACTGTATACCCTATGTGGTTAGAAAAAAGATCAGGTTCTTACTTAGTACTTAGATTTTTTTTTATTAAAATTAATGTAGTACCATGCAGTACATAAAGAGATAATGGAAAATAATGGTAGATAATGAAAAGTAACCACTTGCGGACCGCCCCACATACATCTACTGCAGCAGGGTGGCCACTGTGGTCTGGATTACTTATCCAGCTGATCTGATCTGATCTGTTATTTGTTACAGCACAAGCTAATCAGCGGGTCCCAGCCAAAGATTGATCGCCAGAACCCACTGAACGGTTCCGTCATTCACGTAAGAGAACTCTGTGTTGATAAGCAACACAGAGCTCTACAAGCTGACAGGTGATCTTGAGTTTTTTAAATTCCCTGCAAAGCAGGGAAAAACCTACAAGATTGCTTAGTAAAAGCTGCACATATTACACACTGTTAGACACACAGTTAACCCCTTGATGGCCCCTAGTTAACCCTAGTTAGTTAACCCCTTTCCAGCCAATGTCATTAGTACAGCGACAGTGCATAGTATTAGTATAGATGTCAGTCAGTTAGTGTACCCCCCAGCCAGCGTCAGCTAGTGTCAGATTGCCAAACTATCACAGTCCCACTATATGTTGCTGATCACCGCCATTACTAGTATAAAAAAACTAAATTCCAGTACACTGTATAACTATATACCATAGCTTGTAGACGCTATAACTTTTACTCAAACCAAATAATATTCACTTATTGGGATTTTTTTTTAACAAAGACATGTAGCAGAATACCTTTTGACCTAAATTCATAAAGAAATTAGATTTTTGAAAATTTGTGTGTTTAGTATCACTTTAATCTTATAAGGTGATACAAGGAGGATACAGACACCTTAACTGATTTAAACTGTAAACCCCCAAAAATACGAACACTGATGTGCTCAAATGGGAGCACATGGTAATCACTTAACAATAGAAATCAGTGTGGTTTAATGTTAGTGGAACATCAATCTTCTAAAACAAAAAAACATATGTATAAAATAATAACATACTGGTATTTTACTCCAGCAATAAAATCCATTCCCTGCAGCCATTGCAAGAGATTTTTTTTATAGTATTGTTGGTATTTTGTTAATTATTATTTTAACCACTTGCTTACTGGGCACTTAAACCCCCCCTCCTGCCCAGACCAATTTTGAGCTTTCAGCTCTGTCGCACTTTGAATGACAATTGCGCGGTCATACAACACTGTACCCAAATGAAATTTTTATCAATTTTTTCCCACAAATAGAGCTTTCTTTTGGTGGTATTTAATCACAGCTGGGATTTTTATTTTTTGCTAAACAAACAAAAAAAGATGGAAATTTTTGAAAAAAAAAATCATGTTTAATAGTTTGTTATAAAATTTTGCGAACAGGTAATTTTTCTCCTTCATTGATATGCGCTGATGAGGCGGCACTGGTGGGCACTGATAGGCTGCACTGATGGGCACGGATAGGCACAGATAAGGCGGCACTGATGGGCACAGTTAAGGCGGCACTGATAGGCACAGTTAAGGCGGCACTGATGGGGACAGATAAGGCGGCACTGATGGGGACAGATAAGGCGGCACTGATGGCCACGGATGGGTGGCACGGATGGGTGGCACAGATGGGTGGCACGGATGGGTGGCACGGATAGGTACCACTGATGGGGGGGCACTGATGGGGGGCACTGATGGGCGGCACTGATGGGTGGCACTTATGGGCACTGGTAGGTGACACTGATGGGCACTGATAGGTTGCACTGATGTGGGTGCTGATGGGTGGCACTGATGTGGGTGCTGATGGGTGGCACTGTGGGCACTGATGGGTGGCACTGTGGGCACTGATGGGTAGCACTGTGGGCACTGATGGGTGGCGCTGATTGATGGCACTGTGGGCACTGATGGGTGATGCTGGTGGGCACTGGTAGGCAGCACTGCTGCCTATTGCCTTGTGTTAGAAGATCGCCGTGATCGGGACTAATGTGGAAAAATAGCTGATTACCGGCTCTGTTTACATCACATGATCAGCTGTCATTGGCTGACAGCTGATCATGTGGTAAGGGGTCGGGACCAACCCCTTACTCTGATCTGTGATCAGGCGAGTCTCATAGACTCGCTGATCACCGAGCACGCCGCGCGCGCCCTGCTGCAGGGGCGCGCAGGCTGCTCATGCACGAGACGACGTCGATAGCCGTAGTCCCGGCAATTTAGATTCGCGCTGTTGCCGACATTTGGCAATGGCCCGGATCTGAGGCGGTTAATGCTACAGAAAGTGGTGTACTATTCGCATTTTGGTAGTTTGATTTTCTATTATATTTCAGTCTGTGTTATTTTTTCTATGTTGTAATTTAGTAGTATGGGTGGTTTATTAGAATATATTTTTAATTTACTTTAATTTGGTACTAATTGTTGTTGTTGGTTATTTTATTGCGTCATTGTGTCTTGTTCTGTTCATTATTGTGATCTTGTGTTGGCTTTGTTGAGTGTAATGCCACGTACACACGATTGGATTTTCTGACAACAAATGTTGGATGTGTGCTTGTTGGCGGAAAGTCTGACCGTGAGTATGCTCCATGGAACATTTGTTGTCGGACTTTCCGCCAACAAATGTTGGCTAGCAGGTTCTCAACACCAATCCTATTTAATTTATTTAAAAAAGATCTGGAAGATGGGATAAAAAAAGCTTAATCTCAGTATTTGCGGACAATACTAAGTTAGGCAGGGCAATAGTTTCTCCGCAGGATGTGGAAACCTTGCAAGAAGATCTGAACAAATTAATAGGGTGGGCAACTACATGGCAAATGAGTTTAAATATAGACATATTTAAAATAATGCATTTGAGTGGCAAAAACACAAATGCAATCTACTCACCAGGGGGAGAACCTCTGGGGGAATCTAGGATGGAAAAGGACCAGGGGGTCCTAGTAGATGATAGGCTCAGCAATGGCATGCAATGCCAAGCAATGCCCAGCTGCTGCAAGCAAAACCAATTGAATATTGGCATGCATTAAAAAGGGAATTAACTCCAGAGATAAAATGATAATTCTCCCACTCTACAACACTCTGGTCTGGCCACTCCAGTCCTCAGGAAGGATGTACTGGAACTGGAGAGAGCCCAGAGAAGGGCAAAAAAGCTAAAGCTAAAGGGACTGGAGGATCTTAGTTACAAGGAAAGATTACAAGCCTTGAACTTATTCTCTCTAGAGAAGAAAAGCTTGAGAGGGGATACGATTTCAATGTACAAATACTGTACTGGTGACCCCACAATAGAGATTAAACTTTTCCACGATAGGGCATTTAAAAACACTCGCACCCATTCACTAAAAGTAGAAGAAAAGGGGTTTAACCTTAAACTGTGTAGAGGGTTCTTTACTGTTATGCCCTGTACACACGGTCGGATTTTCCGACGGAAAATGTGTGATAGGACCCTGTTGTCGAAGATTCTGACCGTGTTTAGGCTCTATCACACATTTTCCATCGGATTTTCCGACACACAAAGTTTGAGAGCAGGCTATAAAAATTTTCTGACACAAAATCCGTTGTCGGAAATTCCAATCGTGTGTACACAAATCCGACGCACAAAGTGCCACGCATGCTCAGAATAAATAAAGAGATGAAAGCTATTGGCTACTGCCCCGTTGATAGTCCTGGCGTATGTGTTTTATGTCACCGCGTTCAGAATTATCAGATTTTCCGACAACTTTGTGTGACCGTGTGTATGCAAGAAAAGTTTGAGCCAACATTCGTCGGAAAAAATCCATGGATTTTGTTGTCGGAATGTCGGATCAATGTCCGACCGTGTGTACGGGGCATAAGAGCGATGAGGATATGGAATTCTCTTCCATAAGCAGTGGTTTCAGCAGGAAGCATCAATAATTTAAAAAAAAAATATTAGATAGGCACCTAAACGTCCACAACTTACAGAGATATATAATGTAATACTGACATTAAAGCGCACACACACAAGTTGGACTTGATGGAATTATGTAACTATGTTACTTTGCCACAGAGTTAGGTGAGTAGTTCCAACATTTAGTTGATTTTTTGGGTTTAATCCACTGCAGTTATCTAGAGAGAGTTAATGTTTATTGGGGGTGGGTCCTTGGCCAGAGGTAAACCATAATTTGTTATGCTGGCTATAATTGTCTTTTTTAGCCATAGATTGTTATACTAGGGGATTATTTTTATTTAATTTAATTTTATATATTTTTTTTTCTATTGGGAGGGTGCATGTGATCAGCAGAGGGCCAATCAGCACTGTCCAGACAGAAAGTCAGGGGTCATGCATCCTCATAGGACAGTTAGAGCATAATGAAAAACTCTTCCTACAAGCTTTAACCAGTGCTCAGCCCAACACTGATAAAAGTCACAAGACTACTACATACTGTTGATGAGAAAAGGTAATTACCAGTTTATATTTACTAAAATAATTGCATTTCCATGTTCTATGCACTGTGTAGGAGACCAGTTATAGTGAATGCAGGGTCCTGGGTTTAGTAACACTTTAATGCATGGAATGCATTAAGGTAAAAAAACAATTCTACCTTTAGAACCACTTTAAATTAGGTTTAAGGATTTAGATATCTAAGCTAAAGTTTAGTGGCCCATTCGGACTGTTGTGTTGCGTTTTACCGCATTTACCGCACACAGCTTGTCATCTTGAATGGCAGCTAAATGCAGATTTACAGTAGCAGACAGTGCACTCACACTCCACATGGTGTTTGTGTGCTGAAAAAAAAAGGTGTAAAGTCCAAAATAACATGCGTTAAGGTGCACTGTCATCCCATTCAAAATGATTGGGTGGCCTAACACAATACACCCATGTATGTACAGTACACATTGTACTTGTCAGATGCCAGCAATGTAATAAGCTCTTTTGATCTTTTATCACTCACTGTTCTTTTTTTTTAATTCTTTTTTTACTATGTAGAGTAAACAACTGGAAGAATAACATGTTGCAGGGAGCTATGGCTGCCCTGCCTGACTGGGCTATAGAAAACTGCCACACTATAACAATTATTCAAAACAGTTGCAAATATCACCGAGCTTTGAGTCCAGCACACTACCATTCCAATTCTGAAGCTACAACATCTGACAGTTGCATGTATGCTTTAACCACTTCAGCTCCGGAAGGTTTATCCCCCTTCATGACCAGGCCATTTTTTGCGATACGGCACTGCATTACTTTAACTGAAAATTGCGCTAGCATGCGATGCTGTACCCCAATAAAATTTGTGTCCTTTTTTTCCAACAAATAGAGCTTTCTTTTGGTGGTATTTGATCACCTCTGCAGTTTTTATTTTTTGCTCTATTTACAAAAAAAGACCATGTTGAAAAATTTTTTTTTTTCTGATATAAAACATTCCCACTGAAAAAAATGTAAAAAAATAAATTTTTCATCAATTTAGGCCAATATGTATTCTGTTACATTTTTTTGGTAAAAAAAATCCCAATACGTTTTGGGTTGATTGGTTGATTTCTTTGTGCAAAAGTTATAGCGGCTACAAACTATGGTATATTTTTATTTATTTTTTTATTTTTATTTTTACTAGTATTGGCGGCGATCAGCGACTTTTAGCGGGACTGCGATATTGCGGTGGACACATCGGACACCTAACTGACACTTTTGACATATTTTAGGGACCAGTGATAAGTGCTAAAAATATACACTGTCGCTGTACTAATGACACTGGCAGGGAAGGGTTTAACATTAGGGGCGGTCAAAGGGTTAACTTTATTCCATAGGAGTGATTACTAACTATGGGGGATGTGCTTTGACTGGGGAAGTATAAAGGTCTGTGTACCTGCTTAGCAGGAACACAGGATCAGCACACTCCCCTCTCTCAGAACGGCGGTCTGCCTTGTTTACATAGGCAGACCGCCGTTCTGCCTTTCTCCTGAATGATAGGCGGGTCTCGGCGGACATCGCGCCTGCCTGAGCCGCTGATTGGCTCCCGCTGTGTCCAATCACAGCAGGAGCAGGTCGCCGGTGGTGCGTGTACGCACCCCAGACCCGGAAGTGGCAGATCATGTACTAGGTATGTGATCTGGCGCAGAGCGGCCGCCCTGCGGCAGTAAATCTACGGTGGGTGGTCTGCAACTTGTTAAATTACTGGCATGTCCACAAATCTTCCTTTTGATATAATTAGGAAATGTATTATTTATTTATATTATTATTTTATATATATTATATTATTTGTATTATATTTCTATTATTTATTATTATTATTATTATTATTATTATTATTATTATTTGTCCAGACCTATAGAAGCAAAGCAATATTTGCTTTGAAAAATTATGTCTACAGAAATACCAGTGCTATAAGGATTGCCTCCATCTTCACCCATTTTATAGTTTATATTCGAAATATGTTTTCACAGTCACAGTAGAGAAACCGTACTGTGACCATGCATTGCCTTCTTTATACTAAACATACGCACAATACTTTTTATCTGATTATACTTGGCTTGATTTTATTGACCTTGCATTAATAAATGTATGAGAAGTCCATGCTAAGAACTGATTACACAGAGCAGGGAGATAAATTCCTGTATCCATCATCTCTGAAATAATTTCTTATTAGCATGTGTAATCAAAAATTGTCCTTGATGTGATTAGAATACTTTTAAAAATTAATTTAAATCTGGTATCTGGCCATGTTCGTAAAACTTTTTTTTAATTCTGTGACCGTATAGTCACAGAAATGTTGTGCTTGCCAGTACACCACTGATGGGACACTCATACCAATAAAGGGGCACACTATATTTTCTCCTATTGACCACAAATTCTATGTAAGTTCCTTACGCCCACTCACCACCAAGTGTGAGCCATTGTTTACTCTCACTAATGCAGGGGAATTATCTACTCCCTCTGGCCATAATAAGGCCCCTCTAAAGTCTGAAGGACAGAACACTGGTTCTTTGTTTAGAAAGTTTGGAGATCCGTGATTTAGCTATTGGGGCTGCAATATGCACAGGTTTACAGTGTTCAATTAGTGTAACGTTCACGTTTTATTGGATTATACCTTCAAGTACCTAGGGATCTAGTGTAAACAATTAAAAGGAAAGAAAAGTGCCCGCATCACTCATTAGTAACTGTAGGAATAGACTATCATAGTCGCTTATACATTATAAAGCCACAGCTTAGTGTTTATATACTTAAAACTTAGTTGCCAGCACAGCGAAGTTGATTAACCCTGCATTCACTATGCCATATTACATTGTTTTACAGAATATTGTTATACCTTAATTCCTGCCAAACTAGTAGCAGGCTCCTTTTCTATTCTTCCACTGAAGGAAATTCTGTGCCAGCAACCTGATGTATTTCAAATTTTTTTTTTAGACCAACTAGCCATCAGGCATTGCTGTAATTACTTATTAATGGAATGGAATCTTCATACTTATGTATTTTGATGTTAACAACTTAATAACCTCCAAGTTGATGACTTGTGTGCCTGGAGCTGTATGTAGAGAGCAGCGAACACCAGTCTAATGTTTTTGCTTTTGGAACTGGCTCGGACAAATAACATATTCTGAACAGTAGCATTTTGCACCTAGTATGCAGTGAATTGAATTTTTTTTAAAGAAAAACATACCACAATGAGCACATGTGAGAAAGGAAGACCCAGAAGTGAAATCCAGAGATATGACTTCTCCTTAGGAGTTGGCAAAGCAACCTGTCTCTTATTGGGGTAGATAGGTTGCTGTAAAAGGGGATTCTGTCATCAGAAAGACAAATAATTTGTCACCAGGACTGCCGTAACCACATAGCTCCCAACTGTCCCTGATTTCGAGGGACTGTCCCTGATTTGGAGCAATGTCCCTCTGTCCCTCATTCCTCCTGATTTGTCCCTCATTTTGGTCTGATCTATATAGTTGTATATAATATGCACTTTTTATCTATCAAAAAGTGTTTTCCAGCTCTAAACCTTTCATCCAATTTCTAAATTGCTGCATTTGTAAATTCCAAAAGCCAATATAAAGGAATTGTAGTGGTAAAAAGAGCCCTTGTGGGTTTAACCAATCTTGTTTTTTTGTACAATTCTTCTTTAAGGGGGCATGACAAGGGGTGTGTCCTATTCCTGAATACTTTTGCTGATAGGTGTCCCTCATTCCCATCTCAAAATGTTGTGAGGTATACGTAACCAGATGGTATATCTTCCTGGAATAAAGGCTTGTCATATAGGTTACAACTAAGCTGCCTTATTCTATGTGACATTAGAAACCTCATGTATTAAAAGTCCAGTTCAGAAGAACTTGACTTTCAAACATGACAGTGTATATGCCTGTGCTCCTAACTTCTACCTGATCATGAGGATTATTAGGAAACAGCAGTACAGAGAAAGGTCTTGTGGGATCATGGGAGTACAGCTGTTATACCTGCTCAGCTATTTTAAGTTGTATGTCTTTATTGAATGCCTTTGAAAGGGTTTTGTTTTTTTTACTATTAGTGGGGTTATATTAGTCTTCCACTCTAAATACCAACATTGCTTAGTGCTCAAGCAGTGCCCTAGTTTTATCCCATAATAAAGAAAAACAGGCCCACAGGAAAAATATAAACTTTGTGAGGAATTCTTGGCTAATCTTTTAATCTTCTCGTACTAGTAGAGATTTAGCTGGTAATTAGGACATAAAAGAACCACTTTCAGCAGCAAAATTGAAAAGAAGTTACCTAGTTTAACTATCACATCATATGAAATACCACTATCACATCATATGAAATATACAGTAGTTGTTTTACAATAGATTTGTTTTTTTTCAGGCATAAAAGTACGGTAGTTATGTTTATAAAGAGCGTTAAAGTGGTTGGGGGCACTGGACAGAGGGGAGGGGCCAGGAGCGCCGGCAGGGGACCCGAAAAGAGGAGGTTCACGATCGCTGTGTGCAATTCTGTTGCACAGAGGTAAGTATAGACATGTTTGTTATTTTTATTTATTTATTTTATTTACCTTTGCAATCACTTTAAATACCTCCAGCATATTTGCACATGTTTAGGCGATTAGAAGCAGTCATATATATGGAAAAAAAAATCAACTTATAGAATAGTTTACTTAGTGAACTTGTGTAGTGATCAGGACTATGTAACCTACTGTACAGTATATCATATAAAGTGTATTGGTCATGACTATGTAACGTACTGTACAATATATCATATAAATCACCTCAGTCAGTGCTATGTAGTGTATAAAATGCATTAGTTAGGACTAGGTACAGTATGCAATGGTCAGGACTTTGTAGTTTATAGAGTACAGTGACTTCTTTAACATATTTGAACAGGCAAACATTAGATCTTGATTCACATAGTGCCTACAGATAAAGGTGATATACTTGAACACATGACACAAAAATTAACATAGTATATTTAATTCCATTATCTAAATAAAAAGAAAATGCAGATTTATCATATTGAAAAAATATGCACACCCCTACATTTACCACCATATTAAATCCATTAAATTGGAATATGATGTTTCAGAGTAGGTGCCAATGATTAGAAGCTCCTTAGAGAGCTTGCAGGTGGAAACTGTCATATTTATGCCTCGAATATCTAGGTTCTGTTGTCCTTTATGATACTGAAGTGTGTGGTGTCATCATGCCAAGATCAATATAGCTCTCTAAGGCCCTTGGAAAGAAAACCCAGTACAGATAGGCAGGTTTAGATGCTAAACATCTATATAAATAGGATTTAAGTGAAGCAGGAGAGTGGTCTGAATAAAGACAGGATTCTTTGTTTAGTCCCTGGTGATCAGCACACCTGGTTTCTGGGCCCTTGCTTACTGCAGCTGTGTTTGGTTGCAAGTTTTGCAACAGAAAACCACATATATTCCAAACTTTCTGCAGAACACACAGAAATCAGAGTAATTTGTCATACTTAACAGAAAAATAAAGACATTTGGAAGAGATTCAAATGTGGTACAACATAACATACATTAAACTTAAAGTGAACACTATGTAATGACGCAGAAAAGCAAACATTGAAAATTCATGCCAGTCAAAATGCTTATTAGTCCTTGTCAATAAGGTCATTGATCTAATATGACATATGTTATTTCTGATTTCAAAATTAAACCATTTAACTGGTTTATATCATTCCATCTTGAGACTTTAGATAAGTGGACATTTTTTTTAGCAAATGTGCTCATATGTTCAATAATGCTAATGAATGGGCATTCTGTACATATCACTACCTAATTAACAGATAATAATAGAAATCAGCTAAAGATTTTATGGCTCACTTAATATACCTGTGATCTCCTAAGGTACCCATGTCTTTTCTTTAAACAGTCAGATTGAAACTGTTCAACATTATAATGGGAGTAGGGATGAGCTTTATGTTCGGGTCGAACATGAGTTCGACTCGAACATCGGCTGTTCGACTCGAACATCGGCTGTTCGAACGTTTGTCGAAATACGAAAATTATGGGGCGTTCGTGCCAAATTCGAGCGGCGCGGCGCGCCCCATAATGCACTGCGACGTCGCAGTGCATTGCTGTCTGATGATTGGCCAAGCATGCACTATGACCCGCATGCTTTGGCCAATCACAGCGCCTTCAGCAAAGAGAGCCATAATTGGCCAAAGGCAGGGTGCCTTTGGCCAATTATGGCTCAGGGGGTTAAGTCTACTTCCCACACTATATAAGGCCGCCTGCATGTCGGCCCTGTGTAGTGTGTTGCTGGCGTTGACCGAGAGAGAGTGTCATTTCATTTAGATTTAGCAGGCAGGCGATTCAGTTAGCTGTAGTGTATTTAATATATATATATATACATATACAGTCAGTCTCATATATATCCACTGTATCCAGTTTAGCTAGATATGACTGAAGTCCGTATTGTTTCCAATATACTTCAGGCAGGCAGGTGATTCAGTTAGCTGCAGTGTATTTAATAAATATATACAGTCAGTCTCATATATATATATCCACTGTATCCAGTTTAGCTAGATCTGACTGCAGCCCGTTCCTGGTGTACTGTTTCTAATATACTTCAGGCAGGCAGGTGATTCAGTTAGCTGCAGTGTATTTAATATATATATATACAGTCAGTCTTGTATATATATATATATATATATATATATATATATATATATATATATATATATATATATATATATCCACTGTATCCAGTTTAGCTAGATCTGACTGCAGTCTGTTCCTGGTGTACTGTTTCTAATATAATTCAGGCTGGCAGGTGATTCAGTTAGCTGCAGTGTATTTAATATATATATACAGTCAGTCTTGTATATATATATATATATATATATATATATCCACTGTATCCAGTTTAGCTAGATCTGACTGCAGTCCGTTGCTGGTGTACTGTTTCTAATATAATTCAGGCTGGCAGGTGATTCAGTTAGCTGCAGTGTATTTAATATATATATATATGCAGTCAGTCTCGTATATATATATATATCTACTGCATACAGTTTAGCTATATCTCACTGAATGCCGTTCCTGGTGTACTGTTTCTAATATACTTCTGGCAGACAGGTGATTCAGTGAACTGCAGTGCATAAAATATATATACAGTCTCCTACATATATACCCTCTGCATTCCAATCTAGCCAAGCCTATATCTGACTGCAGGCCATTCCTGGTGTACGTTTTCAAATATACTTTCAGGCAGGCAGGTGATTCAGTGAGCTGCAGTGCATAAAATATATATACAGTCTCTTACATATATATATCTACTGCATTCTAGTCTAGCCAAGCCTATATCCGACTGCAGGCCATTCCTGGTGTATGTTTTCAAATATACTTTCAGGCAGGCAGGTGATTTAGTGAGCTGCAGTGCATAAAATATATATACAGTCTCCTACATATATATCCACTGCATTCTAGTCTAGTCAAGCCTATATCTGACTGCAGGCCCTTCCTGGTGTACGTTTTTAAATATACTTTCAGGCAGGCAGGTGATTCAGTGATCTGCAGTGCATAAAATATATATACAATCTCCTACACATATATCCACTGCATTCTCGTCTAGCCAAGCCTATTTCTGCCTGCAGGCCATTCCTGGTGTACATTTTCAAATACACTTTCAGGCAGGCAGGTGATTCAGTGATCTGCAGTGCATAAAATATATATACAGTCTCCTACATATATATCCACTGCATTCTAGTCTAGCCAAGCCTATATCTGACTGCAGGCCATTCCTGTTGTACGTTTTCAAATACACTTTCAGGCAGGCAGGTGATTCAGTGATCTGCAGTGCATAAAATATATATACAGTCTTCTACATAAATATATCCACTGCATTCTAGTCTAGCCAAGCCTATATCTGACTGAAGACCATTCATGATGCATGTTTTCAAATACACTTTGAGGCAGGAAGGCAGGTGATTCAGTTGTCTGCAGTGCATAAAATATATATACAGCCCCCTACATATATATCCACTGCATTCTCGTCTAGCCAAGCCTATATCTGACTGCAGGCCATTCCTGGTGTACGTTTTCAAATATACTTTCAGGCAGGCAGGTGATTCAGTGAACTGCAGTGCATTAAATATATATATACAGTCTCCTACATTTATTTATATCCACTGCATTCTAGTCTAGCCAAGCCTATATCTGACTGCAGGCCATTCCTGGTTTACTTTTTCTAATAAACTACAGGCGGTGTTTTGCTGATAAAATTTTACAGCATGTCTGAAAGGCCACCAGGGAGAGGAAGACACTCACAGGCCACTAAAAGAGGGTCATCAGACATGATCTCCTGAGGCAGGCCAGAAAAGTCTGTGGGCATTTCCGCCGGTCATATAATGCCAGTGCTTGGCTGGCTGACATTCAAAAAAAATGCAACCTGCCCAAGAACAGCCTCTTTTGTGACATGCCCACCAGGTGGAACTCAACATCGGCAATGCTGCAGCGGCTGCACACGCAAGAGAAGGGCCATCAATGAGTACCTGTGTGAGTATGGCACCAGGACAGGGTCAGGGGAGCTTGGCTTTTTTTTCGCCATGCCAGTGGCTACTGATCAAGGATGCATGCACTGTCCTGTCACCATTTGAGGAGGCCACGAGGATGGTGAGCAGTGACAGTGCATGCATCGGTGATACTGTCCCTCTTGTCTTCCTGTTGGAGCACACGCTTCACACAGGAAGACAGGAAGAGGAGGAGGAGGATTGTGTCAGCATGGAAGTGGAGCCTAGCACTCAGCATCAGCAGCAGTCTTCAAGGGATCGTTTTCAGTCCCCAGAAACCCATGGACTTGTACATGGCTGGGAGGAGGTGGCTGTGGATCATGTCATCCTTAGTGACCCAGAGGACTCCGGATCGAATGCCTCAGCAAACCTTCGCTGCATGGCCTCCCTGATCCTTCAAAGCCTGCAAAAGGTCCCTTGGATTTGTAGTATCAAGGAGAGGGAACATTACTGGCTGGCAACCCTTCTTGATCCACGTTACAGAGGGAGCAGAGGATGAATTATCTTCAGAAAGCCTTGCAGAAAGGTTTGTGCAATGCGTTTCCAGAGCCTGGGAGGTTACAATTTCCTGGTCCTCCTGGACAACGTGTGGCTGAGGCTTCGGTCAGTCACAGAAGGAGCGGTGGAGAAGGTGGCCGTCTGACCAATACTTTCAGACAATTCTTTAGTCCGCAGCCCCAAGGTCTGATCAGTTCCAGCAACCATCGCCAGTGTCTGATTTCCATGGTGCAGGAATACCTAGGGGCAAGATCAGACCTTTCCAACCGAAAATCCACTGGGTTACTGGGTCTTGAGGATGGATCACTGACCAGAGCTTGCACAATATGCATTTGAGCTAGTGGTCTGTCCTGCATCCAACGTTCTTTCTGAACGCACATTCAGTGCTGCTGGAGGGTTTGTAACCGATCACAGAGTGCGCCTGTCCACAGACTCAGTTGATTGGCTCACCTTCATAAAAGTGAATCAGTCTTGGATCACCAGCTACCAAGCACCTGATGCTGATGTAACCAATTAATTTTTGTATGAATGTGAGGTCCCTTGAAGGCTGCCTATGCTAAGTGACTATCCTGTTATGCTGAGTGACTATCCTATTCTTCCTCAATGTTCATGTTGATAGCTTCTAAGAACATTTTTGTTTCAGGGCACCACCACCAGTGCCCAAGGCCCAATTTTTCTGCCCATGTTTACAGGGGCATATATTTATAATTTTTGCTGTAATATTTTGCAGCAGGGCTCGTTCTTGCGCCCAACTAGAGTATCTGTGAGGGGCCGCAGTGTTGTGGCTATACCACCAGAGTGCCTAAGGCCCAATTTTTCTGCCCCTGTTTAAGAGGGGCATGTAATTACAATTTTTGATCAAATATTTAACAGCAGGGCTCGTTCCTGCACTCAACTAGAGTATCTGTGAAGGGTTGCAGTGTTGTGGCACTACCACCAGTGCCTAAGGCCCAATTTTTCTGCCCCTGTTTAACAGGGGCGTGTAATTACAATTTTTGCTGTAATATTTCGCAGCAGGGCTCGTTCTTGCGCTCAACTAGAGTATCTGTGAGGGGTTGCAGTGAGGAGTTGCAGAGGGGTGGCACTACCACCAGTGCCTAAGGCTCAATTTTTCTGCCCCTGTTTAACGGGGAAGTGTAATTACAATTTTTTATCTAATATTTCACAGCAGGGCCCGTTCCTGTGCCCACCAAGAGTAACTGTGAGGGCTTAGACTGTTGTGGCACCACCACCACACCACCACCAAAGGCCCAATTTTTCTGCCCCTGTTCAACAGGGGCATGTAATTACAATTTTTGATATAATATTTCACAGCAGGGCCCGTTCCAGTGCCCACCAAGAGTAACTGTAAGGGCTTACAGTGTTCTGGTACCACCAACACCTAAGGCCCAATTTTCTGCAGAGTATATAGGGCAGGCCATATAGTATATACAGGCGGTCCCCTACTTTCAAACATCCGACTTACAAACGACTCCTACTTACAAACGGAGGGAGACAACAGGAAGTGAAAGGAAATCTACCCCTAGGAAGATAAATTCTCTCCTGTAAGAGTTAATATGGAAAAAAGGTGTCTCCACTGATGCTTTATCACCAATCCTTGTTTCCCTAATAACCCCAACTTTTCAAAATCCAATTGTCATTGGGACAGAAAGTGAGGTGAAATCTTCTGAACAGGGGCACAGACAGCAAGACAAATGTTACAGGGGTGATAACCCTTCCCTATGTTATCCAAAAGCTTAAACATTGATTTTTTTAGCTCGAGCCACATTTACAAAATGTACCTGTTCCAAATTACAAACAGATTCAACTTAAGAACAAACCTACAGTCTCTGTCTTGTTTGGACCGCCTGTATACTGCTGTTCAGAGTATATAGGACCTGGGGACCCCACACCTTTTCTTTTTTTAATTTGGGTGCGGAGTTCCCCTTAATATCCAAAGGGCCTGGTAATGGGCTGGGGGGGGGTACCCATGCCGTTTTTCTCAATAATTCATCCATATTGCCGGGACCCGACATTACATTACAGCCGCAAGCAGTTTTAAATGACTTTTATTCCTTTAGAAATGTCATTTTGTGCATGGACTGTTATAAACACGGGAAACACGTGCCACTTTACAGGCATACTATAGTCACCCCCAGGTACGATATTTAAAGGAATATTTCACTTTTATTTTTTCACTTTAAGCATTATTAAAATCACTGCTCCCAAAAAAACAGCCGTTTTTAAAACTTTTTTTTACATTGATACATTTGCCCTGGGGCAGGACTCGGGTCCCCAAACCCTTTTTAGGACAATAACTTGCATATTAGCCTGTAAAATTCGCACTTTTGATTTTTCACGTTCGGATCCCATAGGCTTTAACGGTGTTCGAATGTTTGCGCGAACTTTCGGTCCGTTCGCATGTTCTGCCACGAACAGAACCGGGGGGGGGGGTTGGCCTCATCCCTAAATGGGAGTGCCACAAAGCTTGAATAAAAGCATTAAAAAGCCAGTTTAAAACTGCCCCTCCATCAGGTCATGTGTGCTGGAAGTAAGTTCAAATTTGTACTGGGTAACAATTGCTAAACAAAATGGCTAGCATCCAGTTCAGATCACTGTCATTCTGTAGACCCTGATTTCATGCTATCAGTTTGGTTTTACAATTGAACTTGCTGCCAGCACACAAGCCCTGATGAAGGGGAGTTTTAGGCCCCCGAAATGCATTGGCTTTTTGATTTTGTGTTGTGAAAAAAAAAGCCTAATGAACTTATTCAACCTTAGTGGAACTTCCATCCTTCTAATGTTCTACAGACTACTTCATGGACCCCTTGGGATACCCCAGTTGACAGAGAGTTTCCTGTAAATGTTAAATTCTGACTCGTGATTTTCCTCTACTCTGGAATTGTCCTGATTGTGTGACATTTTGACTTGCTGTTGGGAATGCCACTACAATGGATTTAAGACAAATCCTACAGGTTTGAAATGTGTGACCCCAGTTAATCTTGTACTATTCCTAATCTACAAGAGAATGCTATGAAGTTGAAAGCATGTCCATTTTGTATATCAAAAACACACCCACAGACCACTCCCCAGAATCCCAAGCATGTATTATCCAAGATAAAAATTGCTGTTTTGCAATTCACAAGAGGCTACAGTTAAAGAAGAATTCCAGGCACTGTATATTTTTTTTATAGTTACATGGTCCAGCCAAAACCATGCCCGGAATTCATCTTCAAGTTGTGAGGCTATCAAACCTGTGCATCAACAAACAAATCACTTGTAGCAATCCCTGATTTTTCAAATGAATGATCTCGGAATAGTAGTTCAAAACAATTTGAATAGTTGCACACAGGACTGTATGGGATACGGCAACGCAGTATCCTGGCCTAGGCCAACAAGGCCAGCACTTCGCAGGGGGTCAGCAAAAAGAGTCCCCGCCGGCTTGCGCTATACTGTTAGTGTAGCACCAGTCCTATGGGGCAGACTGGACTGGGAGGCAAATTAGTCTAGCACCCCCTCAAAGCGGCCTCACTGCTTCCGGTATGCGGGTGGCTGGCATTCCACAACTGTGGGGGGGGGGGGGCGCCGCTTCTAATTTTGACTGTCCTCTCATCCTGGACCACAAACCTTCCTCACTGTGCTATATGTTTTCTGTTGCACCATTGGTATGGTTATATCTTCTTAGTCCTCTCCATAAAATTATCAGAAATTTGTGCTTAAAGTGGAAGTATAGGCAACACTTTTTTTTTTCATTTTGGAAAGAGTAAGGAACACCCACATCTAGAGGATGTACATAGGAGCCCAATCGGCTCAATGTATGGTACAGGTACAAGTGAACCTTTGTTTAGCTCCTTGAATGTAGAATGTAGGTAACTATGAGCACACAATGCAAACTTGTTAAAGATATGTGTAATTTGAACAGTAATGTTGTTTGTATTTTCATAACCACTTGTACTATTTGTATGTGTCAATTTCCATTCTCTAGAAAGGTAAATGGAGGTTGTACTATGGAATGTTCATGGTGATGACCAAGAGAGATTGATCTAAACATGTTACTATGCTATTGAACATCTATAGCATATGTGGTGAACAGTGAAAGTAGCTGTACAAAAACTGCATTCGTACATAGTTACAATCCTTGTACAATAAAAACAGCCATCTTGTCTGTTCAGTGTCTGAGTGGATATCTGTCGATCTAAGAATGATGGAAGCTGCTCATACATACGGCAACTGTCGACAGTAATAGGGCGTACACACGGTCGGACTTTGTTCGGACATTCCGACAACAAAATCCTAGGATTTTTTCCGACGGATGTTGGCTCAAACTTATTTTGTCTACACACGGTCGCACAAAGTTGTCGGAAAATCCGACCGTTCTAAACGCGGTGACGTAAAACACGTACGTCGGGACTATAAACGGGGCAGTGGCCAATAGCTTTCATCTCTTTATTTATTCTGAGCATGCGTGGCACTTTGTCCGTCGGATTTGTGTACACACGATCGGAATTTCCGACAACGGATTTTGTTGTCGGAAAATTTTATCTCCTGCTCTCCAACTTTGTGTGTCGGAAAATCCGATGGAAAATGTCCAATGAAGCCCACACACGGTCGGAATTTCCGACAACACGCTCCGATCGGACATTTTCCATCGGAAAATCCGACCGTGTGTATGGGGCATAACAGTCCAACCGATCTTTTTTTTATAAATATTTCATTTGTGTGTGGCTATTTTCCTGGAAAGCTTGTTGTCCACTTAAATGAGTCTGCTGATTGTAAATATTAAAAAGAATATTCAGAGTTGGACTTAGATGTGTGTGCTGTGTGATCATTCTCAGAAGTGACCTTCATCCTGAAATGTAGTCATATTGCTCAGAGATAAATAAAACAACATATGGTCTCCTCTCCCATCTTCCACCTGCTTACTCACTGCCAATATACTTTACATGCCACTCAAAAGAAATTTTTTTTTTCTATAGACAAGACTACAAAAATATACCTTCTCTTAACCTGACCAACTATTAAAGGTTTTATTATAAAAAAAAGAAAATGAAAAAAGTATACTGAAAGCATAAAAAAAAAAAAAGTTTTATTTTTATTTTTTGTGGGTCTGGTAAGCAGCCTAATTTTATTACTTTTGAGCATGGTGGTGTCTTCATACTAAGGGGTCCACACACCTTGGGATCGGCATCTGTTCGATTTGAGATTTTCAGCAATTTTTTTTTAGGCTGAAAGTGACCCCCTTGACTTATACTCAAGTCACTGCCGTCACGCCGTCAGCGTGTCATGCAGGCAGACAGCGGCCTGCGTGTGATAATACAGTTCGGAGGCTATTCCAGCTTTCAAAAGCCACGCCTCCTCCTTGTCTGTGATAGGCTGAACACTTCATTTCCCAGCAGTCAATGTACAGCCTATCACGGACATTCTCTCATCCTCGTTTGTGCTATGAGAATTAGAGAATGTCCGTGATAGGCTGACCGCTGACTGCTGAATGTTCTGCCTATCACAGACAAGGAGGAGGCGCGGCTTTTGAAGAGTTGAATGGCCGCCGAATGGTATTATCACACGCTGATTGGAGGATGGAGATCGCCACAGGGAGGATGGAGATCGCCACACGGAGGTTGCACAGGACACAGGTAGGCTGCACAGGGACATAGGACGCACATGCACATGCACATGTACAGGACACAAGGACACAGGGACATAGGGACACATGCACAGGATACAGGTAGGCTGCACAGGACACATGCACAGGACACAGGGAGGCATTCAGCTGCAAATGGGCATTGTTGACCCTCTTTTTCCACTTGCAGTAGCTGTTGCATTTCTCACCCTCGTCTTATACTCGGGTCAATACGTTTTCCCAATTTTTTTGTGGTAAATTAGGGACCTCAACTTATATTCGGGTCGACTTATACTCAAGTATATACAGTATTTTCAATTCAGCCCATTCACTCTGCTGAATTTGATTTGCTTTCATATAGACTTTTTGTAACCTGAGAGAGACTGCTGATATTTACTCTCTTGTCAGTTTTTTTTTTTTTCTTTTTAGATTATATACACGTTGTGTTTGAATTGCATTGTTAATTTTTGATGACTGCTGCACACAGAAGGCTTTTTATCTTAATGCATTAAGAAAAAAAAGTTCTGCCTTAACAACCCCTTTAACAAGGCAGATGTAATATTGGTGCTGGTACAGGAGGAATATACAGATTTTCTACCAGAGCACCTTTACACTTTCAATCACATTTCTGTGTGCAGCAGCCCCCCTCGGCCCCCCTAATACTTACCTGAGCCCCATCTCTATCCAGCAATGTTCACGAGTCCCTCGGCCATCCAGGACTCTCCCTCCTGGTTGGCTGAGATGCAGCAGTGGCGCCATTGGCTCCCGCTGCTGACAATCAAAATCAGTTAGCCAATCAGGAGAGAGAGGTGTGGGGCTGAACCACAGCTCAGTGTCTGAATAGACACACAGAGCTGAAGCTCGGCTCAGGTGCCCCCATAGAAAGCTGCTTGCTATGGGGGCACTCAACAGGGGGAGGGGCCAGGAGCACCAGCCAGGGACTTGAGAAGAGGAGGATCCGGGCTGCTCTGTGCAAATCTACTGCACAGAGCAGGTAAGTATAACATGTTTGTTATTAAAAAAAAAAAACAAGACTTTACAATCACTTTAAGTGCTAGTTCACACCAGACGCAGTTCCGTTCAGTTCTGTGCGCTTTTTTTCTGCACAAAATGCATGCACAGTGTTTTCCATGTATTCCAATGGCTCTAGTTCACAACATCCAGTCAGTTTCCGGTCAGTTTCTGCATTGGAAACTGACTGCATGGTGTAAACTAGAGCCATTGGAATACATGGAATGCACTGTGCATGCATTTTTAGTGCAGAAAAAAAGCACACAGAACTGAACGGAACTGCATCTGCTGTGAACTGGCTCTAAGCCCTTTTGAAATTTTGACAAAAAAGCTAGAATTTGCATAGTAAGAAGTAGTAAAGGCGGTTTTAATGTCTCTATCAGGAAAAGATTCCTTTCAGAAGGGAACATTGTATTTTTAAGTTAAAACGTGCTTAATACGCTGTTTAATTAGGCACGATATGATGGGTATTGCAATATGGCTTGGTTTTTTTATACAATATAAAATGTATTTTGGATACGATTCACCAAGTAAGCATCAGCATACTTTGAAATTCAGGATCCAGGATTATTCATATCTTATAAAGTATCATTGTGTTTTAACATTGTGTGAAATAGGTACCAGTTCTTTAGGTAGACTTCCCAGCTCTTAGCTAGACCGATGTCTCTGTTTTGGCTTCCTGCATCAACAAGGAGGCAGATCTCAACACTCCCACAAACTCACCAATGATCTTTTACTCTGGAATCAATGAATTGCGCTATTAAACAGAGCAGCACAAGCTCTGCATTCATTCTGAGCTTCAGGCTGCCAGAGAAAACAAACCATAGAGAGAGCTAAAAATATTGTTTACAGGCCCTGTACTGACTGTTCCAATCTACAAATTATGTGAGGCCAAGTAAGGTGCAAAAAGTTTAGAGGTCATTTCTTGTCACTGTTCTTAAGGTATTTTAGCCTAATAGTGTTATATGCATTACACAATATTTAAATAAGAGCTTGTGTCTTATTTAGTGAGTATTTTCTTTGGAAAGGGGCACTCATTTTTGCAGATTACTGTGCAAACACATATTTTGAATTGGCACCCTAATTGAATCTATAAAGGGATTTGCCATTTAAGGGTTTAGAATCTACCTTAAGTACAATAATATTTCTGAAGATCTACTGTGACAAAAGCGCTGCCTGATTTGAGATTATTTTTCAGAAATAGTAAATGTAGGTGGGGAAGAAGCAAACTTTTTAAGAAGTTTTAGGCAGCAACTGGAAAATCTGTTTGCCTGGAAACAGATTAAGCTCCCACCACTCTAAGAACTGCTCAGATTTCTTCAGTAACATGCAGCCAGCTTAGAAAATTCACTGTTGTTTATTTCAAGCTGTGCCGTGCAGGTGTAGCCAATGTTTCAGAAACCCACAGAAAAGCAACGGGTTTGTGAAACTGGGCTGCATTGCTATGAGAAAAGCTGAGCAGATTCGATTAGAGAGCTCTAGCAGTGCTGTTAAAACAGCTAATTTATGAGAACTCTGCTGAGCAGCAATTAGAGTTAAGGGGTACATGTAAATGGTTTTCTACTTATAGCCCAAAAGTGGGAAAGCAGTTTAGGAAATATTGCTTACCTACAAAATAGTCAAATACTAAAATTTCAGTTAGTATGAATTGCATAATTTTAGAATTTGGTGGTCTGGAGACATAAACCACATACCAGGCAAGAGTCAGTAACAGCAGGATAGTCGGTTTGTATAATTCGGTGGGCTGGAGAATTAAAGTAAATATAAGTGCCCCTGATCCCGCCTCTCAGCGCTCTCCATGCCGCCTCTCAGCGCTCCCCATGCCGCCTCTCAGCGCTCCCCATGCCGCCTCTCAGCGCTCCCCATGCCGCCTCTCAGCGCTCCCCATGCTGCCTCTCAGCGCTCCCCATGCCGCCTCTCAGTGGCCCAGACCCCGCCTCTCAACAGCCCCAATTCTGCCTGTCAGTGTTCGTGAAAGGTAAGAAGAACGAAACTTTTTTTCACACAGAAGCGCTCCACCTGCTTCTGTGTGTTAGTGCCAAGCACCAAGGGGGAGACATAGCCCACATTTTCTGGTGGGTGCAGCAGCTAGCTGCCATAACCCTGGTATCCTCTTCTTCGTCCGGCGGTCCGGTTTCCGATAATAGTGGTCTCTGCAGCGGATTTTCCGCGAGATCACTTTTATCGGCTGCAGGAGAGGGCCACCCTCTCGCCGCGCTACAGTACTCTCCACTGCTTCCTGGAGCTGTCGGCAGCGGTGCAGGCGATCGGATCCTTCTTCTTCCTGGGTATGGATACGAGTGAGGGGAAGATGGCCCCCACCCATCTCCATACCATTTCATAGCTCTTAAAGGGCCATTTTAAAAAATTTTTATATTGCATTTTATTGTAAATATGAGATCTGAGGTCTTTTTGACCCCAGATCTCATATTTAAGCGGTACTGTCATGCTTTTTTTTCTATTACCAGGGATGTGTACATTCCTTGTAATAGGAATAAAAGTGACACAATTTTTTTTTTTTTTAAAAACAGTGTAAAAATAAAAGGTAAAATAAATAAGAAAAAAAAAATTTTTAAGCGTGCCCCGTCCCGCCCAGCTCGCTTGCAATAGCAAGCGCATACGTGAGTAGCGCCCGCATATGAAAACAATGTTCAAACCACACATGTGAGGTATCGCTGCGATCGGTAGAACAAGAGTAATAATTCTAGCCTTAGACCTCCTCTGTAACTCAAAACATGCAACCTGTAGAATTTTTTTAAACGTTGCCTATGGAGATTTTTAAGGGTAAAAGTTTGTCGCCATTCCATGAGCGGGCGCAATTTTGAAGCATGACATGTTGGTTATCAATTTACTCGGTGTAACATTATCTTTCACAATATAAAAATAATTGGGCTAACTCTACTGTTGTCTTATTTTTTAATACGTGCAGTAAGGGTGAAAGTACTGCGCTAAAGCCAATAAATAATAAAAAAAACAGCTGCTAACACACAAACAAACCAAGTCTAGTATAAGTGCAAACAATAAGTGTAGCGCTAAAAGTGAAACATTAAATATCTATATGTATCCAAACCGACCCAGTCATATAGGCAGGATGGGTGCAGAAAACAAGAGTGATTATATTAGGTAAATGAACCTCAAAAATTGTGATATTAGAAAACATCCACAAAAGGGAACTAAGAAAAATGTCCTAGTGTCCAATAGTGAGGGAACTTGCTCCTCAATCTTCAACCAAAATAGAAGATACACCAATGGGCAGGATGAGCAGAGATAAACATTCAGGTAGAAGGGTGGATACTCTTATGCCGCGTACACACGGTCGGACTTTTCAGCTACAAAAGTCCAACGGACGCTGACGGACTAAAGCTGGCTGGTAATCCGATCGTGTGTGGGCTTCTCCGGACTTTCAACGTGCTTTTTTAGCCTCAAATCCGACGTACTTTAGATTTGAAACATGCTTCAAATCTTTACGTCGTAACTACGACGGACCCCGAAGTCCGCTCGTCTGTATGCTAGTCCTACGGACAAAAACCCACGCTAGGGCAGCTATTGGCTACTGGCTATCAACTTCCTTATTTTAGTCCAGTGTACGTCATCACGTACGAATCCGTCGGACTTTTGTGTGGTCGTGTGTAGGCAAGTCCGTTCGTTAGAAAGTCTGCAACAAGTCCGCCGCAAGTCCGCCGAAAGTCTGTCGGACAGGCTGTCGGACTTTTGTAGATGAAAAGTCCGACCGTGTGTACGCGGCATTACTGGATCTGTTGGACGCACCTACCATACGGCAGTGCGTCTATAAGGCTTGTGGGATACTGGATGTTTTTCTGTATTCCTCAGGTTTCAATCGACACGGATTAGGTGTAGGTTAAAAACGGAGGTTCCCAAGGCTTGAACAGCCGCCGAACAGGTCCAGCAATGGTCTATAGGTGGTCATCGAAACTCCAAACCAACATGGCGGCAGCAAGCCACGTGCTCACACCGCCCGCTCACCCAGCGGGCCACCTGCCCGCTCACTCCCCCGCCAAGCTGCCCGCCCGCCGAGCCGCCCGCTCACTTACCCCGCTCACCACTTACTCACCTGCTGACTGGTCCGCAGCTCACCCGCAACTAATTTCTCAGGAGGGTTGCCCAATTGCCTGCCCCTGCTTGTAAAACAACCCATTCAGTATAAAATAGTAATGAAAGTCAAAACATTTTTGTACAGACATAAAAAAAAAATTAAATACCTTTTATATATAAGTTATCACATCCCCTCTGTTCCTTCTGTTCTCAGCTGCATAAGAGCTTGGGAAAGGAGAAGCAACAGTACACTAAACTCCCCAGTGAATGTCTGATTATTGGAGGAGAGCAGGCTTAGTTCCCAGCATTGCTAGAGAACTGACCATGCTGTGCTCTCCTGCTTAGTGTGGTCAGTTTTTAATATGGAAGCAGAGAGACTGACAGGAACATAAGGAATTTCATATAAAGGAAGCAATACGAAGAGAACAGGATCCTTTCTCATTCAAGTACATGGTACAGCAGGCACACACCCGGAATATGAAATGTTGGGGTAAAAAACATTTTAAGGTAAAAATGCCTAGGCTTTAGAACCATTTTCAATCCCCTGGGTTCAGATCCATGCTTATAGAACAAGTATACAGATGCACTAGGGGTAGTCGCAGTCTTTTTTATATTGTAACACATCCCATCCTTAAATCGCCTTGTTGTTCTCCCTGCATGCCTTTTTCTACAGGTACATCCTAAAAAATATACCACACCTTTTCTAAAACATGATATACATTAAATAATTACATTTTACATAATCAGTTATAGCTTTAACCACCTTCCTATTTTTGTTGTTACCACATCCTACACGTGTTTGTCATGAAAAGACCCTTCTAATCCTCCCTATTCCATTTTTAGGAGTATCTATTGATTTTGGCATTACTTTCTCTTTTGGGTTAGGTGCTTTACTATACATGATAACTGGATCCTCTGGTATTTCCTGCTTCATTGTACAATCCACTTTCTATATCATCTTTTTTTTTTCTTCACTCTTTTCAATTGCCAATGTTGCATCCCAAATTTCAATCTATATCCATAATCATTTTTTTTTCTTGAATTTCTATTTCTTTTGATTATCATAAACCTTAGCAAAAATCTATCCTGCGGCTTGTCTTTCATATGTATTCCTGTACAGCTCTTCTTCACAATTGTCATATGGCTTTTTATTAACCTTCTTGCTGCTTTGGGAAATGCTGACTTTTCTTAGAAATATATGAATTGTTTTCATGCCCTTAAAATAACAATTGGGTTACTCCTTTAATTATTATTTAGCTCCAAATCTAAAAATTGTAGATCACTGCTCCCATAAATATATGTGAGATACATTTCACAATTGTTGCCATTTAAATTCTCAGATTTTTTTCCATCCCCCTTTCAATAAAAAAAAAAACCAATTGCCTATATTTGGTCTCCAATCCTAAATGTGACTCTGTCATGAGAGAAGTGTAGGGGCTGCCTGCCATTGCTGTTTTCAGTAGCTACTAGCCATTTTCAATGTGCTAGTAGCCTGGCTGTGTCTCTTAGTAAGTTCAGTATCAGTGTGATAGCCAGGGAACCAGGATTCCAGAAGGGCAATGACAGCCTATTATCTCTCGTCAGAGTCCTTTTAAGCGAAGTGTGCACATTTTTAAATTCATGTTCTCTAAGGTGCCATAAATGTTTTAGCATAGCTCCCAACTGTCCCTGATTTGGAGCTTTTGTCCCTCTGTCCTTCTGTCCCTCTTTCCCTCTCATTGTCCCTCATTTTGGTCCGATCTATATAGATGTATATAAAATGCACTTTTTATCTATCGAAAAGTGTTTCCCAGTGCTAAACATTTCATCCAATTTCTAAATTGCTTAATTTGTAAATTCCAAAAGCCAATATAAAGGAATATTATTATTATTTGTTCGTTTAACCAATCTTGTTTTTTTATACAATTCTCCTTTAAGGGATCGTGACAAGGGGTGTGTCTTATGCCTGCATACTTTTGCTGATAGGTGTCCCTCATTCCCAGCTCAAAAAGTTGGGAGGTATGATTTTGGACATACCTGGTGTAAACTTTGCTCTCCTGGCACCCCCCTTCAAAAATAACCCCCTCCATTCTAAAAATAGTTGTGAGTTAACAAAATATATTAGATAGAGTGGGGCAAGGGGTATTGAAAGATGTTGCTCTTCACAGCAGTCATTTTAAAGATAGAAAAACTTTAAAATTCTTTATGAGTGTGGGAGGATGCAGTGTGGTGCAGCGACAGTAACTCCCTCACGGTCCAGTTGCAGTAGAAAGAATTTGTATTGTAGCAAGAATATAACACTTCACAACAAGCCAGGCAGTGGGCGAGTGACCCAACTGGATTGCTGCCCCAGTGACCCAGGAAACCATAGAGGAATCATTGTACTGAACATATGGATAAGCAGCATTGAAAGCACAGAAAGGGTGTTACGTCTTCAGAATTAACCACTTGCCACCCAGGCCAATTCTGACATTTCTCTCCTACATGTAAAATTCAGCATTCTTTTGCTAGAAAATTACATAAAACCCCCAAACATTATATATGTTTTCTTAGCAAAGACCCTAGAGAATACAATGGCAGTCATGGCAACTTTTTATCTCCCACGGTATTTGCGCAGCATTTTTTTTTGGAATAAAAACAGTTTCATGCTTTACAAAAACAAAAACATTAATGTTTTTTGCATAATGTGAAAGATGAAGTTATGCCGAGTAAACAGATACCTAACATGTCACGCTTCAAAATTGCATACGCTCGTGGAATGGTGCCAAACTTTGGTACTTAAAAATCCCCATAGGCGACGCTTTAAAATTTTTTACTGGTTATATGTTTTGAGTTACAGAGGAGGTCTAGGGCTAGAATTATTGCACTTACTCTATCGTTTGCGTTGATACCTCACATGTGTGGTTTGAACACCGTTTTCATATGTGGGAGGGACTTTTGTATGCGTTCGCTTTTGCATGCGAGAACACGGGGACAGGGACGCTTTAACATTTTTTTTTTTATTATTATTTTTTAATTTTACTTTTCTTTTTTTAGTTTGACACTTTTTAAAAAACAATGTTATTACTTTTATTCCTATTACAAGGAATTTAAACATCTCTTGTAATAGGAAAATGGCACGATCGGTCTTCTTTACAGTGAGATATGGGGTCAATAAGACCCCACATCTCACCTCTAGGCTGGGAAGCCTGAAATAAATGGCGCCATTTGTTTGAATGCAGAGGCCGGGCGTGACGTCATAACATCGCACCCGGCCTCTGAACAATCATAAAGACTCCGGCGACCATCTGGTCCACCGGAAGTCTCTATGGTAAACATCCGGGGCCGGCGGATCCGTTCTCCGACTCACCGATGGAAACGCTGAGTTGGTAGAAGCATCGGAGGGTGGCGGGAGGGGGGGACGTCCCCTCTCGCCGCCCATACGAATGATCAAGCAGCGGAACATCCGCTATGACCATTCTTATGGGGTAGGGAATCACCGGCTGAAAAAAACGATATCTGAATGATGCCTGTAGCTGCAGGCATCATTCAGATATTCCCGCTCAAAGTCAAGGACGTCCTATTACGTACCTTGGGCGGAAAATAGAGAATATAGAATTAGAAAAGTTTTTTTAAAAGTTTTTAAAAATGTTTAACCACTTGTCGACCTCCCACCATCGTTTTATGTTATCTGTTTGAAGTGGAATGTCGTTGTTCTGGCAGTAGTTGGCTGCCATAACCCTGGTATCCACTTCATCAGTGGGCGGTCGGCTTTCAGATAAAAGCGCTCTCAGCGGCGTATCCGCCGCTCTCCGACCTCAACCGCTTACCGGAGCCGCCAGCAGTGGGGGAGCCGATCGAATCCTTCTCCCTGTGTGGTATGGAGCTGAGTGAGGGGAAGATGGCCCCCACCCGCCTCCATACCATTGCAGGGTGGAAGCGACGTCAAAACGTCACTTCGGCCCATAGCTCTTAAAGGGACTTTTTTTTTCTCTATTACAAAGGATGTTTACATTCCTTGTAATAGGAATAAAAGTGACACCATTTTTTTTAAGAACAGTGTACAAATAAAGAATAAAAAGTAAAATAAATAAGGAAAAAAAATTGTTAACGTACCCCGTCCCACCGAGCTTACATGCAGAAGCGAACGCATACGCGAGTAGTGCCCGCATATGTAAACGGTGTTCAAACCACACATATCGCCGCGATTGTTAGAGCGAGAGAAATAATTATAGCCCTAGACCTCCTCTGTAACTCAAAACATGCAACCTGTAGAATTTTTTAAACATTACCTATGGAGATTTTTAAGGGTAAAAGTTTGTTGCCGTTCCACTAGCGGGCGCAATTTTAAAACGTGACATGTTGGGTATCAATTTACTCAGCATAAACATCATCTTTCACAATATAAAAAAAAATTGGGCTAACTTTACTGTTGTCTTATTTTTTAATTTAAAAAAGTGAACGCCAGTAAGAACGCTGCGCAAATACAGTGTGACCGAAAGTATTGCAACAACCCCCATTTTATTCTCTAGGTTGTTAGAAAAAAATATATATATGTTTGGAGGTTCTAAGTAATTTTCTAGCAAAAAAACCTGTTTTAAACTTGTAAACACCAAATCTCAGAAAGAGGCTTGGTCCTTAAGTGGTTAAACTGTACAGCTGTCCTGCATAAACCCACAGATAGAGTGCCCACTTGGTTCTGCTGCATATAATATGCATTTTGTTCAGTCGTTTAGTCGTGTCCGACTCTTCATGACCTCATGGACCATAGCTCACTTAACTTCATGTTTATCGTTTCGATGATGTTATCTATCCAACTTATTTTCTGTCTTCCACTTCTCCTTTTTCCTTCCATGTTTCCCAGCATCAGGGTCTTTTCCAATAAGTCCTCTCTTTGCATTAGGTGGCTAAATTATTTGATTTTCAGCTTTAGGATCTATCCTTCCAGTGAAAATTCAAGATTGACTGGTTTGATCTTCTTGCCGTCCAAGGGACTTTCAAGAGTCTTCTCAAACACCATAGTTCAAAAGCATCAATTCTTCAGAGTTTAGCCTTCCTTATGGTCCAACTTTCGCAGCCATAGGTTACTACTGGGAATAACATAGCTTTGACTATACGGCACTTTATCGGTAGTGTGATGTCTCTGCTTTTTATAATGTTATCTAGGTTTGCCATTGCTTTCCTCCCAAGAAGCAAGCGTCTCTTAATTTCTTGGCTACAGTCACTGTCTGCCATGATCTTGGAGCCTAGAAAGATAAAATCTGTCACTGTTTCCATTTCTTCTCCTTCTATTTGCCAAGGATTAATGGGACCAGTTGCCATGATCTTAGTCTTTTAATGTTTAATTTCAGGCCAGCTTTTGTGCTCTCCTCTTTCACTTTCATTAAGAGATTCTTTAGTTCTTCTTCAATTTCTGAGGTTCGTGTGGTATCATCTGCATATCTCATGTTGTTGATATTTCTCCTGGTGATCTTAATTCCGGCTTGTAATTCAACAACAAAACAACTCCTGCCTCCACACTGCTAAACAAACCTATTACAACACTCTCATCAAAACCCTCTCATCCAAACCTCGTCAACTCTTTTCTACCCTTAATTCCTTACTTCACCCCCCACTGCCCCCTCCCACCAACTTGCTTACCGCTCAACATATTGCCAACCACTTCAATAGCAAAATCAACACAATTCGCAAGGAGATATCCAGCATTAAAATTCCTCCCCTACCCAACATATCAGGTCCAACACCACACTCAATACTCTCCTCCTTTTGCCCAGTTACCACAGAAGAAGTTGATAAACTCCTCTCCATGGCACACCTCACTACATGTCCCCTGGACCCTGTCCCCTCTCAATTGCTGCGACCACCTTCCCCTCTATCCTCAACTCCCTAACCCACATCTTCAACCTCTCCCTCTCCTCCGGCACCTTTCCTTCCCCGTTCAAACATGCACTGGTTACCCCCATACTCAAAAAACCCTCACTAGACCCCACCTGTTTGAATAACTTAAGACCTATCTCCCTTCTCCCGTTTGCCTCCAAGCTCATCGAACGCCTTGTTCATGACCAAATGAGTCGCTACCTCACGGACAACAACCTTCTCGACCCCCTACAGTCTGGCTTCCGCCTACAACATTCGACTGAAACTGCCCTACTAAAAATCACCAATGACCTAATAACTGCCAAAACCAATGGCCACTACTCCATACTCATACTTTTAGACCTCTCTGCTGCCTTTGACAAAGTTGACCACCTGCTGCTCCTCAGCAAATTACACTCCCTTGGCCTCCGTGATTCTGCATTATCCTGGTTCTCCTCCTACCTATCTCAGCGCACTTTCAGCATCACTTACAACTCCACCTCCTCCGCTCCCCTTCCTCTTTCTGTTGGGGTACCCCAAGGCTCTGTCCTTGGGCCTCTCCTTTTCTCACTCTATACCTCTTCCCTGGGCCAGTTGATCACCTCCTATGGCTTCCAATACCATCTCTATGCCGATGACACACAGATCTATCTCTCCACTCCCCAACTCACCCCCACTATCTCCTCACGGATCTCAAACTTGCTGAATGACATATCGGTATGGATGTCACGCCACTTCCTCAAACTTAATCTTTCTAAAACTGAGCTTGTTATATTTCCTCCTTCACGGTCCCCCTCCTGTGACTTCACCATTAATATCAACAACACAACCATTGGTCCCTCCACACATGCCAGAGTCCTGGGTGTAATCCTTGACTCTGACCTCTCCTTCAGCCCCCATATCCAATCACTGGCTAAATCCTGCCGCCTTAACCTCCGCAACATCTCCAAAATTCGACCCTTTCTGACTAATGACACTACAAAACAACTTATTCACTCTTTGATTATTTCCCGCCTCGACTATTGCAACTCTCTCCTTAATGGCCTACCCTTAAGCAGGCTATCCCCCCTTCAGTCTATTATGAATGCTACTGCTAGACTAATACACCTCACTAATCGATCCGTGACTGCTGCTCCTCTCTGCCAATCCCTTCACTGGCTTCCCCTACCCCACCGTGTAAAATTCAAAATGCTAACCATAACATACAAGGCCATTCACAACATCCCCCCCATCTACATCACCAACCTCATCTGCAGATATCGCCCAAATCGCCCTCTCCGCTCCTCCCAGGACCTCCTGCTCTCTAGCTCCCTTGTTACCTCCTCCCATGCTCGCCTTCAGGACTTCTCCAGAGCCTCTCCCATCCTCTGGAATTCCCTGCCCCAGTATGTCCGATCAGCCCCTACCCTGTCCACCTTTAGGAGATCCTTGAAAACTCATTTATTCAGGGAAGCCTATCCCACACCCACATAACTGTCCCTGAGCCACCCCCATCAAATCATTCTTTGCAGCTATTACCTTTTGTACCACCACCCCCTCCCTTTTAGAATGTAAGCTCTACGAGCAGGGCCCTCCTGTACCTTTTGTATTGTACTGTAATTGTGTTGTCCCCCTTATACATTGTAAAGTGCTGAGTAAACTGTTGGCGCTATATAAATCTCGTATAATAATAATAATTAGTCAATCCTGCCATTTTGCATGATATACTCTGCATATAAGTTAAATAAGTAGGGTGACAATATACTTCCTTGCCGCACTCCTTTCTCAATTTTGAATCAGTCAGTTGTTCCATGTCCTGTTCTAACTGTTGCTTCTTAACTTGTATACAGGTTTTTCAGAAGACAGGTGAGGTGGTCTGGTATTCCCATCTCTTTCAGTAAATGCCACATCTTATTGTGACAATCTGTAAACGGTGTTCAAACCACACATGTGAGGTATCGCCGCGATTGTCTAGCCCTTGACCTCCTCTGTAACTCAAAATATGCAACATGTAGAATTTTTTAAACATCACCTATGAAGATTTTTAAGGGTAAAAGCCTATACATTCCTCATTTTTTGTCTCGATGCCCGCCGTGCGCTGGTGTCGTCACTTTCGCTTCCGCGTTCCAGAGTGGTTAGCGTGGAGCTTTCCATACAGTGGATACCGCAGAACAGCCTGTGGCCAGGATTATACATCTCTACGTCCGAAGGAAAGCCACCAGAGCCTGCAGTATAGCACAAGCACACCCCAGAACATCTCTACCCCTGATGGGCATCCCCACCCTGTGAACCAGTAAGTGTGTATATTACACTAACACTTAATGATATGATAGAATCATCAGAGTTGGTGCCTCCACCCCCCTTTTTTTACTCCCCTTACTGACAGAGGCAATGGACACCCTCTGAGGATGGCTGCCTCCTCATTTTATTTCATTGAAATAAATAGTGACTGATCTAGATGTGCTATTAAAGCTACCATTGCACCATTTTACTAAAGACATCACAATATTTGGAGCGCTGGAATCCTTCCTCTTTTTATGGTTATTGTGACAATCGAGGGCTTTAATGTAGTCCAGGGGTAGGCAACCTTTTGAGCACAGTGTGCCGAAAAATGTTTTCAAAGAAATTGAGCGTGCAGATTTCATAGCAAAAAAATGTCACATTTCACTTCACACTCTTAATCACGAAAAGGATTTTTTTATAAAGTAAATGCTGTAAACCACTTTAGTAGTGAGAAATTAACACCCTGCAATCTCACGCCTCAGATCAGCCCCAATTCCTACAACTTCACACCTCAGTTAAGCCCCAATTTATGCACTGTCACACCTCAGATCACTACCCCCCTGCAAATCTGTTTCACCACTGTACCGCCCTTCTCATCTGCCCCACCACTGTACCCCCCTTCTCATCTGCCCCACCACTGTACCCCCCTTCTCATCTGCCCCACCACTGTACCCCCCTGCTCATCTGCCCCACCACTGTAACCCCCTGCACATCTGCCCCACCACTGTAACTCCCTGCACATCTGCCCCACCAATGTTCTCCCGTCTCATCTGCCCCACCACTGTACCTCTATGCACATCTGCTCCACCACTGAACCATCTTCTCATCTGTCCTAACACTGGACTTATCTGCTCATCCACCCCACCACTGTAACCCCCTTTCTCATCTGCCCCACAACTGTACCTCCTGCACATCTGTCCCACCTCTGTTCCCCCTGCTCTTCTGCCCCACCACTGTAACACCCTGCTCATGTGTTCCACCGATGTACCTCCTTTCTCCTCTGCATCCCTCTGCACATCTGTCTTACCTCTGTACCCCCTGCGCCTATGCCCCACCGCTGTAACCCCCTGCTCATCTGTCCCACCAATGTACCTCTTTTCTCCTCTGCTCCAACACTGAGCCCCCCTGCTCATCTTTCCCACCACTGTAACCCCTTTCTCATCTGGCCCAACACTGAACCCCCCCTCTTATCTGCCCCATCATTGTACCCCCCTTCTTTTCTGTCCCACCGCTGAACCCCCTTCTCATCCCTCCCACCACTGTACCTCCTGCTCATCTGCCCCACCACTGTACCCCCTTGCTCTTCTGCCCCACCACTGTAACCCCCTGCTCATCTGCTCCATCAATGTACTCCTTTTCTCATCTGCCCCACCACTGTACCTCCCTGCACATCTGCTCCACCGCCGTATCCCCCTGCTCTTTTGTCTAAATACTGAATCACCTTCTCATCTGTCCTAACACTGAACCCATCTGCTCAGCACCACTGTAACCTGCTTTCTCATCTGCCCCACCAGTGTACCTCCTGCACATCTGTCTCATCTCTGTACCCCCATGCTCTTTTGCCCCACTTCTGTTCCCCCTGCTCTCCTGCCCCACCAATGTTCCCCCTGCTCATCTGCCCACCAATACACCTCCTTTCACATCTGCCCCACTGCTCTACCCCCCTGCTCATCTGGCCCATCACTGTACCCCCCTGTTTTTCTGTCCCACTGCTGAACCCCCTTCTCATGTCTTCCACCACTGTACCTCCCTGCACATCTGCCCCACTACTGTACCCTCCTGCTCTTCTGTCCCACCTCTATACCCTCCTGCTCATCTGCTCCACTGCTGTACCCTCTTCTCATCTATGATATGCGTGATATGCAGAGTGGTGAAAGGAAGCAGAGATGAGACACATCTACCTGTCCTGGCACACTCATCCTGCTGATCCGCCTCTCGCATCCAGCCCACGTGCTTGTATGGGATGTATGTGATGTATGGGATGTATGTGATGTATGGGATGTATGTGATGTCACATACCAGCATATGGAATGGATGCACAATGATGAGCTCAGGTCATAAGTTGGGCTCCTGCAGCTGAGAAAAAGTGTTTGGGTGTGATTTTCATTGTGCTAAATACTGGCTGGGGCCTTAAAGGGACACAGAGTGCAGGGGTTCAGTAGTAAGTGACGTAAAGGTTGAGGAATAATTTCAACAAAGTTCCCAGAAGCTCAACAGTAATTCCACAAACTGTCACCTGATTGTGGTTTTCTCAATCACAGTGAAATCCCTTCTTTCTGAGATTGGTAGTAGCAACCAAGTGAGTCATCTTCCTCCAGATGGTGGGCGAGGCTAGCAGGACTGTGATTGGCTTTAGCAGTGGCCAAGACAGTCCTCCTCTTCCTGGAAACAGGGACAGCCCCCCCCCTTCTACCAGAACTGCACCCAATCTCTTCCCCATCACAAAAGCTGATGATCGCAGCTACAGCAAAGTTAGAGAACCAAACAATGTTTCCCATCTTTTACAATGTGTGGGGGCACAGTGCCTCCCCCTCAGTGCAGGTGCAGTGTTGGGAATTCTGAAATTGGAATGCATTAGTATCTCACTGACACTTCCCTGCGCTGCTCTGCTGATGGGGAGGGAAAAGAGGCTTTGCACGCTGCTTGCAGCACCAGTGCCGGGGGTTGCCTACCCCTGCTACAGTCAATAAAACAGATGTAGACATTCTTCTGGAACTCCCTTGCTTTCTCCATAATTCAGCGAATGTTGGCAATATGATCTCAAGTTCCTCTACCGCTTTGAAATACAGCTTGCACTTGTGGTAGCTCTCACATGCTGCTGAAGCCTAGCTTTTAGAATTTTCAGCATAACCTTGCTAGCGTGTGAGATGAGTGCAATCGTACAGTAGTTTGAATATTCTTTGGCTCTGCCCTTCTTTGGTATAAGAATGAAAGGTCCTGATGAAGTGCACTGACGTGCACGAAACGCATCGATGCGGAGTACGACACTGAGCTCAAACATGTCTCCTTACCCAGAAATGTAATTGTTTTTCCGTTACAATCTTCAACAACTAAAGAGTGGCGCATGAAATAGCCTACCTTGCAACAACTAAAGCTGTGTTCCAGACATCATCTGACAAGTCATGTGACTGAATACCTCCAGGAAGCATCTCTGGATTATACACCTTGGACATTCCAAACGGCCTCCATGTGGAGAGACCATAGAAACAGAAACTTACTTTGGCTGAGGTGGTGATTGTCTGAACCCCTCCTGTCCTTATTCTTCTGTTCCTTTTGTGGACTGTGGAGGTCTATGTGACTTGTGAGATTTGTGAGTCACATATAACTCTTTATGCATGCTGTTGGCCCTGATTGCTGCCTAGTCACACTCAGAAACGGAGATCTCTGGCTAATGTACTGGATCCATTATGTGGCAATTTATGTGAAATATGTGCTTAATCAAATGGGACTGCAATATTCTGAGCCTTCTGAACTTACAGCACTATTTGTCTTTAATGACTGACATTTCCAAAAGGGCCTGGTGTGGCTGTTTGCTCCCACATTCAAGAAAAGGAGCTATGTTATTTCCTCCTTATTGTATCAACTTATTTCCTGTTGTGGAGAGAACTATGCTAATATCTCTATGTGGCTACATGATACTTTAACAATAAGGCAATTTGGAGGTTCCAATACCAAGACATCTTTATTGGGAGTTACATGCGCTGCTTTCATCTGGAGAAGGGAGACTGATGGTTTAGGGGGGTGGTATTTACAGTCCTCTGTGTCTGTTTTTTATAATAACGTTATTGCTAACTACAGTATGTTTTTATTATTGTGATTGGGTATAGTGAGAGGTGCAGTTCTATATAGAACATAGTGTTGCCTTTTATATTTCCCTGTCATTGGGTGTGCATCTTTTTCATCAATAAAGTCGAATTAATTTCATCATAAAGCTGTGGTTGACCCTTCCCTTATCTGGCGTTCCCGGGACAATTTCTCTTTTTTTGTCCCATTCAGTTCTATTTTCACATAAGAATGTAAACTGACCTCTTCCAGTCCTGTGGCCATTTTTGAGTTTTCCAAATCTGTTGGCATATTGAGTGCAGCACATTACCAGCATCATCTTTTAGGATTTTAAATAACTCAGCTGGGATACCATCACTTCTGCTAGCTCTGTTATTAGCAATGCTTTCTAAGGCCCACTTGACTTCTCCGGCATATCCAGTTCAAGGTCAGTGACTGCATCATCGTGGTTATATGGGACATTCAGATCTTTCTTGTATACAATAGTTCTTCTGGGTATTCTTGCCATCTCTTTTGATCTCTTCTGCTTCTGCCAGGTCCTTGTCATTTTTTTCTATTATCGTGCCTATCTTTGCACAAAACTTTCCCTTGATATCTCCAATTTTCTTGAAAAGCTCTCTAGTCCCATTCTGTTGTTTTCCTCGAATTCTTTGCATTGATTTTTTAAGAAGGTCTTTTTGTCTCTTCTTGTCTCTGGAAGTCTGCATTCAGTTGGGTATATTTTCCCCTTCCTCCATTGCCTTTTGTCTTCCTTTTTTGATCAGCTATTTGTATAGCCTCATCAGCTAGCCACTTTACTTTCTTGCATTTCTTCTTCTTTGGCATGGTTTTTATTGCTGCGTCTTGTACGATGTTACACGCTTCCTTCCATAGTTCCTCAGGCACTCTGGCTATCAGATCTAATCCCTTCAATCTGTTTGCCACCTCCACTGACTAGTCACAAGGGATCCGATTTAGATCATTTCTGAATTGTATAGTGGTGTTCCCCAATTTCTTCAATTTAAGCCTGAATTTTGCTATAAGAAGCTTATGGTCTCAGAATAAAATTGATCTGCTTTCTGTATTGACCATCCGGTGATGTCCATGTGTAGAGTTGCCACTTTGGTTGTTGGAAAAGAGTGTTTGTTATTAACAGTATGTTCACTCAATTCCATTAGCCTTTGCTTCATTTTGTACTCCAAGACCATATTTACCTGTTATTCCAGATACGCTTTGACTTCCTACGTTAGTATTCCAATCTCCCATTATAAGGATATATGTTTTTGGAGTTAGTTCTATAAGGTGTTGTAGATCTTCATAAAAGCAGTCAACGTCAGCTTCTTCAGCATTAGAGGTTGGTGCATAAACTTAGATCATTGTGATGTTGAGTGGTTTGCCTTAGATATGGACTGAGTTTATCCTGTCGTTTTTGGGATTGTACCCCAGTACTGCTTTCCTAACTCTTTTGTTGACTATGAGGGTTACACCTTTCTTCTGAGAGATTCTTGTCCACAGTAGTAGATATAGTAGTCATCTGTGTTGAATTCACCCATTCCAGTCCATTTTAGTTCACTAATTCCTAAGATATCAGTGTTCAATATCACCATCTGCTGTTTGACCACATCCAGCTTACCTTGATTAATTGATCTTACATTCCAGGTTTCTATGCAGTATTCTTCTTTACAGCATCAGACTTTCCTTTCACTCCTACCATCCACAGCTGAGAGTCCTTTTCGACTTTGGCCCAGCCATTTCATTAGTTCTGGATCTACTTGTAATTGCCCCCCGCTCTTCCCCAGTAGCACATTGGACACCTTCCAGTTAGGGGGACTCATCTTCCGGTGCATAGGTGTGCGCAGCCTATTGTATTAGGGTGTGCACCTCAAAGCTCCAACACATATGCCTTTGTGACATATTAACCGGCCTCTTCCCCACTCGTCATCCTAAAACAATGGGGGAGCAGGTGAGCACACACAGGGGGACCTGGGCAGCAGAAATAAAAGGAACTGGGACAAGAGGGGTGGCATACATTGGTACCAAGCCCCTGTATTTTCCTCCCATGGCAGCTGAATATCGGCTAGAGGAAGAGGAGGAGAAGCCTACTTTCAGCTGCTGCAGAAGAAAATACAGATCAGCCCTTAATTTCCACTCCAGCCGCCTATCCTGTCCAGGTTCTGGGGGTCGGCAAGTAAGGATCGCGGCTTACCTGTCACCTGCCCACAATTGATGGGTTGCCAACTCCAGGATTAGGGTGTGCCCAGGCACACCTGGCACACCCCTTGAGCACGCCTATGTTCCGGTGTCATATCTGTTAGCCTTTTGTTTCTGTTCATGAGGTTTTCTTGGCAAGGATACTGGAGTGGGTTGCCATTTCCTTCTCCAGTGGATCACGTTTTGTCAGAATTCTCTGCTGTGACTTGTCCGTCTTGCCTGATCCTACACGGCATAGCTCGTAGCTTCATTGAATTACACAACCCTCTTCACCAATACAAGGCAGTGATCCATAAAGGGTAATATGCATTTAGCAATGTTAAACATAAAACAGAGCATGTGTATCTCATCTGCGCGAAGATGCTAGGGTATGGGGCCCTGCTAATATTTTTTTCCTATCAGTATAGCCTCATTTGCTTCAGAGAACAATGTAATCTGGTAAAAAGTTGCAAAATGAACATCCATATTAACTGTTTTACAGTATGACCCTGCATAATGATGCCCTGTTTTTGTACAGTAGTGCTTTAAAATATAAGTATTAGCAGTGTTCTTACCACTTACAGATTAAATGTTTTTCCTGCTGTGGAGGATTTAATATTCATGTATTAACCAGCTCTTAACTGGGTTGTCAATGGATGCAGTGAGCGTCTTTCCTGTGGATTGGTGAATGGTTGTAAAGTATGGTTTTAAGGTATCCTGTGGTGCCATGATGTAAAGTGATCTAAGTACTGCTGATCTTTGTTTTTGTTTTAGCTATGACATCATCTGTACAAGGGTTTCTGCTTTTACTCAAGTAGTATGAATGGCAGTGCTTTCATTGTTGACAGACTGGTTCTTTTTAGGACATTACAGGATAAAATGTAAACAAATGTGTGATTTCTATATAATTTTTAAGTTTAACCCGGCACTCAGTGCTGTTTTATTGTAAGGCTATCTTGGAGGCTTTCTTTTGACGTACAGAACATTGCTTAGACAAAGCTGCATGACCTGACATTGTGTTTCCTTTCATCATCCACAGGGCATGAAGCCAGACAGCTTCTACAAAGTTAAAGTTCCTGAGCTCAAGGAGATCATTGAGGGCTGTATACGTATGAACAAAAATGAAAGGTAAAATCACCTCAAGCAGAGCGCTTACTAGCATAATTTGCAGAGGACAATAGTTGCTCCTAGATATAAGGGTGATAGGGATGCTTGGTGCAAATAAAGTTTCAGCTCCTGTACAAGATTTAGCAAATATTTACATTTATACAATGTTACGGCAAGAATGTGTGTATGCTTTCTATCCATTTAAATATACTTTAATGGCCGTTAAACCCTGGATTGTCATCCTGTTTGTTATTAAATAGCTTCACATTTTTTTAAACCCAAGCACATTAAGCTTTGCCAAAGCTCCTGTTAGAAAAATGTATTCCTTGCAGTGCAGGATTTGTAGGGCTTTAGCATAAATGGCAGAACTGCTAGAAGCTCTGAAATAGCCTTTTTAAATTGCTTTATATAGTTATATAGTTAATCAGGTTGAAAAAAGTCCATCTAGTTAAACCAAATAAAAAAAAATAGAAAATCTCCATATACACAATCTCTATGCCCACAGTTCTGGGAAGGCAAACACCCTATAAAGCATTTGCTCCAGTGGGGGAAAATATTCCTTACTGATCCCTAGGAGGCATTAAGATATTCCCTGGATTATCAATCTCAGGTGTTATTACCTATGAATGGCAATATCCAGTTATAATTAGTGTATTTAGGAAACAATCTACTGACCTGCCCAGAACTAGTTCCTAAGGAAGCCCAATCCACATTTTCACAACTCTTACTGTAAAGAAGCTTTCCTGTGTTTGGAGGTTAAAGCCTGGTACACACAGGCTGAATGTCAGGCGGCATTGGATGGTCCAATAGAAACTGCCTGACATGTGGCCTGTGTGTATTGCAGTCGGCCCGACAGAAGACAACCGTTCGGCCGGCCGCCTGTTAAAGGGGCATGACCGAAAAAGGTCTTTTGATCGGCTCCCGATTAGCGCCCTCAGCCAAAGGCTGTGAGCGCTGACTGGAGTGTTCTGTCAGAACACAATAGAACAACATGGGAGATCGCTGTGATAACGTGAAGGGGCTCAGTTATGAAGAAAGATTAAAGGAATTGAATGTAGTCTCTGTTGAGAAGAGGAGATAAAGGGGGGTATGATCAACATGTACAAATACATAAGTATTATTGTGAACTTGGTGTTGAGCTATTTACTTTGAGGTCATCACAGAGGACAAGGGGTAAAAAAGATTTCATCTCCAAATACGGAAACGTTTCTTCACAGTAAGAGCTGCGAAAATGTTGATTAGACTCCCTCCAGAGGTGGTTCTGGCCAGCTCAGTAGATTGCTTTAAGAAAGGCCTGGATTCTTTCCTAAATGTACATAATATAACTGGGTACTAACATTTATAGGTAAAGTTGATCCAGGGAAAATCTGATTGCCTCTCAGGGGGTTTAGAAAGAAATTTTTCCCCCTGCTGTAGCAAATTGGAGCATGCTTTGCTGGGGTTTTTTTCGTCTTGCTCTGGGTCAACTGTGGGTGAAGGATTGTGTATATGGGATTGTATGATTTTTTATTTTTTTTTTGGTTGGTTGAACTAGATGGACCCATCCCACGGAATCTGGCAAGGCGGCCACCATCCACCACCTGTACGCACTCAGCCCCCGCCCTCAATCCTGTATATATGTCAGCCCCTTCACACCTGTGTATATGTCAGCCTCCCTTCACACCTGTATATATATCAGCCCCCCTCATACCTGTATATATGTCAGCCGCCCCCCCTCACACCGGTATATATGTCAGCCCCCCCTCACACCTGTATATATGTTACCCCCCCACACCTGTATATAGGTCAGCCGCCCCCCCTCACACCTGTATACAGTATCTCACAAAAGTGAGTACACCCCTAACATTTTTGTAAATATTTTATTATACCTTTTCATGTGACGACACTGAAAAAATGACACTTTGCTACAATGTAAAGTAGTGAGTGTACAGCTTGTATATCAGTGTAAATTTGCTGTCCCCTCGAAATAACTCAACACACAGCCATTAGTGTCTAAACCGCTGGCAACAAAAGTGAGTACACCCCTAAATGAAAATTGGGCCCAATTAGCCATTTTCCCTCCCCAGTGTCATGTGAGTAGTTAGTGTTATAAGGTCTCAGGTATGAGGTTATCAGGTCTCAGGGATGGAGAGCAGGTGTGTTAAATTTGGTGTTATTGCTCTCACTCTCTCATACTGGTCACTGGAAGTTCAACATGGCACCTCATGGCAAAGAACTCTCTAAAGATCTGAAAAAAAAGAATTGTTGCTCTACATAAAGATGACATAGGCTATAAGAAGATTACCAAGACCCTGAAACTGAGCTGCAGCACGATGGCCAAGACCATACAGTGGTTTAGCAGGACAGTATCCACTCAGAACAGGCCTTGCCATGGTCGACCAAAGAAGTTGAGTGTACGTGCTCAGCGTTATATCCAGAGGTTGTGTTTGAGAAATAAACATATGAGTGCTGCCAGCATTGCTGCAGAGGTTGAAGGGGTGGGGGGTCAGTCTGTCAGTGCTCAAACCATACGCCGCACACAGTATCAAATTGGTCTGCAGAAGGAAGCCTCTTCTAAAGATGATGCACAAGAAAGCCAGCAAACAATTTGCTGAAGACAAGCAGACTAAGGACATGGATTACTGGAATCATTCCCTGTGCTCTGATGAGACCAATATAAACTTGTTTGGTTCAGATGGTGTCAAGCGCGTGTGGTGGCAACCAGGTGAGGAGTATGAAGACACACCTGTATATATGTCAGCCGCCACCTCACATCTGTATATATGTAACCCCCCACACCTGTATATATGTCAGATGCTCCCTCCCTCACACCTGTGTACATATATATATATATATATGTCAGCCCTCCACATACACAAATCTGTAAACACACAAAGCTCTGGCCCCTCCCTGTACACAAACAGCTCCCTCCCTTTCCTTCACAGGACCTACTTGTAAAGGAAATCTTCCTACCTAGTCCCAGCTCATTTTCACAAAGCTGACATGTTGCTGAGACAGGGGAGCCAATCGCCATAAATAACACAGTACAAGCAGCTCACATGAGGGGTGCACATGCACATAGTAGCCCGAGGTGGCAGTAAAGAGCTTGATGTCTGAGCTCAATGACAAAGAGCAGCAGAAGATGCAGAGATCGTTTCTGCAGTGCACAACGCGGCTCCCCTTCACCAGTCCTACCTTCTTCTGGCCCAGGCAGGCTCCTTGGGCGCCAGGGGCCCCTTGCAGTTGTATCTGCTGTACCCCCCTTATAGCGGCCCTGTGCATAGTTAGTACAGTGGCTCCTCCTGAGTAGTCAGTTTTTTCTTTCATTCAGCCCTGCTGGGTTGAACAAAATAAAACTACTAGTGTGTACTAGGCTTTTGTATCTTTAACCAGTAGCAGTGGCAGCTCATTTCCTGCTGCAAGGGAATATTGCAGTGCTGCAGCCTAATGTATTAGGCATGCTTCTGCACAGAACAGGCCAGAGAACAGCATTCCCAATATGGCCACATAGTGTGATGCTGGCATAATGTTTTTTGGGGGTTTTTTGCTGCTTAGGTTACTGTGTGCCAATGTAGTCTTCCATGTAGTTTATTTGCTACCACACTCACTACTTGATCATATTTGGTTTCGGTTTTCTCTTTCTCAAAATTTACTTTAGCCAAATACTGAATAAAGACAGGAGATACAGATAAAGGGAACATGAAGTCATCAACTTTATGCTATACATATCAATGACATATAACTAGAAGCCTTTTTGGATGTTGACAGGTATACCATCCAGGACCTGCTGGAACACTCCTTCTTTCAGGAAGACACTGGGGTTCATGTTGAACTTGCAGAAGAAGATGATGGAGTCAAACCAGCCTTGAAACTTTGGTTGAGGATGGATGATAGTAAAAAGCTGCATGGCAAATACAAAGACAACAATGCCATAGAGTTCCTCTTTGACCTTTACAAAGATATTGCAGAGGAGGTATCTCAAGAGATGGTAAGTGTTTTATAAAAACCATATGGCATATAGGAATGAAATTTGTGAGAACTTTTTTTTAAAGCAGTTGTAAACCCCGGCTGGTGAAAAATAAAAATTAAAAGCACCTGTAAGGCAATGGCAAAATATGCTAATGTGCATCGCACGCTAGCACATTATAGAATACTTACCTTAGAATAACGCCCTCCTGCGGTGCGCTGTCATCGCTGAGAGGGCTGACATCTTCCCCCGGTCTTTCTTCCGGGTTTGCGCACTCTGGCTGTGTGATTGGCCAGAGCCGCGATGACCAGAGCCCTTGGTACCGGCAGGAAGCTCTGAAGTTCCGGCAAGATATGCCGACCTTCAGAGCGCATGCGCCAGTGATGTCACTGGCTGCATGCAGAGTGAATATCTTCTAAACGTTGCACGCTTAGGAGATATTCATTCTACCTGTGGGTAAAAATAACAAAGTGGACTTTACTACCAATTTAAGTGTAGCATTCCTGCTCTTGGGGAGGTGCAAAATGACCCCTTAATGCCCTGTACACACGGTCGGACATTGATCGGACATTCCGACAACAAAATCCATGGATATTTTCTGACAGATGTTGGCTCAAACTTGTCTTGCATACACACGGTCACACAAAGTTGTAGGAAAATCCGATCATTCTGAATGCGGTGACGTAAAACAAGTACGTCGGGACTGTAAACGGGGCAATAGCCAATAGCTTTCGTCTCTTAATTTAATCTGAGCATGCGTGGCACTTTGTGCGTCGGATTTGTGTACACACGATCGGAATTTCAGACAACGGATCTTGTTGTCGGAAAATTTTATAGCAAGCTCTCAAACTTTGTGTGTCGGAAATTGCGATGGAAAGTGTGATGGAGCCCACACGCGGTCGGAATTTCCGACAACAAGGTCCTATCACACATTTTCCGTCGGAAAATCCGACCGTGTGTACAGGGCATAAGTGTTTCAGGCTAACATTTAAATTTCAGGGTGTAGTCCTTGGTGTATGGTGGGGCAGAAAATAAATTGGGCAGCAGTCACTTTTGTCTTTTTACCTTTTATTTCTGAACTCAGTTCTAGGAGAGAGGGTTTGTGGGTGCAGGATACCCAAAACAAGCACAAAATAGGACAGTAATTGTTGACCCATAGAGAGCAGCAATCAGACAGATATATGACTCTGTAAGAGCAGCCACAGTCTTTTTCTTTTATTTGCAGTGGATCTCTCTCTAGTCAGTTTATCCCTTGACCCGTTTGAAGCAATCAAAGATACCTTGATCTTTGGGCAATGAATCTCTTTACCATTGGCTACACAGCAGTTTTTACCTAGTTCCTCTGTTACATTCTTCAGCAGTGAGATCCTTTTCCTTTCTTCCTCCAGCTATCTATTCCAGCAGCAAGCTTAAGCCCTTGGCCCCTGGAACATGCCCCAGATTGAGACCAGGCCTAAGTAGACCAAAATATTTATCATCTCCCAAGCCATATGTCTAACCCAGGGGTAGGCAACCTTTTGAGCACAGTGTGCCAAAAAATGTTTTCAAAGAAATTGAGCATGGAGATTTTATAACAAAAAAGTCAACTTCACACTTTTAATCATAAAAAAGGATTTTTTATAAAGTAAATGTTGTAAGAGTGTTGTAGTACTGAGAAATTAACATCCTGCACTCTCACACCTCAGATCAGCCCCAATTCCTGCACCTTCACACCTCAGATCACTGTCCCCCCTGCAAATCTGTCCCACCACTGTAACCCTCTGCACATCTGCCACACCACTGTACCCCCCTGCACATCTGCCCCACCACTGTACCCCCCTGCACATCTGCCCCACCACTGCAACCCCCTGCACATCTGCCCCACCACTGCAACCCCCTGCACATCTGCCCCACCACTGTACTATACTGCACATCTGTCCCACCTCTTTACCCCCCTCCTCATCTGTCCCACCACTGTAACCCCCTGTACATCTGCCCCACCACTGTACTACCCTGCCCTCTGTCCCACCACTGTCACCCCCTGCTCAACTGCCCCACCAATGTTACCCCTTTCTCATCTGCCCCACCACTGTACCTCCCTGCACATCTGCTCCACCACCGTACCCCCATGCTCTTCTGTCTCACTTCTGAACCATCCTCTCATCTGTCCTAACACTAAACTTATCTGCTCATCTTCCCCACCACTGTAACCCCCTTTCTCATCTGCCCCACCACAGTACCTCCTGCACATCTGTCCCACCTCTGTTCCCCCTGCTCTCCTGCCCCACCACTGTAACCCCCTGCTCATCTGTTCCACCGATGTACCTCCTTTCTCCTCTGCACCCCTCTGCACATCTGCCCCACGTCTGTATCCCCCCTGCTCCTCTGCCCCACCGCTGTAAACCCCTGCTCATCTGTCCCACCAATGTACCTTCTTTCTCCTCTGCCCCGCCACTGTACCCCCTGTACATCTGCCCCACCTCTGTACTCCCTGCTCTTCTGCCCAACCACTATAACCCTCTGCTCATCTGTCCCACCAATGCACCTCCTTTCACATCTGCCCCATCGCTGTACCCCCTGCTCTTCTGCCCCACTACTGAGCCCCCTTCTCATCTGCCCCAACACTGAACCCCTCCTGCTCATCTGTCCCACCACTGTACCCCCTGCTTTTCTGTCCCACCACTGTGCCCCCTTCTCACCCCTCCCACCACTGTACCTCCTGCACATCTGCAACACCACTGTACCCCTTGCTCTTCTGTCACACCACTGTAATCCACCTGCTCATCTGCCCCATTGATGTACCCCTTTTCTCATCTGCCCCACCACTGTACCTCCCTGCACATCTGCTCCACCGCCGTATCTCCCTGCTCTTTTGTCTAAATACTGAATCACCTTCTCATCTGTCCTAACACTGAACCCATCTGCTCAGCACCACTGTAACCTGCTTTCTCATCTGCCCCACCAGTGTACCTCCTGCACATCTGTCTCATCTCTGTACCCCCATGCTCTTTTGCCCCACTTCTGTTCCCCCTGCTCTCCTGCCCCACCAATGTTCCCCCTGCTCATCTGCCCACCAATACACCTCCTTTCACATCTGCCCCACTGCTCTACCCCCCTGCTCATCTGGCCCATCACTGTACCCCCCTGTTTTTCTGTCCCACTGCTGAACCCCCTTCTCATGTCTTCCACCACTGTACCTCCCTGCACATCTGCCCCACTACTGTACCCTCCTGCTCTTCTGTCCCACCTCTATACCCTCCTGCTCATCTGCTCCACCGCCGTATCCCCATGCTCTTTTGTCTCACTACTGAATCACCTTCTCATCTGCCCTAACACTGAACCCATCTGCTCATTTGCCCCGTCACTGTAACCCGCTTTCTCATCTGCCTTACCAATATACCTCCTACACATCTGTCACCTCTGTACCCCCCCTGCTCTTCTGTCCCGCCTCTGAACCCCTCCTGCTCATCTGCTCCACCACTGTACCTTCTTCTAATCTATGATATGCGTGATATGCAGAGTGGTGAAAGGAAGCAGAGATCAGACACATCTACCTGTCCTGGCACATTCATCCTGCTGATCTACCTCTCGCATCCAGCCCATGTGATGTTACATACAAGCATCTGGAACGGATGTGCAGTGATCAGCTCAGGTCAGGGACATTTTCTGAAAGCAGTAGGCCTGTGTGCAGCATCATAAGTTAGGCCCCCTGCAGCTGAGAAAAAGTTTCTGCTCCACAGCAAAAGTTGGGTGTGATTTTCATTGTGCTGAATACTGGCTGTGGCTTAAAGGGACACAGGGTGCAGGAGTTCAGTAGTAAGTGACACAAAGGTTCAGGAATAATTTCAACAAAGTTCCCAGAAGCTCAACAGTAATTCCACAAACTGTACCCTGATTGTGGTTTTCTCAATCACAGTGAAATCCCTTCTTTCTGAGATTGATAGTAGCAACCAAGCAAGTCATCTTCCTTCAGATGGGGCTAGCAGGACTGTGATTGGTTTAGCAGTGGCCAATGACAGTCTTCCTCCTCCTCCTGGAAACAGGGACTGCCCTCCCCTCAGAACTCTTCCCCATCACAAAAGCCGACATTCGCAACTACAGCAAAGTTAGGCTTAATTTACAGTATTTTTTTCAAGATAGCCAAAAATGAAAAACGCCTGTAAACGAAACGCAGCTTCCCACGTTTAGCCTAGTTTGGTGTCTGAAACGTCAGAAACTTCGGCGTCTGATCTAATTATTTTGCCTTCAAAGAAAAGCCTATAAACGCAACTGCCTAAAAACAACATTCCTGTGTACATGTACACATAAGATAATATTGGATGAGTTCAGGGGCAGTTGAAAAAAGCAGCCAGCTGCCTCTGAATGTCTGTTTACCAGCAGCAGTGTACATGGGGCCTTAGAGAACCAAACAATGTTTCCTATCTTTTACAATGTGTGGGGGCACGGGGACGTGGCCTGGACGGCAATGGTGCAGGACGCGTGTAAGCTAAGCTCCGCTCTCGGTACATCCTGAAACCGGTATCCTGCGCTCCCACGGCTGCCTAATTGCACACCTTCCTGACGGCTTGTAATTGCTACACTGCATCCATTATGTCCCCGCCGAAGAGGAACAATACAGCCACCTCATCATTGGACAGATACAGGCGGCAGGAACGGGACCATGAGGAGTAAGATGGCGACCCCCCGGCCTCACCTATGGAGCATGCAGCGACCGATACTGCCAAGGTACTGGAGGCTATCTCCACATGTCAGTCCACCCTGACTACTAAAATAGAGGAGATAAAGGTGGACATTTCCCTCATCAGACAAGACATGACTAAACTCCGAGACTGGGTCAAAGAGACCGAGACCAGAATCAGTCAGGCGGAGGATATACTGCACCCCCTTCAACATTCTTATGAGGACGTGCAACAATGTGTGGAGGCACAGTGCCTCCCCCTCAGTACAGGTGCAACGTGGGGAACTCACAGTAAAAGGTGACAGCAAACAACCTACTGAGTCCGCTAGATGTAGCTGACAATCATAGTAAATAAATATATTTAAATTATGGATATTCTTTTTTGAAAGCTGCACAAATTTTTCAGATATATGCACAGCAATTTTTTTTATTGGCCCTATGATCAACTTTATCTTCAATGATCTGCAGAGTTTTTTTTACAGTAAGTCTGACTGCAGCCAATAGGAAAAAAATAATGACAGATGATCGGGAAAGGAGGAATTATATAATTGATATAAGATATGATATAACACCCCATGTCAACAGGTAAAATTGACAATCTCCTTATTCAACCTGCTACTATAGACAAAGTTGCTAAACTCCTTTCTAACGCCCACCTAACCACCTGTCCCCTGGACCCTATTCCCTCTCAATACTACGGTCACCCTCTGACTCTATTCTACACTCTCTATCCCACATCTTCAATCTCTCCCTCTCTTCTGGCATCTTTGTCAGAAACCATGAATCAGACTGAGACAGAAGTACAGTTAAATCACACTTGTTTAATAATAATAAAAAAGGTAAACAGAGTAAACGTAGTCAAAACATAGTCAGGGTTCAGGAACCGGAACGGATAGTCAGACAAGCCAAAATGTCAGGGAGCCAGAGATGAGCGTAGTAGAATAGCAAGCAGGATCTGGAGCCAGAAGGAATGACATCCAAGCAAGTCTTTAACAGGAACACAGGAGAGCGTCTCTAGTGACCAAGGTGAAGGCAGAGATCATCTGGACTGGACGGCTTAAGTAGGCAAGACTGACGAGCAGGATGTCATCAACAGGTGAGTCACTGTGGAGAGATAAGAGCTGGCAATTAGTTGACAGCTGAGCGGCCAGTTTTGAGAAGGAAGGGCTGAGCCCAGCCTTGACAATCTTACCCAATGCTCTAAAACATGCACTGGTCACCCCCATACTTTAAAAGCCATCCTTGGAGCATACCAATCTTAACAATCTACGCCCTATCTCCTTGCTCCCCTTTTCCACTAAACTCCTTGAATGCCTGGTCTACAACCACCTTAATGACCACCTTATAAAGAATAACCTTCTTGACCCCCTTCAGTCTGGATTTTGCCCTCAACACTCCACAGAAACTGCTCTTCTAAAACTCACAAATGAGTTATTAACCGCAAAAACCAACGAAAACTATTCTGTACTCCTACTTCTGGACCTTTCGGCTGCCTTTGATATGGTTGACCACCCCCTCCTTCTCAAAAAACTCTACTCCCTCGGTCTCCATGACTGTGCTCTTCAGTGGCACTCATCCTACCTATCCCAATACACCTTCAGTGTCACTTACAATTTTGCTTCCTCCTCTCCTCTTCCCTTCTCCGTGGGGGTGCCCCAAGGTTCTGTTCTTGGACACTCTCTTATGTTCAATCTACACCTCTTCCCTGGGTCAGCTGATTGCCTCACACGGCTTTCAATATCATATATACGCTGATGACACCCAAATCTCTCTCTCCACTCCTCAACACACTCCATCAGTCTCCTCACGTGCCACTAACTTACTAACAGACATATCTGTCTGGACATCACACCACTTCCTCAAACTCAGCTTGTCCAAAACCGAGCTTCTAATATTTCCTCTGCTCTACCTTGCCAGACACTACCAGCCACATCTCCAGCCACGTCATTTTGACTCCAACTTCAAGTTCCATAAGGCCCATCCAGATATCTGGCTGATGGATACAAACATCTTTAACCCTTGATGTTGTGGATGGTTTATTAAATTTTGATACACACTCTCCATCAACCGGACCTGCATCAAGGGGAAAGTACTATTTTACTTTTCCTCCATAGCTCCAACGGTTTATATAGAGTTATACCACTAAGTTATATAAAAAGACCATCCTACAATATACGGACCCCTGGGTGATGTCATTCACATTCTCTGTTGTTTGTGCGCTGCTCTGACGGACATAGCTTTCTTTTAATTTTTGCATTATGTTCTTTGTCTTTATGGGTGGAGCATCAACATTTGGGATATGAGCTACAGATCTGGAACCTGCAAGCCCTCTGACCCTGAAGAAGATCTGCATTTTGTTTTTCGAAACGCATTGGAAGTTCTGTCTGTCTGACAAAGCTCTGGGCTTTTCATTGCAGCTGGTTTCCATTTCTGCTCCCAATATTTGTGTTTGTTGCGTATATCCCCATGTTCATGTTGCTATATATAATCAATGTGTAATACATTTTGAATATTTTTTACCATCAAACTGTTTGTGGCCCGGTTTAAAGTCCCAATCTGAGGAATTCGTATTTTGACTCTATGTATCAGCAATGTGGTCCACAATCAGTTTAAACAATTAGTTGCGGTAGAGGGTCTCTTTAAATTTATGGAAACAAAATGGTCATGTACTCAGGTGTCATAAACCAGATGTGACCAGAACTGTGTGACTGCGACAGAGTGAACCAAACATAAGTAGGTGAAAGTAAGTGATTTTATTAAGATAAATGCATATAAATGTGAATACACCACCAATAGAAAACAGAGTGAAAAAACCAAATAACTAAAACGGTAACAACAAACCAACCAGTGTATATATATATATATATATATATATATATATATATATATATATATATAGATAGCAAAAGGGGATACCAGAATCGTAGTCAAGCCAGGACGGGGTCATAAACGGAGGTTAGCAGATGGGGCGCAAGGAGTAAACGGACAGGGACAAGGTGGAAGGGATCAGGCTGCAGGACAAGGATCCAGGGATGCAGGAACAGACAGGTTTAGGTACAACAGGTTCAGGATACAAAAAACAGGGATCAGGTTCAGGTTCAGGATCAGGATAACAGGTAATAGGATGCAGGTCAGGGCTCAAGGAAAATACCAGGGCAAGGTGTGTGTGCACTTGCCGGGTATTTATACTATTACCTGTTATCAAGCTCAGGTGATGCCTGACTGCAGAAGGTAATATCTGCTCCACACTGCCAGGATCCATATGCTGGTGGACGCCAGTACTGCGGCCCAAAGATGACACAACACCAGCAGGGGAAAGCTCTCCTGACAGTTCCAAACTCCCAGGAGACACCTGCTGGTGGACCTCAGAAGTGCACGCCAAATGATAGATATTACCAGCGGATGGAACCTTTCCTGACATCAGGGCTGCTGTTAGAAATCACACCCCCCCCCCCCCCCCCAAAAAAAAATATCAAATGATATTTTCACTAAAATGCCATGGTCACAATGCTGTGCATTGCAGCCATGGCAGAAATTATACCCTCGCTACAGTCGCCTCCTGTTTTTTTTTTAAATTACTGAATGACAATTTTACATTACGAGACTGCGCTGCAACTGTGAGCCAAGTATTTGGCTTGCAGTTGCAGAGCGACCCCATTGAACTCGATGGGGAGTTTGATAGGTGGTGCTGCCTGTCAAACTCTGCAACCTGCGTTAAAAATGCTGCAGCTGTGAAGAAGTAAAGTATTACAGCCATGGCATGTACAGTATACAGCCTTTCTGACAGTACTGTTAGGATTCGGTTGCGAAGCCACTGAAAAGAGCCCTTTGGCTGCATTGATGCTTGGCATTTCCTGAATGCGTGACAAAGTGCACAGGAATAGCCCATTTGAGAAATGCACTGCAAACGTGCATAGCGCTTGTGGTGCCAATAATTGTTACTGGCACCCCAAATGCAGTTAGCAGACCAGTGTTTTTTCATTTGGCAAACTTGTAAAGGTGCATGCTTGAAAGGGTTCTAGATCTTCTATGGTGCATTTGTTGCATGTAGAGCATCACATTCAAGTGGAGTTTCACTCCCCCCCCCCCACACACACACACACTCACCCCCTCCAGCAGAAGCACTACCCCATTTAAGCTCTGCAGCCAGCACTGGAGCTTACAGTGCGCAGAGTGGAGGGAGGCGGAGCAGAGCTCAGGACCCATGGAGCAGGTAGAGCAGGCAGAGAACTTCTTCCTTCCTCGATCTTTCATGCTGGGGGGGGGAGTTTCAGGACCTGGCACTGCAGACTCAGAGGCAAAATCGGGACAGTTGGCAAGTATGTAGAACCATTCTCCTTGCAGAGCAGCCGGAGCAAAAAAGTGGGCAGCTCTGCAGGGGGTCCACAAGAGTCACAAGGCAGTACAGCCATCCCTTCTGCTCGGCAGGTGCCCGGGCCCCCCTTTTGAACTAATGGGGCCTGGGCCTGGTACAGGAGGGCTGGCTGTACTGTCTTATCAGAGGCCCTGCCTGTACCATATGATTAGCTGTAAAAAATTACAAATCCAAACATCTCGCCATGCCTCTTACTAAATACCTTAGGCTGTCAACTTTCCAAGAAGGGGTCATTTGGGGGGTATTTTTACTATCCTGGCATTTTAGAGCCTCAATTTCATTTACGTATAGTGTTGCTTGACTGAGCAATTGCCAGTTATAGTAGCACACTGCTGAATAGCAAAAAATGGTCTAGTCATGAAAGGGGTAAGACCTTTCAATGGTCAAGAGGTTAAAGCATATTGCATTGGAATGCTTATAATATTGTTGTTCTTTTCTTTGTAGTATCTGATGAGTACAGTATATCAGGTGCATTAACTTAAAGCTGAACTCCAGATAAGATATTTATGGCATGCTTACACTGGCCCAGCCTGGACCAATGAAAGTATGCGTATCTTATACATGAGGTTCCACTGGGGAAGCTGACAATCGATGTAGAAGTTGGCTCTACTACAGCGATAGCAGTGATCTACTAGGTCCTGTGCCAAGTAGCTTCCACGCTGACCTAAAAGGATCGCTTGTTCAACACTGCCACCATTCACAGGTCGCTTTGTATGTTGTTTGATGAATACAAGGAGGGGCGGTGATGTTATGATCTACAATGCATCCAATCAGAGGATACCTTGTAATCATTATAAAAAATACAAGACAATCAGTAGAGAAGCTGCTCGGCACAGAACCCAGTAGATCCCTGCTATTACTTCATCAATAACCCCTTGGGTTTGAGATATATTTACTTATACTTACATTAGCCCAAACTGGACCAATGTAAGTATGCAATACAAATCACACCTGGAGTCAGTAGAGGCAATATATATGATATTATATTTCTGGTATTGAAACTTCCTGTGTGTTTTCCAAGGTGGTGCTTAATTTTGTCTGTGAAGGGGACTACAAAATTGTGGCAAAGGCTATTCGTGACCGTGTGTTGGCAATAAAGAGGAAACGAGAAAAGGTGAGACGTGCCCAAGAGGAGCTGAAGAAAAAAGAAGATGAGAAGCAGCAAAACATTCTAAAACTCCTTGAGCAGCTGAGAGATTCTCAGAGCACCACTGCTTCTCCCACTCCTGATACCACCCCTGGAGCTACCTCCCTGCCATCAAACTCAGAATCCGCAGAGTCTGTAAACAGTGGCACATTTCTTCCTGAACCAGAGGAACCAGAGGCTGATCAGCATCACCTGTTTAACTTCAGACAAACATGTTATTCCTCTACTACATGTAAGCAGTTATGTTCTCCCTATCAACGCCAACTTTCCACATGATCATCCTATCAGTAAATTTGTATCAAACTCTAACAACTGATTTATAATAGCTTTTAGGTTCAGGGACATAAATCTCAGGCCTCAAAAACTGTATATTTATTATTATAATTAGAGCAAGAGTTTAATCAAACTAGTTATCCCATTTGTTAAACATTTTATTTCCTGTACAGAGTTTAAAGAAAGGTATCATTTAGAAACAGCCATGTTTTTAAACTTTGTAACATAGCTATTTTTTTCACTTAGCGGACTGTGAGACTGATGAGTATCTTAGTTCTTCTGGTTTGATGGAACCAGTGGACGTTTCCCTGAGGAATGCAAGTGAGGATCAAGAGGATCTTAATAGCCCCCCAAGCACCCAGCCGGAGATATGTTTTCCTGGGGTAAGTATAAATATGATTGAAGGAACTGCTATTGCCTTCTTTAAAATCTGTATATATTGTAAATGAGAAAAAAAATAGATTTTCTTGGCACAACACCACTCAAAATATGTTTAAAATGTATAAGTATTTTATTGAACATACGAAAAAGTTTTCCTATTAAAAAATCCTTTATCACAGTTTACTCGACATATAACAATCTCATTTACTGGAATATCCCAACAACCCTACTAAAGAAATAGAATTAACCAAGTATTTTCAACCACAGGTATAACACGGGATCATGTAACCTTACTGTAAACTACCCATGGATGGTCATAAATAGGGTCATGATATCCAGTTCAGGGTTCGGCTCGACATATTTCGCACAGGTCGTTTTTCTGCAGGAGCTTAATGTAATAAAAACAATATTTTCTGATATTTTCTGAATAGAGGTTAAAGAGTACAATCAAAAATCATGTATTTTTATATTTATTATACAAAAAATGCCAGACCACCGGTCTGTACTTACAAAATGATTTACAATAAACAAATAAGGTAAATGGAGGGATGACGACCAGGCAGAAGGAGCACCAGGGAGTCCTCAATTAGGTGGAGGTGGGGGCGCACTAGGGTCGATAGAGATAACGAGGTGGGGGAGCATTGATACACTAAAATATATGCTGGACCCTCAAGGTGCCGCCTACCTAATTATTATGTCAAAAGGGGTGAAGCAATACGAACATATGGGGATTGGATACCCTCAAAAACGTTAGAGTAAAAATGATGAAATGAAAAATGGGGGAGAAGCAGAGGATGGGAGCTCATGGTATAGAGATTGAATGGCAAACTTGAAATAAAAACCTGTAATAGCTCAACCAACCCTGTGGTAGCACATATCTATGAAACTTCATTCACCATACAAACATGATTAGCAAAAAAGATTTAATGGTGTCAAAATTAAGAAAAAGACATTAGAAAACATCATACATACAGTGGGGACGGAAAGTATTCAGACCCCCTTAAATGTTTCACTCTTTGTTATATTGCAGCTATTTGCTAAAATCATTTAAGTTCATGTTTTTCCTCATTAACGTACACACAGCACCCCATATTGACAGAAAAACACAGAATTCTTGACATTTTTGCAGATTTATTAGAAAAGAAAAACTGAAATGTCACATGGTCCTAAGTATTCAGACCCTTTGCTCAGTATTTGTTAGAAGCACCCTTTTGATCTAATAAAGCCATGAGTCTTTTTGGGAAAGATGCAAAAAGTTTTTCACACCTGGATTTAGGAATCCTCTGCCATTCCTCCTTGCAGATCCTCTCCAGTTCTGTTAGGTTGGATGGTAAACGTTGGTGGACAGCCATTTTTAGGTCTCTCCAGAGATGCTCAATTGGGTTTAAGTCAGAGCTCTGCCTGGCCATTCAAGAACAGTCACTGAGTTGTTGTGAAGCCACTCCTTCGTTATTTTAGCTGTGTGCTTAGGGTCATTGTCTTGTTGGAAAGTAAACCTTCGGCCCAGTCTGAGGTCCTGAGCACTCTGGAGAAGGTTTTCCCTGTACTTGGCCGCATTCATCTTTCCCTTGATTGTTGGGACTGTATTGGACAGGTGATGAGCAGTGCCTGGTTTTCTCCACACATACCGCTTAGAATTAAGGCCAAAAAGTTCTATCTTGGTCTCATCAAACCAAAGAATCTTATTTCTCACCATCTTAGAGTCCTTCAGGTGTTTTTTTAGCAAACTCCATGCAGGCTTTCATGTGTCTTGCACTGAGGAGTGGCTTCCGTCGGGCCACTCTGCCATAAAGCCCTGACTGGTGGAGGGCTGCAGTGATGGTTGACTTTCTACAAATTTCTCCCATCTCCCGACTGCATCTCTGGAGCTCAGCCACAGTGATCTTTGGGTTCTTCTTTACCTCTCTCACCAAGGCTCTTCTCCCCCGATAGCTCAGTTTGGCCAGACGCCCAGCTCTAGGAAGGGTTCTGGTCGTCCCAAACGTCTTCCATTAAAGGATAATGGAGGCCACTGTGCTCTTAGGAACCTTAAGTGCAGCAGAAATTTTTTGGAACCTTGGCCAGATCTGTGCCTTGCCACAATTCTGTCTCTGAGCTCTTCAGGCAGTTCCTTTGACCTCGTGATTCTCATTTGCTCTGACATGTCCTGTGAGCTGTAAGGTCTTATATAGACAGGTGTGTGGCTTTCCTAATCAAGTACAATCAGTATAATCAAACACAGCTGGACTCAAATGAAGGTGTAGAATCATCTCAAGGATGAAGAGAAGAAATGGACAGCACCTGAGTTAAATATATGAGTGTCACAGCAAAGGGTCTGAATACTTAGGACCATGTGATATTTCAGTTTTTCTTTTTTAATAAATCTGCAAAAATGTTAACAATTCTGTGTTTTCCTGTCAATATGAGGTGCTGTGTGTACATTAATGAGGAAAAAATGAACTGAAAGGATTTTAGCAAATGGCTGCAATATAACAAAGTGAAAAATTTAAGGGGGTCTGAATACTTTCCGTCCCTACTGAACATTAGCATTGAAGCTATAAAAACAAAAGGACCATCTCTGGACAGATGGTGCAATTCTACCCAAGTTGCAGCAGTTGTAAAAATGCTGTAATACAGCTGGGATGATATCCCCAGGTTTAAACAACCTATGAAGAGTGACCCAAGTGATAAATCAAGGTTGAACTGATATTCAAAAAGGGAGGATAATGAAGTCAAACCACAAAAGTGGAAGCTATGAGATGATATCAATGGTTCTACCGATCTGCATTGGAAAAATTGTGAACAAGTCGATGATTGTATTAGGGTGGAAGGTTGCTATGAAGAAATGGGGGAGCATTGCTGAGTAACAGTGGTCAAGAGGAGGTGTGCAAGTGGAATGGTAATGAATATAAGTATCCAAAAAAGTGATGTATGGCTCACTGGAACGATAAAAACACAGTCCTCCTTGACCTCCCTCTCACTGTACCAATCAGCGTCCCTATGAAGATTCGCTCTCACACCCCAAACAGCAAAGTGAAGAGGTAATCCTTTCCAGAAAGTATTAGGCCTTTCCCAAGAATGGTAAATGTATTGATACTTATCAGCTTGTGATCAAGTCCACAGCTCCAGGATCCCAGGGTAAGTTCCTCCCTTGTCTTTGAAAACAGCAGTCTTTCAAAGTATGTAAAACCATATATGGGTCAAAAGCATGTAGTCCAGAGATGGCCTGACCGGTTTCACCTATCCCTGTCGGCTTGTTTCCTAAACACTTTGGTCCCAATGTGACCGCCCTTATCCAGGAAAATCGTCAAGTCTAGAAAAGTTACTTTTTCCTTATGAAATTCAAATGTGACGGAGATTGCATGCACGGAGCCTCAGAAGATGGCCATTTTATTTCCCTTTTCCGTGCCACCTGAACACATACAGCGGCTTAGCGTGCTCCCTCTCATTACAAGTGTGCCCGGAGCTTCCCAATTGCCTGAACTACTACTGCCATGTACAGGGGCCACAAAACTAAGAATAAACAGCAGGCATAACATAAGTCTTCTTCCGTTGTAAAGACATCCAAGATGGCGCCGGAGCCTCCAGCTCCCGAGGAGACAGCGCAGCTCTCCTTCTCTGTTGATCTAGCATCAGTAGGCTCTAAAGATCTACGCTCCCTGCAAGCTCAACGCTTCCATGAAGGTACTTCTGGCTGAGTCTGCGCCTACTGAAGCTTCTCTTGATTCTCCTATTTGTGGTCTTCATGTTGGCCCCTATTGAATTGACTGGTAACCCATTTTCCCCCTTTTTGTCATTTTTTTTTTCTAACGATATATACTGTTAAATAGGTATATATTTATACATATATAAGTACAAAAGGCTGTGACTGTTCCTTTCCACTGTGCTTGCTGAAAGGCAGGCAACTTATGTACTACTCAACGCCAATATGGGACTCTTACATCCTCACAGAGCATCAGGGAAGGTTAGACACCTTCGGCTGCTTCAAGTTCTCTAACCACCGCATTTCCCCAGCCAAAATGTTCATAACAGACATTGGGGTAAATCAGTAATGCTTTCTGAATTCTTGGCAAACGTTAAATCATTTTGAGTCCAGATTTTTTCATGGCTGGATGGCTCTTATCTTGATATTGTGTTATAACTACTTAAGGGTTTCTTACATTCGGTAAAGTCCATATCCCCCCTCCACCTTTTTTTTTGATTGAACCTCAGGTCCTCAGGCTCGAATCAGTCCCCCCTACTTCCAGGTGCCACAGCTGGAATACCCCAGATTCATATCTTTATAATGATCATTTATATAAATATGTATACTTATTAATTTGCCCCTTTGTATTTTGCACCTGGAACAGTCCTTGGATCGGATGCTTTGCACATGTTCAGTTATTACAAAGGTTTGGGGGAAAAAATGCCCAAGTTAACGTTCCATTCTACCAAGTATTCAATACTAATGTTGCCACATAGTTCGGGTGGACACTTGCGCTCCACCACCTGGCTCTTGGTTATGACGTTTGTCCTTCCCATTAGCCAGCCCTTTTGTGGGCTTGAAGGCCTACAGCTCGTTTCACTTGTGTATTCTATTTGTTCTATGAACCAAAATGTTCTCATCTTTACATCATTCTCACCTTTTCTCTTTTCTCTCTTGACCTTCTCTCCCCCTTTTTTACTGGTCTCAGATGATAATGTTAGCAAAACTAATCCTTTTCACTTATGATGGTGCTCAACTGGTTATCTCTTAATGTCCAGGGCCTAAATTCGCCACAGAAATGAATCAAGGTATTTCGCTATCTTAGGAAACACAAGGTTCACGTTGCCTGCTTGCAGGAAACTCACCTATCAGCTACTTTTCATCCCAAATACTTTGATGCTTGCTACCCTCTTGTTGTTTTGATCCTAATGGAAGATATTTATTGCTTCAAGGTTTGCTCTAGGATACTGAAGTCACAATTTTGACATATTATGCACCTAATATAAACCCGGGCCCTTTCCTTACCCAGGTTTGCTCGCTCTTGGCGGCTCACCAGGTTGGCACGTTGTTGTTGGCTGGTGACTCCAATTTGGTTTTGAACCCTAAACTAGATAAATACCCGGCTGAAGCTGCCGTCCCTTCTGCGGCTGCAAAAAGATTCCAACAAGCTCTGGGTGATCACAATTTGGTTGACCTCTGGAGGGAACAACATCCTTTAGCAAAAGATTTTACGTATTACTCTTACCCTCATCAGTCTCAATCCAGAATTGACCACGTTTTTATGCAACATAAGCACATTCCCCTAGTGCTCTCGGTGGACATTTTAACTGCGCCATGGACAGATCATGACCCAGTGTTAGTCACTTGACGGTCTTTACTTTACATACTGAAACACTCCCCATGGGTCATGAACGATTCATTACTGTCAATTAAGGAGATACAAACCATCCTCCTGTAAAAATCTAAAGATTATTTTGAGCTCAATACAGGGTCAATTTCATCTCCTGTTACCTTATGAGAGGCTTATAAGCCGGTCCTACGAGGCCATATTATACAAATAACAGCGAGACGTAAGAGAGAACGTTTACAAAAACATCAACAAGAAGCTAGACTGGATCTGGTCTCGGGACAATTCAAACAGAATCTTTCCCCCCCAATCGTAAGCTAGTAGACCAAGCTCGTACTGCACTAGATCTTTGCCTGACAGATTCAGCTGAATGAACATTTCGGTCCTTCCTATTTCAATGGCCGGACTCCTTGCCATATTTGGGGATTCAGCTAACCCCTACATATGAAGGGCTTTAACAAGCTAATTTTCCACCTCAATTCAAAACACTATCAAACCCACTATTGTCCTGGAAGCACCTTCCGCTGTCTTAGTTTGGTAGGATTAATGCGGTTCGGATGACCTATCTACCCAAACTACTATATGTGTTCTGGGTTCTACCGATTCCTGTACCTGTACACATACTCCGCATCCAAATTATTAAATTTTATTTGGGGTTCTTCCTGTCCACGGGTCAATGAACATATCCTGTTTACTCACAGGATAAATGGTGGCCTCTCATTCCCCAATCTCCACGCTTATTGCAGCTAATCTAGCGTCTATCTCCTACTTGCATGAGTCCCACCACCTTCCCTTATGGGCCACCATAGACTTGGAAAAAAAAAGCAAAAAGGTTTTGCCTGGATCAACCGAGTTAATTAATCAATAATTGGTTATTTTTGCAGGTGAGTATAGATCAATCATGCAGACATAGGTCTGAATGCAGTTCAAGTTGCCCTATATGCGTATAAAGAAAAAAACAGAGAGAAGATTCTCTAAAGAGGGTCAATGAAGAACACTGTAGAGAATACAAACCAGCTTTATTATTACCAAAGAGATAAACACCAAATAAAAATTTAAACAGTGAAAAAAGAGCAATATGGACAGACGGCTACCACAACCAATTTAAAAATGGGACAACGTTGTCACAAGGGGTTATAAAAACAAATGGGAGCCGCGGCTGTACACCCACACATATACACCAATCAAAACATCATCCATACATATTGGAATATCAAATTGTTGGTCAAGTCTAGGTTAATTAAGTGTAAATTCCAGATAAAAATTTATCCTATAGGAGAATATCCAGCGTAACACGGACAGTTCTAATACCAACAGTGTATTAAGTATGTAGAGTGGGTGTACGATCTGGCCGTCAGATCTAAATGTAATGAGATCCAATGTGGATGGATCAACCTGTTTGCAAGTGAAGACACAGGTGTAGTAAGTTGACAACCAGCTGTTGGTCAGACTGCATAGCAAACCATTTCCAGATTACAGCATAGGGTGATGTAGATCAATTTACAAGAGCAATACAGTGATTTTCCATGGAGATAACTATAGAGGGATGCAAAAAACCGACATACGTTTGGAAGCGCTGAATGGAGTAGGGAAGTCTCACCAATCGCACTGTCTCCGTCGTCAGATAGTAGCTTTCCTTCGTTCCAGGTCTTTGTATGGATGAATACCACTGTGTAGATGAATGCCACTTGTAAGCTCAGATGGGGTACTCCCAGAAAGAGGAACCATCCCTAGCTGTCAAGCCGCTGTAGAGCGGTTACTTCAATGCGATGCATGGCTGAATGGGGAGGCTGAGATCAGCTGGTAGATAGTAGTGAGGAAGACAGGCCAAATTGAATAGCGCGCGGCTCCGACTGACGTGCTGACGTCACACCGCTGATGCGTTTCACCAGCCAATAGCGCGTTTCACCAGCCATAGACTTGATAGACCCTATACCTTTGTCTTCCTTGCCTTGGCTTCCTCCCGCCCAAAAGATATAAGCCCTTCTTTGTCACACACACTACACCTTTGGGATTCAATAAATTCTCGGCAGGCCTGATATCACCACATTTACCTCTCTTACGCTTCATAAATTGCCCTTTATTTCCCCCTGGTATAGACAACCCTGGCCAGTTTGGATGGTGGACAGAAAACAGGTTTTCAGACGTTCACTCTCTACTAACCCCAGTTGGAATCAAAACCTTCGATGCCCTTCGTTCCTCTCACGAACTACCGCTGTGGGAACATTTTCGATATCTTCAACTCCATTATTTTATTCAGAGACTCCTTAGATCCCATTCAACACCTTACCTTCTTTCAGCTTTTGAAAGCATTTGTAGGTCGTGCCCACATTTCACAGGTATTATCTCCTATAAGGTAATTTACCGATGGTATTATACGCATGCACGCCTGGCATGAATAATTCCCCAATATTCACCAACCTGCTTTCGTGGATGCTCCCATCCGGGGTCGATGTCTCATATCTGGTGGTCCTGCCCCAGGGTAACTAGACTATGGATCCGGGTTTAAGCTTACTATGAGCAGAACGCAAGCTGGCAACGCACCTCTTTGTCGCAACTAAATTAACTATAGGGAAAGCATGGCGAACTTCTGCACTCAGTTTGGAAGCGGTAAAACATTGCATGAACAATATTATGGTTAATAAAAAGTTAACAGCTATACTTTCTGATTCCCACGACCAGTTTCTACAAGTCTGGCAACCCTGGATATCCTATGCTTACCCATCACACTTTGACCAAACACTATTGACGTTATGATGTTTTTAGAAACAATGCCCTCTGATCTTTATTTTCTCCTTACTTTCCTTTCCTTTCTCTCTACAACATTCTCACCCTTCTTCTCTTTAGCTGAAGAAGTCCTCCTTATACTATATCTCTCTCTACATCACAACAGACTGACAGCCTTACGGCTTAGCAGCTGTAAATGTATAATGATTCAGTGTCTCTCTGTAGAGTTTTGAGGCTTTGTCGCCTCTAACACTTTTGTTTTTACTCGTTATTGTTTTTTTACAGATTTGTTATACCTTTTTTTTTCCAAGGAACACTTGAACATTACCTTGCTTACAGTGGTTTAGCTTACCTATTGTATTATTTTACTCATTGTAATTTCTTTTCTCTCTACTTTGGATCTGAATCCTGTGTTATGTCTGATGTATTGTGGTTTTCCACTGTCTCCTTGTCAATGAGGTTCCTGGCCAAGGCACAATCCAAGATGGCAAATAATTTTCTTCTGTCTCTTTCCATATTAACACCGGGAATTGGGATGTACCATTGCCTATTGCCTAGTATATGTTGGCACATTTTAAGATACCTAGTACTATTCATCAAAACAATGTTCCCCCTTTATCCGCAGCCTTAATCACCAGATCTGTATTTGAACGTAGTGTGTGAAGTGCTGTCCTCTCATCAGAAGACAAATTGTCTGAAGGACAGTGATCCCACCTGAGTTTCCTAATTTTCGCCGGAATTGCACAAATGAACAGGATTTTAAGTAAGAAGCTGTGGTCCTAAGAGAGAATTCACTCAAGGGGGTATAACCAAAAATGGCTTAGTAAGGCTTATCATAGAGCAAAGGATAGAGAATCCCTTATCTTTCAACGTGGGGGGGGGGTTCAGGACCAGGGGCAGGAGCCCACGAGACTGAGCATACAATATACCCACAGGTAAATAAAGTTAGGAATATTTGCTCATCAGTGGGCAAATTTGTCTCTCGGGATCCTCAGTTGGTATACAGACGGGCCCGTTCCCTTAAGAGCCTCTTAGTACACAGTAACATTTTTTGGACTCCCCCACGATATATGGTGCGTGGAGGTATGGCCTGCTGTGGTAGCTGCAATTTTTGCCCCTATGTTATAGAGAGTGACTCATTACGGTTACTGACAGGGAGACGTCTCGTATACAGACAGAGGGCCAACTTAACACCATGGGGGTCATTTATGTCATTATGTGCTCTAGTAGCTCCTTTTACATGGGAAAGACCATTAGACCCATACGTAAGCAGTTTTTGAAGTAGACACATACCATCTGAAGGCCCCTGTAGCCAGACATGTATGTCTCAAATATGATAGGGATTCCCGTTGCCTTAAGTGTTGGGTCCTTGAAGTGGTCCCCAGGACAGAACGGGGGGACAACTTTGACCAGATTTTTCTCCAATGTGAGTCGTGTTGGATATGGGAGTTGGAGGCCACTAAATCTCTTGGCCTGAATGACAGCTTAAGTTTCGTCCCTTTTTGTGGATGATTCTCAGACAGGGGTGCATTCAGTGCCGCCGAGGCAACGATAGTGACTATTGTGTATTATTTTCAATACTTACATTTTTTTAAAAGTGTTTTTTTTTTTTTTTTTTTTTTTTCTCATGGAACTACATTTATCATGTACAATGTAGTTTCAGCACATGTATATACAATTTTTGTGGATGTCAACTGTATAAGATAGTATCCCCACTGCCATGTTGTGGTTTTCCTGCTAAGCTTAATATGTGGACTATACTATATTTTGTGCTGCTTAAATCTAATATTCCTCTAGGGGAGACTGAAATGTATTAAGGAAGTATTAGCAGTGACTTGCTCCATGTCTTCTGTACTCACCCCTCCCTTTCTTCTTTCACGTTGGGGAAGGAAGAGACTGTTATGATGTATGTGGAGGGGTGTGATATGCAAACAGGAAGCAGGAAGTGACACATATGGCCACATGTTGGCGTCCATTTAAAGCCTGGATACTCCATAGGGTGAGGGAAACTCATTGGCAACCAGCCTCCAACGCAGCCAACAGGGATCGGTAAAACCGGTCAGGCCAGCACTGCCCATCTCTGGACTACATGCTTTTGACCCATATATGGTTTTACATACTTTGAAAGACTGATGTTTTCAAAGACAAGGGAGGAACTTACCCTGGGATCCTGGACCTGTGGACTTGATCACAAGCTGATAAGAATGAATACATTTACCATTCTTGGGAAAGGACTATTACTTTCTGGAAAGGATTACCTCTTCACTTTTCTGTTCTATTTGGGGTGTGAGAGCGAGTCTTTATAGGGACTCTGATTGGTACAGTGAGAAGGAGGTCAAGGAGGACTGTTCAAGGTCAGTGAGAGGGAGGTCAAGGAGGATGTTCTTATGGTTCCAGTGAGCCATACATCACTTTATTGGATACTTATATTCATCACCATTCCACTTGCACACCTCGTCTTGACCACTGTTACCCAGTAATGCTCCCCCATTTCTTCACAGCTACCTTCCACTCTAATACAATCATCTACTTGTCCACAGTTTTTCCACTGCAGATCTGGAGAACCATTGATATCATCTCATAGCTTCCACTTTTGTGGTTTGACTTCATTCATCCTCCCTTTTTGAATATCAATTCAACCTTGCTTTATCACTTGGGTCACTCTTCATAGGTCATTTAGACCTGGGGATATCATCCCAGCTGTATTACAGCATTTTTACAACTCCTGCAACTTGGGTGGAATTGCACTACCTGTCTAGAGATGGTCCTTTTGTTTTTATAGCTTCATTTTTACAACTCCTGCAACTTGGGTGGAATTGCATTACCTGTCTAGAGATGGTCCTTTTGTTTTTAAAGCTTCAATGCTAATGTATGTATGATGTTTTTAATGTCTTTTTCTTAATCTTGACACCAATAAATCTTTTTTTGCTAATCATGTTGGTATGGTGAGTGAAGTTCCATAGATATGTGCTACCACAGGGTTGGTTGAGCTATTACAGGTTTTTATTTCAAGTTTGCCTAGAGCACTGCACCCCAGGCCCACCCAGCTGCGTGACAATAGCGAATTAATAGTTGCTATTGTCTTCCTGATTCTCTTCCCAGCCAATCAGAAAGTGGGTCTTAAGACCCAATTGGCCACCACGGGAAGGAGGAGAGAAGCCGCCGAGGGAAGGAGGAGCGAAGTGGCTGAGGACAAAAGCTGCCGTCATGGAGGAGGAGACACAGGAAGGAGCCAAAGCTGACAGATGGGGTAAGTGCGGGACAAGTGAGGGACCGACCGACCAGACCAACTGACCGACCGGGGAGGTGGCAACAGGTGTCTTGTTTGTTGCCCCCCAAAATATGCAGCACCAGCCGCCACTGCTAGGCATGCTTACCAAGTGTTGACTTTAAGCCAGTGTGTTTCCCTCTGCTGAATGCTCCAATGCTCTGTCGGCCATGTCGCAAAAACAACCCTCCTATATGTGTCCTCGCCATCTCTCCCTTAAATGCACCCTGACTGAGGCGTCCAGGCTGACCAGCTTCTTTAAAATCTACCTGTCTATTATTGATAGCATGGGTTCTACAAGAATTTAGTCACATATAAAAACATACAACCCTTATTAAATAAACAGTTTTGCACATTATTTACAGGGATCTATATTGTACTGCAATCACTGATTAGTAGTTGACTAGTAGTAGTAGTCAAAATTAAAATCTCAGCTATATAGTGTATTGCTTATGATCAGTCATATCTGACTTACAATAAAATTGATTGACATGAACACAAATGGGGTTACATAGTTACATAGTAGGTGAGGTTGAAAAAAGACACAAGTCCATCAAGTCCAACCTATGTGTGTAATTCTATGTCAGTATTACATATATCCCTGTATGTTGTGGTCGATCAGGTGCTTATCTAATTGTTTTTTTGAAACTATCAATGCCCCCCCGCTGAGACCACCGCCTGTGGAAGGGAATTCCACATCCTTGCCACTCATACAGTAAAGAACCCTCTACGTTCTAGAGAACTAGGCTGCAAGTTGACGGGAAGGACCTCCAAGGTGATATTATCTGAAATATTGCCTGTACCATGCGCAACACAAGAAAGGCAGGGGGTGATTAGAGAGCTGAATGCATGGCTAAAGACCTGGTGTAGGGAGGAGGGATTTGGGTTTCTAGAACACTGGGCTGACTTTTCATTGGGGTGCAACCTATATGCTAAAGACGGTTTGCACTTGAAAAAAAGGGGGTCTGCTGTGCTGGGGGAGAGGTTTATGGGAAGGCTGGAGGAGTATTTAAACTAGGATTGAGGGGGGAGGGTGAACTAGAATTACATCGGGCAGACAGGTCAGTTAGGGGTCAGACATTAATGGAAGGGGGGATGGGGATAGATGGGGGGAGGGTTATGGCAGGTGACAACAAATTTCCCATGTTGCAAACAGCCATTGGAAACTAAAGTGCCATTTGTACTACTAAAAATTATATGAAAAACACCAGAGCAAAATGTAATAATGCATTAAAGTGTTTGTACACCAATGCCAGGAGTCTGCCAAGCAAAATAGGTGAGTTGGAAGCTCTGGTGCATAAGGAGAGCTATGATGTAATCGGTATTGCTGAAACTTGGCTTCAATCCTTTACATGGCTGGGCTATTAATATTACTGGCTATGCACTCTTTCGGAGAGACAGGGTAAAAAGGAAAGGTGCGGGGGTCTGTCTCTATGTGAGAAGTGATCTCAAAGCAAGTGTGAAACAGGACCTGGTTGATGGAGAGTGTGATGAGTCTGAAGCATTATGGGTGGAACTGCATATAGATGGGCATAGTTCAAAGTTAATCATTGGAGTTTGTTATAGGCCACCCAATATTAGTGAGGAGGTGGAGACTTAACTCCTTGGAAAGGGCTGCAAGGGCTGGGACAGTGATAATCATGGGGGATTTTAACTACCCAAAAATTGACTGGAGTAATGGCACTGCTGGGACAGTTAAAGGGCAAAAATGTATAAACCTATTACAGGACAATTTTATGGTCCAGTTTATTGAGGCCCCAACTAGGAATGAAGCTCTGTTGGACCTGGTAATCTCAAACCATGCAGAGCTTATTACTAATGTCCAGATAAAGGAACACCTGGGTAGCAGTGATCATAACATGATTTCACTTGATGTTAGCTGTAAACAAGAAATACATACAGGAAAGATAAAAACACTTAACTTCAAAAGAGCAAATTTTCCAAGGATGAGGGCTGCTCTCCAGGATTTAGACTGGGAGGGAATATTTGCATTGATAAACACAGAACAGAAATGGGAATTCTTCAAAAAGACTGTTTGGGACCTCACTGCAAAGTATATTCCCACGGGCAATATGTTTAAAAGGCTAAAAACAAAACCTATGTGGCTCACGGCCAAAGTTAAAAAAGCTATAAACAATAAGAAAAGAGCTTTTAAAAAATATAAAAATGAAGGAACACTAGTGTTGTTTAAATGTTACAAAGAATTTAACAGAATATGTAAAAAGGAAATCAAGGATGCAAAAATTCAAAACGAACGACAGATTGCAAAAGATAGTAGGACAAACCCCAAAAAATTGTTCAAATATATTAATAGTAAAAAGGTCAGGTCTGAGCATGTAGGCCCTTTACAAAATAATCTAGAGTGGGTGGCTGGAGACAAAGAGAAGACAAATTTATTAAATATTTTCTTCAGCTCTGTGTATACAAAAGAGCATGGGGAAGCTCATGTCCATAATGGGGGTGGTAGTGACACCTCGAATGATCCACAATGGCTCAAAAGTGATATGGTCCAGAAATGTTTAGACAGAATAAAGGTGGATAAAGCACCTGGACCTGATGGCATCCACCCATGGATCCTAAAAGAATTGAGCTGTAATTTCAGAGCCATTGTATCTAATTTTTAGGGACTCATTAATGATGGGAATAGTACCACTGGATTGGCGCAGGACGAACGTGGTGCCTATATTTAAAAAGGGATCAAAGTCTTTACCAAGTAACTATAGACCTGTTAGTTTAACTTCTATAGTCGGGAAGATACTGGAGCGTTTAATAAAAGACCACATAGAGTTCTTGCTGGAAAAAAACATTTTAAGCAACGGACAGCATGGATTCATGCAAGACAGAAGTTGTCAGACAAACCTGATTTCTTTTTAAGAAGAGTTAAAACCTTGGACAGAGGGGTGGCTGTGGTATACTTGGATTTTTCAAAAGCGTTCGACACAGTTCCCCACATGCGGCTCATGTGTAAGGTAAAGTAGGGCGGCACAGTGGTGTAGTGGTTAGCACTGTCGCCTAGCAGTAAGAAGGGTCGCTGGTTCGAATCCCAACCACGACACTACCTGCCTGGAGTTTGCATGTTCTCCCTGTGCCTGCGTGGGTTTCCTCCGGGTACTCCAGTTTCCTCCCACACTCCATAGACATGCTGGTAGGTTAATTGGATCCTGTCTAAATTGTCCCTAGTATGTATGAATGTGAGTTAGGGACCTTAGATTGTGAGCTCCTTGAGGGTAGGGACTGATGTGAATGTACAATGTATATGTAAAGCGCTGCGTAAATTGACGGCGCTATATAATTACCTGAAATAAAATAAAAAATAAATAAGTCTACAGGCTTGGAAATATCAGTTTCTAAATGGATAGAAAACTGGCTAAAAGACAGAATTCAGAGAGTAGTGGTTAATGATTCTTACTCTGAAAGGTCTAAGGTTATCAGTGGTGTACCCCAAGGTTCAGTGCTGGGACCCTTACTTTTAATATCTTTATAAATGATATTGGGTCTGGGATCAAAAGTAGCATTTCTGTCTTTGCAGATGACACCAAGCTATGCAGTGGAATAACGTCCTTACAGGATGTCTCCAATTTACAAGCCAACCTCAATGCACTGTCTAAGAATATGCATGCATCATACATACTAGGAGGAGTACAACTGGGGGAATCCGTGGTGGAGAAGGATCTGGGGGTTTTGGTAGATCATAAGCTTAATAATAGCATGCAGTGCCAAGCTGCGGTTTCCAAATCGAGCAAAGTCCTTTCTTGTATTAAGAGAGGTATGGACTCCAGAGAGAGAGATATAATTTTGCCCCTGTTCAAATCATTAGTAAGACCTCATCTGGAATATGCAGTTCAGTTTTGGGCACCAGTTCTCAAAAAGGATATCGGGGAACTGGAGAAAGTTCAGAGAAGGGCAACCAAACTGATAAGAGGCATGGAGGAGCTCAGCTATGAGGAAAGATTAGATGAACTGAATTTATTCACTCTTGAGAAGAGGAGAATAAGGGGGGATATGATCAACATGTTCAAATATATAAGGGTTCCATATCGTGAACTTGGTGTTGAGTTATTCTCTTTACGGTCAACCCAGAGGACACAGGGGCACTCTTTACGTCTAGAGGAAAAGAGATTTCTTCTCCAAATACGCAAAGGTTTCTTCACAATAAGAGCTGTGAAAATGTGGAATAGACTCCCTCCAGAGGTGGTTCTGGCCAGCTCAGTAGATTGCTTTAAGAAAGGCCTGGATACTTTCCTAAATGTACATAATATAACTGGATACTAACATTTATAGGTAAAGTTGATCCAGGGAAAATCTGATTGCCTCTTGGGGGATCAGGAAGGAATTTTTCCCCTGCTGTAACAAATTGGAGCATGCTCTGCTGGTGTTTATTGCCTTTCTCTGGATCAACTGAGGGTATAAAATTGGGTATATTGGATTGTACGATATTTTTTATTTTATTTATTTATTGTTTTTACAGTTGAACTGGATAGACTTGTGTCTTTTTTCAACCTGACTAACTATGTAACTATGTAACTCTGTAACGTAGTGTAAGGTTAAACCTCTTTTCACTAGTGGCCACGTGTCTTGTTAAACTCCCTTCCGCGAAAAAGTTTTATCCCTATTGTGGGGTCACCAGTACAGTATTTGTAAATTGAAAACATATCCCCTCTCAAGCGTCTCTTCTCCAGAGAGAAAAAAATCAGGGCTCACAACCTTTCTTCATAACTAATATCCTTCAGATCCTTTATTAGCTTTATTGCCCTTTTTTAAACTCGCTCCAATTTCAGTACATCCTTCCTGAGGACTGGTGTCCAGAACTGAACAGCATACTCCAGGTGCTGCCGGACCAGAGTTCTGTAGAGTGGGAGAATTATCGCTTTATCCCTGGGGTTAATCCATTTTTAATGCATGCCAATATTGTGTTTGCTTTGTTAGCAGCAGCTGAACCTATCATCTACTAGGACGCCCAGGTCCTTTTCCATTCTAGATTCCCCCAGAAGTTCTCCCCCTAGTGTATAGATTGCATTCATATTTTTGCCACCCAAATGCACTTATTTACATTTATCTACATTAAACCTAATTTTCCATGTAGTTGCCCACCCCATTCATTTGTTCAGATCTTTTTGCAAGGTTTCCACATCCTGCGGAGAAGTTATTGCCCTGATTAGCTTAGTATCGTCCTCAAATACAGAGCTGGAACTGTTTACCCCATCCTCCAGGTCGTTTATGAACAAATTAAATAGAATTGGTCCCAGCACAGAACCCTGAGGGACCCCACTAGCCACCCCTGACCATTCTGAGTATTCCCCATTTATCCAATATATATATTAACCACTTCCCTACCCGCCCATAGTCATATGACGTCCACAGATGGGATCTCCCATCCTGGGTGGGCGTCATATGACGTCCTGGGATTCCCGGCCGCCTAGGGGGCGCGCGCGCGCGCCCGCCGCGTTGCTCGGGACCCGGTGCGTGTGCCCGGCGGCCGCGATGTCCGCCGGGCACCCACGATTGCCCGTTAACCGGGCCGGCATGTGGATCTGTGTGTGTAAACACACAGATCCACAGCCTGTCAGATCTGAGGAGAGCGATCTGTGTTCCCAGAACGGAGGAACACTCCTCCCCTTGAGCGTCCCCTCCCCCTTCAGTTAGTAATCACTCCCTAGAAAACATTTTAACCCCTCCCCGCCCCCTAGTGGTTAACCCCTTCACTGCCTGTCACATTTACACAGTAATCAATGCAATTGTATAGCATTGATCGCTGTATAAATGTGAATGGTCCCAAAAATGTGTCAAAAGTGTCCGATGTGTCCGCCATAATGTCGCAGTCACGAAAAAAAATCGCGATCGCCGCTAAAAAAAAATAAATTTTTTTTTTTTACAATGCCATAAATCTATCCCCTATTTTGTAGACGCTATAACTTTTGCGCAAACCAATCAATATACGCTTATTGCGATTTTTTTTTACCAAAAATATGTAGAAGAATACGTATCGGCCGAAACTGAGGAAAAAAAAAAAATTGGGATATTTATTATAGCAAAAAGTAAAAAATATTGTGTTTTTTTTCAAAATTGTCGCTCTTCTTTTGTTTATAGCGCAAAAAATAAAAACCGCAGAGGCGATCAAATACCACCAAAAGAAAGCTCTATTTGTGGTGAAAAAAGGACGTCAATTTTTTTTGGGTACAACGTCGCACGACCGCGCAATTGACGTTTAAAGTGCGACAGCGCTGAAAACTAAAATTTGGCCGGGAAGGAAGGGGGTGAAATTGCCCTGTATTGAACCGGTTAATATGCAATCTTCCCCCATTCTGTTGCTTGGTGTGACACTAGTGTGTGGATTGAGTCATTCCAAATGTTGAAATTGCTAATTTAGAAAATATCTTTCCTCTCGTTTTATTATTCAGAAGAAAGGTAAAAATTTGGGAGATACCTAGAAGAGTATATCTTCTCTGCAATCTTCCCCCATTCTGTTGCTTGGTGTGACACTCGTGTGTGGATTGAGCCATTCCAAATGTTGAAATTGCTAATTTAGAAAATATCTTTCCTCTTGTTTTATTATTCGGAAGAAAGGTAAAAATTTGGGAGATACCTAGCAGAGTATATCTTCTAGGGCACAAATTTGAAAATATTTTAATCTCCTTTGGTAGACACCACACAGGCTTTGTCCACTAAGTCTCAAACTATGGGCATCGGTAGGAATAACTATTGTGTAGTAGGTTGTGGCATGAAACAGAGACTGCATATGTAATAGACAATTATGACTTCACCATATATATATATTAAAAATAAGTATATCTCTAAGTAAATGTATAGGAAACATATTTCTGTTTAAATCAAACTGGTCATAGACATCACAAAATGTGATGCTTTTTTATAGTAGATTTTTACTTCTAGTTTAAATGTTTGATTACATATTGGTGTTTTTAACTTTATTTAAAATATTTGTGTACTATTTGTCACTTTTTAAATATTATCTTTAAGGGTAATTGTGCCCATTTTGAGTAGACAAAACATTAAACACTAACAAGGAACCAAATTTCCTTCAGATGTTATTCAAACTGAGGAAATAAAATTTGTATGTAAAGGTTATTTGCAGTAAGAGAAATGGTCAGTAATTCAGTATATGGTCTTGTCTCTTAAGAGTATTGCTATCAGTGTGAACACAGACTGCACACTTCCTCTTGGAATTCCCAGTGACATCGCCTCTCCTGTGGACAGGTGAGGTGGAAAAAAAAAATCTGTGATCTGTGCAGATTGTCTATTATAATGTGTTTAATTGTAATATTTCTTTCATCACATTTTAAGTATAATGTTAATATTTAGAAAATTTAGCATAATTCTCATCCTTCCAGTTATGCATCAGAGACCTCAGGGCTGAGTGATGGTTGTGAAGGCCAATCAGCAGGAGAGCGTGGTGCTAATTCGCCTGTAAAGAAGACACCTGGCAAACTTCTCAAACGTAAAGCAAGATCCAGACTTCGTATTATCAACGTAAGTTTTTACCTGATTGGGTTTATTTTACAAACAGGAGAAGTGCATTGTATATAGAGAATAGTAAAAATCTAATAGCATTAAGGTAATTTGATTTTCTCAGTAGTCACATTCATTGAAACTGGTAATAGATTACATTGTATGACTGCCTGACAACATACTGTCTAGTCACAACAGAGAATAAAACTCTTACAAAAAGTTATCATTCAGGAATGGTGCAAAGCACAGTCCGGGATTTCTGCTGTGCTGCTGTCAACTTCCATAGCCCCAGGAGTTTCCTAAACCTCTCTATACAGCCACAGTTCTTTGCTACCTGTGACGATTTTTCTTGGACAATGTGTGTGAGATGTGCAGAATTTTGTTCACTGTCAAAAACTGTATACTGTTAAGTAACAAACTTAAGTTTTAATTTTTCAATGCCTTGGGTTGCACTGCTTGGTCTTGCCTGAAAACAATCCAATATGTAACAGATGGGGAAATGCCATGGCCATATTATCAACAGAGAAGGTGTCATACCAAGTCCACCTGGAAGTTATGACAAGTGTTCCAAGACCAGTTAGGAACTGACAGGCAATGAAGAAAAATCAAGGACAGCAAGTCCAGCCAGGATACATGATAGTGCTGAAGAACATTCAGCACTAGATCCTGCTGAATTGATCGAACTTTGAACAATTGGAGTTGCTAGGACCACCCTGATCAACATACTTCTACAGTCACTGTTTGGGTACTCAGGCAGCCCTGCAAGCAATAGCTGGCAGGGGAGACCCCCCCATCCACTTTTTAGCATGGGTGGAAGAATCTATTGTTTTCTCTTGTTGAACCTGTGATTTTCCAAAACTCAATTCAACACTACACACCCTTACTATAACAGTTTCTGGTAAAATGTAAGGTTTTCTTCCAAATGCACTGGTTTGAAGCCTTCACAAAATAATGTGTATAGATGGTATTTAAAACAAAGGAAAGTGTTACTAATGCACTCAATTTGCAAAAAGAAAAATACATTGTAGAATGTTTTAGATTCTCGAGTTCTTATTTGGAAAAAATATTTTTTCCCAACATGATTTTAAATAAAGCTACGGTAATTAAAATGTTTATAATTACATAGTTACATAGTTACATAGTTAGTAAGGTTGAATAAAGACACCAGTCCATCCAGTTCAACCTGAGTGAGTGTGGGTCTACAACCCTGACCCTTGTCCCTAACCCTGAACATCGCACACTCACATCAATCCCTACCCTCAATCCAAGGTCCCCATTCATATACTAGGGCCAATTTTGGACAGAAGCCAATTAACCTACCAGCATGTCTTTGGAGTGTGGGAGGAAACCGGAGTACCCGGAGGAAACCCACGCAGGCACAGGGAGAACATGCAAACTCCAGGCAGGTAGTGTCGTGGTTGGGATTCGAACCAGCGACCCTTTTTTACTGCTAGGCGAGAGTGCTAACCACTGCACCACTGTGCCGCAATGAGCTGCTATGGAATGCTTTTCATGACCTTATAGGTACAGTACCTACAGAATATATTTCTAGATAAAAACATTAACGTCATTATAGCAAATCATTAACTACATTAAAACACTGTTAATTTAGGCCATATTACTTTCAACACAATAGTATTATGCTTTCTAATTTTTTTAACTGATTTTTTCCAACTCTCAAGTCTATATTTTTTATTGCTTAATAGTGGCATTCTGAACTAATGTGTATATGTTTCTTTTTAACATCCACTGGGTAAATGTATCAAAGTTCTTGATTGAAAAACTTTTCTCAGTTATTTTCCATCATCATTGTAACTTAATTTGCATTCCATGGCTTTTGCAGTCCAGCTTGTTTTGGCTTTTTGTATCCCATCCTCTCTTCATGTGTCCCCTCCAGCCAACTCACCACCCTGATGTATTTTGCAAAAGTTTCACTTGTCCGTGTCAGTGCCTGAAGCTAAGGAAGTTGGGGGTAGTGAGAGCAGTATTTTTATAGACATTGCATCTCCACAGGTCTACTTCACTGCTTTAATACTCTAACACAAGGATAATATGCAACATCTATCAAGGTCATGCAGTTTAGGAATGCTCTGTTTGCACATACATTTGGTTCTTATGTACAGTGTCTCCATTGCCTTTTGCTGCTATTCTACTATTCATGCACAACCTCCACCAATGTGTATTTTGCTGCATATATGTGCAAATTATAAATAAACTTGATTACTTGCATTCGTTCACTGGTCCATCCATTATAATTTGTGCTTTTCTGTGAAACACTCCCACTGGAGGTTCATATGCTGATGCTCTGCATCTTAATACTGCTGTGTTTGTTCAGGTGGCTCCTGAAACAAGAATATACTATGTAGGTGCTATAGGTTATGTAAGCACCCCAGACTCCAGGGAAGCTAATGATAAATGTTTCCATTTGTTTAGTTTGATATGCATATTGATAGCAGAAAATATAACAAGCTCAGAGTATAATTTTGTGAATCCTTCTGCCATGCTAAAGAAGAGGAGTGAATAAAAAATTATTGAAGCATCTATTTTATGAGCAGCATAACCAACATTTTCTATTTGGTGGCTTAGTACAAGATTTCACGATATTTTTAAAAAATGTAATCTTCAGGATTTTAAAACTAATAAAAAACCCAACTGCAATGGTTTCATATTCTTTCATATGCTTTTCTCATATCAATTCAGCTTGTAAATGCAACTAACATTTTATAGCAAAATTACACACATAACAACGTCATTTGTGCCTCCAATGGAAACTGTTTTGAATGTAAAAACCTTAAATTATGCTACAGTAAACTTTTTCTTTTATTGATAACAATAATTGTTTTGATCTTCTTTTTGTATAGATCTCAGATAAGAGTGATCGAGTTGTAGAGTGTCAGCTGCAAACCTACAATGGAAAGATGGTTACATTCAAGTTCGATCTAGATGGAGACAACCCAGAGGATATTGCAGCAGTCATGGTAAGTGGTGCGTTGTGATATTTTTGGTGAAAACTGATTTGAAATGAGGCATATGAAAGTATTCTGGCTTGCACTCATTATGTTACGCAAATATGATTGTTATTAAGCTTATCCCGTAAGGCAGAGAGCAAAGTACGGTAACCCAAAGTAATCAGCCAGAATTCATCTTTCTTGGATCAGCTTACGTAACCGAGGAATTTGGTTTATTGTTATGAGATTATGCACATCACCTTTGCTTTTTTTTAGTGTCTTATTAAATAAGCCTGCAAGTTTGCACTGCTGTCATACTGTGGTAGCACTGTAAAGAGACGGTGCAGGTTTTCAAAAGCATAGATATAGTACAGGTTGCTCTCTCTCTGCTACTGTCACCAATACCCTAATTGGCAATTAGGATGGGGATGGGGTGGGGGGGGGTGGGGGGGCATTGGTTGTTTGGGGGCAGGGAGGATCCCTTTGGTTTCTCCTCCTACACCACAATTCCTGCATGATATATGCATACTCTCCTCCATTAGGGTTCCTGGTGTAAACAGCAAATCAGAGACACCTAGAAATGTCGGAGCTGTGGAGGATATGTTTAAAAGATCTTCATAATGTGCTCATTCATATCAATGTGTGCTAATGTATTCAAATTAAACTTTTTGTAAGGATTGTAACTATGTGTTTGTTCACGATGCCAGAAGTCTGCCAAGCAAAATAGGTAAGTTGGAAGCTTTGGTGCATGAAGAGAACTATGATTGAATTGGTATTGCTGAATCTTGGCTTCATTATTCACATGACTGGGCTATTAATATTCCTGGATATGCTCTCTTTCAGAGAGACAGGGTAAAAGGCAAAGGTTGTGGTGTTTGTCTCTCGTTGAGAAGTGATTTTAAAGCGAGTGTGAAAGAGAACCTAGTTGATGGAGTCTGAAGCGTTATGGGTGAATCTGCACATCAGTGTGTGTACTACAAAGGAAATCACTGGAGTTTGTTTTAGGCCACCCAGGGTTAATGAGGAGTTGGAGACTCATTTTACAGACAGAAAGGGCTGCAAGGGCTGGGACAGTGTTAATAATGGGGGATTTTAACTACCCGGAAATTGACTGTAGTAATGGCATTGCAGAAACAGTTATAGGGCAAAAATCTATAACCCTATTACAAGACAATTTTATGGTACAATTCATAGAGGCCCCGACTAGGAATGATGCTCCACTGGACCTGGTGTTCTCAGACCATGCAGAGCAAATTACTAATGTTCATATAAAAGAACATCTGGGTAGCAGTGACCATAACATGATTTCATTTAATCAGGTGGTGTACTGAAGAACACGCCCTCCTCAAAGTGGAAGCCAGGTGCAGGCTCAGCACGAGCAATATTGAAGAAATGGATTCTGGACATCCGCACTCTGATAAAAGCCTTTATTGTAATGAATAGTCAACGTTTATGTGACAACAAAAGCAGGACAAACTCTGACGCATTTCACAATATCATTGTTGCTTAGTCATAGCTATGACTAAGCAACAATGATGTTGTGAAACACGTCAGCTGTTTGTCCTGCTTCTGTTGTCACATAAACGTTGACTATTCATTACAATAAGAGTGCGGCTGTCTAGAATCCATTTCTTCAATATGATTTCATTTAATGTTAGCTTTAAACAACAAGCACATATTGAAAAGATAAAAACTTTACTGTAAAGCCTCGTACACGCGATCAGATTTTCAGATGACCGAACATCCGTTTTTTGTTGCATGCTAGTCTCATGTCAAAAGTAAAGAGGTTATACGCCATATGAAAATTCTCGCACGACAGAATTAAACTTCATAAGTGACAAAATGTGTTGACTTTTGTATGTATTCTTTAGTTTCTGAGCATGCGTAGTGATCCACTTACGATTTTGTTCGTACAAAAACCGTGCTAATTAAACGAAAATCAGACGTTGAGTTCACATTCGACAAAAATTTTATAGCCTGCACATCCAGCTTTTGTCTGAAGAAAAACCGTAATCGGCTGTCGAAAGCAGCATACTAACGATCCGAAAACTGGTAGATCGGTCGCCGGACTAAATTTTACTTCCGATTTTTGGATCGCGTGTACGGGCGTTAAGAGAGTAAATTTTCCAAGGATGAGGGCTGCTCTCCAAGACTTAGACTGGGAGGGAATATTGTCATCATTGAACATAGAACAGAAATGGGAATTCTTCAAAAAGACTGTATGCGAACACACTGCAAAATATATTACATTTGTCATATATGGCAAGGTCAAAAAGTTTAAAAGGCTAAAAGTAAAACTATGTGGCCCACGGTCAAAGTGAAAAAAAAACATAAATAATAGTAAAAGAGCTTTTAAAAAACATAAGAATGATGGAACACTATTATTGTTTAAATGTTACAAAGAATATAACAGAATATGTAAAATGGAGATCAAGGGCACAAAAACAGAACAACAGATTGCAAAAGATAGTAGGACAAACCCCCAAAAATTCTTCAAATATATATTAATAGTAAAAAGGTCAGGTCTCAGCATGTAGGCCCCTTACAAAATAATCTAGAGTGGGTGACTGGGGACAAAGAGAGGAGAAAGAGAAGGTAAATCTATTAAATACCTGGGGGAGCTCATAACCAAAATCGGGGTGGTACTGACAAAGAACCAATGATCCTCAATGGCTATATATGTACAGGCAAGCCCCATGTTACAAACAAGATAGGGTCTGTAGGTTTGTTCTTAAGTTGAATTTGTATGTAAGTTGGATCAGGTACATTTTAAGTGTAGCTCCAGTCAAAAAAAATAATTTTTACGTTTTTTTGCATAGCATAGGGAAAGGTTAACACCCCTGTAACATTTGTTTTGCTGTATGTGCCCTCGTTCAGAAGATGTCACCCCACTTTCTGTGTAACAATTGGATTTTGAAAAATTTGGGTTGTGAAAACAAAAATTGTCATAAACCTTCAGCGAAGACACCTTTCCCATGATAACTCTTATGCCCCGTACACACGGTCAGATTTTCCGATGGAAAATGTCCGATCGGAGCGTGTTTTCGGAAATTCCGACCGTGTGTGGGCGCCATCGGACATTTTCCATCGGATTTTCCGACACACAAAGTTGGAGAGCAGGAGATAAAATTTTCCGACAACAAATTCCGACCGTGTGTGGCCTGTTCTGACGCACAAAGTGCCACGCATGCTCAGAAGAAATTCCGAGATGGGACAGCTCGTTCTGGTAAACTTAGCGTTCGCAATGGATACAGCACTTTCGTCACGCTGCAATGTTCAAAATGGTTTAATACAGTGCTCTCTCTTCTTCTTTATAATGTGACAAGAATTAAGTAGTTTTGATGCTCATATTCACACACACTTCTCACAAACTTCTTTTGTTACTATTTATCGGGATTCCCTCAATATATTTTGATTTCTCACATCTGACAACATATTTTTGTATATTTATTTTTTTTTGCCTTTAATGTAGAATCTTTTTTTGTGTTTCTCTTTTTTTTTTTTTTTTTTGGTGATTTTGATTTGTACTCCCGAAAATGTTTGTGTTTTTTGTGACAAGTTCCCACAACACCATTGATATATTGTTCTATTTAATCTGTATGAGATTGTTTGGTGTTGTTGTCCCTTGTTAATTTCACAAATTTTTGTTAGAAATGTACCTGAATCGTCACCAACAAACTGTCCTTTTTGGATGAAAACACACACAGCAGAGTAGAATTTACCTAAAAAAATTTTATTAAGGGGTCACAACTATAAAAAAACAAAGAGGGAGGCAACGCTGGAGAAACTGCAGAAGTGGGCGAAGCCTTGGACCCCCAGGGCAGACATCAATTATTTAAAAGCAAAATTGGTGGCCTGAGGAGTCCATATCTAAGGGAGGGAAGTCTGGTCCAGAAGTCCCAGAGATCCGGAAAGCAGCAGATGACATCTGTGTCCCCAGGCTGTGGTCATACGAGAGACTGCAGCTTTTGTCAGACCAGACTGAACCCAGGCAATCACTCTTTGGTCTTCCTTCCACGCTTCCTTACAGGCTTTGGCTGTGGTGGTGGAGTTGTGGCAGCAGGAGGAGGAGGAGGAGGAGGATCGTCGATCTCAATGACATCCGTCTTGGTTGTTAGTTCCCCACTCTCCCCCTTACGTAGGACTTTATAAATCAGGTCCTCAGAGAGCTTGCGTTGGCCCTCCTGCATGCCCTGCAATTTGGTGGCAGCCATGCAGGCAAAGGCCTCTGCAGGACTGGGGAAGGCTCTGAGGGACGCAGAAGCCTCCTGGATCAGCCTGTATGCTGAATCCTGCACAGGACTGGGAGTGGCCTTCCTGGCCCTTTTGTATGGCAGGTGGAGGGGAGGAACCTCCTCCTGACTGCCACATTCCACAGCCTCCTCCTGGCTGAGGACTTCCTGTGAATGAAAAAGGGACATAGTTTTAGTATTTTTTCCATCAATCACACACAATTTTCACCTCGTGACTGCTGCAAATTGAATGTTAACAAATATAACAGACTATCCTTCTGAGCCCAGCAGTTTTCATTCTTGTCCCAATTTTGGGTGCCCACTACTGTCTATTGATATGTAAAACACTTTCAATTAATGATCAATAATAACATCTAGTAAACATCATTTATTTATTGTCCTGAAATCTGTAGAACTATGCTATACCTGACTCCAGCTGGGCTCCTCCACTTCTTCCTGGCTGGAAGGCCCAGGTTGGACATCGGAAGCCTCAGCTGGGATGGAAGGAAGAGTGCCTGCTGATATAGGGGGTCAGCGAAGCCAACAAACGGTGAAACACGGGGTCCGTCATCCTGAGAAAGTTCCTGAAATCACCAGGATTATTCTCACGGATCTCACAAAGCAAAGGCATATGACAGAACTGGTCACGCTGAAGCAACCAATTCTTGGTTCATGAACTCCTCCCCACCCTGTTCATGGACTGGACTTGTGTCAAGGTCAGGACCCCAACACCAAGCCCCCGCACAGCACGAACTGTACGAGGAGTACGCATACGAAACATGGCTAGAAAACGGTCGGCTGCTCAGAACGAAGTAACAGAACGCACTGAAGAACAGCAAGGCCTGTGAAGAGCGACCTGAAAACCAGTAACGAACGAACAAGAATACAATAACTACCTAAAGTCACGCGGAATTTGCTGCACGCACTGAAGAGCAAATACAAACCCACAAGCACAAACTGAACGGCAGAAAACGATCTGAAAGCCACGAGTCTGAAAAAGCGCGAATCGTCTCTCACCAAACTTTTACTAACACGAGATTAGCAAAAGGAGCCCAAAGGGTGCCGCGCTTGGTTCTGAACCGGCCTTTTCTAGTCTCGTCGTACGTGGTGTACGTGACCGCGTGGTTGTCGATCGGAAATTCCGACAACTTTGTGCGACCGTGTGTAGGCAAAACAAGTTTGAGCCAACATCCGTCGGAAAAAATCCTAGGATTTTGTTGTCAGAATGTCCGAACCAAGTCTGACCGTGTGTACGCCCTATTACAGGAGTGAATTTCCTTCCTAGGGGAAGATTTCCTCTCACTTCCTGTTGTCTCCCTTCGTTTGTAAGTATGAGTCATTTGTAAGTTGGATGTTTGTAACTCGGGGACTGCCTGTATATTGTCCAGAAATTTTTAGACAGAATAAAGGTGAAAAGAACCCAGACCAGATTACATACATCTATGTATCCTAAAAGAATTATGCTCTGTCATTTCAAAGCCATTGTTTCTACATTTTTGGGGGACTCTTTATTGAAGAGTTTAATAAAAGACCACATAGATGAGTTATTGCTGGAAAAAAAAAATATTTTAAGCAACAGACAGCATGGATTCATGAAAGACAGAATTTGTCAGACAAATCTGATTTAGGAGGTAAGTAAAACCTTATACAGAGGGGTGGCTGTGGACATGGTATACTTGGATTTTGCAAAAGCAGTGTAAAGTAAAGTCTACATGCTTCGAAAAGTTTGTAATTGGATAGAAAACTGGCTAAGAGGCCATGTTCAGAGAGTAGTGGTTAATGATTCATACTCTGAATGGTCTAGGGTTGTTAGTGGTGTACCCCAAGGTTCAGTATTTCTTTTACTTTTTACAGTGTTTACCCTTACTTTTTAATATATTTATAAATGATATAGGGTCTGGGATTAAAAGTACTAAGGTTGGCACCGATACCGAGCATTTGCCCGAGTACTTGTACTTGGGCAAATGCTCCCGATGCTTCACCCTCTACCTAGACAGTCAGCAGTGATCGGTGCGTGGGGGAGTTACAAGCTTCTTCCCCAGCGGCTTTCAGCTGCTTTAGTGAAATTTATACAGTGGTGATTGGTGCTTGTAACTCTCCCACACACGATCACCGCTGACTGTCACAGCATCCTCCTCCATGCCGTTCTGCTGTCTCCCTCCGTTCTAACTCCATGCCCCCTCCGTTCTGCTGTCCCTCTCCGTTCTACTTCTGTCCCCCTCCGTTCTGCTGTCCCCCTCTGTTCTGCTTCTGTCCCCCTCCATTCTGCTGTCCCCCTTCGTTCTGCTTCTGTCCCCCTCCGTTCTGCTGTCCCCCACCGTTCTGCTGTCCCACTCCGTTCTGCTTCTGTCCCCCTCTGTTCTGCTTCTGTCCCCCTCTGTTCTGCTGTCCCCCTCTGTTCTGCTTCTGTCCCCCACCGTTCTGCTTCTGTCCCTCTCCGTTCTGCTGCCCCCCTTTGTTCTGCTGTCCCTCTCCATGTACACTTCATTTTTCGTATGGACAGAGTCAGCTGACTCTGTCCATTGACATAACTGAAACATTGTAACCTCTTGTGATTACGATGTCTCAGTTTATGAATGGAGAGTATCCGCTGTCTTCTCTCCATTCATTTTCAGTGCAGCTAAGGCTGCAGAGAAAGGGACTAGGAAATCTCATTCCTTGATCTCTTTCTCTGTCTCAAGGGGGAGATATCAGGGGTCTGTTAAGACCACAGACCCCTGATATCTCAACAAAGCCCCCCAACAGGGCTGATTAAAAAAAAAAAAACACAAAGTATTGCAATAAATAATAAAAAAAAGTTATTGTATCAGTATCGGCGAGTACTTGAAAAAAAGTATCGGTACTTGCACTCGGTCCTAAAAAAGTGGTATCGGGACAACCCTAAAAAGTACCATTTTAGTCTTTGCAGATGACACCAAGCTATGCAGTGGAATACCATCCTTACAGGATGTCTCCAATTTACAAGCCAACCTCATTGCACTATTTAATTGGGCAACTATGTGGCCAATTAGGTTTAATCTTGAGAAATGTAAAGTTATGCACTTGGGGGCTAAGAGTATGCATTCATCATACATACTAGTAAAACTGGGGGAATCAATGGTGGAGAAGGATCTGGGTGTTCTGGTAGGTCATAAACCTAATAATGGCATGCAATGCCAAGCTACGGTTTCCAAAGCAAGCAAAATCCTTTCTTCTATTAAGAGAGATATGGAATCCAGAGAGAGGGAGAGAGATATCATTTTGCCCCTGTACAAATCATTAGTAAGACCCATCTGGAATATGCAGTTCAGTTTTGGGCACCAGTTCACAAAAAATGATATCAAGGAACTGGAAAAAGTGCAAAGAGCAACCAAACTGATAAGAGGCATGGAGGAGCTCAGTTATGAAGAAAGATTAGAGGAACTGAATTTATTATCTTTTGAGAAGAGGAGATTAGGGGGATTAGATCAACATGTATAAATACATAAGTGGTCCATACAGTGAACTTGGTGTTGAGCTATTCATTTTAAGTCATCACAGAGGACAAGAGGTCACACTTTACATCTGGAGGAAAAGAGACTTAATCTCCAAATACGGAAAGGTTTCTTTACAGTAAGAGCTGTGAAAATGTAGAATACACTCCCTCAACAGCTGGTTCTGTCCAGCTCAGTAGATTGCTGTAAAAAAGGCCTGGACTCTCTACTAACTGGATACAACTGGATACTAACATTTATAGTTAAAGATGATCCAGGGAATGTTCGATCACCTTTTGGGGATCAGGAAGGAATTTTTTCCCCTGCTTGAGCAAATTGGTTCATGCTTTGCTGGTTATTTTTGCCTTCCTCTGGATTAACTGTGGAAATTGGATTGTGTAAATAGGATTTTATATTTTCCCCCCTTTTTATTGAACTAGATGAACTTGTGTCTTTTTTCAATTAGACTAACTATGTAACTATCTTACTGACTAAGCATTGGTAAAGAGATGTGAAACGTGTCACGTATTTATCTTTGACTCCATATGCTGTTTGTACTGCTTTCCATTCAATAAAGACATCAACTTGGAGTGCGGCTACCCGGATCTTTTTTTTGTTTGCTTGTATCTTGCATACAGAGCCAGCACCCACCTAGTGCAGGGGAAGTGAATTCTTTGGACTGCCACCTGGAGCGGTATATTACCTATAACTATGTAACTATTTATGTACTGTATGCTTACAGAGTTAGCAATGTGTGTTCATTATAAATGCAGGCTCTACTTTTTGCTTAGTAGCGCTGAACAACGCTATGTCTTTCTGACTTTCTTTAGCAACGCAGTAGTTGTGTTTGACAAAATTCTTATTTTCCCCAGGTGAACAGTGAGTTTATTATGCAGTCAGAAAGAGAAAGCTTTACGAACAGGATTAAGGACATCATCCACCGTGTGGAGGCTTTGCTAAAGAAAGATGCTAGTGGAGACAGAGAAGATGAGGCGGATGGTTTAGTTACCATGGAAAGCACGTTTCCTCCCAATTTTCAGGTTTGTAGCATAGATCTTCATGATCCTATATTAAGGATAGAGACAAATTAAAGGGCAGTTATCAATATAAAAGGGAAAGGTCAGAACCTCTGTTAGTTTGTGTTGTTGTTTGTGTCTCTGTTGGGCAGTTTGCTGTGATTCCCATTGTGGTAAATAAGGTGGCTCTCTACAACAGAAACAAGATGGCAAATCTCTTTGTTTTTTGGAGTGCTAATGTGTTTCTGTTGGGGTGCTTAACCCCACTTACTAATTCCTTAAATTAGCATAAACTGCTTTCTTGTAGCAACAAAATTGTTTGGATGCTATTTCCAACAACTTCATTTAGCTTGAAGTAGAAATGATGAAGGATTGGACCAGGCAGAAGTTTCAAAACAGCATGCTTTTAATAAAAAACGGCTGCAGCTGGGATCAAGTACAGACTTGTTCAAATAAAGAGGCTCGTAGGCCATTTCTATAATGAAGTTTCACTATAGAAATACATGTGATACAACATGATTGGTTGTTAAGATATTTGTCAATGTAATTAACATTAAAAAAACAGCAGAATGTCTGGACCTGCAGACCATAAGGCTACAGTCACACCTGCGGTGCCAATTGTAACAGCAGTTCCTGCTGTGGCTCTCAGCGGCTACGTGTGGCCGCCCGCCCCATTTACTATGACAGGTCACCAGTAGCTGCAGTTATTCATGGCTCTCTGCACAGCCAGCGATCATGGTAGATAATTGCTGGCTGTTAAGAGAGCTGCTAAGAGGTGAAACCGCTGCTGACCTGTCATTATAGTAAACAGGGCTGGCAGCCACACCTAGTCATTGAGAGCCACAGCAGGAATCTCCAGCTGGCCCAATTTGCCAGTGTGAATGTAGCCTAATGTCTGCAGTTGTCTGGCAGCCTGTGAAATTTGCCCCAGTAAACGTGTGACTGTCGTAAAAAAAATAATAGCAATATGAAGTAGAGTGGTCATCTAGAGTTCAACTTTTAAATGTCCATATTTTATATTATATTTTACTATTCAAATTCCTAGAAATAACAATAATACATATTATTAATTAGTTATTAATACATATGTTAAATAAAATTAATAATATGACATACAAGTATCTCACAAAAGTGAGTACACCCCTCACATTTTTGTAAATAATTTATGATATCTTTTTATGTGCCAACACTGAAGAAAGGACATTTTGTTACAATGTAAAGTAGTTAGTGTACAGCTTGTATAACAGTGTCAATTTGCTGTCCCCATAAAATAACTCAACACACAGCCATTAAAGAGGAAGTAAACCCTGATGGGTTTTATTTCCTCTTTTTCCCCTGCAAATAAAAGGATAATGGGCTAGTATGCATCACATACTAGCCCATTATGTTTTACTTACCTGCAAAGGAAGCACGCAATGTCACCGCTGTCCCCGCTGTGTGGAAGTGTCCATCTTTATCCCTCTTCCTTCCGGGGCTGCGGACTCCGCCAACCTGACTTGCTGGAGTCGCGTGACATCACTGCACAAGCACCAGTCACGGCACAAGCCCTTTAGAGACGGCTTTCTATAGTGCGCAGGTGCCAATGACATTGGTGCAAGCGTATATGGTCAATATCTCCTAAACTGTACAGGTTTAGGAGGTATTTCCAGTACCTACAGGAAAGCCTAATATAGGCTGAACTGTAGGTAAAAGTGGTTGTACAGGGTTTACAACCACTTTAATGTCTTAACCGCTGGCAACAAAAGTAAGTACATCCCTAAGTGAAAATGTCCAAATTGTGCAAAAAGTGTAAATTTTTGTGTGGCCACCATTATTTTCCAGCACTTCCTTAACCCTCTTGGACATGGAGTTCACCAGAGCTTCATAGGTTGCCACTGGAGGCCTCTTCCACTCCTCCATGACAACATCATGGAGCTGGTGGATGTTAGAGACTTTGCGCTCCTCCACCTTCCATTTGAGGATGCCCCACAGATGCTCAATAGGGTTTAGGTCTGGAGACATGCTTGACCAGTCCATCATCTTTACCCTCAGCTTCTTTAGCAAGGCAGTGGTCATCTGGGAGGTGTGATTGGGGTCGTTATCATGTTTGAATACTGTCCTTCGGTCCAGTCCCTGAAGGGAGGGGATCATGCTCTGCTTCAGTATGTCACAGTACATGTTGGCATTCATGGTTCCCTCAATGAACTATAGCTCCCCAGTGCCGGCAGCACTCATGCAGCCCCAGACCATGACACTCCCACCAATATTCTTGACTGTAGGCAAGACACACATGTCTTTGTACTCCTCACCTGGTTGCCGCCACACACGCTTGACACCATCTGAACCAAATAAGTTTATCTTGGTCTCACACCACAGGACATGGTTCCAGTAATCCATGCCCTTACTCTGCTTCTATTCAGCAAACTGTTTGTGGGCTTTCTTGTGTATCATCTTTAGAAGGGGCTTCCTTCTGGGACAACAGCCATGCAGACCAAATTGATGCAGTGTGCGGCATATGGTCTGAGCACTGACAGGCTGATCCCCCCACCCCTTCAACCTCTGCAGCAATGCTGGCAGCATTCATACGTCTATTTCCCAAAGACAACCTCTGGATATCACACTGAGCTTGTGAACTCAACTTCTTTGGTCAACCATGGCGAGGCTTGTTCTGAGTGGAACCTGTCCTGTTAAATCGATGTTTGGTCTTGGCCACCACCGTGCTGCAGCTCAGTTTCAGGGTCCTGGCAATCTTCTTATAGCCTAGGCCAGTGATGGCGAACCTTGGCACTCCTGGTGTTTTGAAACTACATTTCCCATGATGCTCATGCACTCTGCAGTACAGTGGGGACAGAAAGTATTCAGACCCCTTACATTTTTCACTATTTGTTATATTGCAGTCATTTGCTAAAATCATTTAAGTTCATTTTTTTCCTCATTAATGTACACACAGCACCCCATATTGACAGAAAAACACAGAACTGTTCACATTTTTGCATATTTATTAAAAAAGAAAAACTGAAATATCACATGGTCCCAAGTATTCAGACCCTTTGCTGTGACACTCATATATTTAACTCAGGTGCTGTCCATTTCTTCTGATCATCCTTGAGTCCAGCTGTGCTTGATTATACTGATTGGACCTAATTAGGAAAGCCACACACCTGTCTATATAAGACCTTACAGCTCATAGTACATGTCAGAGCAAATGAGAATCATGAGGTCAAAGGAACTGCCTGAAGAGCTCAGAGACAGATTTGTGGCAAGGCACAGATCTGGCCGAGGTTACAAAAAAATTCTGCTGCACTTAAGGTTCCTAAGAGCACAGTGGCCTCCATAATCCTTAAATGGAAGACGTTTGGGACAACCAGAACCCTTCCCAGAGCTGGCCATCCGGCCAAACTGAGCTATTGGGGGAGAAGAGCCTTGGTGAGAGAGGTAAAGAAGGGGTATTCATGTGGATAATAAATTTGTATACCTACTGGATAATGTTTTCCTGGGGGCCTTTGGCCATGAGCGATGTATATGTTGTTGTTTGTTAAACGTGAACCAGAATTTGTATTTTACAATAAATCAATTGCATAATTGAATCTTTCTTGAATTTTTTGATCTGTTTTATTTCCACGTCATTACTTTATGTTTTGCTGCCTAAAAAATCCATTGGGGAAATTCTCCATTTTTTGGTAATCCTTTCTTTTGGGTTGTACAGCCCCGGGTACTCTCGAATATGTGTTTTTTCTAGTTTTCAGAGAGGTAAAGAAGAACCCAAAGATCACTGTGGCTGAGCTCCAGAGATGCAGTCGGGAGATGGGAGAAAGTTGTAGAAAGTCAACCATCACTGCAGCCCTCCACCAGTCAGGGCTTCATGGCAGAGTGGCCCGACGGAAGCCTCTGCTCAGTGCAAGACACATGAAAGCCCACATGGAATTTGCTAAAAAACACCTGAAATAAGATTCTCTGGTCTAATGAGACCAAGATAGAACTTTTTGGCCTTAATTCTAAGCGGTATGTGTGGAGAAAACCAGGCACTGCTCATCACCTGTCCAATACAGTCCCAACAGTGAAGCATGGTGGTGGCAGCATCATGCTGTGGGGGTGTTTTTCAGCTGCAGGGACAGGACGACTGGTTGCAATCGAGGGAAAGATGAATGCGGCCAAGTACAGGGATATCCTGGACGAAAACCTTCTCATGAGTGCTCAGGAACTCAGACTGGGCCAAAGGTTTACCTTCCAACAAGACAATGACCCTAAGCACACAGCTAAAATAATGAAGGAGTGGCTTCACAACAACTCTGTGACTGTTCTTGAATGGCCCAGCCAGAGCCCTGACTTAAACCCAATTGAGCATCTCTGGAGAGACCTAAAAATGGCTGTCCACCAACGTTTACCATCCAACCTGACAGAACTGGAGAGGATCTGCAAGGAGAAATGGCAGAGGATCCCCAAATCCAGGTGTGAAAAACTTGTTGCATCTTTCCCAAAAAGACTCATGGCTGTATTAGATCAAAATGGTACTTCTACTAAATACTGAGCAAAGGGTCTGAATACTTAGGACCATGTGATATTTCTTTTTTAATAAATCTGCAAAAAATATCAACAATTCTATGTTTTTCTGTCAATATGGGGTGCTGTGTGTACATTAATGAGGAAAAAAAATGAACTTAAATGATTTTAGCAAATGGCTGCAATATAACAAAGACTGAAAAATCTAAGGGGGTCTGAATACTTTCCGTCCCCACTGTATAGTTGAGCATCATGGGAAATGTAGTACCAAAACATCTGGGGTGCCAAGATTCGCCATCACTGGCCTTTGCCATCTTTATGTAGATTTATGTAGGTTTTTTCCAATCTCTCGCCATCACCTCTTAGTGAGCTTGAAAATTTTTTGTTTCATATTCCCGAGAATTATCCACCGCTAGCTGCTGTTCCGGTATTGTGCTTTTGGTTTTGGGGAGACCGATTTCCCTGAGCTGGGTGAGACTGCCGTAACAGCAGTCATCGCCATCTGGTAAGCAAATTACAATACTCACCTAGGGTGTGAAACTACACAGATGATTTCCTTTTTCTTCTTCTGGTTCCTTGCATTCTCACGGATGGGTGTTTTTTCCTTGTTCATTCCTGGACTAATACTTTGATGGGACTTTTCTTTTTGCAATTTTTTTTATATATGTCAAGTTTCATATATGTTTTTTTATCATTGTTTACTAGATTATGCCTCATATGAATTTTTCACCATTGATCACATGTTGATATACTTATGGGACTCTGCCTTAGTTTTCTTCAGTCACAATTTTTTCACATATTTTTAGCGCTGCATCTTTTGTGTTTATAATTGTACTTTTGGAGTTTGATACTAGACTTTCAGGTGCTGGCAGCTTTTATTTATTTAGTTTGCACTTGTTCGTTGCTAGTCACTTTTATTTTTTATTTTTTTGTTTTTTATTTCTAGCGCAGCTTCAGCCTTTGGGCTTTGTTTTTCATTTATGTAGAGCAACAATTCTTTTTTTCAGATCCTCAGAGAGTTCTTTGCCATGAGGTGCCATGTTGAACTTCCAGTGACCAGTATGAGAGAGTGAGAGCGACAACACCAAATTTAAAACACCTGCTCCCCAAATAATCAGTGAGCCATAATGTGTACTGCAACCTCTAGCAGCCAGTCAGTGAGCGGTAATGATACACTGTAACCTTTGGCAACCAATCACACTCTCTGCCTGATCTGATTCAGTAAGCTGATTTTGAGTCTAGCTGCTATTTATTGTATGTCTCAGAGCAGGTGGAGAGCGAAATTGCATTGGGGGGGCAAGAAAATGTTTGCCCAAGGTCCAATCAATATTAAAGACGGCCCTGCATGCAGCCCCAGACCATGACACTCCCACCACCATGCTTGACTGTAGGCAAGACACACTTGTCTTCGTACTCCTCACTTGGTTGCCACCATACATGATCACACATGATTGACACCATCTGAACAAAATACGTTTACCTCATCAGACCACAGGACATGGTTCCAGTAATCCATGTCCTTAGTCTGCTTGATTCCAGCAAACTGTTTGTGGGCTTTCTTGTGCATCATCTTTAAAAGAGGTTTCCTTCTGGGACGACAGCTATTCAGACCAATATGATGCAGTGTGTGGTGTATGGTCTGAGCACTGACAGGCTGACTCCCCACCTCTTCAACCTCTGCAGCAATGCTGGCAGCACTCATACGTCTATTTCCCAAAGACAACCTCTGGATATTATGCTGAGTACGTGCACGCAACTTCTTTGATCGACCATGGCGAGGCCTGTTCTGACTGGAACCTTTCCTGTTAAACCGCTGTATGGTCTTGGCCACTGTGCTGCAGCTCAGTTTGCCATGTTGAACTTCCAGTCACCAGTATGAGAGAGTGAGAGCGATAACACCAAATTTACCACACTACTTTACATTGTAGCAAAGTGTAATTTCTTCAGTGTTGTCACATGAAAAGATATAATAAAAAATTTACAAAGATGTGAGGAATGTACTTATTTTTGTGAGATACTTTGTATATATATATATATATATATATATATATATATATATATATATATATATATATATATACACATGTGCTAGGTGAATCTGTATGGGAGTGTTTTTTTATTTATGTGATTTCCCTTTGAGAGTATCTGACCAAAATTTTAAAAAAAAATTAGCAGGGGGTGCCCAAATCTTATTTGTATCTTAGGCTCGATTCACATCTATGCATGTTGCTTTTGAGCATTTATGCAGTGCTTTTTGCGGTGTTTACCGCATTTTTGGACACGCGTTTTTACTGCGATTTTACCGTGATTTGCATTTTGCGCTTTTTTTTTTTTTTACTGTATATAGCTGGTTGCTAAGGAAGGGGCAGGAAGCCTGGAGGAGGAAGAAGTGGGGGAAGCCCGGAGGAGGAAGAAGTGGTGCAGAAGAAGACATTTTTAATAAAGGACTTGTCAAAAAATGTCTCCTGTCTTTTGTCACACTACATCGGCGCGGACAGATCAGCGGGATGCATTATCGGAGGAGGATCGGCGGCAGAGGAAGAAGAACACCAGACAAAGAAGACAGGGAAAGAAGAAGACCGGAAGAAAAAGCGGGAGAAGGAGAAGACCGGAGGAAGAAGGAGAAGACCGGAGGAAGAAGCGGGAGAAGCTCGGAGGAGGAAGAAGTGGGGAAAGTAGAAGACATTTTCAATAAAGGACTTGTCAAAAACTGTCTATCATCTTTTGTCACACTACACTACTTTTTTTTGGTGAATGGGTAGGGGTACGATGTACCCGATACCCATTCACATAGGGAGGGGGCTTGTTAAAGAGGGCTTCAAGATTCCGATAATCCCCCCGCCCGCAGACCCTGACAACCACCGGGCAAGGGTTGTCGGGAAGAGGCCCTTGTCCCCATCCATATGGGGGCAAGGTGTTTTGGGGTGGGGGCACAGAGCCCCCCTGCCTTAAAGCACCCACCCCCCCCAGGTTGAGGACATATGGCCTGGTATGGTTCGGGGGGGAGCTCGCTAGTCCCCTCCCTTTCCTGACCTGCCAGGCTGCATGCTCGGATAAGGGTCTGGTATGGATTTTGGGGGGACCCCACGCCATTTTGTTTTTCAATTTTGGCATTGGGGGGTCCCTTCCGAATCCATACTAGACCCTAGGGCCTGGTATGGACCTAGGGGGGTACCTAATGCTGTTTTTTTTTCAAGTTATTTTTTTTTTAGCTGGCAATTCTTATTTTTTATATCAGCTTTCAGCTGATGACGCATCAGTTGTTAAGGACGCGGCAGCCAGCTTCCCGGCCCTCTCCTCAGCAACCAGCTATATACAGTGTAAAAAATAAAAACTGCAAATTGAAGTAAAAACACTGTAAAAACGCAGTACTTGCGTTTTGGTTGCGGGTCCATTGAAGTCTATTACATACAAAACTATGCATTTTGCGAGAAAAAAAGTCCTGACCCATTCCAAAAACGCACATGCACAAAAATGCATTGATGTGAACATGTTCCATAGGAACCCATGTTAAAAAAATCTGACTTCTGGGAAAATCATTAAGCCAATCACACAAGCAGAAAATAACATTTCTGGGGAGCATTCTGTACACCATCTGTGTACAAAACACCTCCAGGTAGCCAAATTGTATTGCACTTTACAGAAAATTACAGTGCTGCAGATTTAATAACATTCAATTACAATGTATACGCTATATAAATTATTTTTTTGCTATTTTTTTTCCACGACAGTGGACTTACCCATTAAGTGATACTTACTTAATAATTTAGTAATTAGTAAAAATTATTTGGAGTCACTTCTGTTATGGCCTTTTCTGTGTGTTCAAGTATATAATGATATAACAAATTGGCAGGTGTCTCAGCCCAACAGTAGCTTTCAAGTGTGGGTGGAATTGGTCTCTTAGTACTAAAGAATGTTGTAATGCTCCAATGAAACTAACATTACCACATATTTATTTGAACAGACTGATCTTCAACTTCAAGAATTATCCCGTTCCTTCTCCTGCTCATCTCTCAGTGGTAAGCAAAGTTTCCAAATAGACCCCTTGTGTCTTCCATCTGCACAGGCATCTTTCTCTATGACAAGAGCATTGTTCATTTTATTGGCAGCTGAAAAAACAATCACTAGCTTAGGCCGGGTTCACACTGGTACGGCACGACTGTGACTTTAAGATAGTCTGACTTGTCCTTTGACCAATCAAAACAATCCCATAAATTCCATTTACTGCGGCTGTAATCACCATGTCGGATGGTGAGGACAAGGATCCGACTTTGATCCGACTTCAATGATATTCAATAAGCTGAAGTAGGACCAAAGTCAGATCAAAATAGTGCAGGAACCTTTTTCAAAGTCAGACCAACTTGTGTCGGACCAATTAAGTGGCTCTTATAGGGAAACGGCGACATGTGCTTCCAATGTCGGAGTGTTTGGGTTCACACTGGTGCGTCAAATGCTCTGGCTTTGGGAGCTCATGACGTGTGCAAATTAATGTTTCCCTATGAGAGCCATCTTTACTGGTCCGACACAAGTTGGTCTGACTTTGAAAATGCTCCCTGCACTACTTTGGTCCGACTTTGATCCTACTTCAGGCCATTGAATATCACTAAAGTTGGATCGAAGGGTCTGGTATGGTCTTGAAAGGGGAACCCATGCCGTTTTTTTTTTTTTTTAATTTGGCGTGGAGTTTCCCTTAAAGATTCATACCAGACACAAAGTTCCTGGCATTGTCGGGATCAAAGTCGGATCCCCGTTCATTGAAGTTGGACGGATGACGGACTTCAAGTCGCAGGGCAAAGTCGGATCCACGGTTGTACGTCTGCCGTGTCATACCAGTGTGAACCTGGCTTAAGGGCTGTTGCAAATGTGAAACCATTTACTTTTTTAAAGAGGGTTTTAAAAAACACTGTTCTTAAGTGTGGCTTCACACTCATATTCAGCCTGATAAATAAGGCAAACAAAGGCAAGCATACCTTGCAATAATAGTATTTGTTTTATACACAGAGTTATGTAGAGAAGTGTCTTAACTGATGTCTAGATCCTTTTTTTCCACAGAAAAAGGAATAGCATCTTGTGCAATATTATTATCAACCTAGGCGGTCAAGGGAAAAAGAAAGCAGCGGGGCTTGATGGTGGACATTATGAATGAAGAAGTGATAGATCTGACCATCTATAGACGCTAAGGCTCCATTCATACCTAGGCGTTTGGAATCGCGGGCGGAATTACTTCTTAATGGCACCCCAATTTTGCCGTGATTGTCACGCAACAAATCATGGCAAAATCGTGCAAACAAAATCGCAGGACATGCGTCTCGTTATTTTGTTTGCGTGATTTTGTTTGCGTGATTTTGCTGCAAATTGTCACGTGACATCATGGCAAAATCGCTCTGTGGTTGCAGTCTCATTAAGAAGTAATGGCATCGCAAATGCGTTCCACGTTTTGCCACGAAATGAAATCATGGGCGATTCTGCCCACGATTCCAAACGCCTAGGTGTGAATAGAGCTTAAGACAAAATCTTTTCAACAAGCTAAGAGGTTGCTGCTTGCCACTAATTTTTCTACGTGTGTATGCCTTCAAACCTGATGATTTTTCACATCAAGTGTCATTTCATTTTAAATGAACGCTGCTATCCTAAGTTGCTAATCCTAAAATGATGAACCCCATATATATTGTGGGTGTGTCTGAACTTCAGAGAGGCATTCAGTAGATATCCCCTTTCAAAACTGACTCATTTAAAACTCCAGCCACCCCATTATTTTCTTTCAACAGAAACCTAACAATGTGTTTCCAGTAACATTAAATGTATTTATAGTTTGTGTGCAATGCTACTTGAGATTTATCCCACAAAGCTTCCAATTTGTACTGACCCAATACTCACAGAGGTGAGTTCTTTCTGCAAAAGGGTAATTTCTTTAAATATTGATTTGACAAAAAAGGCCAGGGCCAGGGTCATCCATTTTCCCTGCCAGCACATCTTAGATTGTAAGCTGTATTCCTCCTGTATTGAATTGTATCGTAACTGTACTCTCTGCCCTAATGTTGTAAAGCACTGCGCAAACTGTTGGCTTTATATAAATCTTGTATAATAATAATAATGATAATAATAATCAGAGCCTAATTGGCACCTATGGATACTAGTGTTGGTCTTCCCTATTTAAGGAACCTTCCTAGAGCTGTTGTACAGGATATTAGAAAGGAGTGTTATAAATATACATTTATATTCTTACACTGCTGCATTCATAAGCATGTTTTCATTGTTTTTTTTATCTCCCTGGATTTCAGCTTTAAAGCTTATATATACTGTAAATGTATATATAGAATGCAAGGCAAAACCAAACCAAGCTTATCCTACTGCCACCCCCATTCTTATAGGGCGTACACACGGTCGGACTTTGTTCGGACATTCCGACAACAAAATCCTAGGATTTTTTCTGACGGATGTTGGCTCAAACTTGTCTTGCATACACACGGTCACACAAAGTTGTCGGAAAATCCAATCATTCTGAACGTGGTGGCGTAAAACACGTACGTCGGGACTATAAACAGGGCAGTGGCCAATAGCTTTCATCTCTTTATTTATTCTGAGCATGCGTGGCACTTTGTCCGTCGGATTTGTGTACACACGATCGGAATTTCCGACAACAGATTTTGTTGTCGGAAAATTTTATCTCCTGCTCTCCAACTTTGTGTGTCGGAAAATCCGATGGAAAACGTCCGATGGAGCCCACACGCGGTCGGAATTTCCGACAACACGCTCCGATCGGACATTTTCCATCGGAAAATCCGACCGTGTGTACGGGGCATAAGCCTATTTTATCTACCCTGTAAAAGGAAAGATGGCTCTACTTACCTAATCTGAAGTTGCACCAGTCCGGTCACATGATTGGGTCCCGCGCTGGCTTCAGTGTAGAGGAAAGGCAGTCAAAACGGCTGCAGAGCCTGGGCTATGACATCACGCATAGGCTTACTATGGGTCATACATTGTCGGATGTCCCTCCTCAACACTGAAGCCGGTGCTGAAAGCTGGTCATGTGACTGGGCCTGAGCACTTCAGTATAGGTAAGTATAGGCATCTTTCCTTTTACAGGGTAGATAGAATAGGCCAGTGTTTCTCAACTCCAGTCCTCAAGGCGCACCAACAGGTCATGTTTTCAGGATTTCCACTATTTTGCACAGGTGATTTGATCAGTTTAATTGTCTTAGTAATTACCACAGCCGTTTCATCTGAGGGAAATCCTGAAAACATGACCTGTTGGTGCGCCTTGAGGACTGGAGTTGAGAAACACTGGAATAGGCTTAGGATGGAAGTGGGAGTAGGATAAGCTTAGTTAGGTTTTGAGTTGCCTTCCAAGTTCTAAGTCCTCTGTTTTACTGTTTATTGTTTACTGTCTGTGTCCTTAAGTATTTTCTTCAGTTTATATTTCTATTTTAAGATTTGACCTCTACGAGTCCAAGCAAAGGAACTGTCTCCCCAAGCCTCTTCAATCAGGGTAGCCCCATATTGGACAATGAAGTATTTGCAGCTGCACCTGTTATAAGTGTTCCAGATCTTCGACACAAATCCATTCTGCCATCCATGACCATAGGTACGCTGTATTTCATAGTATTTGCTGTACAAAATGTGCTCTAGTGGAAATGACAAATGTTATTAGTTATCCAGGAGTATAGTCTGCAATGCCTTATCCAATTAATTTATTCTTAAAGTGCAATATGCAGTTAGGCCTCATTCACACGGGTGTACTTAAGCATCAGATACAGCTGTCAGATTGGGAGCAACAGCTTTTTCCGTTCGGCCACTGCATCCCGTTTGACATGTATGGGACTGCTTGCATGAGAATGCACATAACACCTGTGCTTCCCCATGCAAGCAAACAAAGTCCTCGCACAGGCGTATGCTTAAGTACTCCTGTGTGAAAAATACCTTATTGGTAAAGCATTTTCTTGACTTAGCTTCCAGCATGCCATAATACTCAGTGCCTTCTATGTCATGTAAAAAACAAATTCCTTCTTCTTAACCTCCCTGGCGGTATGATTATTTCTGATTTTAGGTGCTGAAAGCGGTACTATTATTTTGCACAGAAATTTGGCGTTTTATATTGTAGGCCTGTAATTCTTAGGAATAGTTCACTTAAATCTGTCCAAACAAGAGTCTAGTAGACATCCCGGGTATGATAAAGTTTGAAAAACTAAATAAAAAATTATAATATAATAAATAACTATAAATAATTATAACAAATAATAATATATTAATAATAAAAATTATATAATAATGTAATCAAATCAAAAACACTGAAATTTGCTCAGTTGCAGAATTTTAGCTTTTGTTACTTTTAGTGTTTGATGACGGATCTCCCCACAAATCACTATCGCTCAATTCTGCGAGTGATTCTAATTTATTATCGCTTTTTTCTAGCTGGTCTAAAACCACTTTTGATGTAAAGAGACAGTTTTGGTTGCTATGGGCAATCTCCAGTTTCCTGGCAGAAAGAACAGTTTTATATATATAAAACTGCATGCAGGGCACTGGGCAAACCACTAGGGACAAAGGAGACGTGTAATTATTTGATACAGTACTGTAATCTGTAAGATTACAGTATGCTGTATCTATACTGTGTGTTTCACTATTTGAATTTACCGCCGAACTCCGTCCCCGTGCGTCGCACCGCTCGCAGGGAACGGAGCTCGGCACTGTGAATCGAGCGAGACACATCGGCTCGCCGATCACAGCGGGGAGACATCGCAGGATCCAGGGGACAAGGTAAGTATACTCTTCCTGGATCCTGCGATGCAAGCCCGAGTCTGGCTCAGGGATACCGCTTTTGGTAGAAAAAATCCAACCCGAGCCAGACTCGGGAATACCGCCAGGGCGGTTAAAGGAAACCACAGTACTTTGGGAATCCTGCATTATTGGTACATATTATACATTAGTTTGAAATAAAATAAAACGGATTCAAAACCATTATGGCTTCCCTTTAAGACACAGGGAACACCCAACCATTTTTCAGTAACAAATTTGGCTTCAGGTTATTGTATTCATACTACTGAAAGATGATTACCAATTGGTTGCTATGGCTTAATGTTTGACTTTTAAATCTTATATAGTTTATATATTACACCCATGGCAATATATACAGTATCTCACAAAAGTCAGTACACCCCTCACATTTTTGTAAATATTTTATTATATCTTTTCATGTGACAACACTGAAGAAATCACACTTTGATACATTGTAAAGTAGTGAATGTGCAGCTTGTATAACAGTGTAAATTTGCTGTCCCCTAAAAATAACTTAACACACAGCCATTAATGTCTAAACCGCTGGCAACAAAAGTGAGTACACCCCTAAGTGAAAATGTCCAAATTGGGCCCAATTAGCCATTTTCCCTTTCTGGTGTCATGTGACTCGTTAGTGTTACAAGGTCTCAGGTGTGAATGGGGAGCAGGTGTGTTAAATTTGGTGTTATCACTTTCACTCTCTCACACTGGTCACTGGAAGTTCAACATGGCACCTCATGGCAAAGAACTCTCTGGGGATCTGAAAAAAAGAATTGTTGCTCTAAATAAAGATGGTCTAGGCTATAAGAAGATTGCCAAGACCCTTAAACTGAGCTGCAGCACAGTGGCCAAGGCCATACAGTTGTTTAACAGGACAGGTTCCACTCAGAACAGGCCTCGCCATAGTCAACCAAAAAAGTTGAGTGCACGTGCTCAGCGTCATATCCAGAGATTGTCTTTGGGAAATAGACATATGAGTGCTGGCAGCATTGCTGCATAGGCTGAAGGGGTGGGGGGTCAGCCTGTCAGTGGTCAGACCATATGGCGCAAACTGCATCAAATTGGTCTGCATGGCTGTCGTCTCAGAAGGAAGCTTCTTCTAAAGATGATGTACAAGAAAGCCCGCAAACAGTTTGCTGAAGACAAGCAGACTAAGGACATGGATTACTGGAACCATGTCCTGTGGTCTGATGAGACCAAGATAAATTATTTGGTTCAGATGGTGTCAAGCGTGTGTGGCGGCAACCAGGTGAGGAGTACAAAGACAAGTGTGTCCTGCCTACAATCAAGCATGGTGGTGGGAATGTCATGGTCTGGGGCTGCATGAGTGCTGCCAGCACTGGGGAGCTACAGTTAATTGAGGGGACCATGAATGCCAACATGTACTGTGACATACTGAAGCCGAGCACGATCCCCTCCCTTCAAAGACCGGGCCGCAGAGCAGTATTCCAACATAACAACCCCAAACACACCTCCAAGACAACCACTGCCTTGCTAAAGAAGCTGAGGGTAAAGGTGATGGACGGGCCAAGAATGTCTCCAGACCTAAACCCTATTGAGCATCTGTGGGGCATCCTCAAACAGAAGGTAGAGGAGCTCAATGTCTCTAACATCCACCAGCTTTGTGATGTCGTCATATAGGAGTGAAAGAGCACTCCAGTGGCAACCTGTGAAGCTCTGGTGAACTCCATACCCCAGAGGGTTAAGGCTGTGCTGGAAAATAATGGTGGCCACACAAAATAGTGACACTTTGGGCCCAATTTGGACATTTTCAATTAGGGGTGTACTCACTTTTGTTGCCAGCGGTTTAGACATTAAAAGGCTGTGTGTTGAGTTATTTTGAGGGCACAGCACATTTACACTGTTATACAAGCTGTACACTCACTACTTTACATTGTAGCAAAGTGTCATTTCCTCAGTGTTGTCACATGAAAAGATATAATAAAATATTTACAAAAATGTGAGGGGTGTACTCACTTTTGTGAGATACTGTATATTATATATATTACATAGAGAGCATTTGGATAGCAAATGTATACACACAGAGGGTTAAAGGTGCCTGTGTTATAAAAAATAATTGTACACAGATAATGTTGAAGTTTGAAGTGTGCCAGCATTAAATGTAGCTCTACTCTCGTAGGAGCCACTTGGTACATTTGCTTTTCTGTTCTGCCTCAGCACTGGAAACAGCTCTGAGATGGAAGGCAGCAGAGCTTCATTTATTAAGCTCTGGAGCAACTGCACTTGCAAAGTGAACAGTCTATTTGCCTTTAGTAAATAAACCACAATATGTTCACCAGGCTATAGAAGAATAGAATGGAGTTCTATGCTGCTAAATTAGTAAACCTGGTAATCCACAAAATCAGCAATACATAATGGTATTAGAAAACAGTAACAGGAATGATAATCAATACTCCAATATTTCCTCTGTAAAAAAGGGTGATATACTGCGCAAAAATTATCTAAACATGAAATGAAAACCAAAGACCGCAGCGATAAAACCAAGTGATATAGAACAAGGTAACATATGGATTTTGGGGGGCACCACGCCATTTTTTTTGTATTCTGGCATGGGGTTCCCTTTAAAATCCATACCAGACCTTAAGGGCCTGGTATGGATTTTGGGGGGGGGACCCCCACACCATTTTTTTTTTAATGTGGCACAGGGTTCCCCTTAACCACTTCAATATACTGTGTTATATTATCTACACTGTCTGCATTTACTGAATATAGAGTCTACACTGAATAGATAGGCTACACTGAATGCAGAGTACATATATATATATATACATATATATATATATATATATCAAATACACTGCCTGCACTGATTTGAATATTGAGTCTACACTGAATATCTAGTCTATGCTAAATGCAGAGTATATATATATATATATATATATATATATATATATATATATATATATATATATATATATATATATATATATATATGTATATACTAGACTGTATATACAGTCAGGTCCATAAATATTGGGACATCGACACAATTTTAATCTTTTTGGCTCTATACACCACCACAATGGATTTAAAATGAAATCACATTTAAGAGTAGCAAATTATTACAATACTAATGCTAAAAAATGTAGATTTTAAGTGATAAACACTGTATCTGATTTAGAGTAGAGCATGTCCATATTGCATAGTAAATTTCCCATCGCAAGGGAGTTTTCACTTACCCTAGTAAACGCAGTAAAAACTAACTTTGCAAAAAAAAAAAAATACCCAGTCACTTGAAAGGGAAAATATTTTTTTTTGCTTAAGTGTGCTTAGTTGATTGAAGTCAGCCTAGCTGCACAGCTTCCCCTCATTTACTTAACTAAGGGAACATGCTTTAGGCTCGGTTCACACGGGGGCGACTTGTCAGGCGACCTAGCCGCCTGACAAGTCGCCTCCCGTTCTGTACAATGGAACCGTTCTAATCGGAGCGACGCAAGTCGCTCCGACTTAGAAGAAAGGTTCCTGTACTACTTTGGGGGCGACTTGCATAGACTTCTATACAGAAGTCGTCTTGCAAGTCGCCCCAGCAGTCGTGTGCAGGTCGCCTCGGTGAGGCGACCTGCAAGTCGTGCCGCCTCTGGTGTGAACCGAGGCTTACTCCTTAACCACTTGCTTACAGGGCACTTACACCCCCCTCCTATCCAGACCAATTTTCAGCTTTCAGCGCTGATGCACTTTGAATTACAATTGCGCGGTCATACAACACTGCACCCAAATGAAATTTTTATCATTTTTTCACCACAAATAGAGCTTTCTTTTGGTGGTATTTGATCACCTCTGCAGTTTTTACTTTTTGTTAAAAAAAATGTAAAAAACTGAATTTTTTTGAAAATTTTTTTTTTATTTTTTTATATTTTGTTATAAAAAATTTAAAACGGGTAATTTTTCTCCTTCATTGATGTACGCTGATGAGGCGGCAGTGATGGGCACTGATAGGCGGCAGTGATGGGCACTGATAGGCGGCAGTGATGGGCACTGATGGGTGGCAGAGATGGGCACTGATGGGTGGCAGTGATGGGCAGCACTGCCAGGTGGCACTGATTGGCACTACAGGTGGGCATTGATAGGTGGCACTTGTGGACATTGATAGGTTGCACTTGTTGGCATTGATAGGTGGCACTGTGGGCACTGTTTGGTGGCACTGTGGGCACTGTTTCTTGGCACTATGGGCCTGTTTGGTGGCACTGTGGGCACTGCTAGGAGGCACTGTGGGCTCTTTTAAATTGGCACTAGTAATCGGCAGATGTGCCTCTTCCATCCCAGCCGGTGATCGGCTTTTTTTTCTACTCACGCTGTCAGCGTGAGTAGAAAAAAAAAACGATTACCGATCTTTTTGTTTACATCATGTGATCAGCTGTCATTGGCTTAAAGCTGATCACATGGTGATCTTACTCAGATCGGTGATCAGCCGAGTCTCAGTGACTCGGTGATCACATCGCGCCCGGCGCGCGCCCTGCAGGGCGCGCACAGGGAGCGTGCACAGGGGAGGCCGTCATATGACGGCCTCCCGGGAATGCAGGTCCGCGCTGTGGCCATCATTCGGCTATAGCGCGGATGTCAGGAGGTTAAGTATACCAGCCACATTGTATCTCTTAGTTGAAAAGGTTCATGCTTAAGGAGTAGGGATGAGCTTGAGGTTCGAATCGACCGTAGGTTCGTCTCGAACATCGGTGTCCGCCTGTTCGCCGAACATAGAATATTATGGGGCGTTCGTGGGAAATTTGAGCGCCGCGGAACGCCCCATGATCGCAGTGCATTGCTGTATGATGATTGGCCAAAGCATGCACCTGACCTGCATGCTTTGGCCAATCATAGCGCGCCCTGCTGAGAGAGCCATAATTGGCCAAAGGCAGGGTGCCTTTGGCCAATCATGGCTCGGGGGGACTAAGTCCATGCCCAACACTATATAAGGCTGCTTACATAGCGTCCGTGTATAGTGTATGGACGGAGATAGTTTGAGCTAGATTAGGCAGGCAGGTTATTTAGTGGCAGTGTATTTGATATATACAGTCAGGTCCATAATATTTGGGACATCGACACAATTCTAATCTTTTTGGCTCTATACACCACCACAATGGATTTGAAATGAAACGAACAAGATGTGCTTTAACTGCAGACTTTCAGCTTTAATTTGAGGGTATTTACATCCAAATCAGGTGAACGGTGTAGGAATTACAACAGTTTGTATATGTGCCTCCCACTTTTTAAGGGACCAAAAGTAATGGGACAGATTAACAATCATCCATCAAACTTTCACTTTTTAATACTTGATTGCAAATCCTTTGCAGTCAGTTACTAAATTAAGAGGCACCAGGAGCTGCCTAATAAATTAATCTTAAAACCTGTGTACTCTTTTTTTTTATTGACACTTTTCCCTAGGTGAATGGGTAGGGGGCCGGGATCTGGGGGCCCCCTTATTAAAGGGGGCTCCCAGATTCTGATAAGCCCTCCGCCTGCAGACCCTGACAACCAACGGCCAGGGTTGTCGGCAAGAGGCCCTTGTCCTCATCAACATGGGGACAAGGTGCTTTGTGGTGCGGGGGGCGCGCTGCGGGCACAAGTCGCGTGCCGAAGTTGGATCATGTGAGACGGCGATCCGACTTTGATCCGACTTCAATGATAGTCAATAGGCTGAAGTAGGATCAAAGTCGGACCAAAGTAGTACAGCATTTCTAAAGTCGGAACGACTTGTGTCGGACCAGTTAGGACGGCTCCCATAGGGAAACAATAAATTTCACACGTCATGCGACATGAGCTCCCAATGTCGGAGCGTTGTCGGACCAGTGTGAACCCAGCCTAAAGCATGTTCCCTTAGTTAAGTAAATGAGGTGAAGCTGTGCAGCTAGGCTGACTTCAATCAACCAAGCACACTTAAGCAAAACAAAATGTTTTCCCTTGCAAGTGACTGGGTATTTTTTTTTGCAAAGTTAGTTTTCACTGCGTTTACTAGGGTAAGTGAAAACTCCTTTGCGATGGGAAATTTACTTTGCAATATGGACATGCTCTACTCTAAATCAGACACAGTGTTTATTACTTGATCTATATTTTTTAGCATTAGTATTGTAATAACTTGCTACTCTTAAATGTGATATTCCATACTTCTGAGTGATAGGTAAGTTTAGCGTGACCATGTTGTTTGATATTCTTTATTTTAACTTCTATCTCTGGTCTGTTTCTCAGGTTCTCCAGTGGCTGCAAGTAGAACGTGGCCGTCTTTTGAAACTACATCTAATCCTGCTGTACCATTTTCAACAAGCTTTTCCATGCCATCTTCCCACACCTTCCCACCTGCAGCTTTCAGTTCAGCGCATAGCGGTAGCTACCTCTCCTCCCTACCACCACATATGATGCCTTCATCTTCAGTAGGACATGTGAACCCTCCAAATACATTGCTTCCCAGCATGATGACTCCTCCTGTTAATCATGGGAATACCTTGCAACAAATGATGCAAAATGGGATGGTGCCACAAACTATGAATAGTGGTTTGGTTTCTAATGTCCCACCAGCTACCCAGTGGTCTCCAACCACACCCATGTTTTCTTTGGCTAATGTCTTATCTTTGGCTATGAGCATGGCTCAGACTTTGTTACCAGCGGCATCAACAGCTACCACACAGCCTCAAGGAATCCCTCATGGAGGAACTATCTTTCCCCAACCAATGTCTGGACATGCTCAGCCCCCTCTGATGTATCCAACAAGTTATTCTCAACCTCAAAGTCCAGTCAAGGACTTTCAAGGACAGTGCCCTTATGTATTTCCTGGATCAACCAATAGCAGCGGAATGTTTTTTCAAAATATGCCAGGGCAAACTTTTTCTAATACGAGAGGCACTTTCTCTCAGGCCTTTGTGAACCCAGATTCAGTACCAGACAGCAGAATGTTCCCTCACCAAGTGCCACCTACCAACATACCAGGATGCCCTACAAAGTTTCCCCAACAGATGGAAATTCCATCTTCACCTGGCATTGTGGCGAACTTACCAGAACTGCAGCCAGGTATAGAAAGCTTCAGTGAGACATCTTCAGCTCCAACTGGAAATCAGAGTTTGGAAACTACTGGATGTGTGGTGGGACAGACCATGAACCAATCTGTAAGCATAAGCTTTTAATATGTGAGGTGGTATCAGACATTATTTCTGGACCCATGTTTTGCAGTCATGTGATAAATAGGTTCAGTTCCAGGCAGGTACTCTAAACAAATCAATTCTTAGTTTAGGATGGAGGCTGCAAAACAAAATAAAGTTTAACTTTTCTTAAACTTTATTTTATGCAAACCATCTTGCTTTAAGTATGTTTTATAAAATTTTTGTACAGGCACTTTTGACTTCTACACATGTACAAAGTCCAGCTAATACAAATTAAAAATTAACTGTGTGGGCTTATTTGGATAGAAATTGGATGGCTAGGGGATTCCCACCCAAAAGCCATTTGTAGTTCACACAGTCTCCAAATGAAATTCTTTTGACAAAAAGTGTAAAAATCGTAAATTAGGACAATAGTTTTTTTTCTATTGAAACTGCTCCTGCATCTATCCCAAAATGTACACAGTAAAAAAAGCCTTTGCATAAAATTGCTTTTGAGAGCCCTTACCAGGTTCCTTGCATTGTTCTTACCTAAACTGCAGGAACCTTGATTATTCTACATTGTATATGGCAGGCTGTGTGTGGGAACTTGTGGAGTCGTTCACTATGGTGGTCATGCACTGAACTTTAGTGGTTGATGAGTGTTATTTTTAAGTATCCATAAATGCATTTATCCCTTTGGGGATCTGAGAACAATATGTAGATATAGGTAGTAATACCTTTTTTGGAGCTTGTCAGAACTGAACCTTTGTTTATAACAAAACTGTTTTTCTGTGTATAGTACTGCTGTGTTTGATTTCCTATTCAGAGGTTGGTGTTATTCAATAGGTACAGACTTGAAGTAGGAATCATTGTTGTAGATGGAGGCAAATACTGCTTCGCTACGGCTGTCTTTTATTGGCAGCAATGTTACAATAAGCAGACAGTAGAACCGTTGAAACATAGTTCAGAGTTGACTACTGCTTCCTTCCTTACGTTATGATAGACGTTTTGCTTAGATATGATGTTGAATAACTATGCACATGACTGAGCCTTGCAACTAACTGACAGTCCTAAAAGGGATTCTCTGCTACTTTAATTAAATGATCCTATATGGTACATATGATAACTACCTATATATTATGCCAAGCCTTAACTAAAATATTTACTTTAAAGCTTGCTCGGTGCAGGTTGCATGGTTTATATCTGCATTCTTGCTTCATTAATTAAGGGCAATATATATCAAGAGTAAGCAAATGTAGGCACATCACCATGCCCAGCTTTTCCTGCATTTGCTAGCATTCACTGACCACTTGCCCTGCAGATTCATGGTATTTAGAATATGAATCTGGGCTGGTTGCAGTGGCGATGGATTTTATGGCTAAAGGTTTAATTTGTGAGCATCATGTTGAACTAATAAATGTGGGAAGTGAAGATGCAGAAGCAATTTGCCCTCGTTATGTTGAGAATGTCAACAACAGGATTAGACCCTATAAATTAAATCTGGTAAATACAGCAAATGTTACTGGGACCTAGATTTTTCCTCAAAGACAGAGAGATCCAAAGGTTTGGGGAATAGGACCTAACCTGGTAAATCTGCTGGTAAATCAGACCCACAAATGCACTTTATCATTTACATCTTTGCATGACCTGATGGGTGAATGCTCTTGATAAATACGCTGCTTTGGGAGTCAGGGATGCGTGGCAGTATTTTTAAAATACATGCTTTTTTTTTTTTGAATTGCTTTAAATATACATAGTTGTAAGTGTGTGAAAGTAAACCAATGCCATTAAATTAAAGCATTGTTCTACTGGTTTAAGTGAATTGATAATATTATAGCATATGAATAAAGCTATGGAGCCCTGTGTCAGGGGTTCATATACAGAATTTATACACAGTACAGTATAAATTATATTTATACTAAACCAACCAAGGTAAGATTTGGAGTATACCTGAGCAACGGGATCCCTTCAGTCATTTGTGACAGATGCAGTCAAGTTCATTCCATAGGCAGTTTGCTTCTTAACTTTAAAGTATGAAACCAAAAGATAGGGCTAAGCTCTGTAAAATAAATATAGTAGAAATCAGGCCTGTAGGCAGGACCCCAAGTTACTCCATGTGGATGTGCCCTAAAGCTTGGGCCCTACCATTAAACAGGGCTATCTAGGTCATCCTCTGTACTCTGTATCTGCCAAGTCCCATGTAGTCCTGACTGCCTGCCAAATCTGTGCACGGATGGCAGTTTTAGACACTTCACCCACCTGATCCACAAGACCACAACAACCCCCAAACAACTTGAGCACACATTACACAGGGTCCTGCAATACAATTGTGGTTCAGATTATGGCTCTAGAAGCATAGCCAAACACCAGGGGCCCAGGAGGCATGGGGGTCTGGGTCATCAGACGTGTCTCACGGATGGGGGGGTCCTCTCTCACCGCCAAGAAAGTGTTTCCTTTCCCTAACCACCACCAGCTCATAGGCTGATCATGCTTTCACTGGTTACCCATAAATGCTCCATCCCCCAGATATTGGCTGTGCATTCTGATTCGCACTTTTAGTCTTTTACATCACACCACATGGAGGCTGCTTGTTGCACGGAATCTCTTTATTTTAAGTAATTGAAAACAGTCCACAACAGTGGCATCAATGCACATTCATATGTTTCATAAGCAGTATCCAAATAGCCCATAACGATGATAACAGTCCCCTATTAATAAATTCAAGCAAGGTGATATTGTGTCTTCTGCTCAATTCCTATGCAAGGGTCACAACTCTCAGTCCCTGACTAGGCCTCTATCCAAAGGGGAAAGCCCAAACAGCTCTCCTGCTACATTCTGAATCATTTTCAGGGCCACCACTACACTGTAGCTAACCCCTCCCATTCCTAACTATGGAGAATACCTCACTCTCCACCTAAACAGCAGGTTGTACAGTTAAAGGGGAAAGGACTTCCTACAAGGCCTACAGAGAATATAAATCCCAGTATATGGTTATAGTGTCACAGGTACAGTCATGGGCAAAAATATTGCCACCTTTGCATTTCTGTCAGATAATGCACCACTTCGCCCAGTCCCAATTACAAACGTTTAGGTATTCTTATGTTTATTTCCTTTGTTTGTATTGGTATGATTCAAAAAAGTGAAAAAAAAAACAAGTAACTCTGACACATTCCACACAAAACTCCAAAAATGGAGGGGACAAAATTATTGGCACGTTCTCAAAATTGTAAGAAATAATTGCATTCCAAGTTTGTGATGCTCCTGTAATTTGTAATTAAACTCACCCGTAACAATTAATAGGTGCTGACAATATAGAAATCACACCGGCAACCAGTTTAAATGATGAAAAATTGACTCAACCTTTCTGTTATGTGTCTCTGTGTGCCACACGGAGCATGGGGAAGAGAAAGAGCAGCAAATAATTGTCTGAGGATTTGAGAACAAAAATTGTGGAAAATCATGGACAATCTCACAGTGAAGAGTCCATCTCCTGAGATCTTGACCACTTGACCTCCGGAAGATTTACCCACCATGACCAGGCCACCTTTTGCGATACTGCACTGGATTATTTTTACTGACAATTGTGCGGTTGTACGACACTGTACCCAAGTTAAATGTATGTCATTTTTTTCCCACAAATAGAGCTTTCTTTTGGTGGTATTTGATCACAACTACGGTTTTTTATTTTTTGCGCTATAAATAAAAAGAGACCGACAATTTTGAAAAAAATACAATGTTTTTTACTTTCTGCTATAAAACATATTTAAAAAAAATACATAAATCTAATTTCTTCATAAATTTTGGCTAATATGTATTCTGCTACATGTTTTGGGAAAAGAAAATCCCAAAAAGCATATATTGAATAGTTTACGTGAACGTTATAGTGTCTACAAACTGTGGGATATATTTGTGGAATTTTTTTTTATACTAGTAATGGTGGCAATAAGTGACTTATAGCAGGACTGCGATATTGCTGTGAACTGCTGAAAACGAATTGACACTTTTGACACTTTTTGGAAACCAGTAGCACTAATACAGCTAAAAAAATGCACTGTCACTCTACTAATAACAATGACAATGAAGGGGTTAAACATCTAGGGCGATCAAAGGGTTAACTGTGTGCCCAGGCAGTGTTTTTGTGTTTACTGTGTGCTGCTTTAACTAGGGAAAAAGAGCAATCACAGCAAAAGTGGTCCGCCGGTGCCCCCTGCAAGTGAAAATACAGAATCACGTATATATACTTGACTCTGCCCACAGCTGCCACCCTGTAGTAGTAAAAGTACTATAAGATGGTCAGCAAGTGATTAATGTTCCTGTGTCCACTGTGCTCAACATTGTGAAGAAGTTTACAGCCCATGACACTGTAGCTTATCTCCCTGGACGTGGGTGAAAGAGAAAAGAGTTTGCCAAAACTTACTTAACCACTTGAGCCCCGGACCATTATGCTGCCTAAGGACCAGAGGTCTTTTTCCAATTTGGCACTGCGTCGCTTTAACTGCTAATTGCGCGGTCATGCAATGCTGTACCCAAACGAAATTTGCGTCCTTTTCTTCCCACAAATAGAGCTTTCTTTTGATGGTATTTGATCACCTCTGCGGTTTTTATTTTTTGCGCTATAAACGGAAAAAGACCGAAAATTTTGAAAAAAAATGATATTTTCTACTTTTTGTTATAAAAAAAATCCAATAAACTAAATTTTAGTCATACATTTAGGCCAAAATGTATTCGGCCACATGTCTTTGGTAAAAAAAATGTCAATAAGCGTATATTTATTGGTTTGCGCAAAAGTTATAGCTTCTACAAACTAGGGTACATTTTCTGGAATTTACACAGCTTTTAGTTTATGACTGCCTATGTCATTTCTTGAGGTGCTAAAATGGCAGGGCAGTACAAAACCCCCCCAAATGACCCCATTTTGGAAAGTAGACACCCCAAGGAAATTGCTGAGAGGCATGTTGAACCCATTGAATATTTATTTTTTTTGTCCCAAGTGATTGAAAAATGACAAAAAAAAAAAAAAAAAAAAATATTTACAAAAAGTCGTCACTAAATGATATATTGCTCACACAGGCCATGGGCCTATGTGGAATTGCACCCCAAAATACATTTAGCTGCTTCTCCTGAGTATGGGGATACCACATGTGTGGGACTTTTTGGGAGCCTAGCCGCGTACGGGGCCCCGAAAACCAATCACCGCCTTCAGGATTTCTAAGGGTGTAAATTTTTGCTTTCACTCTTCACTGCCTATCACAGTTTCGGAGGCCATGGAATGCCCAGGTGGCACAAAACCCCCCAAAATGACCCCATTTTGGAAAGTAGACACCCCAAGCTATTTGCTGAGAGGCATATTGAGTCCATGGAATATTTTATATTTTGACACAAGTTGCGGGAAAGTGACACTTTTTTTTTTTTTTTTTTCATAAAGTTGTCACTAAATGATATATTGCTCACACAGGCCATGGGCATATGTGGAATTGCACCCCAAAATACATTTAGCTGCTTCTCCTGAGTATGGGGATACCACATGTGTGGGACTTTTTGGGAGCCTAGCCGCGTACTGGACCCCAAAAACCAATCACTGCCTTCAGGATTTCTAAGGGTGAAAATTTTTGATTTCACTCTTTACTGCCTATCACAGTTTCGGAGGCCATGGAATGCCCAGGTGGCACAAAACCCCCCAAAATGACCCCATTTTGGAAAGTAGACACCCCAAGCTATTTGCTGAAAGGCATGGTGAGTATTTTGCAGCTCTCATTTGTTTTTGAAAATGAAGAAAGACAAGAAAAAACATTTTTTTTTTCTTTTTTCAATTTTCAAAACTTTGTGACAAAAAGTGAGGTCTGCAAAATACTCACTATACCTCTCAGCAAATAGCTTGGGGTGTCTACTTTCCAAAATGGGGTCATTTGGGGGGGTTTTGTGCCATCTGGGCATTCCATGGCCTCCGAAACTGTGATAGGCAGTGAAGAGTGAAATCAAAAATTCACGCCCTTAGAAAGCCTGAAGGCGGTGCTTGGTTTTCGGGGTCCCGTACGCAGCTAGGCTCCCAAAAAGTCTCACACATGTGGTATCCCCGTACTCAGGAGAAGCAGCAGAATGTATTTTGGGGTGTAATTTCATATATTTCCATGGCATGTTTGAGCAATATATCATTTAGTGACAACTTTGTGCAAAAAAAAAAAAAAAATTTGTCTCTTTCCCGCAACTTGTGTCGCAATATAAAATATTCCATGGACTCGACATGCCTCTCAGCAAATAGCTTGGGGTGTCTACTTTCCAAAATGGGGTCATTTGGGGGGGGTTTGAACTGTCCTGGCATTTTATGCACAACATTTAGAAGCTTATGTCACACATCACCCACTCTTCTAACCACTTGAAGACAAAGCCCTTTCTGACACTTATTGTTTACATGAAAAAGTTTTTTTTTTTTGCAAAAAAATTACTTTGAACCCCCAAACATTATATATTTTTTTAAAGCAAATGCCCTACAGATTAAAATGGTGGGTGTTTCATTTTTTTTTTTCACACAGTAATTGCGCAGCGATTTTTCAAACGCATTTTTTGGGGAAAAAACACACTTTTTTTAATTTTAATGCACTAAAACACGCTATATTGCCCAAATGTTTGATGAAATAAAAAAGATGATCTCAGGCCGAGTACATGGATACCAAACATGACATGCTTTAAAATTGCGCACAAACGTGCAGTGGCAACAAAATAAATACATGTTTAAAAGCCTTCAAAAGCCTTTACAGGTTACCACTTTAGATTTACAGAGGAGGTCTACTGGAAAAATTACTGCACTCGATCTGGCCTTCGCGGTGATACCTCACATGCATGGTGCAATTGCTGTTTACGTTTGACGACAGACCGCCGCTTGCGTTCGCCTTAGCGCGAGAGCAGGGGGCGACAGGGGTGTTTTTTTTTTTTTTTTTTTTTTCTTTATTATTTTTTTGCTTTTTTAATCTTACTTTTAAACTGTTCCTTTCATATTTTTTTTTTTAATCATTTTTATTGTTATCTCGGGGAATGTAAATATCCCCTATGATAGCAATAGGTAGTGACAGGTACTCTTTTTTGAAAAAATTGTGGTCTATTAGACCCTAGATCTCTCCTCTGCCCTCAAAGCAAATGACCACACCAAGATCGGTGTGATAAAATGCTTCCCCAATTTCCCAATGGCGCTATTTACATCCGGCGAAATCTAAGTCATGAAATACTCGTAGCTTCCGGTTTCTTAGGCCATAGAGATGTTTGGAGCCACTCTGGTCTCTGATCAGCTCTATGGTCAGCTGGCTGAATCACCGGCTGCATTCTCAGGTTCCCTGTTGAGACAGGAGAGCCAGAGAAAAACACGGAAGACGGTGGGGGGGGGGGGGGGGGGCATTCCCTCCCACGGCTTGTAAAAGCAGTCTAGAGGCTAATTAGCCGCTAGGATTGCTTTTACATGAAAGCCGACCGCTGGCTGAAAAGAATGATACCAAGATGATACCTAAACCTGCAGGCATCATTCTGGTATAACCACTCAAAGTCGTGAATGGCGTACCTGAAGACAAAAAAATGGTTAACAATGGTTAACAATAAAGCACAGTAAAGTGTAAATAATTACACACCTGAAAAACAAACATGATAAAACATAATAACAATAACAATAACAATCAATAACAATAACAATAACAATAAAACATTGCAGAATAGAATACAGTAAAAAAGAGCAGAACAATAGAGAGAGAGAATAGAGAGAGAGAGAACAATAAAACAACAACTATTTTTTTTTATTTCATATTTTTTTTTTTTTTTTTACACTTTTTTTTGTAACTAACTTTTATAACGGTAACCGGTTCCAGGTTCGGGTCTCTCAAAATGCGATGGCATCTTGGGAGACCCTGTGAAAGTGTGCCTAGTCTGTGCAATGCTGTACCCTACGCTAATACTCAACTAGTGAATGGTAGCGTTCAAAACATTCACCAATGCAAAGACCAGGATTGTCAGGACAGGAGGGACAATAATAGCGGGTGTCACGCCTATATCCGCGCTTGCTGCAGACACAACATCTTTTTTGGGGGGGTTCGCTGGGTAGGGGTACTTGGGAGGACATAAAAATGCCTCTCATGCAGCCGACTGCATTTGGTTGGGGATGTGAATGGGGGAAGTACGGGCGCTGCAGAAGCGGTGGGTTCCCAATTAGGATTGGCGAATGCAGCAGGAAGGGCACTATGGGCACGACGGGCCTGTGTTTGTCTTTTTGGTGGCAGCGGGACACTACTTGTGCTTGCCACCTCACCAGCTTGAACTGCACTTATGGGACTCGCCACGTCACCAAGTGTTACTGCAGTGCTGGTTTGACTACGACCGGGGTGTACTAGGCCGCTGGCGCTTGCCAGTTCACCAAAACACTACCAAAAAACTGTTAGCGATCGCAGGGATCAGGCCTGACTCTGCGAACGCTGCAGTTATGCGTTTAGTGTTTTGTAAGTGACAGTGATCGATCGATACCGCACTTGGGTGGGCTGGGCTGGGCCGGGCGGAGGGGCAAAACGCAGGTGCTAGCAGGTATCTGGGCTGATCCCGCTAACACTGCGTTTTTGGGAACCCTAAACTGCTGGTGACGCTAGTATAGATCTAATCGGATCAGATATTGATGCGATCAGATACTATACCACTAAGGGAGGTGTACAGTGCGTGCGTGGGTGTTAGCGGTACTGGCGCTAATCTGACGCTGCCTGGGGCTGGTGCTTGCCAGTTCACCAAAACGCTACAAAAAAAACTGTTAGCGATCGCAGGGATCAGGCCTGACTCTGCGAACGCTGCAGTTATGCGTTTAGTGTTTTGTAAGTGTCAGTGATCGATCGATACTGCACTTGGGTGGGCTGGGCTGGGCCGGGCGGAGGGGCAAAACGCAGGTGCTAGCAGGTATCTGGGCTGATTCCGCTAACACTGCGTTTTTGGGAACCCTAAACTGCTGGGGACGCTAGTATAGATCTGATCGGATCAGATATTGATCCGTTCAGATACTATACCACTAAGGGAGGTGTATGGTGCGTGCGTGGGTGTTAGCGGTACTGGCGCTAACCTGACGCTGCCTGGGGCTGGTGCTTGCCAGTTCACCAAAATGCTACCAAAAAAACTGTTAGCGATCGCAGGGATCAGGCCTGACTCTGCGAACGCTGCAGTTATGCGTTTAGTGCCTTGTAAGTGACAGTGATCGATCGATACTGCACTTGGGTGGGCTGGGCGGAGGCACAAAACGCAGGTGCTAGCAGGTATCTGGGCTGATCCCGCTAACACTGCGTTTTTGGGAACCCTAAACTGCTGGGGACGCTAGTATAGATCTGATCGGATCAGATATTGATCCGATCAGATACTATACCACTAAGGGAGGTGTATGCTGCGTGCGTGGGTGTTAGCGGTACTGGCGCTAATTTGACGCTGCCTGGGGCGACGCATATCGCCGCCGGGCGATCGGGGGGCTAAACCTTTATTCGGTAATAAACGGCGGGTGCCCTGACACTATAAAAAATAAACGAACTAACCAGCGTCAACCGTAACGGTTATACGGTGATCAGTGGTGAAAGGGTTAACTAGGGGGCAATCAAGGGGTTAAAACATTTATCAGATAGTATATGGGGGTCCCTGACGCTATAAAACGCTGACGGCGAACCTAAATATTTACCTCACTAACTAGCGTCACCAGCGACACTAATACAGCGATCAGAAAAATGATCGCTTAGTGACACTGGTGACAGGGGGTGATCAAGGGGTTAAAACTTTATTAGGGGGGGTTAGGGGGGTACCCTAGACCTAAAGGGGGGTAATATACACTGTCACTGTCACAAACTGACACTATGCAGTAATCAGAAAAAAAAACAAAAAAAAAAAAAAAAAACTGCTGGTGTCAGTTTGTGACAGGGGGGGGGGGGGGGTGATTGGGGGGGGATCGGGGGGCGATCGGGGGGGGGATCGGGGTGATTTGTGTGCCTGGCATGTTCTACTGTGTGTGTAGTGTTTGTGCACTCACATACTTGTCGTCTCTCCTCGGGCCGGAACGGAAAATACCGACCCGAGGGGAGATGACATCACTTCCTTTGCTGCTGTTTAGCATACAGCAGCAAAGGAGTGTTTTCATTGGCCGGCGGCGATCGCGAGGGGGGGGCCACGAACGGATGGTCTCCCCCTCATCACCGATCGCCGCTGGACAAACGACGACCGCCTCGGGCACCGGGGGGGGGTCCGATCGGACCCCCCACCCGCGGAAGGCAAATCACGTACCCTGTACGTGATTTTGCCTGTCCGTGCCACTTTGCCGACGTACATCGGCGTGAGGCGGTCGTCAAGTGGTTAAGGAAGCCAAAATCATTTTGGGAGAATGCTGTGGACAGACGAAACAAAATTACAGCTTTTTGGTAAAGCCCATAATTCTACCATTTTTAGAAAAAGAAATGAGACCTTTAAAGAAAAGAATACTGTCCCTATAGTCAAACATGGTGAAGATTCACTGATGTTTTGGGGCTGCTTTGCTGCTTCAGGCACTGGGTGTCTTGACTGTGTGCATGGCATTATGAAATCTGAAGGCTACCAAAGAATTCTGGGGTGCAATATAGGGCCCAGTGTCAGAAAGTTGGGTCTCCGTTAGAGGTCATGGGTCTTACAGCAGGACGATGACCCAAAGTACACATCGAAAAGCACCCAGAAATGGTAAGACAAAGCATTGAGAGTACTGAACTGACCAGCAATGAGTCCAGATCTAAATCCCATGGAGCATATGTGGAGAGATCTTAAACAGCAGTTGGGAAAAGGAAACCTTCCAATCTGAGAGACCTGGAGCAGTTGAAAGAAGAGTGGTCCAAGATTCCAGCAAAGAGGTGTAAGAAACATAATTGATGGTTACAGGAAGCGATTGATTTCAGTTATTTTCTTCAAAGGAGTGTGTTACCAAGTATTAAATTGAGGTTGGCAATAATTTTGTCCAGTCCATTTTTGGAGTTCTCCACTTGTTTGTGCCATACCAATACAAACAAAAGAAATAAACGTGAATGCCTAAAAATTTGTAATTGCAACAATTTTCTGGGCTAAGTGGTGCATTATCTGACAGAAATGCAGCAATGCCAATATTTTTGTCCATGACTGTATGCCTCTTGTTTCCTGAGCAACATTATTACGTTTTTGTTTGTTTTTTAACTAAAAGGCATATGTTAGAGAAGTAATGTGTGTATGTTCTTTTGTGTTTTGTTGGTTTTTTTTTTTCATTTTTTATTTGGGCACATAAAAATGTAATCAAGCACACATGTATGTAATGTGTGCTCTTAGTTTTATAAAGCTTTTTGTTTTCATTAAAAAAAAATAAAAATGAAATTAAAAATTAAATAAGAAATTATTGAAGAGGAACATAACTGGAAGCTGTGGTAGGCAGGCAGAGGACAAAGAACTAGTTGCCAAAAAGGCCTCTAGGTTCCCTCCAGCTGATTTTTTCCCCATTACTGATTTACCATGCTTTCTTCTGTACTGTGTTAGTGTGGAGACGGACATCTTTTTAGAGATGCAAGAGGGACAATGCACATACCATCTCAGCTCAGAAGCTACCATTTACAGTCTTTTTGAACGTGCTGCCTCACCCAAGGCAGGTGAGCGGCAGGGTTTACCTATTTAAAACCTTTCAACGCCTCCTCTCAAGCTCAGCAGATAAAAGGCTAAAAATAACATCCAATCCAGAGACAAGATCTTATATTCAGCATCATCCTGCAGAAACAACACCAAAAATGCAAGAAGAAAAACATTCCAGTTATACTGATAGGGCACTATAACTTCTTCTAGATGCATGACTATCATGATCATAATTCTTTTACCAAGAAACCAGTGGGGTGGCCCGTCCATAATTAGGGCCCCCCCCCCAATCCATTCGCCCGGCCCCTAATCTACATGCAGAGCGCAGGGGTTTCCATGGGGTTTTTTTTCAAGCACATGATTAGAGCCTGAGGCTCTAATTGACTTAAAAAAAGAGTGGGCTCAGGGCGCAGAGCACTGCGCCCTGAGCCCACCCAGTTGTGTGACAATAGCAAATTAATATTCGCTATTGTCTTTCTGATTCTCCTCCCGGCCAATCAGGAAGCGCATCTTAAGACCTGATTGGCCAAGAGGAGAAGCGATCGTATTGGCTGCCAAGGAGGAATCCATCGAGGAGGAGGAGACTCAGGGTGAAGCTGCCGAGGAGGAAAAGCTGCCCATGACCTAGATGGGGTAAGTGTGGGGCTGGTGGGCTGATGAGCGAGCAACGGGGGGGTTCTCCTTTGACTGATCGACTGACCAAATGGGGGGGGTGGCAGACAATTTGTTTGCCGCCCCCCAAAACATGGAGCACCAGCCACCACTGCTGGAAACTCTGTACTCACTCTTCACAGGTTATTCCACATTAGTGTACTCAAACCGGATGTTTCTTCATTTGCCATGGAGGGGCCACAACTATATGCAGGTTTATTACTAAGTCTTTCTAGCTCCTTCTCCTATTCAAGTGTTATTAAACCCACAAGAGTAAAATCAGTGTGTGTATGCAGTAAAGCATGCTTGTTATACTCACTGTGGAACCTAAGGGGTTAGCCCTCTGCATTGTGTAAAAAAGCTGTTTGATCCCGTCTTCTCTGTTCCTCCCCTTTTTCCACAGTCCCCAAACCATCTTGGATAGTACAGAGGCTAGGGGACAAGCTGCACATGCTCAGATTGGTGTGTATTTCTAGAGAGTTGTTTTTTTTTCTTGGGAGGTAGTATGTGATCAGCACGGCCAATCAGCACTGTCCAGACAGAGGGTCAGGGGTCCTGAATCCTCATAGGACAATAATGGGAGAATGAAAACTCCTCCTACAGACTTTGCCCAGAGACTGATAGAAGTCACAAGCCTGCTATATACTGCTGATGAGAAAAGGTATTTAGCAGTTTATATTTACTAAAACTATTGCATTTCCATGTTCTGTGTACTGTGGAAGACCAGATATAGAGAAAACAGGGTCCCAGTTTTAGTAACAGTTTAAGTATCCGCAGTCTGTCAGAAAATAGTCTGACACTGCTATTCTGCCACTCAAGTGTCACTTCACAGGAGTCAGGCATCACCACTGCTCCATTTTCACTTTCATTAAACAGATGTAAGGGGGCCATACACCAGTAGAGCCTTGTTTAAAAATTTCCATTTTTCATTTGATCGTCTACGTAATAAATAATGGGGTCAAACTAACAATCGTTTTTGATCGCAGTGAAGAAAAAAAACTGATGGAGCAGGTTAAAAAAAAATTCTCGAATCAATTAAATTCTAACAGTGAATGTGGTTTTCATTCAGGAAATTCAATTGATTCAAAAATTGAAATGATATTTGCCAAGTCTCGGATGGCATTATCGAATGTACTATTGGGATTTTACCAGTAGTCTACAAGTGTTTGGCCAGGTTTATACTGCTCAATCCACTTCACGCTCTGTGCAATAATTTGTTATTCCCCTCCACATTGGTACACTTATTCTTAGTCTTATGCCCGGTACACACGGTCGGATTTTCCGACGGAAAATGTGTGATAGGACCCTGTTGTTGGAAATTCCGACCGTGTGTGGGCTCTATCACACATTTTCCATCAGAATTTCCGACACACAAAGTTTGAGAGCTTGCTATAAAATTTTCCGACAACAAAATCCGTTATTGGAAATTCCGATCGTGTGTACACAAATCCGACGCACAAAGTGCCACGCATGCTCAGAATAAATTAAGAGACGAAAGCTATTGGCTACTGCCTCATTTATAGTCCCATGTACGTGTTTTACATCACCGCGTTTAGAACGATCGGATTTTCCGATAACTTTTTGTGACCCTGTGTATGCAAGACAAGTTTGAGCCAACATCCGTCGGAAAAAATCCATGGATTTTGTTGTCGGAATGTCCGATCAATGTCCGACCGTGTGTACAGGGCATTATTCTCCATAGCCTCCAGAGCTCAGACATGTAACAAAAGAGAAAACAATAGTGCAGTGCTGCAACAAATAGCATCCGCAAACTAAAGCTGATACACTCACATGTGTCAAATAGATAAAAGCGTGTGTGGCAGTCAGGCTCACTCCTCACAGCCTTTTCGCTTGCGTCACAGGTCACGTGACATTCTCAAGGGATTCCCTTGAAAATGTCACGTAACCTGTGACGCAACGCGTCGGGAGGAGGAGCCAGTGACATCAGCCACGAGTGTGCAGCTACATGAAAAGGCTGTGAGGAGGAGTGAGCCTGACTACCATACACACTTATATCTATTTGACACATGTGAGTGTATCGGCTTTAGTTTGCGAACATTTGTTGCAGTACTGCACTATTGTTTTCTCTTTTGTTACATGTCGGAGCTCTGGAGGCTACGGAGAATAAGACAGAGAGGGTGAACTAATCAGCTGTTTTGGCTTAGAATTGGAACTGCAAGCCAGCCAAACATGGTAGCTATTGTCTGGAGGATTAATCATTTATATATAATCTATATCATGCTTCCATACTTGGTTTCAGCTTTATATTACCAGCAACAACTAGATTGGATGTGACCTTTTTAAACATACCTTTTTATTTATATTTCTTATTTTCATGGTCAAATATTTTCATTGTATATACCTAATATTTATCTATTTGGCCTCAATTTCTCATCACCAGCAGGAACAATATCGGATGTGATTTTTTAAGCACATATATACCTTTTATTTATCATTTCTATTATGTTGTAGTATGAATTAGTTTATTGTGCACACCCAGCACCTTAGTACACTCATTTATATTTGGCAATCAATAGTTATTAAGACTTGTTTTTAGACACTTTGCACTCTTTATAGCAGCTAGGATGCCCACAGGGATCACTATAGCACATAGCACTTATTTACATTAAAATCTTTTTAACTCTTTATACTTAGAGTATTGTGATATTAGCGCACCAATTTTTACTATTTTATTATTGCATCAGTGAGAGATCCCCTTTTCGGTCTGCAGCTTTTATCACTTTATATATATATATATATAATTTTCAGTTTTCCACCATACCAGCGCTTGAGTACTATTATTACCACCTCATCATCAGTGCTGCCCATCAGTGCCGCCTGTCAGTGCCCATCAGTGCCGCCTGTCAGTGCCCATCAGTGCCGCCTATCAGTGCCCATCAGTGCTGCATATCAGTGCTGCGTATTGGTGCCTATCAGTGCCGCCTATCGGTGCCCATCAATTCTACATATCATTCTACATATCAGTACCGCCTCATCAGTGCCCGTCAGTGAAGGGGAAAAATTTTTTTTATGACAGAAACTTTCAAAAATGTGGATCTTTTTTAGTTTGTTTAGCAAAAAATAAAAACCTCAGAGGTGATCAAATACCACCAAAAGAAAGCTCTATTTGTGGGAAGAAAATGATAAAAAAATTTAGTTTGGGTACAGTGTAGCATGACCGCGTAATTGTCAATCAAAGTGTAACAGCGCTAAAAGCTGAAAATTGTCCTGGGCAGGAATGGTCGAAAGTGCCTGGTATTGAAGTGGTTAAGGAGCGCTTGCGGAAGCCTCCTGCAAGTTTGCCTCCGAGCTTTGCATCTGTGGGGCATCCTCAAATGGAAGGTGGAGGAGCGCAAGGTCTCTAACATCCACCAGCTCCGTGATGTCGTCATGGAGGAGTGGAAGAGGACTCCAGTGGCAACCTGTGTAGCTCTGGTGAACAAAATGCAGTCTCACCGTGCCCATAATGCAGTCTCACCGTGCCCATAATCACAGCCTCACTGTAGTCAGTGCCTGTGCCTGGATTAAACCGTCTGTGGGCATCTCCCACTGTGTGTCTCCGAGCTGAGTGTGAAAACTTTGGCCGCGCTGTGAGAAAAGTCCCGCCCTCTTCCTAGATCAGCTCCTGTGATACGTGTGTGTGTGTGTGTGTGTGTATGTATAGATAGATTTATATATATATATTATTAGGGCTGTTACTGATTAAAATTTTCGCGTTCGATTAATCGATTTTGTTTTTTAATCAACTAATTTTGTTTAATTATAACGCACATACAGATCCAACTACTTTTAGCTGATTTAACACCGTTGTTATGGCAACAGCTGAAGCCGGACATAGCGGGGCATTGCTAGGATGTCTCACGTCATAAACTCAGACTTGCCGTGTCCATAATCGCAGCCTCACCGTGCCCATAATCGCAGCCTCACCATGCCCATAATGCTGTCTCACAGTGCCCATAATCGCAGCCTTACTATGCCCATAATGCAGTCTCACCGTGCCCATAATCTCAGACTTACCGTGTCCATAATCACAGCCCCACCGTTCCCATAATGCAGTCTCACCGTGCCCATAATCGCAGCCTCACCGTGTCCATAATCGCAGCCTCACCGTGCCCATAGGGCTGTCTCACAGTGCCCATAATCGTAGTCTCGCCATGCCTATAATCGCAGCCTCACCGTGCCCATAATGCTGTCTCACCGTGCCCAAAATGCAGTCTCACCGTGCCCATAATCGCAGCCTCACAGTAGTCAGTGCCTGTGCCTGGATTACACAGTCTGCGGGCATCTCCCGCTGTGTGGCTCTGAGCTGAGTGTGAAAACTTTGGCCGCGCTGTGAGAAAAGTCCCGCCCTTCTCCTAGATCAGCTCATGTGATAGAGAGAACACTGCGTCTATCACATGAGCTGATCTAAGAGGAGGGCGGGACTTTTCTCACAGCGCGGCCAAAGTTTTCACACTCAGCTTGGAGACACACAGCGCGAGATGCCCGCAGACTGTGTATGACATATAGTGGAGGAGAAGGGAGCCACACCTTGGCCCAAAACGGCCCCAGGGCAGGCAGCCTACCGATCAAAAAAATTAACAATTAATCGAGGATATAATCGTTAATTTCCGCAGCCCTAATATATATATATATATATATATATATATACATACAGCCCTCAAAAAATCCACTCGCCTGTTCGCATGCTCCCAGGGAGATCCTGCAGCCCATGGGCAACAGAGTTGCCGATCTTCGCCTCCCACCTCCCCTCACTGCATTCTAAATGGACAGCCAGAGGTGCAGGGGCAGATGCCATGTCTTGGAGCCCCCCCCCACAGCGGCAGAACGGTAGGGCCCAGTCACAAGTGCGACTGCAGCGACCCCTATAGTTCCGCCACTGTGTTGTGGTCAGCGGTTTAGACATTAATGGCTGTGTGTTGAGTTATTTTGAGGGGGCAGCTGTTATATACACTGTTATACAAGCTGTACACTCACTACTTTACATTGTAGCAAAGTGACATTTCTTCAGTTTTGTTACATGCAAAGATATACCAAATTTATTGGCGTATAACACACACATTTTTTACCCCTGAAAATAGAGGGTAAACGGTGCCTGCGTCTTATACGCAGATAATTTTTTTTACCAACGGGGGGGGGCGGCAATTGGGCAGTCTACCCCGGGTGCAACACATTGGGAGGGTGTCAGGCAGGCCGCCCCGCCTGTCCTGGCCCTGGGACAGCACTGCCAGCGTAGTTTAAGGTTGATAAAAAATCACTTGCCAGCCCCTTCCCCTACACTGTTTCTCCTGTGTCACTGTCATTGTAAAACAAAGCTTCTAAATACCTCATTAGCTAGTTTTTTTCTGGCTGCTCTCCTCCTCCTGCTCCTTCTTCTCCTCTGAGTGTATCTTTAGATTGGAAGAGGAGAGCGGTCACATGACCATCTATGAAACGTCAGAGGAGAGCAGTCATGTTACTGGGTCATTGAAAGAACAGAGCTAATTAGGTATTTAGAACCTTCATTTTACAATGGCAATGACAGAGGAGGAGCAGTGTAGAAGGGGCTGGCAGTGATTTTTTAGTAACTGTAGAGAGTATGCTGGCAGGGCTGTATGCTGTGAAGGGGGAGGGGGGCTGTGTACTGTGAAGGGGGGGCTGTGTACTGTGCAGGGGGAGGGGGGCTGTGTACTGTGCAGGGGGAGGGGGGCTGTGTACTGTGCAGGGGAAGGGGGGCTGTGTACTGTGCAGGGGAAGGGGGGCTGTGTACTGTGCAGGGGAAGGGGGGCTGTGTACTGTGCAGGGGGAGGGGGGCTGTGTACTGTGCAGGGGAGGGGAGATGTGTATTGTGCAGGGGGAGGGGGGCTGTGTACTGTGCAGGGGGAGGGGGGGCTGTGTACTGTGCAGGGGGAGGGGGGGCTGTGTACTGTGCAGGGAGAGGGGGGCTGTGTACTGTGCAAGGGGAGGGGGGCTGTGTACTGTGCAGGGGGGCTGTATGTTGTGAAGGGGGAGGGGCTGTGTACTGTAAAGGGGAAGGAGGTTGTATACTGTGCAGGGGAAGGGGGGCTGTGTACTGTAAAGGGGGCTGTGAAAAAAAAATTTCCTTAAACTTCTCTCTTAAAATTGGGGTGCGTTGGTTATACGCCTGTGCGTGTTATACATCGATAAATGCGAAAATATTTACAAAAATGTGAGGGGTGTACTCACTTTTGTGAGATACTGTACATACACCATACCTCCCAACATTTTGAGATGGGAATGAGGAACACCTACTAGCAAAGGTATGTAGGCAGAGGACATGCCCCCTGTCACACCTCTTTAAAAGAGAATTAACCAAAAAAAGTTTAAATAAATCCACAAGGGCTTTTTTTTACCACTACTATGGCCCCCAGATCCCGGCCCTCCCCCCTGTGTAAAATGGTAAGGGGGTACCACCATTTCACAAAAAGAGTGTCAAAAATGTTAAAAATGACAATAGACAGTTTTTGACAATTCCTTTATTTAAATGCTTCTTCTTTCTTCTATCTTCTTTCTTCTTTCTTCTGTCTTCTATCTTCTTTCTTCTATCTTCCTTCGGTTTCTTCCTTCATCTTCATCTTCTTCTGGTTTTTCTGGTTCTTCCTCCGGTGTTCTCGTCCGGCATCTTCCTCCGCGGTGCCGGCGTCTTCTTCCCTTCGTCTTCTGGGCCGCTCCGCATCCAGCATGATGGGATGGGAGGCTCCCACTGTGTGAAGCTTCTCCTCTTCTGACGATTCGTAAAAAACGGAAGGCGGGGCCACATGGTGACCCCGCCCCCTCTGACGCACGGTGACTTCCCTGTCCGCCTTTTTTTCCTTTGAAATGTCATTTTTCTGTCAGACTGTTCTAAACACGAGAAACATGCGCCCCTTTACAGGCATACTATAGACACCCCCCAGGTATGAAATTTAAAGGAATATTACACTTTTATTGTTTCACTATAAGCATTATTAAAATCACTGCTCCTGAAAAAACAGCCATTTTTAAAACTTTTTTTGCATTGATCCATGTCCCCTGGGGCAGGACCCAGGTCCCCAAACACTTTTTATGACAATAACTTGCATATAAGAATATATAAAACACAAAGCGCTGTGATGCTAAATAGCTGATAATTACACATAAAACCAAGTGAGGCTGCTATCAAAAGAGAGTGTTTCAGAGTCACTTAAAAAGAATAAATAATGATATTTGAAGCGCTTCACAATGTGCATAAAAATGAATATATATGAATAAATGTAAATACTCAAATAAATCCAGCGGTGAGTAAAAATTCCTAAAAAATCCAGCAATCAAAATAGTGTAAAATTATAAAAAATTAGTGACACCAAATGTGTAAAAAAATCCACATAAAAAATCCACATAAAAATAAATAATAAATATATAGGGATGTATTCAGAAGGTTCAATTATACAAGTGTGGAATCAGATTGGTATAGAGCTTTGATCCGGTCCCACTTCGAAAGCTGTAACAATGTTTCTTTTGCTTCTGTTCACAACCAATGTGAGAATCATAAACAGATCTCATTTGACAGGCAGATAAGAGAAAAAAACAATCATTGTGCAATAGTTAGGATACCAAGGTACACAGGCAAATTTCAATCCACTCACGTGTGCCTTATAATGATAAGGCATATGCAGGTTTTACTATAGCAGTCAGTCGCCTTAGACAGGAGCAGATTCACTGCAGTACACTGTGTTGTATAATTGAACCTTCTGAATACATCCCTATATATTTATTATTTATTTTTATGTGGATTTTTTATGTGCATTTTTTTGCACATTTGGTGTCAATAATTTTTTATAATTTTACACTATTTTGATTGCTGGATTTTTTAGGAATTTTTACTCACCGCTGGATTTATTTGAGTATTTATATTCATATATATTCATTTTTATGCACATTGTGAAGCGCTTCAAATATCATTATTTAACTTGCATATAAGCCTTTAAAATTAGCACTTTTGATTATTCATGTTCGTGTCCCATAGACTTTAACGGTGTTCCCGTGTTCGAACAATTTTTTTGCCTGTTCGTATGTTCTGGTGCGAACCAAACCGGGGGGTGTTCGGCTCATCCCTATCCTTTATATTGCTTTTAAACATTACAAATGCAGCAATTTAGAAATTGGTGGAAAGGTTTAGCAGTGAGAAACACTTTTTGAAAGATAAAAAGTGCATTTTATATACAACCAGGTCTTTTTTTCTCAGAGAATAGGTACAGGAACTCCTCCCTTCCGAGTCACCCTTTGACTCCACCCCCTACCCACCTCTGAGCTCCATTCCTTGGGTCCACTCCTTACCTACCTCCCAGTACCACCCCTTTTAGAGAATACAGAACCAAATATAATTTTGAGATGCTAAGTATTTTGTATGGAATTTATTAACAATAACAAGGACAGTGAAATACTGTATATCTAGCAACACTAGACACCCCAGCAACAAGTAGATCCCCACCAGCAACAATGGATTCCCAACAGCCAGCATCAACAGACCCTTCAGCAGCCAGCAACAAAGACCCCTCCCTCAACAGTGGATCACTCCCAGCAACGATTGACCCCCTTGCAGCATAAGACCCGCCCCCCAGAAACAATAGATCCCCCAGGAGCAACAGAAGACCCCCCAGCAGCTAGCATCCTCCATAAAAATAGATCTCCTCCAGCAACAATAAATTCCCCTGCAGCTAGCATCAATAGACCCTCCAGCACACCTTACCATTCAGTTCCGGTGGTGCCGGAACTGCGTTCCCCCACGTTCATGCTGAAAAAAAGCCCTGTATACAACTATATAGATCAGACCAAAATAAGGAACAAATGAGGAGGAAAGAGGGACAGAGGGACATTGTTTCAAATCAGGGACAGTCCCTCGAAATCAGAGACAGTTGAGAGCTATATATATATGTAGCGCTTACCACGAAGGAGCAGCTGATTAATATATCCATAATTCACGTTTACCACCTAACCCATCGCAGCCCATAACTCCAAAAACACAGTCCATATTGCATTTTTCTCTTGCTTTATTAAGTAACATGAACTGGGATAGGCGAAGGGTTTGTTTTGAGATGCTCTTTTGTTGCATTATCATCTTTTTACTGTCTCTCATACAAGAACTTAAAATCATTGCGGATAATAGGAAATCACTTTGTGCGATTTCTTCAATCAGGGAAGATGGAAGTAGATTTGATAGAGAATAATCGATAAAGAGTCACTCTGAATAACTTCTTCATCTGCAGAACTTTTCAAGAACAGTCTGTATCTCTCTATATGTGTGCTTGCAGCTTTACCACTACCTTTTTACCACTACTTCCCATCTGCATGGTACTTCCAAGTTGAGCTAAAGAAAAGTCACTCTGAATAACTCCTCCCTCTTGACTGATTGGAATCCCGGGGCATTGCTGAACCCAAAGTCACAGGCCATCACCGCCTGTCTCACTGACTTGCGTACCAACATCCCTCAGCCTCTGGCAGTACCCTTCCCTTGGGCTTTCACTCACGTGATCAATAGTCCATGTGCCACTCATAAACGATCGATCGCCCAGTTTCCTTCCGCTTCGTTGCTACTTCTTCCGCAATGATTCTTTGTTCCCTTTTCTCCTTTCTGGCCTGCTCCCTTCCCCGCAGGGGCAGCCAACGACACCAGCGACTACATGCTGTACGGTGTCGTCTCTTCCTCTATGGAGGCCGGTTACCCACCCTCCTCGCAAGGGGGGCTCCGTTGGCTCCCCGGAGGGGGAAACTCTCCCCACCGGGAACCAGACTGGCTTCTCCAGGTTCGAACAGGAAACTCTCACACTGACCATGTGACCCGGCTTTTATATGAGAGTCCCGGGACATTGCCCAACAAATTAATGATTGGCTGAGACTCGCATACAAACTACCTGCCACTCAAATCCCAAATGAACAAACAGGCCTGCTGTAATAGTACAAGCCTGCCTAAATTTACCTGAAACTATAATCTAGCAGAAAAGGTCACATACTTAAAAGTAAGTGCCCGCTACATATACACATAGGCAGACAGGCAGAACTGGGCCACAGACACAAGGAGCACCTGTGGGTGCCATTACTATAGTCTTCTGCTGCATATTTAAGGCAATTCATACCTCTTTTACTCCAGTTTAGTGGAGCTACAATTTATACACTAAGGACACCACAACGGTCTCTCATTACCACCTTTGGATGTCAGTGTCCCTCCCTACCGGTTCTTCTGACTTCCATATCAGTTAATCCATCTTGCCTTGCTTGCCCTCCCAAATTGCCTGCTTCACAGAGAGAGTCAATCAACTGGTGGCGAGATCTGGTGGTCCAGTGAATCTTATACTCTGGCAATATTCCCTGATCAAGTCATTTCATTGTTAGTGAAATTTTATATTTTTTAAAAAGGATTTAATCGGCATTATCCAGGCATTTGGATATGCACAGAGCTTGCAATGATACTCAGAGCAGCTTTTGCTTCAGTGCAAGCGCAATATATTTGAAGATTTGATAGACACTAAGGCCCCTTTCACACTGGGGCGGTTTGCAGGCGTTATTGCGCTAAAAATAACGCCTGCAAACCGCCCCTAAACAGCCTCCGCTGTGTGTTCAGTGTGAAAGCCCGAGGGCTTTCACACTGAAGCGGTGCGCTGGCAGGAGAAGAAAAAATCTCCTGCAAGCCGCATCTTTGGAGCGGTGAAGGAACGGTGTATTCACCGCTCCTAAACCGCTCCTTCCCATTGAAATCAATGGGACAGCGCGGCTATACCGCGGTAATACCGCGGCTATAGCCGCGCTATATGAGGGGTTTTAACCCTTTTTCGGCCGCCAGCGGGGGGGGTTAAAACCGCACCGCTAGCGGCCGAATACCGCGGTAAAACAGCGCTAAAAATAGCGCTGTTTTACCGCCGACGCCCCCTACCGCCCCAGTGTGAAAGGGGCCTAAAGCATGCATTCCATTTTTGTTACAATAGTATTTTCAGAGCTAGTACCACCATATTATTATTTATTGCTGTGACAGTATAAATTTCACTTGAGTTTTAAGTTTATTGTTAGGGGTTAGGCTAAGGTTTACAGGTACGTTTAGGGATATTCAGGTTGACAATCAAATGTATGTTTACGGTATTATGTTAAGTGTAGCTGAACATCAAGCAAAATACAGCACAATATAATGCAGCTGTGTGTTTATTATTATAAGTGCCAGCATTTGTCTTTGTATCAGTCTCTTGTAATCCTCTGTAAGCCTAGGTTCACACTATTGCGTGTGCTTTTGTGCATGCACATCATGGGTACAGCAGCCCATTCATTTGAATAGATTGCTGTACCCATGAAAAACACTTGTAAAAAATGGGCCTTTTCTAAAAGCATGCTGCATGGAACCACATGGTACTGCAGCAACATGTAGTTTCCCGCATGCAAAAACTTGCCGCTTTTTTCGATGCACGGGTGCTGTTAAGAATTAAAGGCACTCCTGCGTGTCTGCTAAAGAGAAAAATATTGTTAAAAAAAGGCTTAATTTAAAAAAAACACATTATGTTCATGCACCTCGGTCTAGTTTTAAACTGTCATTCAGCCCTAAAGCATATAGGCAAAAAGTTCCCTGGGGAACTCACAGGTGTTGTCTATGCATATGTGCTATCAATATGCTCTCAGAAAGAAAAAGGAAAGTGAGCAGAAGGACAGGTTCATCTGTCTGCTGCTGCTCCTTTACTTTCCAGATACAGAGATGGTGATGACCAAGTTATTTTACTTAAAGTAAAACTATAGGAAAAACTTTTTTTTTTTCATTTTGGAAAGAGCAGGGGGTGGGTTGTAACCCCTTTTAATGTCACGTACCGTGTAGTGGAGCCTTACTTGTAGAAGGAGACCTCTTTTACAGCCCTGGCTCAGGAGCCACCGGAGTTGGAACTGTGGCCCCGAGAGCGCAGCGAGGTAGGAGTGCCTGTGTGATCTGTGGTAGCTGGCACAGATAGGAAGATGATCGGTCACCAGGAAGGAACAGAACGTGGATGGCAGTAGATGCGGATGCAGGTCAGCAGCCCAAGACACTGGATGATGCAGGATAGCAGCAGGCTGAAGCAGGGTGATTCAAGCCAGGTCAAACACAGGTAATCAGATATAGCAAGCAGCAGGCTGAAGCAGGGTCAAATGGATAAGAAGAAGTTGGCAGCAGGATAAATGGTATAGGAGAAATAGCAGGATCAAGTCAAGCCGATGTCAGGATTAGAGATAGCATGTGTAGTCAGCAGAGCCGGGTCAATACAGGTAATCAGGATACTGGTTCAGAACTTGGGGAAGCTGCAGATCAAACAGCACTGCACAAGTGCAGCTGCTGTTTTTTTAAAGGTCCATTGGCACCAAGCAACAGTTAGCGCATACACCTGTGCATGCGCACACATACACGCTGTGGCTCAGCTCGGCGGACCAACAGTGGAACCCGTGTGAGCATCCCTGCCCTGCTGTACCAAGCCCCTGACAGTTAGGTTTTTTTACGCCATCTTTGTTCCCTTCACTTCCTGTCCCATAGCCAAACAGGAAGTGAAAGGAAATCCCTGCAAATTAAGGAAATTCTTTGGGGACCCCTAGGTCACCGGAACTAGTGACTCCATTGGAAGATTTCCTTCCTATTACATTTCTGGGGACAAACCAAAATTTGGGATTTTCTTTTACTTTCACTTTCAATGATAATGGACAAATAGAGAGGGTGAATCTCCCTAATGGAGCCACAGACAGCAATAAAAACTGACAGGGGTTCTAATCACTATCCACTCCATCCAAAGCAAAAAAAGTTTTGCCTTTAGATATACTTTAACTGCAAAAAGTCAAGGTACTGCTATGCTGTCTGGCAAGGATGTGATAATCTCAGGACTGGATGAACCAAAACTATTAATCATTTTGCAGGAAAACAGCTCCCTTATACTGTATGTATTCCACCTTTATATTGTGCTGCTTGCCTGGAGTCCAGCTTTAAGAGTTTGTGTGCGCCTTTTACTTTCCTCAGTATATTACATTCTAGCGCTGTGATGTATTCGCTTTTATTGCATGTGTGAAACAGCTAACATTTTGGTATAAGTGCTGCTAATACGTTTGGTATGTGCCAATAAATAATGCTCCAAAATTGATTATACATTCCCCTCAAAATAAATATTCTTCTTTCCACTGGTCTCCTGCATACATGGTACAACAGGCTGTAGACTTAAAGTTCAACATTTGGTATTTTCCTTGGGTCGCAAACGTGTTAAAGTGTAAGTTCATCTTTTTACAAAAAATGAAAAGGTGAACTAATACCCTAGAACCTCCTTACTCTCTGTGGGTGATTAACTGTCACTGGCTATGTAGCTAGTGTAGCAGTCCAGGGATTTGAAATCCCTTCTCTTCTACTTTATTCTGTAAGACTTCCGTGATGGATCAGAATGACTCCAATTGGTCAGCACTGGCACGGGACCATATTGGCCAATTGGAATCAATCTGATCCGTCCCAGAAGCCCTAAAGAAAGAAGGGGAGTAGGAGTGGGGATTTCAAATCCCTGAACTGTTATACCAGCTGTGTAGTCAAAGACATTACAAATCAGTACAGCAGGGACCAGAGAGTGGTAAGGGTGTAGGGTGTTAGTACACTTTTTTTTTTTAAATTGTAAACTTACACTTTAAGGCTGCATCAGTTGCAGTTATCCTCCGTCTTGTATATAAAAGGCCATGACATGAACCTGACATTGATCTGAACCATTCTGAATCAGTCAGAAGTCTGCTCTGCTAATCCCAGCAAATACAGATGTTTTAGAAGCAAAGCGACCATGTTTTTTTTCCTTTATAATATTGCCATGACTACTTATATCTGTTAAGATAAGTCATATATTCATACAGACATGTATAATGCAGAACATTACTGTAACAGACCGTGTAGCAGATAACTTCTGTGTTCTGTGCCTTTTTAGGCATAAGCTATGCTATGATCTGTAGCATAGGAGACTCACCTTCTTAAATCCAAGGTGTTATAAGCTTTATACTATAAGACTATTGGATTTTGCCAGCTGCTTGGCTGTTATTGATAGTAGAGTAGTACACCCTAATTCTTTGCATCATTAAAGCTAAACTCCAGGCAGATGTGAAATTCACAAATTAATGTAGCTCTGTAATCATTATTACTTTCTTAAATGTATTCTTTAAATGTAAGCAGTGTACCTTAAATTGATGCGTATTAACCTCTTGCAGTTCCTGTACTACAGAGCTCATAGATGAGGAGGGAAAATCAGCACAGCAATCCAGAGAGTGATGTGCTGAGTGGCATAGCTGTGTAAAAGTCAGGACTGAATATTTAGCAGTTTGCCTGGATTTTAGCTTTACAGCGGAAGTAACCCCATCCATAAAACAGTTTCATTTCCGGCACAGAAATGTAACACTCCCGTTGGTTGTGCTCTCAACCAAACTGTCAAACCATCCAATGGTTGGTGTCATAACTGATCACAGGTGCAGCATCATGGCAGTTGTGGATTAAACAGAGGCAAAGATGGCAGCTCCTTGGCTGAAAACAATAGGGGGGTTTACTTACACTTTAAGTATAACTCAAAAGTGGTGATGCAAATAATTCCATTAATTACATTAATAGTTGCTTCCCTTGTGTCTTTTGTTTGTGTGGATTGTTCAGTCTATTTTTTAAAATTACTGGCAAGTATAGTTAAACACATATAATTAAGACAATTCATTATTTTTTTTATTGGGACGATATGATGTGGGAATTAGCCCCAAAAAGGTAGGCCTTGCTGTTGTACACATTTTAGAGTTATAGATTGTAAGCTCTTAAATAGACCCTGTCACTAGACCATTTATTTCAACAAAAATCTTCCCATAGGATTAACTTATTTTATGCAAGGTATTTACCTGTAAAAGCCTCCCTTGTGTAGACATTCAAAGGCCCTGAGACTGCTGCTGGGTATTCCGATCTTGGATGTGGTGTCAGCAGACTCAGAGCTGTCACTCAAGTAATATTCTATAGTATTCTCCTTTGCCTCACCCTTGGCATCTATATTAAAGTTTAAGTAGGGAGGTGATGGGAGGGGCAAATATGCTGGGTCAGCACAGACACTAATTAGACTGTCCCAGAAGAGAAGAAGGCTATGACTTACAAACAGGAAGGAGACTGTATTAGGGAATTGACCTTACAATGTTCTAGTAAGTTTGAAAACAGTTTGCAAGTGAATAAAAAAATGATTTATGGAAAGGGAAAACACTGCAGCTAAGCATGTAAAATACTTGATTTTTTTTTGTGCTCATACTTAAAATGTTTTACCTTTTGATGACGGGGTCTGTTTAAGGGCAGGGAATCTTTATGGAGGTATTGGGATGTCTGTGTCCTGTTGTGGCCAGTTATGGCACATCCTTGGGCACTATGATAAGTGGCATCACCTGTAGTTAAGAAAAATGGAATTCAAGTAAACGGAGACAACTTGTGACACACATTATAAACAGCTTCCTATTTCTTTTATGATAACAACAAACATGGTGAAAGGCGAACAAATGAGATAGTGTTTTAATGGTGTTATATACATTATTTTAACCACTCTTTCAAGAACCTTATTGTTTTTGTTAGTATATAAAGCCCACTTATGATATGTAGAGACAAGGTAGTTGCCAATTTTCTAGAGGCCATTCTGAAAGTGTTGTCATTGGGACAGTCTTGTAACAAACTTGTAAACAAACTAAACTGAGACACATTTGACAATATCATGAATAAAATGTAAAAATACATTGTTTTGGCCTATGTTTTGTAATGCATTATTTGTGGCTAGTTTTCCAGGGACATCTACCACTATTGGTGCACCACAATATTAAATTCTTGCAAAAGATTTTTTTCTCTGAAACCAGATTCCATATTTCATGTTAATGTTGCTATCTTTTGCTACTATCCTATGGTAGCAAAAGCCTATATAGCCATTGAGCCCCGCTTTGTCATCTGCCTCTCATTCCCAATGCTGTTGTCAGCTCCAGCAATGACTCCTACCAACAGGAGTTGAGCCATGATGTTTCAGCTTTCTCCCTAGCCACGCACTTCTCCCAAACTCTTTGTGATCCCCACCCCAGGAACAGACTGCATTCGTTACAATCAGCTTTATGGATCTGTTGAGGACTTGAACCGGACTGCTGGATTGCCCAACCCAGGATCCCGGGAGACGCAAATTGACACCCACACAAGATGAGATCAAAAACATGTTCAGTTTAATATGGGCGATTGCCCTTTGTTTTATACAATATAAAAGTAGGATGAGTTACAATACATTTTAGGGTTTTTGATTACAGAGAAATAGAATAACAATTTAAAAAAATATGTTTACCTCCATATGATGTACAATCTCACAATATTTACAGTCAGCAAGGTACATATTCCCATAACAATTCCAACCATACTGATCTATTTAGCCTAAATATTTCTTAGCAAGTAAACACATTCCCAGTCAAACTCGGATAATAGAATTATGAGAGAAACATGGAATTTTACAGAATAAAGACAGCTTAGAAACATCATAAACCCTTTAATCCCCACTCTTATCATGAATATGATCATTTGCTCCATATTACTTTGGTAATAGGCTTGCCCAGGATTCATCATCAGCCTTATTGATCATTCTGTTAATTTTCCTTTTAATAGTACAATTCAAATAGCAATTGTACATGATAAGCATAACCAAAATAATTACACAGACAGCAAGTGGGTAGAAGAAAGTTTTCACCACCTCACATCCTGACGGTGACTAACCTGTGGAGACATCATGCCACGAATGATGGTCCTCTTGTGCTAACTGGGTACTGGCTGCTTCAAGTTTACCTCTCATAATGGTAGTTTTTACAATTGCCTGATGTACTGTCAATTTATACATCTTAAGATATTGCAAAGATTTCTTCTGTTGTTTGAGTATTTCTACAATTGGGCCTATGGGCAATGAGAAATCACCCTCTGGGAGTGCATTTGGTCTCCAGTAAATACTGTGCAAGTGTTCTGTGACTCTTTCTAACTCATCATTTTTCCCATGTCAATACAAATGTGAAATATTGTGTATACAGCCTGAAAAGGGCAAATAAGTATCCACTTTAGTGATGTTTACTCCTACTTCTGCTGCCAAGCATACCTGCTGTGGGCCTACTTCTATAAGTGCATTATAACCCTGTGGTTATAAAGTCCAAGTACACATGTTAACATCTGGCCTAGACAATAGACAGGGTTCAAATACAGGAGAACTATGTGTACACATAAGACCCTTATCAGCTTTCTGACAGTCATCCAAGCTATAAGTGTTGTTTGAACCTACAGTTTTATAAGATCCATCATTCTTCGGTTCCCATCATGCGACAGTATCAATGCTTACATCTGGCATAGGGATAGGGAGAGCAAACAATTTACACACAGTGATTCCATAATCTTTAGGGACTAACGCCTTATAATGTCCCATACAATAAAAACTAGACATACCGCTAAATATCTTGGTGTGACACACTGTGTCCTGAGGAAAAGATATTACCCAATGATCCGCAGGAATCTTGAAAAGAGACCTCAGCTGTCTGAAACCCGGGGCTGCAAGTCTGTTTTCCAACATATCTCTCTGTTGACGTATCCAAAGGAAACTTACAGCACACATGGTCCAATTTGCAAGACCCTTAGTCAAATCACCTGTTAGCACAGTCAAACCACCAAGCTGAGTCACCATCAGTTTATCTAGGTTCAACTGTGCCACCTGGGATGCTAAGAGCGTGGGGCTCCAGGCACCCAATATGTGGAGAGCGTCCACACTATTTTTTCCAGCAGCTGCAAGTTTACTTCTGACAGTCTCTAAATCAATACCATTCAGCATTCCAAGGGTGGAGTGTGTCACACCAGGCTCTTTTCTTTCTGTTATATGAACTAGAATTCTACATGTGGTGCAACTTGTACATAGTGATATGAGCAACAGTGTGTGTCATGGGCAATTTGAACTCATTCATACTGTAATTGTCCTCAAAACACATAGGCCTAAATGGGCCTAATGCCCTGTACAGACGGGCGGACTTTTCGGCAACAAAGGTCCGACAGTCTTTCCGATGGACTTTTGACAGACTTCCGACGGACTTTCGAACGAACGGACTTGCCTACACACGATCGTACCAAAGTCCGACGGATTCGTACGTGATGACGTACTAAAATAAGGAAGTTCATAGCCAGTAGCCAATAGTTGCCCTAGCGTCGGTTTTCGTCCGTCGGACTAGCATACTGTACAGACGAGGGGATTTTTCGATAGAAACTGGGTCCGGCGGAGTTCCGACGTAAAGATTTGAAACATGTTCCAAATCTAAAGTCCGTCAGATTTTCGACAGAAACAGTCCGCTGAAGGTCCGATGAAGCCCACACACGGTTGGATTGTCTGCCGGATTTGGTCTGTCGGACCAGTCTGGTCGAAAAGTCCGCTCGTGTGTACAGGGCATAAGTCCTTCAGGTGATATGCACAGCTTGTTATGATCCATGTTGTCAGAAATACAGGAGCAGGCGGTCACAAAGTGTTTTCCCAGAAGTTTGTGGAGACAGTAGCAAGGACATCTTCTGTGTCTTCTTTCGGCTTGTCTGTTGTCTCACTTTCTTGTATCACTTGCTTTGCCCCTCTTTGTTACTCTCTTTACTCTGGTCGCTTGGATCCACTGGAGACACTGTTCCATCAGGACTGCTATTCTGGTCACTGCGATCACCATTGTCTGTGGTCCAAAGGGGAATCCAGATCCCTTGACTTTATTCAGTTGCTTTACCGTGACCACATCTCCTGGTTGGAAAGGGTATGTTGATTCCTGTGAAGAGACAGATATATTGCCATAGATGCCATTCAAAGTTTGAATCAATTAACTACAATATTCTTCTTGAATCAATTTCAAATTATGGAAAAAGGTGAGCCTTTTGCCCTGGGTGTTGGAAATGGTCTCCCCATAATCACTTCAAACGGTGATAGCTTAGTTGTTTTCAGCAGGTGTCACTCTTGCTTCCCCCTAGTATTGGTGGCAGCACAATTTCCCATTTGGCAAATGTGTCTCCAATAACCTTCCTAATCTTGTCCCCAATTGTTCCTATCCATCCTTTCCACCATACCAAAACTTTGTGGGTGGCAAGGAATGTGGAACTCCTATTTAATCTGTCATTGCCTTAAAAGTTCCTGACATACCTTAAAAATGAAAGCTGGCCTACTGTCTGAATTAATCTGCAATGAAAAGTCCCATCCTGGTATGATTTCTCTTACTAATATCCTTACCATTATTTGAGCATCTTCCCTATTACAGGTGAAGACTCCTGGTCACTTTAAAAAATCTACAATTACTAACAAATATTTCAATCTACAAATGTGCGAAAGGAGTTAATAAAAAAAAGTGGGGCACTACTATGCCTACCCTCCCCTCTTTGGCAATGAGTCATTTCCAAACCTTGTGAAGACCAATATAGAAGATCTTCCTTTGTTGCAAAAGTCTGCAGTGTCTGTAACATATGCCATTGTGATAAAATGGGAGGGGACAGGCCAACCATGTCCACTGTTCTAAGGACAAATAAAGCCGCCTCTTTTGCAGGCCAATCTGCCAATGCATTTCCAAGAGATACAAAATCTCTCTTGTTTGTGTGTGTGCCCTACAGTGAATGATGGCTAGCTGTGAGGGGAGCTGAATGGCTTCTAAGAGATCATCTATAAGAGCAGAATTGATAATTGCCATCTGCTGCTACAAAACCTCCGTTTCCAGATTCCACCAAGATCACGGCACGTCTATGAGCATATTTGGGATCCATGTAAAATGTTGACCTGCTGTACCTCAAAAAGTTGACAAGCTCCTGTTAATGATAAATAAAACTATAGTGTAGCACTCAAGGCAGTGAATAAAATACACCAATATTAAGATTTAAATGAACAAAACCATATGTAAATGAAAGAAAAGAAAACATTAAGGAAAAAATAACCCAACGTATTAGTCCATTTTAGTTTAAATTGCTAATAATGAAATAATGCTTAACCATGTGCAAATAAAGGAATATTGACAAAACATATTAGTCCATCTTAATTGGAAACACCAACTTGGTGTAAATCGGTATCAACACAAGTGCATATGTGAAAACGGTGAATCTTGAAAGTGCGTGATCATGAAGTGAAGTAAGGTTGGCACGCTTACCGTATAAGGTGGACGCATGCATCATAACAGCACAGGGGTCAAACAGGCATGATGGGGACTCTGCCTCAATGAGGAATGAAGCAATGAAATTGAAGGTGGACCTCGAGGATTGATGATGGATGATCCCACTTTTAAACAAGCGAACTCCAAAGCATGTGGCAAGTGTTAAACCATTCCAGTGGCATTAGACATGAAAGACAAATGGATTCACATAGTGTAATACTGTAAGGTCTTTTATTTAAAAAAGAGGGGTTTACACTTACAGATTTGTAGATAAAACAAGCTTGTTATTACAACTTCCACAACCTGTGCAAACGGGACATTAAGTGGCCTGGCTTCCACAATAGCATCAGGGAACATAACCACAGAGCAACCTACATAATACATGTTGTCATAGGGCCTAGAACATGAACCATCTACAAAAACATCAAGCACATTAGAAATGCGTGGACATTAGATCAGACCTCAGTGAGGTCATAGAATGCATAACTTCTATACAGTCATATGGTTCCACCACCTCATCTTCCACTGCATTCTATGCATTGAGGGGAAAAACCTATTGTAGTGCACCAGCCGTCCCCCCCCCCCCCCCATGTTTTACTCACCTGAGCCCGTTCCTTCCCACGCCGGAGACACGCACACCCTCTTTGGCCGGTGTCTCGGCTCTTGATTGGATAGATTGTCAATCAAATCCAATGACGCTGGTGTCGGGGAGCGGTGCCAAGTCCTACTGTCTGTGTCTATGGACGCAGAAGCAGGACACCGGAGCGCACCCGCATGGATGCCCCGAAGGAGAGCGCTTCTCTGACGGGTCACTCAATGCATGGAGGAGCCAGGAGCACCACTGAGGGACCCCAGAAGAGGAGTATTGGGGCCCCTCTGTGCAAAACCAACTGCACAGAGGAGGTAAGTATGACATGTTTGTTATTTTAAAAGAAAAAAAAGGGAACCTTTAGTGTCCCTTTAAGGCAAACGGCCCAGGTATACTGGGTCTTTTTCAAAAAAGGAAAAACCATAAGCAGTTATGTCTTCTTCTCAACAAGGACGGAAAAAAAACTACTTAAATCAATGACAGGAAAACTCTGGCACTGTGGGGTATAGAGACAATCGGCTACGATACATTTGGGACAATTGGGGCTATCATTACTACAAAATTACTACTTGCTCTCAAATCCTGTACAAACCTGTAGGTACCATCTGCACAGGACTGATGGGAGCATTACATGGAGATATCACTTCTTTATTATCCTTTGCTGCAGGAAAGATTGCACAAAAAGTCTGATACCTTCAATCCCTTCCTGAGACAAAGGGGTACTGTCTATAAATAATTGGAGCTGTGCCTTTCCAACGAAAAAGGTCTTAAAACAAATTAAAGGGGGGGGTTTCTAACTTTACTTCCTCACTATCTTCCCCTGCTTCCTTGCTAGGTGGGCTGTCTTGATATCTGACCCGTGCCCCAGAAATACAGTGGGGACAGAAAGTATTCAGACCCCCTTAAATTTTTCACTCTTTGTTATATTGCAGTCATTTGCTAAAATCATTTAAGTTCATTTTTTTTCCTCATTAATGTACACACAGCACCCCATATTGACAGAAAAATACAGAACTGTTGAGATTTTTGCAGATTTATTAAAAAAGAAAAACTGAAATATCACATGGTCCTAAGTATTCAGACCGAGGCAGTAGGGAACAGATGTCTTGCAACTAAAACATCCGAGTCAGTTCCACACAAACTAGGACAAATCTGACTATATCCAGAAGGATATACAAATCTTAAAACGGCTTTAAGCATGCAGAATATAATACCAGCCATCAGCCGAACGCGACTTGGTGCCTTGGCCAAGTAAACCTGAGTTGATTCAACAAGTCTATATGCAGAGTGCACCCTGATTTGTATTTAAACAAATCTCTGATCTGTGCTAATACAGCTAAGCAGATCCTGATCCGTACCAAACAAATCCTGCCCCTAGAACCAAGCAATTTCTTCCCTTTTATTGCAAACTGTATCAGAGCTGAGATGATAGAATGAGCCAAAAATTCAGGTACAATTCACTCACCTTAGATAATTTTGCATTCTGACGCTGCCACCAGGCCGTTGGGGACTTGAACAGGACCGCTGGATTGCCCCCACCGGGATCCCGGGGGACACGAATTGACACCCACACAAGATGTGATCCAAAACATGTTCAGTTTAATATGATCGATTGCCCTTTGTTTTATACAATATAAAAGTAGGATGGGTTACAATACATTTTAGGGTTTGATTACAGAGAAATAGAATATCAATTATAGAAAAGATGTTTACCTCCATATGATGTACAATCTCACAATATTTACAGTTATAAAGGTACATGTTCCCATAACAATTCCAACCATACTGATCTATTTAGCCTAAACATTTCTTAGCAAGTAAACACATTCCCAGTCAAACTCAGATAATAGAATTATGAGAGAAACATGGAATTTTACAGAATGAAGACAGCCTAGAAACATCAATAACGCTTCAGGATCCACCTAAATGAATAACATGAATAACATATTTACCATCACTGGAGAATTGCATTGCAGAAGATGTCTCTGGAACCTGTAGCTAAATGGCTTACATGTCTGTACTCTCTGGTGCATCTTTACATCTAGTAAATATGTAGTTTTGCAATAGAGCTATATTGTTATATAGTTACATGCCTGTTGAGAGCTAAACTATTACTGTTTTACAAAGTCAAATCTGTTTTTATTTGCTCTTAACAATATGTAGAACAGATAATATCACCTATCTACTGATCCTGTTGGTTGGTCTTTAGCATCACCATTAGCAGCAGTAATCAATGTTACTCTGCCTGACAGTATCACAATTCTTTCAACGTCGGGTCCTGATCACTGGCTAAATATTCCTGCCTTGTCCTGTTCCTATCAGTTCTTTTTCTTGTCTCAGAAAGTAGAGGTGAATTACCCCAGTCATAAATATCTAAAAAGGAATACAAATCAAAAAAGAATACAATGCAGGTTGATAATGACAATTCAGATATTTAGTGCATAACTGCTTTAGCTATTGACATACAGTATAAGGACAGCAGTTTATGCAGAACAGTACTGTATCTTAGATGACTGGTGAGATCTTCCATCAGCATAATGTCATTAACCTTTTTAAACTGCTGTTTTAACTTGGTGGTGCAGGTTTTTTTCCAAATTGCAGGAATGCAAGTATGGGCTGCATTTACCATATAGATCAAGACTGAGTGCCTGTATGTCCCAAAAGGAAAGTTATTATGATGAAGTGAGAAGAATCCTGGGGATTTAAATATTGAGTGGTCAGTGAATTTCTGCATAACGGAGTGACCCTGCCCCCAGACCCTGTCAAGTTTGGGACATAACCAAAAGATATGAAGAAGGTGTCCATCTCTGCTGCCACTGGTACCAGCGAGTCATGACTTTATATTCGCATTCTTGATATTTACTACAGATTGAGGATTTGGTACATAAGGTCAAGATCCTGGACATCTGATTTCTGGGTGAATACACAGCTAAGATCTCTCTCCCTGAGCCAGGAAGGGAGATGGAGAGGAGAGGTCATCCTGCTAAAGTAGAGGAATAAAATATGTCTAGCTGGCCTTGTTTGGGAACATTTCCTCCTAAAGCAGTGGTTCTCAACTCCTGTCCTCAGGACCCACTGACAGGCCAGATTTTAAGTATTAACTTGGGGAGAAGCAGACTAGAATACTGCAATCACTGAGCAGCAAATGATATCACCTGTGATGTATTTCAGTTATCTTGCAAACCTGGCCTGTTGGTGGGTCCTGAGGACAGGAGTTGAGAACCACTGTCCTAAAGGGAGGCAGGAGGGAGTAAGGCTAAAAAATGAGATAGCTGTTTCTGCTTCCAAGGGTCCAGTGAGAAATGAGTTGGATCTAAGTCAGGGGGGCCAGGGAGGTCTAGGTATGGTTGGGCTTGAAATATGCTGGTCTCTCAGATAGCTATGAATGAAGAATGCTGAATACCTGGTTGGAAGGCATTATTCCCTAAGATATCAAACAAACGAGAAGGGGTCGTCGATAGCTCTCTTTTGCACAAAAAGGTTTTAACTAAAGTTGAGGTATGCTTCAGAGTTGGGTGGGATCAAAACTCTTGCAGGGGTGGCAGTAAACACCACATTAGTGTATGTAAGGGAATGGAAATAAATTCCTGTTCAATGACGACCCACAGTTTGGTTTGACAGTGGTGACACCAATTAATGAGTCTATTTAAATGAGAAGCTGCATAGTAAAGTTTAATGTTGGGGACGGGAAGTCCTTTTTTTTGTTTTTGGGCGGCAAATGATCATGTGCCTAATAAAGAGATAATTTTCACCAAATCCAATTTAAGTATTTTATAGCAACTATTAAATTCATTTAATTATTTCAAATAAAAACATTTTGTTGAAAAAACAAATGTCAAATCCTCTAAGTGCTACTGATGAATACTACACATTAGTGTAATTGAGTTACAGTATTAGGTGAGTGGTTTAAGTGGTTGTCAATCCTGTTTTTTTGGTATACTTTTAAAAGCACTCTTCTGTTTTTGCTCATTTGATCATATACAGTACACTACTTGGGGAGTCAATGGAAGGAACAGCTCAGTTCTTCGGTTTCTTAGTAAACATAAAAAGCAAAAAATTGTAATAAAGTAATAACTAGACACTCAAAATAAATAATCTTCAATTAACAAACTTTGCAGATAGCGGTCTTCCCTGGTAATAATGAGCCTAAATGGTATATTTGGAAAAAAAAAACTGCATTCAATGACAGGTTACCAATGTTATTCTCGGATGATAAACACAGCGGGTGGCTCCCATTTTTTTCCACTGGAGCGGAATTCTGAGGTTCAAGACCTCAGGTTACCGATGCCTAAGGTTACCATGCATTAATATTAGTAAATATTGATTTCAATCATTCAATCATTTTGATTGAATGTTAAATATACATCTTCTGTAGATATGCTGCAACCTGCCCCAGCTAATAACTTACTACGATTTATCTGGGGTGCAACCAGACACATTTGTTGGATCCTGCATGACCTGAATACACATTCTTGATTAACTTGATGAAAGCACATACAGGAATACCCCAGTAGATTTATGGTAAAGCAAAGTATAGTCACCCATTACAACCACTAATTCATATGACTTCAGAAAACCAAAATCTGATCTGAAGACAACTTTTTTAAATAGAAAATTCTCAACCGATTTTAATGCTCAAAATAATAACATACGTAAAGTAGTATTAAACTAGGAAAATTAATATATTGCAGCTTTCCAATTCATATATGTGGTAGCTCAATTTGTTTTCTTTTTTGAGGCTTTTTTTCCTTTTATTTTTACCTTGTGATCCAGCCAGTAATGCCTCGTTTCCACTGAGCGGATCGGTTTGGTACGGTATGCTATTTTGGGTGTTTCCATTATGAAAGCGGCCCATACAACCGAACAGAACCGTTCCATTCAGGGTCCTGCTTCAGATGTGGGGCCATAGAAAATGGAACGGTTCAGTTAGGGCGGAGCTACGATACATTCCACTGATTGGTGGACGTGTGACGCCATGCTAGGCATTTTTTCTAAACCCACGTATGGCCCCTGTTGGTCCGATTTGAAACGCTCGCCTGAATAGGCCGGACCATTCTAGGCCTTCCAAACCGATCCGAACCGATCCGCTCGGTGGAAACGTCTGCTGTTATTTTTAAGCTTCCAGACGAAGCTGTCCAGCAAATGTTACAGTTAGAGGGTTGAGACAAGCCATTTACCACTGACAGGGTCAGCTTTTACTATTTTTTTTAAAACCTTCAGGAAAAAAAACTGTTGCTGTAACTGCTTAAAAATTGTTAGCTGGAGTTTGGCTTCAATTTGTTAGTCAAGTCCATCTAAACCTGCTAGTGCATCTAACAGCACTCTCTCCACACACTCACAATGTTTCTGTTCAAAGGTCTCTTTATTGCTTCAGTGGAATGGAGACACCCTAAGACAGGAAGTGTGTTAGTGGCAGGATCACCAGGTGAAAATAAAGGAAAAAAAGCCTAAAAATAGAAAACTAGTGCAGCCACCACATAAGGACTAGTAAGCTGCAATATGTTATATTTTTGTTTTTGGGTTTAATACTGGTTTAAAGCACAATCGTAAAAAAAAACCTACTTAGTATAAATAAAGAAGAAGAATAAAAGTTTTTGCTGCTATTTCAAATGTAGTGCAGTGCTTTAATATTGATATAGTACAGAAGTAGACAAGTAAATGTGAAGATATTAATTTGGCCAGATGGCTTACATGCACAAGTCCTGAAGAAACCAAACTCTGTTACTGCTAAGTCTTTGTTTCTAATTTTAGAGACTCTTTAATGACTGGCTTGGTACCAATGGATTGGCGTAAAGTGTTACCTTTATTAAAAAGGGGATCAAGGTCACCCAGTAACTATTGACTTGTATGTTTAACTTCTGTTGTTAGGAAGATATTGGAGGGGAAAATACAGGACCCCATACAAAAGCATATTATCGCAATTAATACTATAAGCATTGCAAGCATTGATAATCAAAAAACAGATGTTGTCAAACAAATCTAATTTCCTTTTATGAGGCAGTAAGCAGAAACTTGGACAGAGGACAGAGAGATAGCTGTCGGTGTAACAAATTTAGACTTTGCTAAAGCATTTGACATGGTTTCTCACAGACATCTGTTGTGTATCTGTTGGTTTGGAGAGACTTTAGTTTGAAAATTTATAGAAAAATCCTCTTATGCCCTGTACACACGGTCAGATTTTCCGACGGAAAATGTGTGATAGGACCTTGTTGTCGGAAATGTGTAGGCTCCATCACAAAGTTTGAGAACAGGCTATAAAATTTTCCGACAACAAAATCCGTTGTCGGAATTTCCGATCGTGTGTACACAAATCCAAAGCAGAAAGTGCCATGCATGCTCAGAATAAATAAAGAGATGAAAGTTATTGGCTACTGCCCCGTTTATAGTCCCGACGTACGTGTTTTACGTCACCGTGTTCAGAATGATCGGATTTTCCGACAACTTTGTGTGACCATGTGTATGCAAGACAAGTCTGAGCCAACATCTGTCGGAAAAAATCCTAGGATTTTGTTGTCAGAATGTCAGAATGTCCGATTAATCTCCGACCGTGTGTACGGGGCATTAGGGTAACAGCCAAGTCTCTTGAGCAATGAATCATGCCATGGATAGTTTAAGATTTTATAGTCTATGTATAGCCCAAACTTTTTTTTCTTAATTTGGATTGGGAAAGAAGGGGTTAAAACCATTCCCAGTTTATTTTTCGCTGTCAGTGTCCAATTTGGGAGATTTCACTCCTCGTGCTGGTGACACACCAGAAAGTTGGAGAAAACCACTTTAAAATGAGGGGAAATCCCCTCTTTGACAGTTGTCACAGGAACAGATGTCCCCATTAGAAAATTTGCCATCACCTCTTGTAATGGTGGCAACTGTAAAATGTTTAATTTCATAACACCTTATATCTTGGTGACAATCGAATTAGTAAGGATGAAACTACTTAGCAGCAAAATTGGTAAGGTCCAGTGCTTCCATCCCTGTCTAAATGAGAAAGGGAGAAGGAAGTGGGACTTTGAATGAAGCACGCAGGTGTAAAAATGGTCAAATTTATTATATATGTCAGTAATAAGGTACAAATGGTAATCATTTAATTCATTATAAAATCAAATACAATACATATATATACATATAATAAAACAAAATGCCACATGATTGCAGACAGTTCATATTACGTATTACACATATTTGAGGAATATCCTATGAAACACACGAAGAATTGAAACATGGCATTTATCATCTCTTCGTGTTCCAATCCACAAAACGCATAAAGCTGATATATGCCGTGTTTCAATTCATCATGTGTTTCATAGATATTCCTCAGATATGTGTATTACGTAATATGAACTGTCTGCAATCATGTGGCATATTGTTTTATTATATGTATATACAATAAAATCTGGGATTGCGAGCATAATTCGTTTCAGAAATATGCTTGTAATCCAAAGCACTTGTATATAAAAGCAAATTTCAAAAATGGAAATAATGGAAACTCAAAGGATTCGTTTCACAACCATGTATTCATAAATCCTTCAGTTTATAGTCCATATAAAAAGATTATAGCAATGTGATAGGTTGTGTAACCATAAAATGTCCATCCACAAATGGAAGCCTCCACAAGGATATTAGAAGCAAATTCCAGCAGGAGCTCCAGTGTATAAAAAAGAAGAGCGGCGCCTCTAAGTGTAGCAATATGGTTACATTTAATGAAGGTAGAAAATTTAGCAACTCACATGGTTAAGGATTAAAAGAGGCACACCTAAGTATGCAGGCATCCGGGGTAAAGCTGTCCACATAGACCATCCCCTGCACCACCGACCCTCACCGCTGTCAGTCTGCAATGGTGACCGGGAAGACTACCCTGCAGTAGAGTGATCTGAAAGTGAGGCTTGAAGCACTCGTAGAGTGCAGAGTGGAAGGGATGATGTCAATGGCGGTGAGGCAGATGGTCTATTTGGACAGCTTTACCCCGAATGCCTGCATACTTAGGTGTGCCTCTTTTAATCATCAACCATGTGAGTTTGCTAAATGTCGTACCTTCATTAAATGTAACCATATTGCTAAACTTAGAGGCACCTCTCTTCTCTTTTATACTCAGTTGTGACATGACACTACTCTTATATCAAGACATTGCTTGTATATCAAGTCACAATTTATTAAAAAAATGTGCTTGTCTTGCAAAACACTCTCAAACCAAGTTACTTTCAAACCAAGGTTTTACTGTATATGTATTGTATTTGATTTTATAATGAATCATGATTACCATTTGTACCTTATTACTGACATACATATAATACATTTGACCGTTTTCACACCTGCATGCTTCATTCAGTCCCACTTCCTTCTCCCTTTTTTCATTTAGCAGCAAAAAATATACCGTAATTTATACCTACTCTATATCTAAAACTAAACCAAAATGTTTATGGTTATACATACAGTTATACTGCACTCATCTTAAGTGGGTCTTTACGTCCTCGTAAACATTTATGTAACTGCAGATTTCTACCTATACAGCTGCTCTTCTAAGATTTACAGTGATCTGTAAATTAAGTGTATGTACCATATTTATTTTAACTGTTTTTTTGGGGGTTTTTTTAGGCACCGTCACTAATCTCTAAATGTGGTCCTCCCTCACCTTCACCCCCAGCAAGTCCTGTGCCTTCTTGTAATATCTTGGGTGGTAAGTAGAATTTATTATATATTTCTGCGGTGAAAATGCTAGTATTAAATAGTTTGAATGTATATTCTAAGACAGTCTGAATATCTTATCCTATACTATATATTCAATCACAGTTGGGGGAATACTTTGTTATTGATATTTGAAAAGACAGAGAATATAAAACATTAAATATAATGTACATGATCAGAAGACTCATTTCATGGTAGTATAAATATTTCCACATTGCTTTAATTTGCTGTGAAATTGTACAGACATTTTTCAGAACAACTATGTTGCTTAGATAGACTTGCTGCTAAAAAAGTACCTGCATAGGAGAAAGTGTCTGCACCACCCAACACCAATTGAAGTGCTCCACTGAAGTCTTTGAAAATGAAACTTTCAATAGTTTGATCTTCTGAAGTATTCCCCTGCCAAATCTTACATCACTACTGTGTCCTTTAGTGAATGCCCCTTTTTTCGGGAATCCCTTGACAAATTCATCAAGCAAAGAAATGAGGGGAAGGTACTCTTATCCAATAAGAAAAAAACTAAATTCTCCTACTCTTACGGCTTCTATCTCTACTCTACAAAAGAAGATTTCTATCCTGCCCCCTCCTCGCTTTTTTGCCTTTAGTCTTAATGACTCAACCTGCACCAACTTCAGGCAAAAGGAGGTGGTTATACCAGTTCCTTCAGAGGAATGTTTGCAAGGTTTCCTGTATAGAATCCTAAAATGAAATGGGGAAATCTGCCCGTACTGGACTTAAAATCCATGAACAGATTTCTTTGTGTACCAAAATTCTAGATGGAACCTAGAATTTGTCATTGCCTCCCCCAAACAAGGGGCATTTCTTGCATCGGTAGACATACAAGATGCCTATCTCCATATTCCCATCAAAGCAATGTGTTTTGCATTTTGTTGTGGGAGACCAGCACTTCCAGTTTGTGACACGTCCATTGGAGCTCTCCTCTGCACCCTAAGTAGTTTCAAAAGTGCGTGCCCCACGAACCCAGGGTATTCTTTTCACAGGCTACCTGGATGATCTTTGCTTAACCACTTCAGCCCCGGAAGAATTTATCCCCTTCCTGACCAGAGCACTTTTTGCGATTCGGCACTGCGTCGCTTAACTGACAATTGCGCGGTCGTGCGACGTGACTCCCAAACAAAATTGATGTCCTTTTTTCCCACAAATAGAGCTTTCTTTTGGTGGTATTTGATCACCTCTGCGGTTTTTATTTTTTGCGCTATAAACAAAAAAATAGCAACAATTTTGAAAAAAACGCATTATTTTTTACTTTTTGCTATAATAAATATCCCCAAAAAATATATAAATAAACATTTTTAGGCCGATATGTATTCTTCTACATATTTTTGGTAAAAAAAAATCACAATAAGCATTTATTGATTACTTTGCGCAAAAGTTATAGCGTCAACAAAATAAGGGATAGTTTTATGGCATTTTTATTGATAATTTTTTTTTACTAGTAATGGCAGCAATAAGCGATTTTTATCGTAACTGTGACATTATGGCGGACACATCGGACAATTTTGACACATTTTTGGGACCATTGGCATTTATTCAGCGATCAATGTTATAAAATTGCATTGATTACTGTAAAAATGTCACTGGCAGTGTAGGGGTTAACCACTAGGTGGTGCTGTAGGGGTTAAGTGTGTCCTAGGGAGTGATTCTATCTGTGGGGGGGAGGGGCTGTGTGTGACACATCACTGATCAACGCTCCCAATTACATGGAGCGTGATCAGTGTCAGTGTCATTAAGCAGAACGGGGAGATGCTTGTTTACATTAGCATCTCCCCGTTCTTCCTCACCGTGAGACGATCGCGGTTTCTTAAAGAGCAACGTCCAGGTACTTTAATCTGCTTGTACGTGCTCTTCTGCCACAGTATATCTGCGTGAGGTGGTCGGGAAGCGGTTAAAGTGTAAGTTCACTTTTACAGAAAAATCTGTAAGGTGAACTTACACAGGAATCCCCTCCTCACCCCACCCCCCCAGTCCCGCAGACCTGCAGCACGGTGAGCTCTCGATTTGAGCCCTGCTATAGCTGCTTCACCGCTCCGGGGCTTAGAAATCCCCTCGGCATTCACGTGTCTTCTTCTTCTCTTGGTTGGCGCCTCCCATGTGATGGGTAACGGTGAGGCAGCTATGGCAGGGCAGGGCTGTGATGGGGACCGGGGGGTTGAGGGGGGGGTCCTGTGTAAATTCACCTTACAGATTTTTCTGTAAAGGTGAACTTACCCTTTAAGGACTCCTCAGCCAGGACCTTCTCTGTCAACGTCAAAAGGTACATCCAGTTCCTGCAATCAACTTACCAAAGTGTGCCTTCCAGACCTCAAACTGTTTAAAGTACCTGGGTCTAATCTAATCTAGTTCAAGGCAGAATCCTCCTCCTCAGGACAAGTTTGCCTCCATAAGGTCCAGCACTCAGACTTTCAGGTTGTAAATGACACCCCTCAATTCGCTTCTGTATAAGGGTTCTGGGCCTCGTGGTGGTATAGGTCTCTCTTGCTTTTGTTTAGCTGCTGTAAGGGCCATTGGCTCTACTAGCAATTCAGTCCAATCTCTCCCCAGCTCGGAGGAAATGTACTACCTTTAGAACTTCTGCTGCAGCTAGGCTCAAGCTAATACTCTGAAATTAATTATGTACAGTTTGCACAGCGCTCTACAACAAAAGGGCAGACAGTACAATTACAATACATTTTAATACAGTAGGAATCAGAGGGCCCTGCTCGTTAGAGCCTACAAAATCCCAGTTTGTCTCCTCATCCAAATACTGATAAAACAGCTGAGGTTTGTAGTGTTTCCCCCCTCTTCCCTGGTAACCTATATCCACAGCACTGGTTCCTAGCAATGTAAGAATTATGATATTATTATTATTATTTCCCAATAAAGTGCGTAATTAGTGGTTTTCCTCTTGGATAATTTTTGCAAAAAGTTTAAGGAAAGTTCTATGGAATTCTTAAAGTCTGTGTTCATAAAGGGAAAGGAGCTATTCACCAGGAAAAGGTATACATTTCTACTGCTAAAGTAGAAATGTATACCTGTATATACCTGTATACCTGTTTGTTGCTAATGAAAGTTTGCATGAAATAATTCTCAGAATCCAAAAAACATGTATATTTATATATTTATTTTATTTATATTTCTAAGAAAAAAGCTGAAAAGTTTTTTTTATGATCACTGTGGAACAAATAATTGTTCTCTATGATTAATGGTCACAATAATATACTGAACCACTGAAATCAGTTTCTTTACTTTGCGTTCTTACAGAGGTCCAACCAAAAGTTGTTGGGAGATTTCAAGTCACAACTGCAAAAGAACCCACGAACTGTAATAAATCATGGGATGTGAACAGCAGCCTTGATATATCTCCAAGATCAGACACCACCCCAGAGCTGTATGAGACTGCTTCATCAGACACAGATTTTAGCACAGATGAGGACACAGAAGGAAATGTATCAGAATCTGGAAGACTCACCCCCAGTGCCAATGTAGACTCACCTATGTGGGACTATGCTAGGCATCTTAGCTGCTCAGAATCTGGGGTTTGTGGCCAAAGCTGTGGGGGTCAATATTCTGGTGACATGAAAAGCTTGACTCCTGTAAGTAACATTGTAGAAGTATCAGAGGGATGTATATGTGTTTTCAATAATAACAACCCTACAGCAGAAGATGGATGCAAGGACATCACTGGCAATGAACAATGCATTCACAATGACCATGTTATGAATGAGGAAAATAATGTGGACAGCGTTTTAGTTTCAGCAAACATGAAAGGTGTAGTTTCAAGGTCTTCCAGTGAAGAGGAAGACCAGGAAAGGACACCCCAGCAGATCTCCACAGTTCAGGTCTGGCTGCATTACACCAGAGGTATTGCCTATCTCAGCAGTGATGATACTGAGAGTGAAGATGAGGAGATATTTGAGGAGCTTCAACAGCTAAGACAGAAGTAAGTACCGGTAGTTCTATTTCAATTCTTCTATTTTCATCTGCCCCGACCTGCCCAGGACAGTGTAGTGTTTATATTTTGGTGAGAACTGAACATGCTCTGGCTATAGTGAATAATTACTTTTCCTGATGGTAAGAGAATTTATCTGAGGTTTATTTTTACTTTTATGATGAGAAGGGTATGTGAAGGTTAATTATCTTTTGTCAACAGCTTAAGATGTTCATGGTTTAAAGAGCGCTAATAGTCTTGTTTTTAAATTTTGTAAGAGTAATACCCCGTACACACGATCGGATTTTCCGACAACAAATGTTGGATGTGAGCTTGTTGGCTAAAAGTCCACCGTGTGTATGCTCCATCAAACATTTGTTGGCGGACTCACCGCCAACAAATGTTTGCTAGCAGGTTCTCAAATTTTCCGCCAACAAATGTTTGTTGTCGGACTTTCTGATCGTGTGTACACAAGTCCTTCGGACAAAAGTCCACGCATGCTCGGAATCAAGTACGAGCCAGAGATATAACTAGTGTTCATAATGGAGATATCACGTACGTCACTACGTTCGTAATTGTTGGCCAACATTTGTGTGACCGTGTGTATGCAAGACAAGTTGGAGTCAACATCCTTCGAACAAAAATTCACGGTTTTGTTGTCGGAAAGTCCGATCATGTGTACAGGGCATAAGTAAGCTTGCATCATATAAAAATCATATACAGGATACTGCACGTTAACATGACACTAGATATAATAGTTTGCATAATGACCATGTACTTACTGATGCCTTTTTGTTTTGTGAATAGACACATGTCTGAAGTTCAGGTCTTACAAGCACTGCAGAAGAAAGAGATTGAGGAGCTGTATTATAGGATGGGAAAAGTGCCTCCTCCGGGTATTGTGTCTCCAGCAGCCATGCTGTCCAGTCGACAAAGGCGTCTATCAAAGGGCAGCTTTAATCCATCGAGAAGGAATAGCTTGCAAAGATTAGAGCTTCTACCAGCTGCTGGTATGAATCCAGAGATACTACTCACAACTTATCTTTTGCCTATTTATTTTGTAGGGTTATTCTGCAGCCTCAGAGAGTGTATACTATGAGAACCAGACTGATATTTAATGATGGGAACTTACATAGTTTTTATGAACAGACTGAGGTGTACCACTGCTTCAAACAGACTGAACAAATTACCAGACTGTAAAAGAGCACATCATCATCTCCCATCCACCCCTACTTCATGTGTTGTAACATGAAACAAAGAAAAAAACAATCAAATAGTGATATTGGGGAAGAAGAATAGGAGAATAACTTACATCCTTCTTCTTATTCTCTCTCTTAACTTCCTGCTTTCCCATCACACACCTTCATCCCCTGTACCCTCCCTCCCTAATACCCCTTCAGGCCCATCATTTTACATACAGGGAATTGATATACCTCCATTCCATAATTACTGTGAACATATGTCTTGTGCATCCTTAAAAAGATATATTTTTCCCACCCCTTTATCCCACACCATAAAGGAGAGGATCGTAGGGGGAGGGGCGCACAGCTTTTAGAGGAGAGAATAGCAGCCTACTGTGTCACCCAAATACATTTTTATCAAGAGAAAAAAAAAACAACAGCAGGGACCTACCTAAGCTGACCTTTATCTCTTTCTTACCCACTATCTCCTTTCCATATTATGGGGATTCTTCCACCTCTCCCCCTCTCCCCACCTCCAATGCATTTTCATTACCTACAAGTTATATATGCCAAAGACTGTTTGAACTCAATCTAACTTCTCCAGATTTTATAAAATCTTGCATAGGAATTATTTTGTAGACGTATCAACTCTTCCATTAATCTGGTTCTATCTATTTCTCTTAACCACTCCAACATAGATTTCCAGTATTTCAGAATTAATATCTTCGCTGCATGGAACAAAAATGGAACAATAAACATTTTATATTTTTTCCTTGACTCGCTAGTGGCGTGAAAAAACCACTGCTAGTGATCTTTGTTTATTGCCAGGGGTAATTTCAAAATTACTAATCATCTTAATTACATTTAAAACTTTTTCCCAGTATAACTGGATGTTTGGACAATGCCACCATATATGGTCATGCGTTCCCACACCACCACATTCCCACCATCATTCCGATGGAAGCTCTGAGTTGATCTTATGCAATTTTGATGGAGCATAGAACCACCTAGTCAACAATTTATATCATAAACATGAAATCCCAAAAACTCTCCACCACCCCACCTATATTATTCAATATAGGGGATTTTCATATCCTAAAACCAGAAATACTTAAAGGGTAGTGCCATAGATAAAAGTTTCACAACATGTAAAATTGCTTCTACTGCTGGCAAATTGTCTGTACCGAGTTTGACATTAACAGATGGAATCAGTACAGATTTAGAAAAATGTACAGTTAATTACACAAAAATACTGCTTCCGTGGTATTAGGGGTCATAACACTTACTATATCTTTGAAACCAAGATTTTGAAGGCTAGCATGCATTATATACCACCCAGTGGTGTTAACTAAAGCTATTAAATGCATTCTTGATTTCAACTACAATTGTGATATTGGTAGTTTTGGAGGGATTAACTAACATGCACTTCATATGATGTGTATTGCAGAACTATGTGTAATAAATCCCACTTGGTCTAGTTGTATACACACCTCAAAAGAATTTGTCTGTAAAATAATGAAGGTCCATATTTTGTTCTAATACAAATTCTTTCATAACACCTTAACAGGAATCAGGAAGAACTCACTTGGAGGAAGCAGTACCGGCTCACAGGAACATCATTCAAATAAAGCAGTCACATTCACAGGAGATGTCACAAAAATGGTGAGTATGACATATGACTGAGTATAACAGTCTCAACAAAAAAGCAACAATTTGATTATTTAAGGGACATCTTCGCACAAAAATAACTTTCATCTCAAGCATTAAAATATCAGTTTTATGTGAATCTGTCGATTAAAACAGATCTATATTATTTCATATGCATTACACCTATACTAAAGAAAGTTATATCCACTGTGGTTATTTTTTATATTATTATCTGATTACAGTGCCTTGGCTTTTTATCTATTTTGTTACATTACAGCCTTTAGTTCAATGTTTTTTTTAATCTGAATTATATGTGATGGATCAGAACACAATAGTCTAAGTTGGTGAAGTAGAATTAGAAAAATATATACATAAAACTACTTTTCAGAAATAAAAAAATGATAATTGGGATGTGCGTATGTATTCACCCCCTTTGTTATGAAGCCCATAAAAAGCTCTGATGCAACCAATTACCTTTAGAAGTCACATAATTAGTGAAATGATGTCCACTTGTGTGCAATCTAATGCCCTGTACACACGGTCGGATTTTCCGACGGAAAATGTGTGATCGGACCTCGTTGTCGGAAATTCCGACCGTGTGTGGGCTCCCATTTTCCATCAGAATTTCCAACACACAAAGTTTGAGAGCTTGCTATAAAATTTTCTGACAACAAATTCCGTTGTCAGAAATTCCGATCATGTGTATACAAATCTGATGCCACGCATGCTCAGAATAAATTAAGAGACGAAAGCTATTGGCTACTGCCCCGTTTATAGTCCCGACGTACGTGTATTACGTCACCGCGTTCAGAACGATGGGATTTTCAGACAACTTTGTGTGACCGTGTGTTTGCAAGACAAGTTTGAGCCAACATCTGTCAGAAAAAATCCATGGATTTTGTTGTTGGAATGTCCAATCAATGTCCGGACATTCCGCACAGAGACTTAAGGTAAGCCTGGAGGAGCTGCAGAGCTGCAGAGTTCCACAGCAGAGACTGGAGTATCTGTACATAGGATGACAATAAGCCGTACGCTCCATAGAGTTAGGCTTTATGGCAGAGTGGCCAGAAGAAAGCCATTACTTTCAGCAAAAAACAAAATGGCACATTTTGAGTTTGCGAAAAGGCATGTGGGAGACTCCCAAAATGTATGGAGGAAGGTGCTCTGGTCTGATGAGACTGAAATTGAACTTTTTGGCCATCAAAGAAAACGCTATGTGTGGCGCAAACCCAACACATCACATCACCCAAAGAACACCATCCCCACAGTCAAATATGGTGGTGGCAGCATCATGCTGTGGGGATGTTTTTCAGCAGTCGGGACTGGGAAACTGGTCAGAGTTGAGGGAAAGATGGATGGTGCTAAATACAGGGATATTCTTGAGCAAAACCTGTACCACTCTGTGTGTGATTTGAGGCTAGGACGGAGGTTCAACTTCCAGCAGGACAATGACCCCAAACACACTGCTAAAGCAACACTTGAGTGGTTTAAGGGGAAACATGTAAATGTATTGAAATGGCCTAGTCAAAGCCCAGACCTCAATCCAATAGAAAATCTGTGGTCAGACTTAAAGATTGCTGTTCACAAGCGCAAACCATCCAACTTGAAGGAGCTGGAGCAGTTTTGCAAGGAGGAATGGGCAAAAATCCCAGTGATAAGATGTTGCAAGCTCATAGAGACTTTTCCAAAGCGACTTGGAGCTGTGATAGCCGCAAAAGGTGGCTCTACAAAATATTGACTTTAGGGGGGTGTATAGTTATGCACATTGACTTTTTCTGTTATTTTGTCCTATTTGTTGTTTGCTTCACAATAAAAAAAAAATCTTTCAAGTTGTGGGCATGTTCTGTAAATTAAATGATGCAAAACCTCAAGCAATCCATGTTAATTCCAGGTTATGAGGCAACAAAACACAAAAATGCAAAGGGGGTGAATACTTTTGCAAGGCACTGTATATTAATCACTGCTAGAAATTGTAATTATTGTGCTTAAAGGGTAGCTATCTTAAAAATCATCATGATCTGTCATCCCCATATGATGTCATATGACAGCAGTAGAGTCTAATGCTCAAAATTGCATTGCAAAACATATGCTTAGAAATGCATTCTAAATACCTAGGAGATGTCTTTTTCTTTTGGGGATGGCAGAAAGTGAGGATTTTTGCATTATTGTCACAGTGTTCTCTACTGGGATACAAATATGAGCCTGAATAGTACATGCGTAAAGTATTAATCAGAATGGTGCCTGTTTCAGATAACTGGAGGATTTTACAGTGAAGCATGTGATCAGGACGATAAAGGAAAAGTAAAGGTAATTTTTTAATTAAATGCTTGCTTTGTGAGTAACCTACTATGCCAAATCCAAACATACTGTATATCATACAGAAAGGAAAAAATACTACTGCTACTACCACTATTTACCACCAACCGGCCTAAATACCTTACATCTGCATCATCACCATCAGCATGTTGCTATTGTTGTTGTTGCTATTAGTTTAATTATTTTTTGGTGCCTTACACACGGGGCAGGCTCCATTGGAGTCTACCTGTTCAGCTGGCAATCTGTTCGCTGATCCTGCTGAGCAGGCGGATGGCTGGCCCATGACTGCTCCACTTATTCAGAGCGGACACAGACACAGCCCTCTCTCCTCTATGGGCATTTGTATGTAAACGGACCACCTGTCCATTTATACCCGACTACCATCCAATCTGCCAGACAGATGGGGTATGGATGTGTTTTTAGTGGACAGGATCGGATGTTGGCGGGTATCAAGGGACACATGTCCCTTGACACCCGCCGCTCCATAGAGGAGAATGGAGGGTCTGATTGGGTCCGCCTCAAAAACTGACAGGCGTATCTGATCGGTCCCCCCCTGTGAAAGGGCCTTAAGCAGCACAACTACCCCCTATGACAGATATGTTTCAGAAACAAGGAATCATCTATCTAGTTACTCTACGTAGTAACAAAAACATTCAATGCATATAATCAAGAATGTTGATGAGTTTTTGGTGAAGCAAATATAAAACTGATGATACATTTCACATTTGATTTCCTACTATCAGAAAATTTACATTAGAGTGAACCTGAGGCTGGGTGCATTCAATTATTTATATTACATTACTCAAGAAAGAAAACACGTTTTAAATTGAGCAATCACTGACCTCTGTAGCTGCAGGTACTGTGCAATAATTCATTCTCAAAATTTACAGCAGAAGCACTGAAGTTACTCAAATCCTTTACTGAGCATTTAGCTCACCATGCTTCCCCTCTCAGAGCACCTTGTCTATTTACATTAGAGAATAGGTGGTTGGAAGGCTGCTAAATCACTGCTGCTAAGGAGGAGAAGGGTGAACGAAGCTGCTAAGACAATGAACTGAGCAGCTTAAGTAATTCTGCGGTTCATTTGAGGATGTACAGTACATGCAGATACAGAGATCAACAAGGGCTCATTTTCTGCTTGACAAGAAAATGCTAATGTTCAAAGCCTACCCACAAGTTTACTTTAAAGTGAACACATGAGGATGCAAGTGTAGGAGCTGCCATTACTAACTTGTTTTGGAAAATGAAAGCTCTAGGCTGTCATCCATACCTTTTTTTTGATGGGTCACTGACCAAGAACAAGCACGTACTAAAAAGCTATGTAAGGGTGCCAACAGAAGGGTACAGGCAGTACTCCCATCATGGGCCCCATCGGCAGGAGGCTTAGCAGAGGAGAGCTAACTATACCACCCTATAGATGGCCCTGCTGCACACTGTCTGTCTTTCTGCTGGAGGCCCTCAAGAGCATGCTCCTGCTATAGCCAGAGAGCTGCCCTGCACCCTGTGCTTTAAAAGTCACTAAGATAAGAATTCATTACGATTACTACTGTATGTCTGCTGGGGCCCATTGTGGTACTTGTGGAAGTCTCAAAACTATCAAAGGTCTGCAAGCTGACCCCTGCAGCAACGGAGCAGCTGCTAATTCCCTTTCTGAGAGTCACATGCACATTTACTGGCATTGGAATGGAATAAGGAAGGAATGAATGCCATGGCTCTACAGTGAAGTTGACAATCACAGCTCCAGGTGTCACACACTTCAGAAGTTTTTAGTTCTTACCTCCAAATTAGAACAGTCATCTGCACTTCACAGGGCAGTTCAGAGTACGTATCAGGTGCACAGGCAGACATGGATTTAGCCAAGACAGAACAACTAATATCTTCCTGTCTGACTGCAAAGCACACACCTGCTGAAGCCTGTGGGTGTCCATAGCCCACACTTGACCCAGCACCTTAATAAGGCTTACCTATAGTTGTTGAAAATATCTCTTAAACCTGTACAGTTTAGGAGATATTCCCAGTGCATGCAGCCAGTGACATCACTGGCACATGCGCTCTGAAGGAACAGCCGTTCCTTTCCGAGCCAGTGCCGTGAACATTGGCTATCACGTGCATGCACGGAAGTGACGTCATCGTGGCTCCAGCCAATCACAGTGCCGGAGCCCGCAAACCCGGAAGAAACTCTGGAAAAGATGTCGGCCGTGACAGTGGTGTGCGGGGACCTCTGCAACAGCTTAGTTTTAGGTATTTTATAATGCGCTAGTATGCAATGCATACTAGTTCATTATGCCTTTGTCTTGCAAGTTTTTTTTGGGGGGGGTGGGTTTTCAGAGGTTTACAACCTCTTTAAGGTGAGAATCCATCTGTAACCTCTCTGATGGTGGTGGAGACTTAGGAGTTGTTTTACCAAAGGCGAATAGACTGTGCACTTTTGAAAGTGTAGTTGCTCCAGAGCTTAGAAAATGAGAGAGTGCTCTGCTGGATTCCATCGTCAAATCATGTGCAAGCAAAAATGCTGTTTTTTTATTTTCCATGTATGTGATTGATTGTTCTTTGTAAAGTGAAGCCTTGCCTCATTTACTAAGCTCTGGAGGAACTGCACTTGCAGAATGCAACTGCACTTTCAAAGTTGCACAGTCTATTTGCCTTTAATAAGTCAACCCCTTGGATTCCAGTGACGGCTGGTGCTCCATTTTTTTTGGGGGGGGGGGGGCGGAAAACAAGACATCCCCCCATCAGTTGGTCAACTGATCAGCAAACTCCCCTCCCCCAGCTCCCACCCCGTCTTTCGCTCGTTTGTCTGCCCACCAGCCCCGCACTTACCCCATCTAGGTCACGGCAGCTTCGGGTCCTTCCTGCGTCTCCTCCTTCATGGCGGCTTCCCCTGCATCTCCTTCTCCTGGGCGGCTTTACCCTGCTTCTCTGGCTTCATGGCGGCTCCCCTCCTCCTTCCCTCAGCTGTCAAAACAATCGATTCTCCTCTCAGCCAATCGGGTCTTAATTGGCCGCTTCCTGATTGGTCGAGAAGAGAATCAGGAAGACAATAGCGAATATTAATTCACTATTGTCATACAACAGTGCTCTGCGCCCCGAGCCCACCCTTTTTTGAAGCAAATTAGAGCCTCAGTCTCTAATCATGTGCTTCTAAAAAAAAAAAAAAAAAACCTATTGGAATCCATGCGTCCGGTGCGCTGCGTGGAGATTAGGGGCCGGTACCATGGATTGGGGGGGGCGGTGCCCCAGCACCACTGCACCCCGTATGGAGGGGCCTCTACTGTTGGATTCATTTTGCATCTTTGAAAAAGTAAATTGTCACATACTTTTTGAGCACAGAATGATGTATTTATTTTATGAATTCTTTTTAATATATTTTTATGATTTTTTAAATATATTTTGAAGGCTATCTGGTCAAGCTATTATTGAGGAAATGTATCATCATTAGCAATAAAATTATTTTTTAACTTGGTCACTGATTTTGTGTTTGGGTGTTTAACACAGCACACTTGGTGATTTATTTATAGAACCCCCAAAGGTGTATATAGTGTGCCAACACTGCTTGTTCTGGGTCTGTGACTCAGAAGTTAGTGAAAAGATAGGCATAGCTGCCCAGAGCATGCCCCTTCAAAAACAAGTCAACCAAAACATTTTCTTTATTTATACACTGACAGAATTCCTGGAAGTGATCATTTGTATGTTTTAACACACCTAACAAATAATAATCACACTTTAGTCACATTTCTGATTATGAGGGGATTGAAATGTTGTTGTATTATGTGATCTCTAGGAATGTAATTTCAATATAGACTGAAAACACCATTATTTAAGCTACTTCAAAAAAGGTTTTTTACTGCATAAACTTTTTGCTGCCATTATTCAACATTAAAATAATACAATTTTTTTAATTACAATTGATATTTTTTTTTCTTTCCTTAGTAATGCCTTCAATAAAAAAGATTTGAACTTAAATATTGGACTACCTCGATGGTTGTGGTTCTGCCAAGTGATGTCTTCTTTGGTTTAGACTTTTCAAGCAAGATATATATTGACTGATGTGGGAGAATCTGCTGAAAGCCTGCACAATGATTCTGCAGAGTAAAGACTAGTCTTCTGGCTTGGTGGATACTTTATAAAAAATAGATAACTGAAACCCTAGCTGCCATAGTAACTGCTAGTTTGGACATCTCAATCTTTTTACCATCTACTTGAGCTCATGTTAGCCAGAGGACATGGCCCTGATGGCTACAGCTTAAGTTATACAAGAGGATAACTTGTAGTGGGATGAGCGTTGCATTTTATAGTGTTTTGCAGAAAATATTGTTGCATTTAATGAAATGCACTTGATTATGAGACTGTGAGTTACACAACAATGCACTTTGGACTTGGAAAAAAGAAAGGGCAAAGCCGCTTGCCAACATTTTTGCCATTTGGCTTTTTCACTTGAAACCATGAAAACAATGAAAGAGCATCGTTATATAAAGCTATAGCAATAAAAGAACTGAAAGTGGAAGATTTGAATAAGAGCGATGCTGACAGACTGCTACGAATGTGAACCCCAGAATGTATGCTGAATATTGTTTATCACATCAAACTAAATTTAATGAATACCATTAAAAATGTAGCTTGCCTATAACCTGATTGTCTAGGGTATTTTGTATAAACCAGCAACGGCTTAAAGGACCAAGTAACTTAAAACGCAAGTTGTAATGTATAAAATAGTGATTAATTGCAATTCTATAGATATCTATATATGTATTTAAGATTTGAGAGTTTGTTAGAACTAAGGATAAAGCTGTGATTTTAATTATGTCCTACTTACTGCTGTCTTTCTGTCTAGCCATCAGGGGTGTCACTAGTGCCGGTCACTCAGGGCAAGTGCTGTGTATCTCTTGTAGAGTACCTCGGGGCACCAACTGGCTGCTACTGTTGACACGGCAACAGCCAGCATCTCTCCCCACCAGCTGCCTGTCACTAGCTATAAACATCAGAGCCAATGTAAGCTGCCACTAGGCTTCCCCTCAGCTCTGATGTGTTTCATGACACAACATGAGGGGAAGCCTGGGAAGAAGGAAATCTCCCAGATTTCAGATGTGCTGTATCTGAGGTCTGTAAGTTTCAGGGAGAGAGGGGGAATTGTACTAGGGGGTACACAATGATGAGGTAGGGGGGATTTACAAAGATTTGTGATGGGAGGAATAAATTGGAGGAGGAAAGAGAGGAGTTGTTCTGGGAAGAATTTAGAAGGGAAAAGGATTTGTACTAGAAGGGGGGATTTGTGCTAGGCTGCGGAAGAGAATTAATGCTGGATTTTGTTGGGGAGTAGTGATATTTTTCTGAAAGGGAAAAGTGGGGGAGAGTATTACTTGCGGGGGAAATTCTACACTCTGCTGACCCCTACAAAGCCTTACACAGCCTTAAATCCTGCACTCTTTTGCTTTGTACACCTGATCGCAATTGTGCATTACACTCCCCTGCATTATGTACACTACATACTCTCTGTATGTTATGTACTCCTAAACCCAGCACCGACTGCAGCACTCTGTGCGTTACATATTTCGAACCCTTGAACTCTTGACATTACACACCTCAGGCACCAGCACCCTGTGCATTACACACCCATGACGTCTGGATGCTGTAATATGTGTTCCTAATCTTGACACTGACTGCAGCACTCTGTGTGTTACGTGCTCATGACCCTTGCACTCTGTGCATGGCACACCCCTGCACTCTGCCTTAAAGACTACTGCACTATACACACTATGTAGTACATTACATAGTCCTTACCAAAGTGTCCATTGTCTTAACAGTTGCCGTCCCTAACTATTTTAGTTCTTCTTTAAGGTAGGCTCAGACATAGTGCCACAATTCTTGTAAAATATTAGCAACGCCCCCTACTAGTCTAGCTTACGAAGAACACTGCAGTCACCCTCTTTTCAGCTTGAAGTTATTGATTAAAATAAAATTTTGTTTTTATCTTTGCAGAATATCTCAGTTTAATGTAAATGATCACATAAGTCCCAATTCAAAGTATTTTCATTCTCATGCATTAATGATGAACTTCTGTGAAGTGTCTACTGATGACAAAGAAAATGAGCCATTTGAGTTGGTGATAAAATAATGGTGGTAATAGTGAAAAAATCTGATTTATGAGCCTAATAGAAGCATTCAGTAGATACATGTTTTGCAAAATGTATTTTTGTGAGTTGAACATTATTATGAGAAATAACAAAAAAATGTACAATAGATTTTGCAGTTGTGTGAATTCATGCTATATTGTTTGCTATATTTTTTTAACATATGGGAATGTATACACTGATAACAACAAATTATATTTTAAAAGAGTTGTGTAAAGCAATTTGTGTTTTAGGTTTAGAGGCATTTTGTCTTAAAGTGAACTGCTTCTTTGCCCATGAACAGAATGTAGAAGGCTTGCTTAACTCCTTGCCTCTCCAGCAGTGCAAAGACATCTTTCCTTCATTCCCCATCGTGAGGGGAAGAGGGAATCATCAATCTTGTTTAGAAAATCTACTTTTAATTTCCCAAAAGGTGTGTTTTTTGGGTGTATTTGGGGTAGTTTCGTTTTTTTTTTTTTTTTTTTCATTTAGTATTCTGTACTTGTTTACTGTTGTTTCAAATTGTTATAACATTATATCAAGTTTTTTTTTCTGTCTTTCAAAAAGATTGTAATAATTAAGCTAATTAGTTGTAAATTTTTGCATAAGAACAGATATTCCGTAACCCTCAGGAGCCATTTAAACGCCACAAATACAACCACCAAAATGTTTCCTTTTCAATTAACTCCAATGACGCTTAAGTCCCCTAATTTTTGTAGTAAATTTGTTGAAATTAAAAAATCTATTTTGCTAATCCCCATTCGTGATTGGCCCAGTGCTAATACATGGGGCTGGCAAAGAAGCCCATGGTCCTTTGTAAGTTTTGACAAGTTCCCCAATCAGAATGTCAGAAGGGCGAAGAAGGGCAAGAAGTGCTGATGAAAAGGAGGGTTAAGTGAACCTTTTACTTCACTTTAACTTTGTGTGTTGCTGTAAGACCCAAAACCAAATAATGCAGGAGTTCCTGAAAGTATGCTGCTTGCTTCTTTGTATTGCTGTAAAAGATTAGCACTGTATACTGTAAAATTAACTTGTTCTTGTTTTACTATACAAAAAATATATAATTTTATATTGCCTTATTTTCATTGTATACACAATATAATGAAAAAGAGATGTGTGTGTGCTTGTATGTGTGTATGTGTGTGTGCATTCATCTACTCTTCAAGGGAAATTATCCAAGCTACAGAAACTGTAAAGTATATCTTTTAAAATATCAAACAACCAAAAACACTGCCAAACAGAACTGGTTTGAGGGTGTTTGACAATATTTTACAATACCATACTGTACTGATGATTACAGAAAGATATGTGAAAGAGGATAAAAAAAAGGGGGTAGGAACAAAATGGACACTATGGGGGTCATTTACTATAGCGCGAATATGCGATCGCGCGGTACATGATAATAGCGCCCAGTCAAGCCAATTAAGACTTCCACTGGGCGGACATGCAAATGGAAAATCACGTTATTGCGGGCAAACATGCCTGTCAAATCGGCATATGCGGGAATAGTTGAAGTCAATGGGGCTCGAACCTGTAAAAGTCCTCATTAAAGGCTTTTATGCAAGTTATTTGCCATAAAAAGTGTATGGGGACCTGGGTCCTGCCCTGGGGGACATGTATCAATGCAAAAAAAAGTTTTTAAAATGATCGTTTTTAAAGGAGCAGTGATTTTAATGATGCTTAAAGTGAAACAATAAAAATGAAAATTTTCTTTAAATATCGTGCCTGGGGGGTCCCCTTAGTCTGCCTGTAAAGTGGCGCATCTGTTCGATATCTAGAACATGCCTCAACAATAATGACATTTCTAAAGGAAAAAAGTCAATGTTTAAACTTGCTCGTGGCTATAATGTATTGCCGGCTCCCCGCAATATAGATTGAAAAAAATGAAGAAAAAAAATATTGTGCAGTTCCCCCCACCCCACCCCACCAGTCCATATCAGGCCCTTCGGGTCTGGTATGGATTTTAAGGGAAACTCAACACCAAAATTAAAAAAAAAATCCATACCGGACCCTTATCCGAGCATGCAGCCTGGAGGTCAGGAAATGGGGGGATGATGAGGGAGTGCTCCCCCCTTCTGAACCGTACCAGACCACATGCCCTCAACATGGGGATGGTGTTAATGGGGACAAGGGACTCTTCCCAACAACCCTAGCCAGTGGTTGTCGGAGTCTGCTGGCGGGGGGCTTATCAGAATCTGAAAGCCACCTTTAACAAAGGGGCCACCAGATCCCGGCCCCCCCATGTGAATGAGTATGGGGTACATAGTACCCCTACCCATTCCCCCAAAAAGTAGTGTATATGACAAAAGACAATAGCCAGTTTTTGACAAGTCCTCTATTAAAAATGTCTTCTCCTTCCCTCGCTTCTTCCTCTGGTCTTCTCCTTCTTCCTTTGGTCTTCCTCCGACTTCTTCTTCCCCCACTTCTTTTTCCTCTGGTCTTCTTCTTCCTCCGCCTCCACGGCTGACCTGCTAAAGATTAAAAAAAAAAACCTCCCTTGATGATGTGATAGGGAGGATGGCGTCATTCAGAGACCCTGCCCCTTGTGACTTCACCGCCTGGGGCATGATGGGTCCATGATGCCACAAGGGGGAGGGGTTGCCCCATAGTTATATATGACGTGCCATGGAAGCTGACAGATCGTCAGTCCGCAGCGTTAGAGGAGGGTCGTTTTTGGATCTTTAGCGGGTCGGCGGCGGAGGCGGAGGGAGAAGCAGCGGGGGAATAAGATGCCGGAGGAAGACCGAAGGAAGAAGGAGAAGACCAGAGGAAGAAGTGGGGAAAGAGAAGCCAGAGGGAGATTTTAGGAAGAAGGAGGAAGAAGCGGGGGAAAAAGACATTTTTAATAGGACAGTCAAAAACTGGCTATTGTCTTTTGTCACATTACTCTACTTTTTTGGTGAATGGGTAGGGTACAATGTACACCTTACTCATTCACATAGCGGGGCTGATATCTGGGGGCCCACTTGTTACCTTCCTACCTTCTGGAAGGCTTTCTACTATTATTTTGGTGTCTTTTGTTAACCATATCTTCCAAATATGACACTGTGTGGATGCTTGCATACACATTCTCGTCTAGAGTTGGTGAACCTGTCTATAGGAATGCAGCTCTGGTGTCATGTGACTCGTTAGTGTTACAAGGTTTCAGGTGTGAATGGGGAGCAGGTGTGTTAAATTTGGTGTTATCGCTCTCACTCTCTTATACTGGTCACTGGAAGTTCAACATGCCACCTCATGGTAAAAAAGGATATGAAAAAAAGGATTGTTGCTCTACATAAAGATGGCTTAGGCTATATGAAGATTGCCAAGACCCTGAAACTGAGCTGCAGCCTCGCCATACATATCTATGTAACTATATAATTTGTTGCCCTTCACTTATATAGCTGAATTCTGACATTGGATCGCAGATACCACTTGAAACACAGCAGCACAAAAAAGTCAGTTCCGCCAAGAGCTCTCTAAACAGGTAAAAGATGAGCTCACCACAGAGTGCAGACTCCTAATGATCTTGAGGCCTTCATTCAATTATGTATCCAAATTTACAGAAAGGCAGAAGGAGAGACTAGAAATGTTTGGAAGTAATGGTAGCATACATTTCTTTGCTAGTCAGTTCAATCAGAAGTCCAAAAGTTTCTCCAGAGTCTAAGATTCCCGGGGTTAACCAGACTATCTAGTCTGGTTGAAAAGAGACACAAGTCCATCCAGTTCAGCCAATAGAAGGGAAAAAAAGAAAATGTATACAATCCTAAATACATACTCCTACATCCACAGTTGATCCAGATAAAGGCAAAAAAACAATAAAGCATTATCCAATTTGCTCCAGCAGGGGAAAAAAAATTCCTTCCTGATCCCCCAAGAGGCAATCAAATATTCCCTGGATCAACATTACCTCTAAACGTTAGTATCAAGTTATATTGTGTACATTTAGGTAAGAATCCTTTTTTAAATTTACTGAGCTGGCCAGAACCAACTCTTGATTGAGTCTATTCCACATTTTCACGGCTCATGAGAAAGCCTTTCCATATTTAGAGGTAAATCTATTTTCGTCCAGAAGTAAAGAGTGCTCCCTTATCCTCTGTGACGACCTTAGCAAATACTGTAAGTGGCTGAGAAACTGGTGTAGGAAAGAGGGGTTCGGGTTCCTGGAGAACTGGGCTGACTTCTCAGTCAGTTACCGACTCTTTAGTAAATACGGGCTGCACCTAAATGAGGACAGTGCAGCTCTATTGGGAAGAAAGATGGCCACAAAGTTGGAGGGGCTTTTTAACTAGGTGTTGGGGGGGAGGGTATAGAGGTAACGATAACTGGCAGTGAGCATAGGACAGAGGGGATTACTGGAGACACTAGTGATATTATATCCATAACATCTAACCCCAGGGTTAAAGAGTTACAAAATTAAAAACAAAGCCTAAGAAGTCATATGGAATTTTTTTTGCACCAATACAAAACTCAGGGGATTGTTCACAAATGCCAGGAGCCTAGTCATAAAAATGGAGGAACTGGAGCTGCTATTACATGAGAGGGATGTGGACTTCATGGGAATAACAGAAACTTGGTTTGACAGCTCACATGACTTGGCAAACATCCAGGGGTATTCCTTGTATTAGATGGACAGGGAGGATAGGAGAGGGGGAAGGGTGTGCCTATATATCAGGAATGATTTACGGGTAGAAGAGCGGAATCACATCAGTGATGGGGCGGGGGGGGGGTGAAGTCCGTATGAGTGGAACTCCAAAGGGTGGAAGTAAGCGGGAAATTACTAGTGGGGGTATGTTACAGGCACCCTAACCTGAGGGAAGAGGTAGAGTTGGATCTCCTTTCACAGTTAGAAATGTCATCATGCCCCCCCATAAGAGACAGTTGTAATGTTTGACCATTGAACCTTACCGATCTCGCAACATTGGAAAGAGGCTCCATAGTGTCAGGGAAATTTTAAGCTTCTCCCTACAGGCATATAATTCCTTTGCACTTAAAAGCACAAACAGCCCTCTTATATAATGCCGGGAAAGCACGCTCGTTTATCTCTCCAAGTAACACAAACAGATGCTGGTATCACCTTGAGCTCAGTATGCTGGTTGGAAGTTAAACAGTGGGGACCTTGAGTGGAGAGTGAACAAGTCTTGCTTTTTGACTGCTGGTGATTGCTGGGTTGCATTTTTAGGTTCTTTTTGGGGCTTTTCCTTGTAGCTTTTTAACACCTTTTTTGACACTTTTTAAACAGCTTTTTTTTCTTTGCTTCCTTCAGCCTACTAATTAAGGGGAGTGGTTAATTGCTCACAGGTGCTTGAGGCCTATATAACCTTGTGTAGAACTCAATGTTAGCCTGCTCATTTTTGAGTCTGCTGGAACTCTGTCCAAGTGGAACTGGTCTAAGTGGTGAGTTAAAACCAGAGTTAGTGGAACTGGTCTAAGTGGTGAGGTAAAACCAGAGTTTAAAACAGGAAGTTATAACAGGGGTCATAGTACCTGTGTAGTGTGAGTACCTGAGTGTTTTCTGAGTAGTGTGTGTGGATCGTTAGTGCTTGTGTATTGTGTACTGTATACTTGTGCATTGCGAGTACATGTAGTTCTGCGAGTGCACGTAGTTCTGCGAGTGGTTTGAGAGTGCGTGTAGTTCTGCGAGTGGTCTGCGAGTGCACGTAGTTCTGCAAGTGGTCTGCGAGTGCACGTAGTTCTGAGAGTGCACGTAGTTCTGCAAATGCACTTAGTTCTGCGAGTGGTCTGTGAGTGCATGTAGATCTGCGGGTGCACGTAGTTCTGCGAGTGGTCTGCGAGTGCACGTAGTCCTGCGAGTGCACGCAGTTCTGCGAGTGGTCTGCGAGTGCACGTAGTTCTACGAGTGGTCTGCGAGTGCACGTAGGTCTGCGAGTGCACGTAGTTCTGCGAATGCACATAGGTCTGTGAGTGCACGTAGGTCTGTGAGTACCTGTGTATTGTCTTGTTGAGTACCTGTGTATTGTCTTGAGTATTAGTGCCAGGAAGCTAGTTGTTAGGTAATTTGGACAGGGTATAATCCCGATTCCTCATTAAATTTAATAGGTACGATGCCCGTCGGGTGTGGAGAGACTACTCTTTGTACATCTTGCGGCGTGTATGCGTTCCTTGATCATCCGATCGAGGGTGAATACTGCTGTGCAAAATGTAAGTGCATTGTTTCCCTGGAAGCCCAGGTTCTGAATCTGGGGAAGCAAATGTCAGCACTGAGAAGTCCCTCCATACTAAAGCAGAGCCAGGAATGTACACAGCAGGTGCCGGCAGGGGCCAGCACAGAGGCGGGTGGAGACAAAGAGGTGCAGGCACTAGCAAAGAGTAGATGGGTGACAGTCAGGAAAGGTAGAGGGGGAAGTGCCAGGGAGGTCGATCCAGGGTTGGAGCACCCCAATAAGTACCCTCCATTGAGTGACATTGGTAAAACGAGTCATGGACCAGCACTGCTGGAGCTGAGGGACTCTCCTAGCTGCCAGGAGAAGAACTCCTCCAGTGAGAGTAGGGGGGAAGCGAAGAGAAAGGAAAAACAGATTCAGGTTGTAGGGGACTCAATTCTAATGCCCTGTACACATGATCGGACATTGATCAGACATTCCGACACCAAAATCCATGGATTTTTTCTGACGGAAGTTGGCTCAAACTTGTCTTGCATACACACGGTCGCACAAAGTTGTCGGAAAATCCGAACGTTCTGAACGCGGTGACGTAAAACACGTACGTCGGGACTATAAACGAGGCAGTAGCCAATAGCTTTCGTTTCTTAATTTATTCTGAGCATGCGTGGCACTTTGTGCGTCGGATTTGTGTACACACGATCGGAATTTAACTGATTGGATTTTGTTTTCGGAAAATTTTATATCCTGCTCTCAAACTTTGTGTGTCGGAAATTCCGACAGAAAAAGTCCGGTGTAGCCCACACATGATCGGAATTTCCGACAACACAATCCGATCGCACTTTTTCCGTTGGAAAATCCGACCGTGTGTACAGGGCATAAGAAAGACAGAGAGGCCAATCTGTAACAAAGACCTGAGGCGCCGAACAGTATGTTGTCTACCGGGCGCTAGGGTTCGGGACATCACGGATCTGGTGGACAGATTACTGGGAGGGGCTGGGGAAGACCCAGCTGTCATGGTGCACGTTGGCACCAATGACAAAGTCAGAGGCAGATGTAGTGTCCTAAAGAACGATTTTAGGGACTTAGGAGCTGAATTGAGGAAAAGGACCTCCAAGGTAGTATTCTCAGGAATACTACTGGTACATCAAGCCACACCAGAAAGGCAGAGGGAGATTAGGAAAGTAAATAAGTGGCTGAAGAGCTGGTGTAGTAAGGAGGGGTTTGGGTTCCTGGAGGACTGGGCTGACTTCTCAGTCGATACCCAGTACTATAGAAGTGACGGACTACACCTAAATGAGGAGGGTGCAGATCAGCTGGGAATGAAGATGGCCAAAAAGTTAAAGGGATTTTTAAACTAGGTGATGGGGGGAGGGTCCAGAGGTAGAGAAAGTCAGCGCGGAACATATTCCAGAGGGTAGTATTGGGGGTAGGTATAGTATAGTGGTAGGTTGACCAAAGCACATAAACCCAAGGTAAGTATAGTAGCAAGTCCTAGTTGCAATCTCGGAACACCCAATAAGAGGATAATATGCGACCGGTCTAAACTGCGTGCCATGTTCGCCATTGCCAGGAGCCTGGCGGACAAGATGGGTGAACTAGAGATACTGTTGATAGGAGGAGGATTTGGATTTTGTGGGAATTTCAGAGACCTGGTTCAACAGTTCTCATGATTGGCTGGCAAACATTCAAGGGTATTCCCTTTATCGCAAGGATAGAGAGGGTAAACAAGGGGGAGGGGTATGTCTATATATCAAGAATAATGTACAAGTGAATGTGAGAGATGACATCGCTAAGGGAGCTAGGGAGGAGGTGAAATCCTTATGGGTAGAGCTCCAAAGGGATGAAGCTAAGGGGAAAATAATACTGGGAGTATGCTATAGGCCCCCTAACCTGAGGGAGGAAGGGGAGACAGAGCTCCTATCACAATTTGGATTAGCAGCAAGGATGGGAAGTGTTATCATAATGGGGGATTTTAATTTTCCAGACATGGGCGGAGGGAACCGCGCATTCATCTAAAGCTCGCCAGTTACTAAATGTCTTGCAGGACAATATTATGGGTCAGATGGAAGACGCGCCAACTAGAAATAAAGCATTACTGGATCTACTGATTACCAACAATACAGACCTGATCGCGGATGTGGAAATACTGGGCAATTTAGGTAACAGTGATTACATGTCAATTGGCTTCAGTATAAATCATATAAATAGGAAACATAAGGGGAATACAAAGACACTGAATTTCAAAAGAGCCAACTTCCCTAAACTACGAACCTTGCTAGAAGGCATAAATTAGGATAAAATCTTAGGAACAAAGAACACAGAGGAGAGATGGGTTTGCTTTAAGAGCATATTAAATAAGGGCATTAGCCAATGCATCCCATTGGGTAATAAATTTAAAAGAGTGAACAAAAGTCCTGGATGGCTTAACTCTAAAGACATGCTGGTAGGTTAATTGGCTTCTGTCCAAAATTGGTCCTAGTATTTGAATGTGAGTTGGGGACCTAGGATTGTGGGCTCCTTGAGGGGAAGGTAGGGACCGATGTGAGTGTTCGATGTATGTGTGGAGCGCTACGTAAATTGACAGAGCTATATGGGTACCTTAAATAAAATGGGGGTAATTGTAGACACACACCCACACACACTCAGGTTGAACTGGATGGACTGGTGTCTTTAGTCAACCTTACTAACTATAACTAACTATAACTATAACTTCAATGTAAAAATGCATATAAAAGCAAAGGAGAAGGCCCTCAAAAAATACAAGATTGAGGGATCATCATCAGCATTCAGACTTTATAAAGAATGTGTCATAAACCAGATGTGACCAGAACTGTGTGTCTGCGACAGAGTGAACCAGACATAAATAGGTGAAAGTAAGTAAGTTTATAAAGGAAATGCATATAAATGTGAACACACCACCAATACAAACAGAGTGAAAAAACCGAACAACCAAACAGTGATAATAAACCAACCAGTATATATAGCAAAAGGGAGTACCAGAATCATAGTCAGGCCAGGCTCATAAACAGGAGATCAGCAGATAGGGGACCAGGAGTAAACAGACAGGGAAACAAGATGAAAGGAATCAGGCTGCAGGACAAGGATCCAGGGATACAGGAACAGATACAAACAGGTTCAGGATACAGGAATCAGGGTTCAGGTCCAGGATCAGGATAACAGATAAATAGGCTGCAGGTCAGGGCACAAGGACAATACCAAGGCAAGGTGTGTGTGCACTTGCCAGGTATTATACACATCTCAATTAGACTCAGGTGATACCTGATTGCAAGAGGTAATGTCAGCCCCATACTGCCAGGAACCACCTGCTGGTGGACACCAGTACTGCGGCCCAAAGACCACATAATACAGGGAAAGGCTATCCTGACAGTTCCAAACTGCCAGGAGACACCTGCTGGTGGGCCTCAGTACTGCACGCCAAATGATAGATATTACCAGCGGAGGGAACCTTTCCTGACAGTACCCCCCTCGAAGGAGCGACCTCCGGACGCTCCAACTAGCCGTTGCTGGGGAAAGTCCATGGCGTCAAGTTGGGCAGCGGGCAAAGTCACATCAGCTTGGGCAATAAGTACGTCAAGCTGGGTAGCAGGCACAGGAACCTCAAGCTGAGTAGCAGGCACATCGAGCTGGGTGGCAGGCACATCGAACTGGGCAACAGGCATGGGCACATCAAGCTGGGCAGCTGGCACTGGCACATCAAGCGGGGCAGCAGGCGCGGGCACATCAAGTGGGGCAACAGGCACTGGACATGTGCGATTAGTCTCGTACAAATCGAAAATTTGTACGAATTTCCGGAAATTCGTACATATGAATTTTTATGCATACGAATTGTGTACGAAATACGAAATTTTATTTACGAATTTCGAGTCCAAATTCATAATGAACATTCGTAATTATTACGAAAAGTTAACGAACCTAAAAGTTAAAAACCCAGGAAGTCAGCACAGCACAGGGATGGTGGGAACCTCTCATAATGGGCACAGCGGGTGTACACTCAGACCCAGGAACTCAGCACAGGCATTGTGGGAAACCCTCATAATGAACACAGCAGGTGTACAGACCTGGGAACTCAGCACAGGGATGGTGGGAACCCTATGGGAATTTCTATGCTTACGAATTTTATACGAAATCTGAAACTTCGTTAACGAAATTTCGGATACAAAATAACAGAAACGTGACTGGTGTTTTGTTCAGCAATCAGAGGAAGTCAGCACAGGGATGGTGGGAACCCCTCATAATGGGCACAGCGGGTGTGCACTCAGACCCGGAACTCAGCACAGGCATGGTGGGAACCCCTCATAATGAACACAGCAGGTGTACAGACCTGGGAACTCAGCACAGGGATGGTGGGAACCCTATGGGAATTTCTATGCTTACGAATTTTATACGAAATACGAAATTTCGTTAACGAATTTCGGATCCAAATTCCGTTGCAACAGGAACGTGACTGGTGTTTTGATGACCAATCAGAGGAAGTCAGCACAGCACAGGGATGGTGGGAACCCCTCATAATGATAAATTCATCATAACGAACATTTGTTATTTTTACGAAAAGTTAACGAACCTAAAGGTTAAAAACCCAGGAAGTCAGCACAGCACAGGGATGGGGGGAGCCCCTCATAATGATAAATTCATCATAACGAACTTTCGTTATTTTGTGAAAAGTTTACGAACCTAACGAAAATTCGTATTTCGTAAGAATCCGAATTAAATTTCGGACACGAATTACAAAATACGAACTAATTTTCGCACTAAACGGAATGAAACAAAACTAATTTATTGATGGCGCACATGTCTAGCAGGCACATCAAGCGGGGCAGCAGGCACATCAAGCTGGGCAGCTAGTATGGGCACATCAAGCTGGGCAGCAGGCACGGGTACATCAGGCTGGGCAGCAGGCACGGGCAAATCAATCTGGGCAGTAGGCACCTCAAGCTGTGCAGCAGGCACGGGCACTTCAAGCTGGGCAGCAGGCACTTCAAGCTGGGCAGCAGGCATTTCAAGCTGAGCAGCAGGCATGGGCACATCAAGCGGGGCAGCAGGCACGGGCACATCAAGCGGGGAAGCAGGTACAGACACATCAAGCTGGGCAGCAGGCACATCAAGCTGAGCAGCAGGTATGAGCACATCAAGCTGGGCAGCAGGCACTCTAAGCTGGGCAGCAAGCACCGGCACTTCAAGCTGGGCAGCAGGCACGGGCACTTCAAGCTGGGCAGCAGGCATGGGCACTTCAAGCTGGGCAGCAGACAGTGGCTCATCAGGCTGGGCAGCAGATAGGGACACATCAGGCTGGGCAGCAGGGACTTCAAGCTGGGCAGCAGGCATTTCAAGCTGGGCAGCAGGCATGGGCACTTCAAGCTGGGCAGCAGACAGTGGCTCATCAGGCTGGGCAGCAGATAGGGACACATCAGGCTGGGCAGCAGATAGGGATACATCAGACTGGGCAGCAGACAGAGGCTCATCAGACTAGGCAGCAGACAGGAACACATCAGGCTGGGCAGCAGGTTCCGCAGGCCAGGAAATGGGCAAAGCACCCTCAGACCGGGAAAGAGACTCCTGGACTTCAGGCTGGAACGCTGGCTCTTCAGACTGGAACGCTGGCTCTGGCTCTTCAGACTGGAGCGTTGGCTCTGGCTCTTCAGGCTGGAACGCTGGCTCTGGCTCTTCAGGCTGGAACGCTGGCTCTGACTCTTCAGGCTGGAACGCTGGCTCTGGCTCTTCAGGCAGGAAAGCTGGCTCTGGCTCTTCAGGCAGGAACGCTTGCTCTGGCTCTTCAGGCTGGAACGCTGGCTCTTCAGGCTGGAACACTGGCACCTCGGGCTGGAACACTGGCACCTCGGGCTGGAATTCTGGCACCTCGGGCTGGAACTCTGGCACCTCGGGCTGGAACTCGGGCACCTCGGGGCAGAAAGACACATATTAGAGGAGAGAAAAAAAAATCCCAAGAAATTCTTTAAGTTTGTAAACAGTAAAAAAGGGAGGACAGACCATATTTACCCCATAAAGAATGAGGAAGGACATCTGGTTACAAAGGATGGGGAGATGGCAAAGATATTGAATGTATTCTTCTCCTCAGTCTTCACAAGGGAATCGGGGGGCTTCAGTAATCAAAACTGCAGTGTTTATCCTCATGACACATCACAGGAAGCACCTCCATGGTTAACAGAGGACACAATTAAAATTAGACTTGAGAAACTTAACATTAATAAATCACCGGGACCAGATGGCTTACACCCGAGGGTACTTAGGGGACTCAGTAAAGTAATTGCCAGACCATTGTTCCTAATTTTTACTGACAGTCTACTGACTGGAATGGTACCAGCTGATTAGAGAAAAGCCAATGTAGCACCAATATTTAAAAAGGGCCCAAAATACATCCCTGGGAATTACAGACCAGTTAGCCTAACATCAATAGTATGTTAAATCTTGGAGGGGATGATAAGGGACTATATACAAGATTTTAGTAATGAGAATGGTATCATTAGCAGTAATCAGCATGGATTCATGAAGAATCGTTCTTGCCAGGCCAATCTACTAACCTTCTATGAGGAGGTGAGTTGCCAGCTAGATAAAAGGTGGCCCATAGACGTGGTGTATTTGGAATTTGCAAAAGCATTTGACACAGTTCCCCATAAACGTTTAATGTACAAAATAAGGTCCATTGGCATGGACCATAGGGTGAGTACATGGATTGAAAACTGGCTACAAGGGCGAGTTCAGATGGTGGTGATAAATGGGGAGTACTCGGAATGGTCAGGGGTGGGCAGTGGGGTCCCCCAGGGTTCTGTGCTAGGACCAATCCTTTTTACTGTATATACTTGAGTATAAGTCGAGTTTTTCAGCACATTTTTTTGTGCTGAAAGTGCCCCCCTCGACTTATACTCTAGTCAAGCACTTTTCTGCAGCAAAAAATTTTATTTTCCGAACCGACTTTGGGGCCCCGTATCTCAGGGCCACTTGGTGCTAGGAACCCCAAATTTGGTGTGCAAACCCAGTGGAACTGGTACCAGAACTTATCTAAAGCTGGAGCTCCTAGCACCAAGTAGCCCTGAGATACGGGGCCCCAAAATCGGTTTGGAAAATGTCATTCTCTGCTTCAGAAAAGTGCTTGACATTTTCTGAACCGATTTTTGGGGCCCTGTATCTCGGGGCCACTTGGTGCTAGAAATCCCAGCTTTGGAAATTTTATGGTGCTAGTTCCACTGGGTTTGCACACCAAATTTGGGGTTCCTAGCACTAAGTGGCCCCGAGATGCGGGGCCCCAAAATCGGTCAACTGTGTCCATCCAATGTCATTTCGGGACACTTTGGGTTCAGAGACCCCAAATTTTGGCTGCAGCTAGGGGGCATCTAGGAACACTTAACTACCAAGTTTGAAGTTCGTGGGACCTATGGCTGCAAATGGGCACAGTGAGGCATGCAAATGGGCACAGTGAGGCTGCAAATGGGCATTGTTGACCCTCTTTTCCACTTACAGTAGCTGTGCATTTCTCACCCTCGTCTTATACTCGGGTCAATAAGTTTTTCCCATTTTTTTGTGGTAAATTAGGGCCTCGACTTATACTCGGAACGACTTATACTCGAGTATATACGGTAATTTGTTCATAAACGACCTGGAGGATGGGGTAAACAGTTCAATCTCCGTATTTGCGGACGATACTAAGCTAAGCAGGGCAATAACTTCTCCGCAGGATGTGGAAACCTTGCAAAAAGATCTGAACAAATTAATGGGATGGGCAACTACAGTGGGGATCGAAAGTTTGGGCACCCCAGGTAAAAATGTGTATTAATGTGCATAACGAAGCCAAGGAAAGATGGAAAAATCTCCAAATGGCATCAAATTACAGATTAGACATTCTTATAATATGTCAAAAGAAGTTAGATTTTATTTCCATCATTTACACTTTCAAAATTACAGAAAACAAAAAAATGGTGTCTGCAAAAGTTTGGGCACCCTGCAGAGATAATATCTTGTACTGTCCCCTTTGGCAAGTATCACAGCTTGTAAACGCTTTTTGTAGCCAGCCAAGAGTCTTTCAATTCTTGTTTGAGGTATCTTTGCCCATTCTTCCTTACACAAGTCTTCCAGTTCTTTGAGATTTCTGGGCTGTGTGTCACACACTGCTCTTTCAAGGTCTATCCATAGATTTTTATTATTGTTGAGGTCAGGAGATTGTAAAGGCCATGGCAAAACCTTCAGTTTACGCCTCTTGATGTAATCCCCCGTGGATTTTGAGGTGTGTTTAGGATCATTATCCATTTGTAAAAGCCATCCTCTCTAACTTCAGCTTTTTCACAGATGGCATCAAGTTACCATCCAAAATTTGCTGAAATTTTATTGAATCCATTTTTCTTTCTACTCGTGAAATGTTCCCTGTGCCACTGGCTGCAATACAACCCCAAAGCATGATTGATCCACCCCTATGTTTAACAGTTGGACAGAGGTTCTTTTCATTAAATTCTGTGCCCTTTCTTCTCCAAATGTACCTTTGCTCATTCCGGCCAAAAAGTTCTATTTTAACCTCATCGGTCCACAGAACTTGTTTCCAAAATGCCTCAGGCTTGTCTATATGTTCATTTGCAAAGTTCAAACGCTGATTTTTGTGGTGAGGACGTAGAAGAGGTTTTCTTCTGATGACTCTTCCATGAAGACCATATTTGTACAAGTATCTCTTTATAGTGGAATAGTGTACCACAACTCCAGTGTCTGCCAGATCTTTCTGGAGGGATCGTGCAGTCAAACGTGGGTTTTGAATTGCTTTTCTCACAATCCTGTGAGCTGTTCTGTCTGATATTTTTCTTGGTCTTCCAGATCTTACTTTAACTTCAACTGTTCCTGATGACAGCCATTTCTTAATTACATACCGAACAGAGGATATTGACATCTGAAAATGCTTTGCTATCTTCTTATAGCCTTCTCCAGCTTTGTGAGCGTCAACTACAGTATTTTCAGTTTCAGTTTTCTAGACAACTGCTTAGAAGAACCCATGGTGCTGATTGTTGGGGCAAGGTCAGATGAGTCTGGCCATTTAAAACCTTTGAGATTGACATCACCTGGTCTTCCCAGATGATGATTGAGAACAATCCATGACACTGGCAGGTCTCAGCTTTGCAAAGGGGGCAGTGCATGCTATAAATTCTGCAGGGTGCCCAAACTTTTGCAGAAGCCATTTTTTTGTTTTCTGTAATTTTGAAAGTGTAAATGATGGAAATAAAATCTAACTTTTTTTGACATATTATAAGAATGTCTAATCTGTAATTTGATGCCATTTGGAGATTTTTCCATCTTTCCTTAGCTTCGTTATGCACATTAATACACATTTTTACCTGGGGTGCCCAAACTTTCAATCCCCTCTGTACATGGCAAATGAGGTTCAATGTAGAAAAATGTAAAATAATGCATTTGGGTGGCAAAAATATGAATGCAATCTATACACTGGGGGGAGAACCTCTTGGGGAATCTAGGATGGAAAAGGACCTGGGGGTCCTAGTAGATGATAGGCTCAGCAATGACATGCAATGCCAAGCTGCTGCTAACAAAGCAAACAGAATATTGGCATGCATTGAAAAGGGGATCAACTCCAGAGATAAAACAATAATTCTCCCACTCTACAAGACTCTGGTCCAGCCGCACATAGAGCATGCTGTCCAGTTCTGGGCACCAGTCCCCAGGAAGGATGTACTGGAAATGGAGCGAGTACAAAGAAGGGCAACAAAGCTAATAAAGGGTCTGGAGGATATTAGTTATGAGGAAAGGTTGCGAGCACTGAACTTATTCTCTCTGGAGAAGATACACTTAAGAGGGGATATGATTTCAATACACAAATACCGTACTCTGACCCCACAATAGGAATAAAACTTTTTCACAGAAGAGAGTTTAACAAGACTTGTGGCCACTCATTAAAATTAGAAGAAAAGAGTTATAAAAAAATTATAAAGAACTGGGACTTTGGAGGTGCAATAGGTGACACAAAAATTAAGTAAAAATACACATTTTAATTAGAAAATTTAATAAAAACATGTAAGTAAAAAAGAGTTTACATTCAATGTAACAATACAATTTTGATAGTGCAACTGAAGGATTTATTTCTCAACATGTTTCACCACTTGCCGTGGCTTCTTCAGGAGATTAACGTTTAACAGGCACTAAAAAAGTAATATAGAAATTACAAAATGAAACAAACAAAATATAAAGCAAACAAACAATTGATCAACAAAACAAATGTAGCGCTGGTAGATTTTTCAATCTACCGCTTATATGTAAATTTAGTGGGTTATCTGTTCTGTATATAGTTCAGATTCAATTTATTGTTAATTTAGCCTCTGTTCCAGTTTGGCTGTGTTGCGTGCAGTTCCACATTGTGCCTGTGGGTGTCGTTGTCACCATAGGTCGGTGTTGGAAAGCAACAAGCTGAAGTATATGAGTACTCTTCTTTCCCGGAGACGAATCGGCGGAGGTGGTCCTCTGTGTTGCATACTGGGAGATATTATTTATGGGACAGACGCCAAGTTTCTAGAGGTCTTTGCCTCATGGCCCTCCTGGCCTAAAGGTATGTGCTAGTCAGTCCTACCTCGTAGCCCTCCAGGCTGGAGGGCTGCTTTGCTGCAGCCGTGTAGGTAGGCCCAGAAGCCTGTCTGGGGCCTGCTATTGCTGGGATGGTCCTGTGCTGTCTGTCCTTCGGAAAGAAGCCGGACAATTGAGAAGAATCCAGGGGAGGACCCCTCTTGGAAGGGACCATGCGGAGCGCTGGTCTGGAGAAGGGCCTGGTGACTCAATTGGAGGACGCATCTTAAGTCAATCTACTGCACAAGTATTGCCGGATCAGCTTAAATGTTCTTGTACTGTGTTTGCTGTTCATCGAAAACTACTACATCCTGTGGCAGAGGATCGTACAGTTTGTTCTACTCAAGTCTGTGGCAGAGACTTTTTGTTCGTGCTGCGCAACGGCTGCTAGGTTAGTGAGAGAGACCTATCCTGGCAAAGATTGAATCCTGAACAGAGGATACATTCGTCCCTGAGATTTCAATTCTTTAGTGCTACACCGAGAAAAGGTATTTGAACTTCCCTGCAACTCTTCTTCTACCTCTTTCCTGCTACTTCTTCCAGTTATCTCCCATTAAAGCATTGGAAAAGTACTAAAGTGACTGGTGCCTACATTGTCAGATAATATGCTCAACGTGGACCCTGAGTCTGGTATTGGTGAAACTACAGGTAAAAAGGTGACGGTAACAGCCCGCTTTAAATCAGCAGCTCCACCGTGAGTTATTGCTACACAAATAAAGAATAATACCAATATCTGATCTACCAATGCAATACTACAGTCAAAGGGATATATTTACCTGTATATAGATCTTTCATAAAATTGAATAAAAAATGAACATAAACTCTAATGTTTAAATCACAAAAATCAAGAGGCGGGCCCAACCAATGGATCATCTGATGACCATACAGAGTAAATAAGTACGCGTTTTAAACTGATGGAAGAGGACCTGGAAGGAGGATGGAGGAAAATTAATATTTACATTTTTTAATTTCTTAGTTCAAATGATTTTTTGTTATTTTTTATTCTTTATTTTTATTTTTATTTATAAAAAAAATACACATATATATGTATATACACATAATATGTATATGAAGTAAGTTTGTACCTGTGATGGAAAGATCAAACATCGAATCACCCATCCAAGCTATTTTTTCTACATTGGTCAGTGTCGCTCCCAAAGAAAACCAAGGGGGGGGGACAGAGAACCTAAAAAACAAATAAATTGAAATCAATAAACAATCTTGACCAAAAATGGCTCCTAGATAAATAGGCAGGGATGACATTGAATACCTAGATAAGGCAGTGTGTGAAGAAAATAGCGTCCTCCTCCTTTCAGGCTGGCCCTCAAATTGAACCACTACCAGAGTGCTTAAATACCCTCCACCTCTCCAAATTTGGCACAAAAAAACAGCGGCCTCATTAATGCAAAAAGAGAAAATATTGTAGGTCTTAAGAATACAACTCAGAAAAAAATTATTCAAAAATTATATTATATTACCTTTTCTCGGTGTAGCACTAAAGAATTGAAATCTCAGGGACGAATGTATCTTCTGTTCAGGATTAAATCTTTGCCCGGATAGGTCTCTCTCACTAACCTAGCAGCCGGAGCGCAGCACGAACAAAAAGTCTCTGCCACAGACTTGAGTAGAACAAACTGTACGATCCTCTGCCACATGATGTAGTCAGATAATATGCTCAACGTGGACCCTGAGTCTGGTATTGGTGAAACTACAGGTAAAAAGGTGACGGTAACAGCCCGCTTTAAATCAGCAGCTCCACCGTGAGTTATTGCTACACAAATAAAGAATAATACCAATATCTGATCTACCAATGCAATACTACAGTCAAAGGGATATATTTACCTGTATATAGATCTTTCATAAAATTGAATAAAAAATGAACATAAACTCTAATGTTTAAATCACAAAAATCAAGAGGCGGGCCCAACCAATGGATCATCTGATGACCATAGAGAGTAAATAAGTACGCGTTTTAAACTGATGGAAGAGGACCTGGAATGAGGATGGAGGAAGATTAATATTTAAATTTTTTAATTTCTTAGTTCAAATGATTTTTTGTTATTTTTTATTCTTTATTTTTAAAAAAAATACACATATATATGTATATACACATAATATGTATATGAAGTAAGTTTGTACCTGTGATGGAAAGATCAAACATCGAATCACCCATCCAAGCTATTTTTTCTACATTGGTCAGTGTCGCTCCCAAAGAAAACCAGGGGGGGGGGGGGGACAGAGAACCTAAAAAAGAAATAAATTGAAATCAATAAACAATCTAGACCAAAAATGGCTCCTAGATAAATAGGCAGGGATGACATTGAATACCTAGATAAGGCAGTGTGTGAAGAAAATAGCGTCCTCCTCCTTTCAGGCTGGCCCTCAAATTGAACCACTACCAGAGTGCTTAAATACCCTCCCCCTCTCCAAATTTGGCACAAAAAAACAGCGGCCTCATTAATGCAAAAAGAGAAAATATTGTAGGTCTTAAGAATACAACTCAGAAAAAAATTATTCAAAAATTATTTTTCTCAAATTATATAGATGAAATTTGTGAATCCCAATGACTGGAAATAAGGTAAAGGCAGGTCAAATTAAGGAGTATATGAGAGCCTTACACAGGGCCCCAACACATAGCAAATATCAGTAGAAACTAAAGGTACCGTATATACTCGAGTATAAGTCGTTCCGAGTATAAGTCGAGGCCCTAATTTACCACAAAAAAAATGGGAAAAACTTATTGACCCGAGTATAAGACGAGGGTGAGAAATGCACAGCTACTGTTATGCCGCGTACACACGAGCGGACTTTACGGCGGACTTTGCCCGGCGGACTTTTCGTCGGACTTTGTTTGCTCCTTGCGCCGGACTTAAAAACGAACGGACTTGGCCACACACGGTCACTGCAAAAGTCCGCTGGTTTTGAACGCGGTGACGTATAGCACGTACGACGGGACTAGAAAAAGGAAGTCCAAGCCCCACTCCGGCACCCTTTGGGCTCCTTCTGCTAATCTCGTGTTAGTAGAAGTTTGGTTAGAGACGATTCGCGCTTTTCACACTTCAGCTTATTTCGTTCGTTTTCTGCGGTTCAGTTTGTGCTTGTGAGGTTTGTATCTGCTTTTCAGTGCGTGTTGGTCAGTTCGTAACCTGCCTTGCAGGCCGTTCTGCTCCGCTCGTTCCTGATTTTCAGGTCGTTCTTCATAGGCCTTGCTGTTCTTCAGTGCGTTTGTTATAAGTTTGTTTGTTTGAGCAGCCGACCGTTTTGAAGCCATGTCGAGTGGACGTTCTCGTTCTCGAGTTCGTGCTTTGTGGGGACTTGGTGTTGGGGTTAATACTTTGACCCGAGTCCAGTCCATGAACAGGGCGAGGAGGAGTTCATGGACCAAGAATTGGTTGCGCCAGCGTGACCAGTTCTGTCACATGCCTTTGCTCCGTGAGCTCCGTGAGAACAATCCTGATGATTTCAGGAATTTTCTCAGGATGACGGACCCCATCTTTGAGCGTCTGCTGGCTATGCTGACCCCCTATATCAGCAGGCAGGATACCTGCATGAGGCAAGCCATCAGTGCGGAGCAGAGGCTAGTTGCCACGTTACGTTATTTGGCGACAGGGAGAAGTCTTCAGGACTTAAAGTTCTCGACAGGCATCTCACCCCAGGCTCTGGGGATCATAATCCCAGAGACCTGTTCTGCTATTATTCAGGTCCTGCAGAAGGAATATATGAAGGTAAGTTTTATCCTTTAACATTACATGATATGTATTAAATGTTTTTGGATGTATTGTAGAACTGTCCTCTTTACCTAATTGCCATGCTTTCAATCTGCTGTGAATGTCCCCTTTCTCTTTGTGAATGCCTATTTTAATAATTTATTGCCCTATACATGCCTAATTTATTTCATTAACCTCCCCACCATGCAATGCTGGGTGCATTTTTATCTCTAGACTATAGTCCATTGAACAATGTATATTGTCTGCTCCATTGTCTTGTTTGTCCCTCCCCCACCCCACTAATGTTTCATCCAGTCAGGTGTGTTTGTTAACATAATTAGAACCCCTCCCCCACCCCACTAATGTTTCATCCAGTCAGGTGTGTTTGTTAACCTAATTAGAACCCCTCCCCCACCCCACTAATGTTTCATCCAGTCAGGTGTGTTTGTTAACCTAATTAGAACCCCTCCCCCACCCCACTAATGTTTCATCCAGTCAGGTGTGTTTGTTAACCTAATTAGAACCCCTCCCCCACCCCACTAATGTTTCATCCAGTCAGGTGTGTTTGTTAACCTAATTAGAACCCCTCCCCCACCCCACTAATGTTTCATCCAGTCAGGTGTGTTTGTTAACCTAATTAGAACCCCTCCCCCACCCCACTAATGTTTCATCCAGTCAGGTGTGTTTGTTAACCTAATTAGAACCCCTCCCCCACCCCACTAATGTTTCATCCAGTCAGGTGTGTTTGTTAACCTAATTAGAACCCCTCCCCCACATTCAAATGTATCAATGGGCCATCATAGGGGGTGATTAATCTTAATAAGTGTGCCTTATGTTTTTCAACATTTCAATTACAAACACACATATTCATAATATTTGACTGCTGTTGTTTACTAATGTTTTGGTGTAATCTGAACTTAAATTTTTGTTATTAAAGTCCTTATCTTTTTTTTTTGCACTCCACAGTTTCCTACAAGTCCACAGGAATGGCAGACTGTGGCCTCCCAGTTCGCTGACCGTTGGGACTTTCCCAACTGTGTCGGGGCGATTGACGGGAAACATGTCCGGATTGTGCCACCACCGCATTCGGGGTCTTATTTCTTTAACTACAAGGGGTTCCATAGTGTAGTTTTGATGGCGGTGGTCTCGGCACATTTGGAGTTTATGTTTGTGGATGTGGGGAAGAACGGCCGGATGTCTGATGGAGGAGTCTTTGCACAGACCGAGCTGTGCCATCGTCTCCAGACCGGTGGCCTGGAATTGCCACCTGATGACGATAATGTGGATGGACTACCCTCAGTTTTTATTGCTGATGAAGCATTTGCTCTCTGTGAGAACTTGATGAGGCCGTTCCCCCAAAGGACACTCACCCCTGAGAGGAGGGTATTTAATTATCGGCTGGCCAGAGCAAGAAGGGTTGTGGAGAATGCCTTTGGTATTCTGGCCAGCCGGTTCCGTATCTTCCTTACGGCTATTAATTTGGCGGACTATAAAATCAACCATGTCATCCTTGCTTGCTGCATCTTGCATAACTTTTTAAGGAGACATTCAGCCACATATCTATCCTCTGTTGGGCCTGAGCCCAGACTGGAAGAGTCTACTAGCACTTTAACAGGCCTAGAAATTGGGCGTATTGGCTTGGCCCCCCGAACCGCACGTCAAGTGCGTGACCGTTATGTCAATTATTTTAATGGTCGGGGGGCCATTGCTATTCAGCAACAGCTGTAAGTTTAGATCCTAAATCAAAACGAAAATTGTTTTATCTAAATATCTTGTTTTTCTTGTTGTTTACCTTTAAGTTATGTCTGTCTCCTAGTGCACTTGTAGTAGTGTCAAGTGCGTTTCGCTTTAGTTAATCAGGCCCACAAAAACAACCCCTAAATTTTTACTTCAAGAAACAGCCACACACATTGTATAGGGTAAAAAATTTTACTTGGTGCACATTGAAAGGTGCATTTTTTACCATATGTTTTTTTTTTTTTTTTTTTTTATAATTTTATTTCAAAAATATTTTACGTTGTGTAAAAAAATACTATTTTCTTAAATTATTAAAGCCATTTTTTATCTAAAATATAGACCTTTATCTAACAAGATTTACATACACAACAGTGTTTTTAGAAACAAAAATTAGAATATAAATGAACTTACAAAGTTCAACAATATTTCAAGAACGGTGCATGTAATGTCACCCTTGGAAATTGTTCATTTATAAGATGCTCAAAATTGACCTTTAAGAAAGGGTCAAGTCAACATGTGCTATCTCCTATCATGGGAGAGCAATGTACGTGTTTTGTGTGTGCAAACCCATTTTTGGTTCCTCTCACCAACAAAGAATTTTCAGGATGAAGGGTTTGCAAACACAAAACAAGTACATTGCTAACCCATGATGGAAGATAGCACATGATGACACACCGTGTGCATCACACACTTTAAATTTGGGTATACCCCCAAAAACTTCAAAAAATTTGTGTTAACAAAATAACTTCACAAGGAAATGAAGAACATGATTGATGTTTTTAGGCCAAACGTGATTATATTCGGCCCAAAACATCAATCATGTTCTTCATTTCCTGTTGCATGGAGTCCAGGCGAAGTTTCATGCTGTGAATTTGTTCACGCATTTGATCTATGTGGCCATTCCACAGCATAATCTGGCCAATTAATCTTTGCGCACTGTCTGTGGTGAAGTGCTCTGCCGCTTGGCCTTCCACAACCAGAAACTCACCTAAAACGAGTGAATAAAAACAAGGTTTACAATATGCACGCCAAAATACAGTAAAACTGAAGCTGGGGTGTCAGTCACTCACTTGGTGGGCTTGAAACCTCGCACACTTCCTCCACCTCTCCTTCCTCAAGGTCGTCGGGTGGGCGTGGTCTTGGGCTGGGGCTTGGGGTAGGTTCGGCCTCAGGCTGGTGACTTGGGGGGGTCCTGAGATCCTTGGACTGTTGTCTGAGTCTTTTCTCCCCTATGAGATTAGAAAAAAAGGTATATAGTTAAAAAACACTGATCTTTTATGTTTTAATAAATAAAGTAGAACGTTGTTTAATTTTTTTTGTAAATTTTCACAGATGCTGACACCTCAATGATCTCCTATGTGTATTACCCCTCAAAAATTTCGTTATGGTCACATAGTACACTAGAAAATGCATTTCCTTTGCAAAATGCGTGGGAAAGCAGAATAGCTACATGGCTAAAATGACCGCCATCAAAACTGCCCCATCATATTCCTATATTATAAATCAGTACATGGTGTGTCTGTCCCCTCCCCCAGGCTCTGTAATCAGAGCTGAGATGCTCCAGCCACCTCCCCCCTGTGTATAACAGAAGCTTGGGTAACCATGGCAACAAAACAAACACAGTACACTCTGATTAATGTCTAAAATGTCAGGAAATGACCTCTAAACAAAAAGGTTTTTCTCCAAAATTAAAAAAAATATCAAACAGAAAGGATATAGCCAGATAGATGAATATTTAGTGAACATTGTAAAGTTTGTTTGGTGTCTCTAGGTGAAAGTATGAAGGACCGGAAACTTTTGGGAACGGAAGAAGAATTTGAGGATTTCAAGCATGCTCCCATTGAATTCAATGTTGAAAAAAGTTAATAAAAAATTATTATTTAATAAAGTATAAATGTTATTAACAAATTTTAAAATGACCACACATCAGCTAAAAGAGACGAACATTTTAATAGTTGAATGGTTTTAATAGCTGAAAGTATGCAGAAGTTACGCAGAGCCAAAAAACGTACGGAAGAAAAGTCTAAAAATTTAGACAAAAATAAAATCGAAGAACAATAGTGGGACTGCTAAATCATTCCCAACAACTATAGTGCTCGTGAGTCCAGATGTGGAAACAGCTGCTGTGTCCTGTCCCTACATTACACTGAATCATTTTGGATGAAGCATTATATTTTCAAACACATCTACACCACATCAACTCATTGTGGGAATTCGCAAAATTATCAAGCCATAAATGTATATCCAACCCTGTCCCATCGTATTTGGCGAAAAAATAACGTCACTTTATAAAGTATACGATCTATTCCAAAGAACGGTATTTACGAACGATGCAGAAAAACCGCCAAAAATAAGGATCAGCATGCAAGTTCTGTATCTCAATAGTAAAACACAAGTACTTACTTTTTTTCAGCAGCTTCTTTATTCGGAAATATTGCTCTGGCTCACGACTTTTTATGTCAGACCACCGCTTCCGCAATTGTTCTTTGGAACGTTTTGTCCCAAATTTCTCTTCCAGAGCGGTGACCACTGAGGACATTATTTTGTCCTTTCTCAGATTGGGTCGTGTGTACGGTCCTTTTTTGCCATCGTAGTCGTCCCTTCTTAATATGGACACCATCTCCACCATCTCTCCAAAAGCCATGTTGGTGGCCTTATATCTCCTCCGGGATGTGGATGTTTGGGGCTCCGGGCTTTCCTCCGCGCTACTCTCACTTAATCGCTCCGCCATCTTTTGCTATCTACTCCCACTGCGCAACGAAGAGTGAAGGGGCGGGGCCAAATCGTACTTACGAACGTCAGGGGCGGGCGACGCAGGCGGAGCATGACACATGCGCAGTGTATATAAAGCTAGTACGATGGCCTATGTATGTCCGTGCGGAAGTAGCGAGCGGAACAAACGAAGGTAAGATTAAAGTGTGTGTGTGTGTGTGTGTGTGTGTGTTTGTGTGTGTGTGTGTGTGTGTGTGTGTGTGTTTGTGTGTTTCCCCGTGTGTGTCCCCTAGATTACAACACAAACTAATCCTGAGATTTGGGACTGACATTTTAAGTTTTGATCTTGTGTCTTGTCTTGCAGAAATAATGAATCCCTTTAAAGAGGAAGAGTTTTTGACACATTTCATTGATCTCTATGAGCAGAAGAAAAACCTCTGGGAGGTCAAACACCACCAATATTATAATCGTGATGTTAGGAAGGCAACACTGGGCACACTTTTAGAGTTTGTGAAGACTCGACTCCCCCAGGCAGACCTCAAGTTTGTGGACAGGAAAATAGGTATCTTGCGTAATATGTATAAGCGGGAACACAGAAAAATCCAGGAGTCGCTGAGATCCGGGGCAGCAGCTGACCAAGTTTATGTACCCAAGTTGTGGTATTACCACAAACTGCGATTCCTGGATGAGCAGACCGAAGCCAGGCAATCCCTTTCCACCCTTCCCTCCAGCCTTCCCTCCACCCTTCCCTCCAGCCTTCCCTCCAGCCTTCCCTCCAGCCTTCCATCCACCTCCACCCCAGCTGAGGAGTCCCAGGATGAACTGGGCCTTTTCACCATAGATGAAGTGGATGCGCCCAGCTTCAGCCAGGTATACTTTTTTGGAACATTTTGGGATTGTGTAAATGTTATTAATGATGTTAAGGTGTTAATTTTGAAAGTGCTTCATCAAAAATCACTTCTGCACAAAGAGTAATATGTAGACATATCACTAGACAGTAGTGGCCAAATATATACGTAACTTCAGATCTTGTTGATCATCTGAAATAATGGTGTGGTCAAATAGATAGCCTTTACTATTTTGTGTAATTATCTTTGAAAGTTAAGGAGCTGAAAATTGTGTGTGATTGCATAACAGAAAATTACAACTATGTCCCTTTTTTTACACAGGATGACCTCAGCCAGGAGGAGGCCTTGCCCAGTGGGAGAGAGGAGGAGGCCTTGCCCAGTGGGAGAGAGGAGGAGGCCTTGCCCAGTGGGAGAGAGGAGGAGGCTGTGGCTGGGCCAAGTAGAAGCCGCACGGAGTGCCAGGTGCCTCCCCTCCGCATTCTCCACCAAAGGCCCAGGAGGATGACTGCAACAGAGCAGGAATCCCTAGAGCTCATACGGGAAGCAAGCCGGATCCTGAGTAAACCTCCCAATGTAGAGGAGGCGTATGGCACCTATCTAGCCGGCAGATTACAGGAGTTGGAAAAGGGCCAACGCCTCCTCTGTGAGGGTCTATTTTTCCAGGCTTACCAGAAGGGCTTGAGAGGGGAGCTTACTGCTAACACATATATAGCAGATGAAGCCACTCCTCCTCCTCCTCCTCCTCCTGCCCCAAGTACACCACCAGAGGCACAACCTCCGAGGAAGGCTGCAGAGAAGCGTGGAGGGAAGGCTGCAGAGAAGCGTGGAGGGAAGGCTACACGGAAGAGTCGAAAGTGATTGCCTGGTTTCTGTCTGTTCGGACTGTGCTCCCTGTGCTCCCTATAGTCGCAAGATACCTATTTTCTTGTCCTGAAACTTGATGTGTGTCCTGGGGGACGAAAGGCTTCCCAGATTCTCAAAGTGTGTCCAGTGTTGCCTTCCTAATTTTTGTGTTTATTAGAAAAAAAATTTTGTGTTTACCTTACATTCTTGCCTATGTGTTTGGATTAAAAGACGCCATTTTGTTTGGGAGTAGGCAGGTACAGGTCGAAAAGACTATGGGGTTGATTTTACAAAAGCAAATAGTCTGTGCACTTTGCAGAGGGCAGTTGCCCTCTGCAAGTGCAATTGCTCCAGAGCATCAGAAATTAGTTAAAAGCTTGACTTTGCAAAGAGTACCCAATCCTGTGCAAGTAAAACCAAAAAAAAAACCTTTTTGCTTGCACATGATTGGATGATAGAAGTCAGCAGAGCTGCTTCACATTTAATAAAGCTTGGGAGCAACTGCTCTTGCAGAGGGCAAATGCAATTTCTAAAATGCACAGCCTTTTTACCTTTAGGAAAGCAACCCCTATGTGTGTTTTTGTCAAATAAAAAGAATGTATTTTGATTTTACATGATTTTAGGAATCAATCAGCAGAGCTTCCCCGAATTTAAGCTCTTGCCCTCAGTTTTTATGCGACTGCACTTCCAACAAGTGCACTTGGTGTGCAATTTCTCAAGTGAACGTTTCACTTGATATTCTTAAATGATTTAAAGCCTTTTGTCAAAAACAAGCTCGGGGGAAGCTCTGCTGATTTTTTAGGAAAAACATGTAAAAAAAAAATTAATTGTTTGGGTTTGGGCTTCCTTGCATGTGCCCCTCGGATCCACAGCGAACACACTTCAAAATGCTCTTTATGTGGAATTATATGTATAATGAGCAATTGGAGTGAAAAATGATTTTGCATTTGTTAAATACACCCCCCTATGTCTAATGAACAAGGGACAACAACCTCATTAAGGTTCTTTCAAACAACACAAAATATGAATGTGAATTGTGGTAACTTGAAAATACACACCAAAAATGTGGTTAGCATTTAACACACATTGTAAAATAGCTAAAGTGTTGAAATAAAAAAAAAAAAAAAAAAAAAATTATATTTTACAATTAAAAATTTATGGAGATCTGGCTGTTACAAAATATTATATTAGTCATGGCAGGAGGATAAATCACGAAGAAAGAAGTTTGTGAGAACTCTGTGTGAATATAAAGCAGAAAAACAACTTCATTCCTCTCGCATTATCAATCCTAAAAAAAGGCTGTATTAAAAGACGACAGAAGAGGAATGTGCTAGCTTCAAGACGAAGGCTAGTTTTACCAGACCGAGCGCTTCCGTCTTGTAATTGCTTCAGAGCATGCGTCAGTTTGAGTTCGTCGGACTAGCACACAGACGATCGGTTTGTCCGCTAGAAAGAAGAGTCCGTCGGATAAATTTTAAACAAGTTTCAAATCTAATTCCGTCCAACTTTTGAGAAAACAAAGTCCGCTGGAGCCCACACACATCGAATTGTCCGACGAAATCCAGTCCGCCGGGCAAAGTCCGCCGTAAAGTCCGCTCGTGTGTACGCGGCATAAGTGCAAAAGAGGGTCAACAATGCCCATTTGCAGCATCACTGTGCCCATTTGCATGCCTCACTGTGCCCATTTGCAGCCATAGGTCCCCTGAACTTCAAACTCGGTAGTTAAGGGTTCCTAGATGCCCCCTAGCTGCAGCCAAAATTTGGGGTCTCTGAACCCAAAGGGTCCCGAAATGACATTGCTGCAGATAGACACAGTTGACCGAATTTGGGGCCCCGTATCTCGGGGCCACTTAGTGCTAAGAACCCCAAATTTGGTGTGCAAACCCAGTGGAACTAGCACCATAAACTTTCCAAAGCTGGGGTTTCTAGCACCAAGTGGCCCCGAGATACAGGGCCCCAAAAATCAGTTCAGAAAATGTAAAGCACTTTTCTGCAGCAGAGAATGACATTTTCCGAACCAGTTTTGGGGCCCCGTATCTCAGGGCCACTTGGTGCTAGGAACCCCAGCTTTGGATATGTTATGGTACCAGGTCCACTGGGTTTGCACACCAAATTTGGGGTTCCTAGCACCAAGTGGCCCTGAGATATGGGGCCCCAAAGTCAGTACAGAAAATGTCAAGCACTTTTCTGCAGCAGAGAATGACATTTTCCGAACCGATTTTGGGGCCCCGTATCTCGGGGCCACTTAGAGCTAGGAACTTCAGGTCCAATGGGTTTGCATACCAAATTTGGGGTTTCTAGCACTAAGTGGCCCTGAGATACGGGGCCCCAAAGTTGATTCGGGAAATGAAATTTTTTGCTGCAGAAAAGTGCTTGACTCGAGTATAAGTCGAGGGGGGCACTTTCAGCACAAAAAAATGTGCTGAAAAATTCGACTTATACTCGAGTATATACGGTAACTACTTCTTGGAGCAACTGAGAGCAATGACCATAGAAAAATCCCTAGAGGAAAGGCCTAAAGCTAATGGATTCATTGAGCCCAGGAGACAAGGTGGCGGCCAAAGAATGGATCCACCTAGTTTCCTTCTGTAAAAGAATCCTATCTACATCCCCCCCCCCCTCGTGAGTAAGTATGAATTCCAAAGCAAAAAATGTAATCTTTGTTAGATCAAATGAATGGTACAAACCCATATGTCGACTGATGGGTGTTTCCATCTTTTTCTTTTGGACGAGGGACACATGGTCCCTAATCCTGTGGAAAAATTGTCTCTTCGTTTTACCTATATAGAAGGCCTTGCAAGTACACCTCATATAGTAAACCACCCTGATGGATTGGAAATTGGCAAAGAAGTTGGGTTGGTAAAGGGTCCCATTTGGAAGAGTTATCTCCGCTGAATCAAAAATATAACTGCAAAAATCGCACCTGCCACACGGGGCAGTGCCCTTCCTAATGTCTCTCCCAGATCTTTGTGTCAGATGGCTATGGACCAATTGATCCTTTATAGACCTAGACCTTCTATAAGTAATAGAGGGAAATGGTTTAATGTGTCTAGAAATTACTTTGTCGGTGGATAGTAAAGGCCAATATTTCTGGGTGATTTCACAAACTTTTTTATGTTGATTGGAATATTTTGTTATCAATCGCACCTGCTGGTCCGATTTTCGAGGTCTTGATAAATGAGTTAATTCAGCTCGACTGTGTTGTTTGGCCCTGTGATTTGCCTTTTTAAGAATGGAGCAACTATAACCCCTGTCTAGCAGGCGTAGCTGCAAAGCCAACGCTTCCTCTTCAAAATCTTGGTCACGACTACAATTTCTCCTTATTGGTAGATATTGACTATAAGGGATGCTTTCCACCAGGGACTTAGGGTGGGAACTGGCCGCATGTAAGATGGTATTCCCTGCTGAGGATTTTCTAAACAGGGAGGAGCCAAGCGTGCCATCTGAATTTAAGTAAATAGAAATATCCAAAAAGTTATACATGTTTTGATCGTAAGTCATAGTAAATTTGAAATTATAGGAATTGGCTTTCAGTTTGTCCAGGAAAAGCAGAAGCTCTTCCTTGGAACCAGTCCACACAACAAAAATGTCGTCGAATCGACACCAAATCAAAACATTGTTAATTAGTTCACAAAAATCATCTGAGGAGAAAATCTCCCGCTCCCACCCCCCCAGGTACAGATTGGCATACGATGGGGCCCATTTGGTGCCCACGCAACACCCTGTACCTGGAGGTAGTGGGAGCGATCGAAAAGAAAGATATTGTTAGTTAGGATAAAGAATAACAGATCCAAAATAAAGCGAATATACGCCAAAGCTCCAGGGCCCCTCTCCAACAGGAAACCCTCCACAACTCCAACCCCACATTCGAGGGGAATGGAGTTGTAGAGGGCCTCCACATCAATCGCGACCAATAGAGACCCCGGTGGTACACAAATACCATCCAGGGATCTCAAGAGGGCGGCAGTGTCCTGGATATAGGAACTTAGGGAGCCCATATGTGGTCGCAGATAATCATCCACAAGTTTGCTAGCAGGCTCAGTTAGACATCCATTGCCCGAAACTATCGGTTGACCAGGGGGAAATTTGAGGCTCTTGTGGACTTTGGGCAAGGTGTATAGGGTAGGAGTCCTGTGGGTTTCAACAATCAAAAAATCAAATGTCTTCCTGTCAATGAGATCATTATGAAATGCTTGGGTGACAAGGATTTTAAACTTCGTCTCTGCATATTTAACTTGAAATGAAGGAACAGGCCGATACCAACTGCGATTCCGCAAGAGGTCCAAGACCATTTTCTTGTAAGAGTCCCTATTCATAACTACTATATTCCCCCCTTTATCCGAGGGTTTGCTAACAATATGGTCATTGTGTTTCAAAGAAGATAGAGCTCTCCGGAAAGCTGGTTTCAAATTGGAACGACCATTAAATCGCTTCCAGTCCGTGGCCTGAATCTCTTTTGTAACTTGTTGGGTAAAGGCCCAAATGCTTGGATTGCCTTGTAAAGCAGGGAAAGAAGTAAATTTTTGTCTGTAAAGATTAGGTGGAGGAAAAATCCTCACAGGTGGAGGATCAGAAGATGGATTCACAGTCGGCTCATCAAGGGGGTCATCAAATGGGTTGCTTTCCTCCCATAATTCCATCAAATCCTTTAATGTTTTTACCTCATTAATGGTTTTATTTATCCAAAGACTTTCCGAATTTGCATCAGAGCAACCTCCGGGATTCTTGTTGAATATAACCTTAAACAATAATTTTCTGGCAAAAAGATGTACATCTTTTATAATTTCAAAGGTATCCACCTCCTGATCAGGACAGAAGGTCAGGCTCAGGCTAAGAACCCGGGTCTGATCTTCCGTTAGAGCACAGGAGGATAGATTAATTATTGTTTAAGGTTATATTCAACAAGGATCCCGGAGGTTGCTCTGATGCAAATTGAGCCGACTGTGAATCCATCTTCTGATCCTCTACCTGTGAGGATTTTTCCTCCACCTAATCTTTACAGACCAAAATCTACTTCTTTCCCTGCTTTACAAGGCAATCCCAGCATTTGGGCCTTTACCCAGCAAGTTACAAAAGAGATTCAGGCCACGCACTGGAAGCGATTTAATGGTTGTTCCAATTTGAAACCAGCTTTCCCCAGAGCTCTATCTTCTTTGAAACACAATGACCATATTGTTATCAAACCCTCGGATAAAGGGGAGAATATAGTAGTTATGAATAGGGACTCTAACAAGAAAATGGTCCTGGACCTCTTGCGGAATCGCAGTTGGTATCGGCCTGTTCCTTCATTTCAAGTTAAATATGCAGAGACGAAGTTTAAAATCCTTGTCACCCGAGCATTTCATGATCTCATTGACAGGAAGACATTTGATTTTTTGATTGTTGAAACCCCTAGGACTCCTACCCTATACGCCTTGCCCAAAGTCCACAGGAGCCTCAAATTTCCCCCTGGTCGACCGATAGTTTTGGGCAATGGGTGTCTAACTGAGCCTGCTAGCAAACATGTGGGCTCCCTAAGTTCCTATATCTAGGACACTGACGACCTCTTGAGATCCCTGGATGGTATTTGTGTACGTGGGGTTGGAGTTGTGGAAGGTTTCCTGTCGGAGAGGGGCCCTGGAGCTTTGGCGTATAATCGCTTTATTTTAGATCTGTTATTCTTTATCCTAACTAACAATATCTTCCTTTTCGATCGCTCCCATTACCTCCAGGTACAGGACAAACTGAAGGCCAATTCCTATCATCTCAAATTTACTATGACTTACGATCAAAACATGATTACCTTTTTGGATATATCTATTTACTTAAATTCAGATGGCACGCTTGGCTCCTCCCTGTTTAGAAAATCCTCAGCAGGGAATACCATCTTACACGTGGCCAGCTCCCACCCTAAGTCCCTGGTGGAAAGCATCCCTTATAGTCAATATCTACCAATAAGGAGAATTTGTAGTCGTGACCAAGATTTTGAAAAGGAAGCGTTGGCTTTGCAGCTACGCCTGCTAGACAGGGGTTATAGTCGCTCCATTCTTAAAAAGGCATATCACAGGGCCAAATAACACAGTCAAGCTGAATTAGTTCATTCATCAAGACCTCGAAAATCGGACCAGCAGGTGCGATTGATAACAAAATATTCCAATCAACATAAAAAAGTTTGTAAAATCACCCAGAAATATTGACCTTTATTATCCACCAACAAAGTAATTTCTAGACACATTAAACCATTTCCCTCTATTACATATAGAAGGTCTAGGTCTATAAAGGATCAATTGGTCCATAGCCATCTGACACAAAGATCTGGGAGAGACATTAGGAAGGGCACTGCCCCTTGTGGCAGGTGCGATTTTTGCAGTTATATTTTTGATTTAGCGGAGATAACTCTTCCAAATGGGACCCTTTACCAACTCAACTTCTTTGCCAATTGCCAATCCATCGGGGTGGTTTACTGTATGAGGTGTACTTGCAAGGCCCTCTATATAGGTAAAATGAAGAGACCATTTTTCCACAGGATTAGGGACCATGTGTCCCTCGTCCAAAAGAAAAAGATGGAAACACCCATCAGTCGACATATTGGTTTGTACCATTCATTCGATCTAACAAAGATGACATTTTTTGCTTTGGAATTCATATCTACTCACGAGAGGGGGGGATGTAGATAGGATTCTTTTACAGAAGGAAACGAGGTGGATCCATTCTTTGGCCGCCACCTTGTCTCCTGGGCTCAATGAATCCATTAGCTTTAGGCCTTTCCTCTAGGGATTTTTCTATGGTCATTTTCTCTCAGTTGCTCCAAGAAGTAGTTACCTTTAGTTTCTACTGATATTTGCTATGTGTTGGGGCCCTTTGTAAGGCTCTCATGTACACCTTCATTTGACCTGCCTTTGCCTTATTTTCAGTCATTGGGATTCACAAATTACATAATTTGAGAAAAATTATTTTTGAATAAAAATTTTTTTATTTTTTTTTATTTTTTATTTTCTGAGTTGTATTCTTAAGACCTATAATATATTCTCTTTTTGCATTAATGAGGCCCCCACCAGGATTAGTTGACCATACGGACGCCCAGGGCACCAATTTAAGTGGTAACTTTGTTTCCACTGGTTGGCACCAATGCGTCCCCTTTTAGCCATTATTTTGGCTTGGTCCATATAATTGGCTGTAGCCTTTCTCCATCTAAGCCGTTTGCACTTTTTTTTTGTTGTTATTACTTTTTTCTATGCCTTTTTGGCTTCTATAGATATTCACTTTACTGCTTACAGTTCCCAGAGGTGATGTTCATCACTTCCGGTGCGCCACCTAGTGTCACTTCCGGTGTGTCTCACACCATGGATTTTGAACTGATTGATCTATTTTACTTCCTGATTCAGTTTGAAGTGTCACTTCCGGTATGACTACCTTTGGGTAGACGCCCCTGCAGCGTCCGCCCCTCCCCTACTTTTTGGTGCCGTTTTTTGGTGCCAAATTTGGAGAGGGGGAGGGTATTTAAGCACTCTGGTAATGGTTCAATTTGAGGGCCAGCCTGAAGGAGGAGGACGCTATTTTCTTCACACACTGCCTTATCCAGGTATTCAATGTCATCCCTGCCTATTTATCTAAGAGCCATTTTTGGTCTAGATTGTTTATTGATTTCAATGTATTTGTTTTTTAGGTTCTCTGTCCCCCCCCCTGGTTTTCTTTGGGGGCGACACTGACCAATGTAGAAAAAATAGCTTGGATGGGTGATTCAATGTTAGATCTTTCCATCACAGGTACAAACTTTTGCCCACTTCATATACATATCATGTGTATATACATATATACGTGTTTTTTTTTTTTTTAAATAAAAATAAAAATAAAGAATAAAAAATAACAAAAAATCATTTGAACTAAGAAATTAAAAAAAAAAAATATTCATTTTCCTCCTTTACTCGTTCCAGGTCCTCTTCCATCAGTTTAAAACACGATCTTATTTACTCTCTATGGTCATCAGATGATCCATTGGTTGGGCCTGCCTCTTGATTTTTGAGATTTAAACATTAGAGTTTATGTTCATTTTTTATAAAATTTTTTGAAAGATCTATATACAGGTAAATATATCCCTTTGACTGTAGTATTGCATTGGCAGATCAGATATTGGTACTATTCTTTATTTGTTTTGTTGATCAATTGTTTGTTTGCTTTATATTTTGTTTGTTTCATTTTGTCATTTCTATATTACTTTTTTAGTGCCCGTTAAACATTACTTCCTGAAGAAGCCACGGCATGTGGTTAAACATGTTGAGAAATAAATCCTTCAAAATTGTATTGTTACATTTTACTTACATATTTTTATTAAATTTTCTATAATAAAATGTGTATTTTTACATAATTTTTGTGTCACCTATTGCACCTCCAAAGTCCCAGTTCTTTATCATTTTTTATAACTTATTGTTTAAGGGATGCGGTACCAACATTCGTGCTAGATGTGAGGCAATTATTTACATTTCTCCTTTAGAAGAAAAGAGGTTTAACCTTAAACTACGTAGAGGGTTCTTTACTGTAAGAGCAGCAAGGATGTGGAATTCCCTTCCACAGGCGGTGGTCTCAGCTGGGGGGTATCGATAGTTTCAAAAAACTATTAGATAAGCACCTGAATGACCGCAACATAAAGGGATATACAATGTAATAATGACATATAAGCACACACATAGGTTGGACTTGATGGACTTGTGTCTTTTTTCAACCTCACCTACTATGTAACTATGTAAGTATAATCCTGAAGAGAAATGGCCAGGCTGCTTTTATTTATACTAAACACATGTATAACAAAAGAGGATAGTGGCTTCAGAATCAGCCAGACACTTGTATTCATTCAAAAGAACCAATCACACACACATGTATATATTCAAATAGAAATACAGTAGTGACGTGTGCAAATGGTCGTGTGCAAAACCATGCGGCAAGCACATGGTTCTGAACATGATCGTGTGCATATTCCCATTGCTACCAATGATGCGAGCCATACTCTACTATGGCCCAGTGGGGCATAATTTTGTATGGTTATACTATGGTTCCCAAGTACGCAGATCTGCTTACTTAGGAGTTTAAATACTGTCACCATGGAGTGGCCAGTTCCCTGGTGAGGCATAAACAAAAAAACAAAAACAAACGTCCTTAAAAGAGCAAACAGGCCATGGGAAGGTTTCTGCATCCAATGGTCTTCCACCAGCGTCTGTATGTGTGAATACCCTCTTTAGGGAGTCTATTCCACATTTTCACAGCTTGTAAAAAAGCCTTTCCATATTTAGAGGTTAAATCTTTTTTCCTCCAGAAGTAAAGAGTGCTTCCTTATCCTCTGTGATGACCTTAGCAAATACTGTAAGTGGCTGAGAAACTGGTGTAGGAAGGAGGAATTTGGGTTCCTGGAGAACTGGGCTGAATTCTCAGTCGGTTACCAACTCTTTAGTAAATACGGGCTGCACCTAAATGGGGATAGTACAACTCTATTGGAAAGAAAGATGGCCACAAAGTTGGAGGGGCTTTTTTAACTAGGTGTTGGGGGGGAGGGTGCAGAAATAGCGATAACCGGCAATGAGCATAGGACAGAGGGGATTAGTGGAGACACTAGTGATATTATAATCATAACATCTAATCCCGGGGTTAAAGAGTTACAAAATTAAAAATGAAGCCTGAGAAATCATATGGAATTTTTTTTTTTGCACTGATACAAAACTCAGGGGATTTTTCACAAATGCCAGGAGCCTAGTCATAAAAATGGAGGAACTGGACCTGCTATTACATGAGAAGGATGTGGACTTCATGGGAATAACAGAAACTTAGTTTGACAGCTCACATGACTGGCTGGCAAACATCCAGGGGTATTCCTTGTATTAGACAGACAAGGAGGATAGGAGAGGGGGAAGGGTGTGTCTACATAGCAGGAATGATTTATGGGTAGAAGAACGGAATCACATCAGGGATGTGGCAGGGGGAGGTGAAGTCCGTATGAGCGGAGCTCCAAAGGGTGGAAGTAAGCGGGAAATTATTAGTGGGGGTATGTTACAGGCCCCCTAACCTGAGGGAAGAGGTGGAGTTGGATCTCCTTTCACAGTTAGAAATGTCATCATGCTCCCCCATAAGAGACAGTTGTAATGTTTGATCATTGAACCTTACCGATCTCGCAACATTGGAAAGAGACTCCATAGTGTCAGGGAAATTTTAAGCTTCTCCCTATAAGCATATAATTTCTCTGCGCTTAAAAGCACAAATACAGCCCTCTTATATAATGCCGGGAAGTAACACAAACAGATGCTGGTATCACCTTGAGCTCAGTATAATCCTGAAGAGAAATGGCCAGGCTGCTTTTATTTATACTAAACACATGGATAACAAAAGGGGGTAGTGGCTTCAGAATCAGCCAATCAGACACTTGTATTCATTAAAAAGAACCAATCACACACACATGTATATATGCAAATAGAAATACAGTAGTGACGTGTGCAAATGGTCGTGTGCAAAACCATGCGGCAAGCACATGGTTCTGTACACAATCATGTGCACATTCCCACTGCTATCAATGATGCAAGCCATACTCTACTATGGCCCAGTGGGGCATAATTTTGTATGGTTATACTATGGTTCCCAAGTACGCAGATCTGCTTACTTAGGAGTTTAAATGCGGTCGCCATGGAGTGGCCAGTTCCCTGGTGAGGCATAAACAAACATCCTTAAAAGAGCAAACAGATCTGCCGTGTCCACGGGAAGGTTTCCGCATCTAATGGTCTTCCACCAGTGTCTGTATGTGCGAATACCCTCGTATGAGTGTATTACAGCAAAACAGACACTGGGAGGCATCTGACAACATACATTAATAAAAATTTCCACAACAATAGTCACCTGGACCACTTTAACATGGTTTTACCTCAATAATGTTATGTATCCGTGCACACACTGTTTTGCATACACATAATACAGTAGGTGGCTAGTCGGACGGTTGCCTCGTTCAAACATTCTACCAGTGATTTATTATCAGTAACTGACCTGGCTTATATTTTAGTTAAAGTGTGTTGGGGACCTCATGGCAGACCTAATCTGTGTGTTATGGTCTGCCTTAATCTCTATTAAGCCTCTCATTTGTATGTCTCCTATGATACGTGCTTGGAATGCACGAGGATTGTTCGCTGCTCTACCAAATGATCTCCTTTTTCTTTGTTTTATTGAAACATTTAATAAAAACTATTGAAACAGAAATGTCATCATAATGGGGGACTTCAACTATCCTGACACTGACTGGGCGGAAGGGACAGCCATCTCATTAAAAGCTCACCATTTCTTAAATGTTCTACAGGACAACTTCATGTTCCAATTGGTGAAGTCCCCGACTAGGAGTAACGCATTGTTAGATCTTTTAATTACAAATAATACAGATCTGATTGCAGATGTGGAAATATGGGTCAACTTGGGAACTAGCGACCACAGAATTTTTACATTCCTCGTAAATCATAGGAAAGGGAGGCACGAGGGGAGTACAAGAACACTAAATTTCAAAAGAGCCAACTTTTCTAAACTGCGCTCAATGCTGCAGGATATTAAGTGGGACCAAATCCTTGAAACATTGAACACAGAGGAAAAATGGGAATGCTTTAGGAACATATTAAATAAATGTATCACCGAGTGCATTCCAAGGGGTAATAAATATAGAAGAACAAAGGTTAAACCTGGGTGGCTGAACCAAAATGTAAAATGTCTTATACAGGACAAAAAAATGGCCTTTAAAAAGTACAAAGTGGAGGGGTCAGTATCAGCATTTCAACAGTACAAGGTATGCAATGCGAGGTGTAAGAACGCAATCAGAGCGGTTAAAAAAGACTCTTATGCCGCGTACACACGGGCGGACTTTTCGACCGGAGGGTTCCAGCAGTGAGAGAGAGAGAGAGATTGATGCACACACCTCACCGCACGCTATACTTCGCGATCGGCTTGTTTATGTCAATACCTGTATAGGATGGTGCACTTACGCACCCACAGCATGTGAGTACCCCTAAGAGGGGAGAGTTTTGTTTCAAATAAAGATCCTTTATTATGTTACAATGTTGCGCTATGGAGTTTCTTTTTTCTTACATATGATATCATGACGTTTTTTGAGAACATTGGAGACCTGCACAGTTGATTCCATTGAGCACAGGAGTGGCTCCAAAGCGTGTTTTGACAGAGTTTAATTACTGTGTCACACACTTTAAGGTAAGCGCATGCACTTTTGGGGTCACTGGAGAACACGCATGCTTTATGGTGATACACTTGTTGGATGAACAGGATGGATGGACTTCACTAATTATGGACACATTTTTGAGCACTTTATACTTATATATTTTTGGATATATATTTTTTGAACTATAAGGACTTTTATAAGGAATGGTTGCTATTTCATTCCCTGTTTGGCACTCAGATTGTGTTTTTTATTTTAATTAATATTGCACTTTGCACTTTGAGAGTTACATGTACTAAGCACTAAGAGCTATTTCTGATTATTTATTGGTCAGCATCGACACATTTGATTTTGTTTTTGTATTATTTTGGCACGTAGCACTTTTTGTAGTCACCTATGTAGAATTATTTTAATCTAGCGCAGACACATTTGTATTTTTCAACAGATGCCGCCAGCATCAATAGACTCTCCAGCAGCCAGCAACAATAGAATCCCCTTTGTCAATAGTAGATCTCTTCCAGCAATAATTGACCCCCAGTAACATTAAATCCCCCACCAGCAACAATAGACCTCCCACCAACACTAGACCGCCACTCAAAAATAGATCCGCTCCATCAACAATAAATTGCCCAGCAGCCAGCATTAATAGACCCTTCAGCCCACCCCAGCACTCCTTGCCATTACACACAGTACATTCAGTGTTGGCGGTGCCAGAACTGCGTTCCCCCGTGTTCCCGCTGAAAAAAAGCCCTGTATATATTGTGGCATTGGGACCCTGTGCTACCTGGAATATTGCTGGTTTACACCAGATTTTGGAGAGAAAGGCACGCTGATTGCACAGCTGTGTGCTGGGCTATTTAGTTGTAACTTGGCTATGGCTCAGGGCACCACCTGACAGAAAGGGAGTCTGTGCATGGGAGTCAGACAGAGCACCAAGGCACTGATCAGGAGTAGGCTAGGAGAGAGCTTAACTCAAGGAAACCCTTTTGTTCTAAGAAGCAGACCTAAGGCCTAGGCTACAGGCCTGAAGCAGCCGTGTGGCAATAACGTAAGCCAGGAAGCTGTAAGAGAGAGTCACCAGAGGTACAGTGTGGGTACCAAACAGGGACACAGTTACTGGGTCAAGAGCAGGGGCGGATCCAGAGTCTTGTCTCGGGAGGGGCACTGCCAGAAAATACGTTTTTTTTGCGGGCAATTTATCAGGGAAATGGCTGTTGTTGGTGCTTTAATCATCCCGACACCATGGTTGTTATGGTGTCAGGATGATTGAAGCGCATTATTTCTATTAATACATTGTAATATAAAATGAAATCATTCAACTCACCATAATGCAGAATCAGTGGGAGCCCTGAGCGTGTCACTTGCCACTGTCGCCTGCCACATGTTGTGGATTGTCACTTGCCACGTCAGCTGCCACACCTTGTGGATTGTCACTTGCCACGTCACCTGCCACTAGATGCGGATTGTCACTTGCCACGTCATCTGCCACACATTGCGGATTATCACTTGCCACGTCACCTGCCACTAGATGCGGATTGTCACTTGCCACGTCATCTGCCACACATTGCGGATTGTCACTTGCCACGTCACCTGCCACTAGATGCGGATTGTCACTTGCCATGTCATCTGCCACACATTGCGGATTGTCACTTGCCACGTCATCTGCCACTAGATGCGGATTGTCACTTGCCACGTCATCTGCCACACATTGCGGATTGTCACTTGCCACGTCACCTGCCACCAGATGCAGATTGTCATGTGCCAGGTAAGGTGGTGTTTTGCTTGTCTCTTGCTTCTTTGTCCCAGAGTCAGGCAGCAGAGAGATAATGTAATCTCCCTGCTGCCAACGCTACCTGCACAGTGAGGGCGAAAGTTACTGCAGATATGCAGGAGCGGGGAGAGATGATGTCATCTCTCTGCTCCCCTGCCCGTCGGCTCGCTGATTGGCCAGCCGCCCACACACACACACCTAGCCTGCTCAGTCTCATGTCTCACCCGCCCATCTACACACTGAGCCACCGGGCAGCCCAGCCAATCTCCTCTCTCAAATGCCTGCCTGCCTCGCCCTCAAACGGAGCCACCCGCTCTTGCAGCCGCTCGCGGAGCTCACCCGCCTGGCCCGCAACAGATTTCTCGGGGGTGGCAATTGCCCAATCGCCCCCCCAAAAAAGCCCTTAAACTGCATATCTGGCGTAGACTCAGCTCACTGGTAAGCTCTACACTAAAGCTAAAACACCCCTAATACCACTATATATATATATATATATATATATATATATATATATTCTGCATTTAGTGTAGACTAGATATTCAGTGTTGACTCTATATTCAATCAGTGCAGGCAGTGTAGTTTATATAACACAGTGTATTGAAGTGGTTAAGGGAACCTCGTGCCAAAATGAAAAATAAATGCCGTGGGGGTCCCCCCAAAATCTATACCAGGCCCTTCAGGTCTGGTATGTATTTAAAGGGGAACCCCGCTCCAAAAGAAAAAAATGGCGTGGGGGCTCCCCTAAAATCCATACCAGGCCCTTCAGGTCTGGTATAGATTTTAAGGGGAATGCCGCATCAAAATGGCGTGGGGGTCCTCCCCAAAATCCATACCAGACCCTTATCCGAGCATGCAACCTGACAGGTCAGGATAGGGGGGATGGGCGAGCGGTCCCCCTCCTCCTGAACCATACCAGGCCACATACCCTCAACATAGGGAGGGTGCTTTGGGATCCCCCCAAAAGCACCTTGTCCCCATGTTGATGGGGACAAGGGCCTCATCCCCACAACCCTTGTCCGGTGGTTGTGGGGTCTGCGGGTGGGCAGCTTATCAGAATCTGGAAGCCCCCTTTAACAAGGGGGCCCCCAGATCCTGTCCCCCCATGTGAATGGGTATCAGGTACATTGTACCCCCACCCATTCACCAAAAAAGTGTCAAAAAAGTAAAAAGTGTCTCACGACTCATCTTTAAGCATGGTGCCGACTGACCGAAAAATAGAAGTTCCCCTTAATAGTTCCCCTTAATATCCATACCAGACCCAAAGACCCTGGTATGGACTGGGGGGGAACGTATGCTGTTTTTTTTCAATGTTTTATTTTATCTATATTGCCGGGAGCCGACAATACATTACAGCCGCAAGCTATTTTAAATGACATTTTTTCCTTTACAAATGTAATTTTGCTGTGGTACTGTAATAAACATTGGAAAGATGTGCTACTTCACAGGCAGACTAAGGGGACCCCCCATGCACGATATTTAGAGGAATATTTAATTTTTATTGTTTCACTTTAAGCATTATTAAAATTACTGCTCCTGAAAAAACAGTTGTTTTTAACCACTTAAGCCCCGGACCATTTGGCTGGCCAAAGACCAGAGCACTTTTTGCGATTCGGCACTGATCCACTTTAACTGACAATTGCGCGGTCGTGCCACGTGGCTCCCAAACAAAATTAACGTCCTTTTTTCGCCACAAATAAAGCTTTCTTTTGGTGGTATTTGATCACCTCTGCGTTATTTAATTTTTTGCGCTATAAACAAAAAAATAGCACCAATTTTGAATAAGATCGCATTATTTTTTACTTTTTGATATAATAAATATCCCCAAAAAATATATAAAAATTTTTTTTTCCTCAATTTAGGCCGATACATATTCTTCTACATATTTTTGGTAAAAAAAAACGCAATAAGCGTTTATTGATTGGTTTGCGCAAAAGTTATAGTGTCTACAAAATAGGGGATAGTTTTATGGCATTTTTATTAATAATTTTTTATTACTAGTAATGGCGGCGATCATCGTTTTTTATCATGACTGCGACATTATGGCAGACAGATCAGACACTTTTGGCGCTATTTTGGCACCATTCACATTTATACAGCAATCGGTGCGATTAAAAATGCATTGATTACTGTGTAAATGTGACTGGCAGTGAAGGGGTTAAGTGTGTCCTAGGGAGTGATTCTAACTGTGGGGGGGCTGGGCTATGTGTGACATGACACTGATCACCGCTCCCGATTACAGGGAGCGGTGATCAGTGTCAGTGTCACTAGGCAGAACGAAGAAATGCTTGTTTACATCAGCATTTCCCTGTTCTTCCTCTCCAGACAATCGCAGGTATCCCCACGGACTTAGCTCGCGGCGCAAACCGATTCTTAAAGGGCAACGTACAGGTACGTTAATATGCCTGTACGTGCCCTTCTGCCAACGTATATCGTCGTGAGCTGGTCAGCAAGCGGTTAAAACTTTTTTTTGCATTGATACATGTCTGTTCTGGTGCAAACCGAACCGGGGGGGGGGGGTTGGCTCATCCCTACTGTTGACACAAAAACATGCAAGATAATAACAACACAGCAGGATATGGAAACTTTGCAAGAGGACCTAAATTGGAATGGGCTACTGCATGACAAATTAAGTTTAGCACTGGTAAATGTAAGATAATGCACTTGGGGGGTAAAAATATAAACACAAGCTACTCTTTAGGAGGAGAACCCCTAGGAGCTTCCCGGATGGAGAAGGTTCTAGTGGTCCTAGCAGAAGACTGAGAAATAGCATGCAGTGTCAAGCAGCGGCTACCAAAGCATGCATTAAAAAAAGAATTTACTCCAGAGATAAGACGATTATTCTGCCCCCTTTATAAAACTCTGGTTCGGCCGCATCTGGAGTATTCCGTCCAGTTCTGGTCACCAATCCTCAGAAAGGATGTGCTGGAGCGTCCAGAGAAGGGCAACTCAATTATGAGGAACGACTACAAACGCTAAATTTGTTCTCCCTGGAGAAGAGACATTTGAGAGGAGATTTGATAGTGACATACAAATATCTAACGGTGATCCCAGCGTAAGTATGAAACTTTTCAGTCCCAGGGAGTGTAAGAGGACATGGGGTCACACGATGAGACTGGAAGAGAAGCGGTTTAACCCCAACTACTGAAATACAGGGCACTTACACCCCCCTTCCTGCCTAGGCCATTTTTCAGCTTTCAGCACTGTCACACTTTGAATGACAATTGCGCGGTCATGCTACACTATAACCATGAGAATTTTCTTCACACAAATAGAGCTTTATTTTGGTGGTATTAAATCATTTCTGAGTTTTTTATTTTTTTCTAAAAAAAAAAAAAAGTCTGAAAATTTAGAAAAAAATAAAAGTTTTTGATGGGCACTGATGAGGCAGCACTGATGAGCACTGATAGGCTGCACTAATGGCCACTGATGAGGTGGCACTTATGGGCACTGATGAGGCGGCACTTATGGCCACTGATTAGGTGGCACCGATGAGGAGGCACGAATATGCCACACTTATGGGCACTGATAGGTGGCACTGATATGTGGCACTGATGAGCACTGATAGGTGGCACTGGTGGGCACTGATGAGTGACACTGGTGGGCACTGATGGATGGCACTGGTGGGTAAAGATAGGTGGCACTGGTGGGCACAGATAGGCGACATAGGGCATTGATGGGCAGCAGTGATAGGTATTGATGGGCAGCAGTGGTGGGCATCACTAATGGGTATTGATTGCTTACATTTGTGGGCACTGTTTACTGGCACTGGTGGGCACTTACTGCTGGCACTGGTGAGCACTCACTGCAAACACTGGTGGGCACACTGCTGGTACTGGTGGGAACTCACTTCTGGGACTGTGGGCGCTTTATTGTAATCAGGGCACTGATTATCAGTGCCCTGATTACATGCCTAGATGTCCCCTGTGAGGATATGCCGCTGATCGGCTCTCCTCTCTTCACACTCTGCCAGTGTAAGGCGAGGCAAGCCGATTACCGGCATCTCCATGTTTACATGTGACCGGCTGTGATTGAACACAGCCAATCACATGATTAAAGAGCCGTGGCTGTTCTGGGCACCGTCATATGACATCCACCCAGAACGAGAGCCGCGCCACCCCATCGTCATTTGACGGTGGGCGGGCGGCAAGTGGTTAAGCTGTGTAGGGGTTTTTTCACTGTCAGGGCAGTAAGGATATGGAACTCTCTTCCACAATCGGTGTTGTCGGCAAGGAGTATGGTAAGTTTTAAAAGACTCTTAGACATCCATCTTAGAGAAAACAATATAGGGGGATATGGGAAATTATTTTTCAGCACACACACACCTACACAGGTTGAACTGGATAGACTGTTGTCTTTATTCAACCTTACCAACTATGTAACTATGTAAATCACTCAACACAAAGTTCACTATATGGACCACTTATGTATTTATACATGTTGATCATATCTCCATTTAATTTCCTTTTCTCAAGAGAAAATAAATTTAGTTCCTCTAATCTTTCCTCCTAGCTGAGCTCTTCCATGCCTCTTATCAGTTTGGTTGCCCTTCTCTGCACTTTCTCCAGTTCTCCAATATCCTTTTTGTGAACTGGTGCCCTAAACAGAACTGCATATTCCAGATGAGGTAATACTAATGATTTATACAGGTAAAATGGTGTCTTTCTCTCTGCAGTCCATACCTCTCTTGATACAATAAAGTATTTTATTCTCTTTGGAAGCCACAGCTTAGCATTGTCTGCTATTAATAAAGTGTAAGTTCATCGTAAAAATAAAATCTATAGACATCCTTGATCTAACACTAACCTACCTAGCCCTGTAAAGAAGTCAATATACATACCTTTTCTGCAGCTGCTCCGACCCGATCCCACGCTCAGCTGTCAGCTGAGACTTCGCTGTGTAGGCGGGTGCAGAGGACACGTTCGACAACGGAAGCCCCATAAGTCCATGATGATGTCACTCTCCATTCATTTCACAGCTGTTGTCAGTTGTGTCCTCTGCAGAGCTTATGCCGCTGGAGATTGGGTCTGATCGGATTCAGAAAAGGTATGTATACTGATTTCTTCTTTACAGGGCTAGATAGATTAGTCTTAGAATGTGGATGTCTGTAGATGCAGGGATTTTAGTTTTAGGGTGGACTTACACTTTAAGCCTATGATCTACTATGAGTGTTCCAGATCCTTCTCCACCATTGATCCCCCCAGCTGTTCTTTTCCTAGCATGTATGTTGCATGCATGTTTTTAGCCCCCAAGTGCATAACTTTCCATTTATCAACATTAAACCTCATTTGCCAAATAGTTACCCAATTAAACAGTGCATTGATGTCGGCTTGTAGGTTGGAGACATCCTGTAAGGGTGTAATTCCACTGCATAGCTTGGTGTCATCTGCAAACACTGAAATAGTACTTTTAATCCCAGACATTGTATCATCCCTCAAAATTTCCCCTCGCCTGCTCGCATTTGGCGAGTGGAAATAATCTGTTAACAAGTATGGAGCCACATCGGAGGGGGTGGGGGGGTGGGCATTGCTGGCACCAGATCAGCTGTACAGCTTCCCTCCTCCCAGCCGGCCAGCCACCGATCTGTAGTTATCTGACTGTCAGGTGAGTTTTGTTCTTCTCTTTGTCTGTCTATGGGCCTGTCTGCCTGCACTTCCGGCCTGGGAACACTGCTGTGCCCACAGCTTTCTGCTGCCTGTGTGATTGCAGTGTCAGACGTCTGCCCACACCAGCAGTAGACTACAGGCAACCACGTACGGAGAACTTGCACATAAGAGTTACTGCGATTACATCTGACATATAGCTATCGACCAGTGACCATCTACATCGTAACTATGAGACAAACCATCATCTCAGCTAACGGCAGCATCATTTTTGTTGACCCCTTGCGCAGTGAGGAGCCGAGTAAGCCTACATCTATCCATTCACTCAGAATCCAGCAGCATATAACTTTGCAAGTTCGTTCAAGCTACTGGTCATCGCTCATGGTGATATATTCCTATTCCTAATAACTTGCACTGTAAAGTGGTCAAGATATATTCCATCTGGAGCTGGTATATGATACAGCATTTCTGTAGTATATTCCAGTATAACCCACTATAACATGCTGTAAATTAGTATATTCCAGTATAACCCAGTATGACCCACTACAACCTAGTATATTCCAGTATAACCCACTATATTTCAGTATAACCCACTATAATATCTTTTCCACAGCGCTATCACTTTAAATTACCAGTTTTCTATCCAGACTGTTGCTGTTCATCAAGTGCCCAAACACTAGTCACTTGCCATAAATGCTTCTATTCCACCCACAGCGATGTCCTTACATGATGATAAGTCGTTTACATCAAAGATAAATCGATAAACTGAACTTATTCAAATCATATATAAAATCATATACATATGTGCAGCGAATATCGTGAACCAACATTAACTGCTACTGTTATAAGCCCAGAAATAAATCTGTGAAGTGCTTCCAATGAATGACTTATATTAAAGAGCTTCAAGCGTTCTTCATTGGTAATAAAACATTTCAAGTCTATTTCTATATTTAACCCTTATGGCTCCAAAGTATAAAGTTCATATATCCAACTTGTTTCATTTCATGATATCGCCTGTTTTAAATTTGTGCCCCTCCAGTGTTTCTCTACCCTATCAATACTAATATAATGTTATCAGTGTGGGGTCCCTGTTGTGGTAGAGACGGAAATGATTTGATAGACTGTGGTTGCAGAATCCTTTCTTAATGTTGTTTATATGTTCCGCTAACCTTACGCTTAGTTTTCTGGTGGTTCTGCCCATGTATTGAACTTTGCAAGGACAGCTCAGAAAATACGTAACACGAGTAGTGTAGCATGTAATCAACTGTTCTATTTTGTATTGTTTTTTTGTGTGGAAGGATTCAAAACTATCTCTTTCCTTTCTTTACATCTTACCGTTGTGCAAGGTAAGCATTTTCTACACCTAAAAAAAACAAATTGATCCAGGATGACCACCATCCTGGAAGGTGAGTTTGGCAAATTCTTTACCAGTCTATTCCTCAATGTGGGTTTTTTTTTTTCTCAAATAACATTTTATTAAGTGTATTATCAATACAAAATAAAGAAGCATGAAAAAAAATCACATGAAATATCCAGTATGACCACTTACAGTGTTAGACTAACATTCAGTACAGTGTAGCTATTAATAATTCCCCTGGGAAACAAAGAAATAAATGGAAGCTTATTTCTGGTGTTAAAGTGTAGCACATTCTTCCATAATGATATGGGGAAAGATTAAGGGGTGGATTCCCCCAGAGAGTGAGGGTCCTGGATACCAATATTAGTGCAGGTTTAGGGGGGATAAAAATAAAAGGATAATAAAAAAAAAAAAAGAAAAGGGGGGGGAAGGGGGAAAAGAGAAAGAAGTAGAGAAAAGTAGTAAGCCATCCGCCTAGAGTTGTTACCTGGTCATGTTGTGTCCTCCCGGAGGTGCCATGGTTCCCAAACTCTGTTGTGGGCCTCCAGCTTGTCTTGTATTCTAGCTGTCATTTTCTCCATTAGTTCAACATCTTTAATTCTAGAGTAAAGATCTTCAGGAGAGGGCGGGGTACTACGTTTCCAGTGTAGAGCCACCAAGCAGCGTGCCGCTGTGAGAATATGTCTCACTAATTTCTTGTAAGGTTTGCTAAGTTTTAGTGGTGATAGACCCAGTAGGAAAAATTTTGGAGACTCCCGAACCTCCGTGTCCAGTACACGAGAGAGGAGATCCCGAACCATCTCCCAGTATGGGGTGATTATTGGGCATGTCCAGTATATATGTATAAAAGTGCCTCTTACTCCTTGGCATCGCCAGCATTTGTCTGAGCTTGTAGGGAAGATTGAATGAACTACATCCGGTGTCATGTACCAGAAACAAAGAATTTTATATGAATTTTCCTTATAGAGCGTGCATAGTGAACTCTTCGCTGCTTGGTTCCATATTATCTGCCACAGCTCCAGTGGGAGCTCCTCATTGAGAATCTTCTCCCACTTGAGCATGTAGCGATGTTTTCCTTTCTCCTCTATGTGGAAAGCATTCAGTATCTTATAGATTCCTGAAATTAGTCCCTTCTGTGTGGTGCCTGCTAGAATTATATTCTCAAAGGGGGATGGAGGTGAGAATTGTAGGTTTGGGGCCATGGTTAATGCGTAGTGTCGTATTTGTAGGTACCCATAAAAGGCTTGTCTCGGTAGGTCATATTTGGTCTGCAAGTCTGAGAAAGGCAACAATCTACGGGATCTGGGGTCTACTATACTTCCGAAGTGGAATAAGTTTCTAGAGGACCAGGGATGTGACATCTGGTGCGTGAGACTATCCGGCACCCTGGGATTGCAGACAAAGGAAGTTAGGGTCGATCTCTCTGAGATCAATTTATTGGGTTGTGCTATCTTCCGCCACAGCTGCCGTAGAAGGGCCATAGGACCCAGTAAGCGGTCGGGAGCCACATCTGCATTTGCGTTCCATAATAGGTTGTTCGGGTGTATGGGGGCTAGCCATAATTTCTCAATCTCTGTCCACTTATTGTACGATTTTTGAGTAAACCATGAGGCCACCGCTCTTAGTTGCGCTGCCTGATAGTATTTAATGATATTTGGGAAAGCTAGACCCCCCTCACTGCGCGACGCCATCAGAACTGAACCCGGGATCCTGTGTCTTTTGTAGTTCCACGTGAAGTCTAGCAGGTCTGACTGCAGCTTTTTCAGTTGTTTAGTTGGTATAGGTATGGGAAGTGTCTGGAAAAGGTATAATAGTTTCGGGAGGATGGTCATCTTAACAGAGGCGATTCGGCCTAAGAGGGAGATACGATGTTTTTTCCATTGAAGTAATAAGGATCTAATTGTGTTGAAAAGGGGAGGGAAGTTTTCTTGGTATAGTGTGTTAAATTGTGGGGTAATGTAAGTGCCCAAGTACTTTAAGGCAGTTGTTTTCCAGTTATACTGGAAGTTAGATTGTAGAAGTGTGATCTCAGCCTCGGGGATATTAATGGGTAGTGCTTCTGATTTAGAGGCGTTAATTTTATACCCAGATAGGGTGCGAAATCTGTCTAGTTCTGCATGTAGGTTCGGGAGGGTAACATGGGGTTGGGTCAGGGTAAGGATGATATCATCGGCAAAGAGGGAGATTTTGAATTCTCTGTCTCTAACCGTAATCCCTCGTATATCTCGGTTATTCCTAATGGATGCCGCTAGGGGTTCCACACATAGCGCGAACAAGAGAGGTGACAACGGGCATCCCTGTCTGGTTCCGTTTGAAACTGTAAATGACGTTGAAGTTGCAAAAGGGGTCCTGACCTGTGAAGAAGGACTGGAGTATAGATGTTTGATTGCCCGTAGGAAGGGTCCCCGGAAGCCCATATGACCCAGTGTGGCAAACAGGAACGGCCACCCCAGTCGATCAAAAGCTTTCTCCGCATCTAAACTAAGTAGTAATGAAGGGGCGCCCTCCCTGTTCGCCACTTCCACCAAATCAACCACCTTTCTAGTATTATCACTAGCCTGCCGTAAAGGGACAAACCCTACTTGGTCTTTGTGGATCAGTGATGGGAGTATCGTGTTCAGGCGGTTGGATAGGAGTTTAGTAAAAATTTTTAAGTCCGAATTTAGTAATGCAATGGGTCTATAATTCGCGCAAAGGGAGGGATCCTTATCTGGTTTAGGGATCATGGTGATAAAAGATTTCTGCATCTCTGAGGGAATGGGTGTGTCATTAAGGAAAGCAGTAAACAGTCTGCGGAGATGGGGAAGTAAAAGGGGGAGAAATGTTTTGTAGTATTCGTACGGGAAGCCGTCCGGACCCGGGGCCTTGTGGGGTGGTAGGGACTTTATGGTAAGTTCTATTTCCTCGTCTGTGATCTGTGCGTTGAGTGTCATCAGATCTGAGGGTTGGAGATGGGGAACGCCACTCTGTTCCAAGTAATGTTGCATTTTGTGGGTTAGGTCCATAGAGGGTGGGTTGTTGGGTATCTCAGGATTGTTGTAAAGTTCCTTGTAAAAGTCCGCAAAAGTACGGGCGATGTCTACCGGGTGGGATAGTAGTTGTCCCCCTTTGTCTTTTATCTGATGAGGAGAGTTCATGTGGGATCGCTCACGTAATTTATTGGCTAGAAGGGAATGGGCTTTATTTCCCTTATCATAGAACATTTGTTTCAATCTTGTTAAAGCTTTTTCCACCTGTCCCAAGGCTAGATCTCGGAGTGTTGTGCGGAGCTTAATTATTTTCCTTAGGACAGGTATTGTGGGTTTAAGTTGAAATTTGTGTTCGTTAGCTCTAAGTTCCTGCTCTGCATTTAGTTTTGCTGCTGTGGCATCTTTTTTTAGTGCTGATGAAATTGCTATACATTTGCCCCGAAGGACCGCCTTGTGGGCCTCCCAAAGTGTGGGGAGTGTAACTTCCTGGTTGGCATTCTCTAGAAAATAGTATTTTAGCGTGGAATTTAATTCCACTAGAGCCGGTTGATGTTGGAGGAGGAAAGTATTCATCCTCCAGTTATATGGTCTGCGGACCGGGGTGCCTAAGTCTAGTGTGAGCAGGATGGGGGCATGGTCCGACCACGAGATCGGAAGTATTTGTGCCTTGCGTGTCAGTTTGAGAGTGTGGTTGTTGACAAAAAAATAGTCGATGCGTGTGTGGGTCCGGTGGGGGGCCGAGTAAAATGTATACTGCCGATCGCCTGGACTAAGAGCCCTCCATGCGTCAAAGAGCGCATATCGTCTAGTGATTTGTCTGAATAGTCTCGAGTCTCTATGGACCCTGGACGAGGGAGCCTGGGGGGTCACAGTCTGGCGATCCGCAGCAGCTGATTGAATGAGGTTGAAATCACCTCCCACTATGAGGACCCTGGGAGTAGATCTAAAAATACGCGCATAAACTTTGGATAGGAAGCTATGTTGTCTAATATTCGGAGCATATAATGCACATAGTGTCACGTCTTGTGTTTGCCACTGCCCCTGTAAGATAATGAAGTGGCCATGGGGATCACAGTATTGAGTTACGCATGTAAAGGGGGCCCCTCGCTTAATGAGTATTGCCACTCCAGCCCTTTTATAAGTACCTGATGCTATATAGATTTGGGAGTAATATCTGGACGCAAATGCGAATGAGCCCTCTTTGTTATAATGGGTCTCTTGGATCATTATAATATCAGCTCCCGACTGTCTGAACTCCCTCAGCGCCAGATGTCTTTTCCTATTGGAGTTTAGTCCATGTACATTTAACGATAATACCTTGGCCATAGTGGTGATGGGTGAAGATATGGGGGTAAGCTCTTACCTAGTTGAGATTTGTTAGGGGTCGAGATCCCAGATTCAGAGTGGGCACCCTCCGGGAGGAGACCAGGGAGTTTCGTGCATATATCTGTGCTTGCCGGATGGTGGCTGGAAGAAGAGAGAAGAAGAAGGGACTGGGGGAAAGAGAAGGGTACAGTTAATACATAATAGTAACATAATATAAACCTTGCATTCAAACTCAAAATGGCCAACGGGCCAAGGTCAGAACGGATTCCCGTGTGGGCCTCCCCCCCCGCCCCAGATGGGACGAGCGGAGAGGCACCCCCGGGAGCCCGTGTACTATCAACCATATCTTGTGAACCGTACACAGTCTATCACTGTGCACTCGTTTATAACTAGTAAAAAAAACACAAATAGGGGGGGGCGAGGGGGTGATAGGAGATGGATCTAAGGCCTATCTTCTCCAAGCTCCTGAGTTATGCCCGTTACAGCGAGCTTTAAAGTGGCATAGGGGCATATTGAGGGATGCTAATCTAGGGTAGCAGTGGGTATATTGCTGTCTGGATTATTCTGAATACTGAGCCTAAGTGCTCAAGTCCCGTATTTGCTTGATATCGTTGCGTTTGCAGTTCAGCGGGTCTTATGCTTAGTTGGCTTGCGTTGCGTGTCCGGGTTCCTGGGTCGGTTAGACGGGGGTACTTTCTGCCATGTGGTGGGCGGTGGTGGGGGGGTAGCCACTATGTCCCAATCTGGTAGTTGAGGAGCCGGGATTTCCAAAACTTCGCAAAACGTGCGGAGATCCTCTGGGTATCTCAAAATTGCGGATTTGCCCTGGTGCTTTGCCGTGAGGCTAAATGGGAAGCCCCATCGGTAGGTGATAGCTTCTTTCTGTAGGGTTTGTAGTAGGGGTTGGAGGAGTCTGCGTTTTTGTAGGGTGAGCCAGGATAAGTCCGGATATAGTTGGATCTGGACGTCTTCGAACATCACCCTGCGTGCTAGGCGTGCCTGCCTCATAATTTCTTCTTTAAGTGGGTAGGAGCTGATTCTGCAAATGATGTCCCTGGGTTTAGGGGTAGCTCCTTTAGGGCGAAGTGCCCTGTGGGCTCTGTCCATTTCTATGTGTTTTGTTGGTGGCTCCCCGGTAAGGTTGTTAAAGACGATTTGCAGGGTCTTTTGCAGGTCTTCGGCGCCCTCTGACTCTGGGATACCTCTCACTCTGATGTTGTTACAGCGCCCCCTGTTGTCCAGGTCTTCGATATGCCTTTGCATATCTCTCAACATTACTTTGTGGTCTGCGCCCTGAAGTTGCGTTCTATGGACCGCCAGTTTAGTTTCCTGGATCTCTTCCTCTGCCATCTCCATTCTGTCTGCCAAGTGTTTAAGTCCGGTCTGTAGTACTTGGATTTCTGTGCGACATGTGGATTTAACATCTGCGATTAGTTGTTTAAAATCTTCTTTTGTGGGTATAGCTTGCAGATAGGAGAACCATTGCGGTGGTATGAGTGGGTCTTGCATAGGGCTGTTATGGTAGTGAGGTGAGGATGGGCCACGCGTCGGGGTGCTTGGAGTGGATGCGTCTTCCTCTTGATGTAATTGGCCTCCTGGTGCTGGGGGATCCCATGAGTCCGACCATGCCCTCATATGCGGTTGCTGGGTAGTCCCTACAGGAAAGTGCTTTGCTGGGTGTGGGAGTGGGGTGCCCACTTTCTGTGCATAAGAGGGCTCTGAGGCTTTGTGTTGTCCAGAGGTGCTGGGCTCCCTGGAGCGAGACAGTCTCTGTGCCTTAGGAGGGGGAGAGGTGGTATTCATTGCCCATGGACCCCCCCCTCCCCCTTCAGGGGGACGGTATGCTCTGGGATGGGGATCTGCAGGATCTGGCAGGGGTGGAAAGTCCTGTGAGAGCTCAGATGAGCCTGGGGAGGCCGGCTCCAGGCTCTGTGTCAGTGTCTGGGGCTGTTCTGAGGAGTCTCGGGAAAGCCGCCGAGCATTGTGTATAGTGAGAGGGGGAGGCGGGCCGCATGGCGGACGGAGATCCATGCCGCTGTTCAGCCTGGGCGTCTGGCCGCTGTGGAGGACTCACCGCTGGTGTGTGTAAGATGTCATCTTGGGGGATCGCTCCTTGTCCTGGCCCCTCTTGGTTCTGCTGCCAAGGTGAAGTCGGCTGTGGAGAACGATCGGTGCACTGTTGTGCAGGCGCGCAGGCATCCGGCGCCATGTTGGCCTCCTCGTCCTGAGACATTCCGGGCCGCTGAAAGAACGAGCGGAGGTCCGTGTTCGTCCCCGGAGGGGGTAGGGATGATCCCCTGGGTTTGGAGGAGCGGGTGGTCCTGGATTTTCCCATAAATGTTGCGATTATTGCCCCTATTATTGCCGTTTTTGCTGTGGGCTTGTGGAGCTAGTGAATTAGGCTGCCATCTAGCTCGGCTTCCGGTCACGCCCCCCGTGGGTTTTTTTTTTTTAGACAAATTTGGGTTTCTTGGGGAGTAACCTCTGTAGGGTGTTATCTTTGTGCCAATGTTTTCTGATGATGTTCTCCATGGTCCAGTTCTGACGGTGAAAGTCCATAGAGAATACCATACCATACCCCTCTTTTTTCTTTACTCTATTTTCCAGTAACTCAAACCTATTCATTTTTTTCTTAACTTATTTTGTACCTTATATAATAGCTTTTCCTCATTACCGTTATTTTTTAACCTTTCTACCAATTCATTGGCATGTGTGTCAAAATCAGTTAGATCCCCACATTTCCTCTGGATTCGCAACAGCTGACCTTTCGGGACAGCCCTCAACCAATGGGGATGTTGACAGCTGCCCATCAGGATGTACCCGTTGCGGTCCATGCTTTTAAAATAGGTATGTGTGTCCAATTTTTGTCCTCTTCTATTGATTTGTAAGTCCAGGAAGTCGAAATTGTCCTTATAATTTCCTGTAAAATAAATCTCATATCTATTGGCATTTATTTCCGCTGTCTTGCCCTGGAGTGGGCAGTGTTGTGCAACCATGGCATCTCAGGCGAGTCTATTTAAGTGCGGAAGATTAGCGTGGCTCCGTACCCGCTGACGAAGTCCTGCCCAGCTGACATTTTTTGGACCAGGGGTTGGTTAAAATAGTCTAGGTTTTCCCCCACCCTTGCAAATAGAGAGTCTACTCCATTAATTATGGGCCTTCTTGGGGTTTTTTTTGGCATCCTTATGTATTTTAGGCACCTGATAGATAACCAGTGTGATTGGTGCATCTGGTATTAGGTACCTAGCTTCCCTTTGGCAAGTATGTTATCTTTCTGTGCCTGCTTAATCAATTTTTTCAATCTCACCTTATACTTGTTGCCCGAGTCCCTCCTGAGCAGTTTATATGTATCCTGGTCAGATATGAGTCTGTCAAGTTCTCTTTCATAGTCTTCTTTTCTAAGGATAACAAGCCCTTCCCTTTTAACCACTGGTCGGATCACAATATGTTTTCTTTTTTCTAATTCTTCCAAGCCCTTCTTGATATCTTTCTTACATCTAATGGGTTCTGGTTTTATTCCTTGGATATCCTATTCCACTAGTAATTTAAACACTTCTAGACACTGGTTGTTCTTCACCTTGGGGTTAAATATAATGTGGTTTCTCATACCACTGTGTTGAAATTCTGTTGCCTCCATTGAAGCTATACCTTTAGTTGTATTCTTTCCTGTATAATGTTTTTTAAATTTAGTTTTCTCATAAATTTTTGTAGGTCTATGTATACGTTCCTATCTGGGGCGTATTTAAGACCTAAATCAAGCACTGACAGGTCCACTTTGATGAATTCTAGGTCGGTGAGGACTAAAAATACTTTCACTTAGGCCTCTCTCTTTCTTTTGCCTCTGCCCCCCTCTGCATCCTCTCTGTCTCCTTTTTCCTCTTCTTCTTCTCTCCTCCATGGGAGGTTGGCATATGAATGCCAATTCTGTGTTGCCTGCTCCTCTCCCTGTTCTTTTCCTGAGGGGATATATCTCCCTACTCCTCTGCTGTTGGGTCTCACTCCTCCCCTCTACAGAGGATCCCTGGGTCCCTTTTCCCGAAAATCCCCTCTGTGTGTGTATTGGCCCCTACTGTATGTAAGGTCCCTGCATATATCAGGGGTTCATACTTGCTGTAAACTGGTACCTAGTACTCTGATCTCTCCTCCTGTCCTTCATAATCATTTCTATAATGATATTGGGTCTGGGGGTAGGATCTGTTACCCCAATTACCTCTTCCTATTGGTCCACCCCTATATGCTTCTTTCCTCTTTTGTTCTACTATCAGAGGGGGTCTGGGGGTAACTGGCATCAATTTTTTGTCTGTTCGACTATCCTCTGAGGATTCCCTGAATGCACACACTGTGCCAGCCGCCTCCTTCTGACACTTAAACGCCTTCTTGTGTTCATAATCGTCCTTGTCTCTATGATATTTTTTCTTTATTTTTTTTTCTTCTGTGTTTCCTTGTCTAGTTTAGTCACAAACTCCTGGAGTTGTTTTGTCCTTTATTGGTATTCAGCTATTTCTGCCAGTGGTGTTAATTTTTCTTTTAGTGTTTGGATTTTACTTTACACTAAATTAAGTTTCTTTTTTCTTCTTGTCATTATCAACTCCAGGAGGTTCCTTTCACTACCATTGAAGAATTTATACCATTCATGATCCAGTTCTTTTCCCTGTAGGCCACCATTAGGGGCTATATCCCATCTTAGCCTCCTAGGTGTTATCCCATCTTTGACATACTCTTTCAGTGTTAGTACATCCCACCATGCTCTAACCTGTTTGTCAAGAGCATTTTTAAGTTGCTTGAAACTTTGTTCTATATCAGTGTTGGTGCTTTTTGGTGTTATAGAAAATAGTTCCTCTGTATTTATGATCCTATTATTTAAAAAACTGAAAATCCCCATCCTCACATCTGTGAATATGTGTAACCCTGGCTGAAATTGTTATGAAAGTGATGGGTAGTTATATCCTAGTGCAGTGTCCCTTAACCCACTATAACCCAGTATATCCCACTATAACTCGCTATAACCTAGTATAGCCCTCGGAATTTCCACTTGCCTGCTCTGCCGATCCTCCGGTCACTCCTCTGCTTTATTATTAAAGTCGTTGTTAATATTTATTTTTGTAACTTAATTCTGCATTAATTCTGCATAAAACATTTAATAGTGGTATTTCATGAGATAATTTAAGATGGCGTTTTTAAAGGGCAGGTTTAGGGGCAGAATTAGGGGCGGGGTTGTGTGGTGCAACTGGTGGTGCGTAACCCTTAAGGCCTGGGTAGTAGCTCAGGACTTGAAATTTTGCCTGCCCTATATCATTTCTAAATGTTAAAATGGGTCCTAACACTGAACCTTTAGGTACACCACTGATGATAACTTTAGAGTATGAATCATTAACCACTACATTCTAGTTGCGCTCTTTTAGTCATTTTTCCATTTACAAACTGATTTTTCCAAGCCTTTACCTTACATATTAGCTATGTGTGGGGAACTGTGTCAAACACTTTTGCAAAATCTAAGTATACCACATCCGCAGCCACTCCTTTGTCTAAGGGTTTCCTTACCTCCTCATAAAAATAAATCAGATTTGTTTGACAACTTCTGTCTTTCATGAATCCATGCTGTCTATTGCTTGAAATATTGTTTCTAGCAAGAACTCTTAAACTCTCATGTATCTTCCCGACTATAGAAGTTAAACTAACAGGTCTATAGTTACTTGGTAAAGACTTTGATCCCTTTTTAAATATAGGCACCACATTGGCCCTACACCAATCCAGTGGTGCTATGGTAGAGTGGTAAAATTGATAAGGCTGATAACTTACTGCAAAGTGCAGATACTGTAGCAATAATGAGGCAGAAAGATAGGTGTGCTCGGGTAGGCTTCCTGATGTCTATTGAGGCCAGAAAATTGTCTGGAAAGAGGGATGCAATGACCAACTCGACATTTTACACGCACCTTCATTTTAATTTTATAAATAAAAAACTTTGAAGCAAATTAAGGGTCAGTGCCCAGGAATGAAGCCTGATTAGTGCCCATCTGCAGACTCCCCATCTCCCATTAATGTGCCCATCTGCAGCCTGATCAATGTCCATCTACAGTCTGATCAATGCCGATCTGCAGCCTGATCAATGTCCATCTGCAGCCCGATCAATGCCGATCTGCAGCCTGATCAATGCCCATCTGCTACCTGATCAATGTCCATCTGCAGCCAGATCAATGCTGATCTGCAGCCAGATCAATGCCGATCTGCAGCCTGATCAATGTCCATCTGCAGCCTGATCAATGCCCATCTGCAGCCTGACCAATGTCCATCTGCAGCCTGATCAATGTCCATCTGCAGTCTGATCAATGTCCATCTGCAGCCCATCTCCCATCAATGCAGCTTGATTAATGCAGTTTTTTTAGCCTCGATGCCCATCTGCAGCCTCACCATCTCTCATTAAAACAGCCTGAACCGTGCAGGAAATCACTGAGCCGTCATCTCCTGTTTACTCGGCTCTCACTCGGCTCTTGCTCGGCTCTCACACACACAGTCCCGCCTCCGCAATCGGCATTGGACCAGCTCCTATGATAGACAGAACACTGGTCCAATGCCGGTGGTGGAGGTGGGACTGTGTGCATGATGTGAGAGCTGAGTCAGTGCTGAGTGGAAGTGTAAACAGGAGATGACTGCTCGGTGAATTCCGGTGGCGCTTGTCCCCCTCCTCGGCCTGGTATGGCTTAGGAGGGGGGGACGCTCGCTCGTCCCCCCCCTTTCCTGGCCTGCCAGGTTGCATGCTCGGATAAGGGTCTGGTATATACTTTGGGGGGGACCCCACGCCATTTTTTTTAATTTTTGGCGTGGAGTTCCCCTTAAAATCTATGCCAGACCCATAGGGCCTGGTAAGGATTTTGGGGGGGACCCCAAGCCGTTTTTTTTCTTAATTCTGTCATAGGGTTCCCCTTAACCACTTCAATACACTGTATTATATACTCTGCACTATATACCCTGCACTGTATTATATATACTACACTGACTGCACAATATATTCTCCACTGTATTATATATCGTGCCTGGTGGGGTCCCCTTAGTCTGCCTGTAAATTGGTGCATCTGTGCGATGTGTAGAACAGTGCCGCAGCAATAATTACATTTCTAAAGGGAAAAAATGTAATTTAAACTTGCTTGCGGCTGTAATGCATTGCCGGCTCCCAGCAATATAGATGAAAAATCACTGAAAAAAATGGCATGGGGTCCCCCCCATCCATACCAGGCCCTTCGGGTCTGGTATGGGTTTTAAGGGGAACTCCAGGCCAAATAGTTTTTTTTTAAATTGGCGTGGGGTCCCCCCAAAATCCATTCCAGACCCTTATCCGAGCATGCAACCTGAAGGTCAGGATGGGGGGGACAAGCCAGTGCCCCCCTCCTGAACTATACCAGGCTGCTTGCCCTCAACATGGGAAGGGTGCTTTGGGGTGCCCCCAAAGCACCTTGTTCCCATGTTGATGGGGACAAGGGTCTCTTCCCGACAAGCCTGGGCTGTGGTTGTTGGGGTCTGTGGGCAGGGGGCTTATTGGAATCTGGAAGGAGGCCCCCAGATCCCGGCCACCTCCTGCCCTATGTGAATGGGTATCGGGTACATTGTACCCCTACCCATTCACCAAAAAATATCAAAAAGTAAAAACCACACAAGACAGTTTTTGACAATTCCTTTATTAAAAAAATAAAATTAAAGTGTCCCGTGATGTAAATCCATCTTCAATCATGCTGCCCAACAGACCCGGTGACATAACCGGATAACATGATGTCAGAAGGGGGCGGGTCATTCGGTTACATCACTGGGTGGCCCCGCCCTTGCCTATATAACAGCTGTCAAAGCCAAAAGACAGCTGTCGCCGGGACGCCTCCCATGGAGGTGGGGCTTTTTAAATTTTTTCTATTATTCGGATGGATGGACATCGCAGGACACTTTTTTTTGTTTCTTTTTAATAAAGGAATTGTCAAAAACAGTCTGTTGTGGTTTTTACTTTTTGACCCTTTTTTTGGTGAATGGGTAGGGGTACAATGTACCCGATGCCCATTCACATAAGGGGGAGCAGGATCTGGGGGCCCCCTTGTTAAGGAGGGCTTCCAGATTCTGATAAGCCCCCTGCCCCCAGACCCCGACAACCACCGGTTGTCAGGAAGAGGCCCTTGTCCCCATCAACATGGGGACAAGGTGCTTTGGGGGGCATCCTAAAGCACCCTTCCCATGTTGAGGGCAAGCGGCCTGGTATGGCTTAGGAGGGGGGGGCGCTCGCTCGTCCCCCCCCTTTCCTGGGCTGCCAGGTTGCATGCTCGGATAAGGGTCTGGTATATACTTTGGGGGGGACCCCACGCCATTTTTTTTAAATTTTGGCGTGGAGTTCCCCTTAAAATCTATGCCAGACCCATAGGGCTTGGTAAGGATTTTGGGGGGGACCCCAAGCCGTTTTTTTTCTTAATTCTGTCATAGGGGTTCCCCTGAACCACTTCAATACACTGTATTATATACTCTGCACTATATACCCTGCACTGTATTATATATACTACACTGACTGCACAATATATTCTCCACTGTATTATATATACTACACTGACTGCACTATATACTCTGAACTGTATTATATATACTACACAGACTGCACTATATACTCTGAACTGTATTATATATACTACACAGACTGCACTACAGTCTATCCTCTGAACTGTATTATATATACTACACGGACTTCACTATATCCTCTTAACTGTATTATATATACAACACAGACTTCACTATATACTCTCAACTGCATTATATGTACTACACAGACTTCACTATATACTTTCAACTGTATTATATATAGTACACTTATTTACAGTTGTGCTCATAAGTTTACATACCCTGGCAGAATTTACGATTTCTTCATATGAATGATAATACAAAAACTTTTATTTCACTCATAGTTAGTGTTTGGCTGAAGCCATTTATTATAAATCAGCTGTGCTTACTCTTTTTAAATCATAATGGCAACAGAAATTACCCAAATGACCCTGATCAAAAGTTTACATACCCTGGTAATTTTGGCCTGATAACAAGCACACAAGTTGACACAAATAGGTTTGTATGGCTATTAAAGGTAACCACCCTCACCTGTGATCTGTTTGCTTGTAATTAGTGTGTGTGTGTATAAAAGGTCAATGAGTTTCTGCACTCCTGACATACCCTTGCATCTTTCATCCAGTGCTGCACTGACGTTTCTGGATTCTGAGTCTTGGGGAAAGCAAAATTGTCAAAGGATCTGCAGGAAAAGGTAGTTGAACTGTATAAAACAGAAAAGAGATATAAAAAGATATCAAAGGAATTGAGAATACCAATCAGCAGTGTTCAAACTCTAATCAAGAAGTGGGGTTCTGTTGAAACCAAACCACGGTCAGGTAGACCAATTAAGTTTTCAGCCACAACTGCCAGGAAAATTGTTTGGGATGCAAAGAAAAACACACAAATAACATCATGTGAAATACAGGACTCTCTGAAAACATGTGGTGTGGCTGTTTCAAGATGCACAATAAGGAGGCACTTGAAGAAAGATGGGCTGCATGGTCAAGTTGCCAGAAGAAAGCCATTACTACACTAATGCCACAAAGTATCCCGCTTACAATATGCCAAACAGCACAGAGACAAGCCTCAAACTTTCTGGCACAAAGTCATTTGGAGTGATGAGACCAAAATTGAGCTTTTTGGCCACAACCATAAATGTCACATTTGGAGAGGAGTCAACAAGGCCTATGATGAAAGGTACACCATTCCCACTCTAAAACACGGGGGTGGATCGCTGATGTTTTGGGGATGTGTGAGCTACAAAGGCACAGGAAATGTGGTCAAAATTGATAGCAAGATGAATGCAGTATGCTATCAAAAAATACTGGAGGAACATTTGCATTCATCAGCCAGGAAGCTGCGCATGTGACTTACTTGGACATTCCTGAACTGTATTATATACAGTATACTACACTAACTGCACTATATACTCTGAACTGTATTATATATACTACACTGACTGACTGCACACTACACTACCTGCCTAATCTCCATTCATTCACTATATACGGCCGCCATGTAAGCAGCAGCCTTATATAGTGTAGGGTGTGGACTTAGCCCCTGAGCCATGATTGGCCAAAGGCACCCTGCCTTTGACCAATCATGGCTCTCACAGCACATCGCGCTTTGATTGGCCAAAGCATGCAGGTGAGGTTCATATTTTGGCCAATCAGCAGCTGTCAATGCACTGCGATCTTGCAGTGCATTATGGGGTGCTTCGTGGCGAGCGAACTTGCCGCGATCGCTCCATATGTTCGTTTGTATTGCGAACAGCTGATGTTCGAGTTGAGCTTACGTTCGACACAAACATCGAGCCCATCCATAATCCTGACCAAATCTCCAACTCCAATGCAGCCCCAAATTTGCAAGGAACCTCCACCATGCTTCACTGTTGCCTGCAGACAGTCTTTTTTGACCCCGCTTTCTAGCCCTTCAGCTAACAAACTCCCTCTTGCCACAGCCAAATACTTTGAACTTTGACAAATCAGTCCAGATGACTGCAATTTGTCAGCACCCCAGTTCCAGTTTTCATGCATAGTTGAGTCACTTAACCTTGTTTCCACATCGGAGGCATGTTTTGTTGGCCACAATTCTTCCATGAAGAGCACTTCTGGCCAGACTTCTTCAGACAGTAGATGGATGTACCTGGGTCCCACTGGGTTCCACCATTTCTTATTTTGAATTTTTGTTTAATACAGTGTCACACATTGGATATGTTTTTCATTTTTGGGAGCACCTAATAGCTATCTGGATGCTGAGAGAGGGAATCTTTTCCAAGAAGGATACAATGCACAGTGATTGTTGAGGACTATTCATCAGTGGTGTATAAAAAGCTTGTTATTTAAGTTGGAGGGTAAGAATATATAATAAGGAACATATGAGTGGAATACACTTTTTTAATGTGAGTACATTATAGGAAAATTGTTTAAGGCACATCTGGAGTTGAACATGCAACACCATATAGTTTTCTTTTTCTGAGGTTTTTCCGTTGAGTGCATTTTCATTCTAAACCCAAGGAGAAAGGGGAATGGTTATACAGTACAACAGATGCACTTTATTGAACACAAGGTTTTCAAAGAATTTCTTGAAAGGACATTTGATCTTGAACCATTTCTTTTTAATAAACAAAATGACACTTACAATTTACATTGGATGCCCATGTTCATAAGACCTAAAATGCACCAAAAAAGGTGCATGCATTTTTTTTAAATGCAGCACACCACAATTCACCACATTACCGTGTGTTGTTATGCACTAAATACATTTGCATTAGGGTGCTGTTAAGAATGAATGCCACCACAACATCCCAACGCATGTGTTCCCACAGCACAAAACTGTTGCAGTGGCCTCTACAGGTTAGAATATAATTTTTCATAGCTAAAATATTGATCATATGATGGAAAACAACTCTGATTGGTTTCTGATTTTTAGTGTGGATCATATATACAGAGAACAAAGAAAGCTTTTAGCACAGTCTTAAATCCCTTGGACCATTGATTTCTTCCACCCAATTAGGCAGACAGGCAAAGTACTATATATCAGCAATCAACCTGGCAGATTCACAAACAGTTCTATAGATCTTAGCTTTCAAATGGTATCTAGCATTATTGCATTCATCTAAATATGCCTAAGTATCAAGCCTTAACTGCTCCATTTCCGGTAATGTATTCACTAATATCGCAATATCAGATTATCATAATCCAGTTTTACCTTTAAAGCACAACATACTGTAGATACACAGTCACCCCAATCTTAGTGGCCAGCATGCACAAAGAAAAGGAAACATAAAAAAGTAAACCAATTCTATGCTGCATTCAGACTATCAATGCTGTACCTTTTATTAAGCGAGTCTTTACAGCTCACAATCTTGCCATACAAATGCATAGTTTTACCCATACTATGTCACACCATACATAAAACATAATATAATACACATATGCAGCACTAAAATAAGCACATAAAGTGCAAAGGTGATACACTCCCAAGTGAGACAACAACAAATAAATGTCCAAAAACATCAGTATTTACTGAAATGTAAATCCATCTTTTAACATTCTGTAATGAGATAAGCTATGATTTTGATAGAGAAAGGCCTGTGGTTGTAGTATACCTAGATTTTCCTAAGGCATTTGATAACTGCCCTATAAATGCTTAAGAGTAAAAAAACTGCTTGCATGAGCACATCCAGAGGGTGGTAATTAATGGCATATTTTCTCTAGATATTTGGTCTAGAGTTGTAAGTAGGTACCCCTGGGCTCTGTCCTGGAACCAGTTCTGTTTAACTTGTTCATAAATGATATTGAGGTTGGAATAAATATTTAAATTTCAGTGTTTGTTGAGGCTATAGAGCTAAACTGGGCTATAACTTCACAACAGGATACAGTAACTTTAAAACCTTAGTTAAAATCAAAATCTGTAAGGTAATGCTCGTAGAAGCTAAATGCATGCAAGTTACTCACTAGGAGGGAACCTCTGGGGAAACCGTGGATGGTAAACAATCTGGGGGTACTAGTAGATCACATACTCCGCAGTCACATGCAGAGCAAAGCTGCAGCAAGAAAGGCTAGCAGATGACTAGCATGAATTAAAAAGGGTATTTACTCAATAAAGATAAAAATATAATTCTACCAGTTTACAAAACTCCGGTTCTGCCGCATCTTGTGTACGCTGTCCAGTTTTGGTCACCAATCCTCAGGAAGGATGTGCTGGAACTAGAGAGAGAGCAGAGAAATGCGAAAAAGATAATAAGTGGGCTGGAGGAACTCAGTTATGAGGAACTATAAACATTGAACTTGTTCTCCCTGGAAAAAAGAACTGGATGGACCGGGGTCTTTATTCAACCTTACCAACTATGTACGTGCGTATAGCACAGGTATCTCTGTAAATTTAAAGTGATTCTAAAGTCAAAGTTTTTTTGTTACTAAACCCAGGACCCTGCATTCACTATATCTAGTCTCCTACAGTACACAGCATGGAAATGCAACAGGTTTTGTAGAAAATTACTGCACTACTGATATTGAAAAAAAAAACGGAGTTAGACTTACAGGTAACTTTTTTTCTAGGAGTCTTCTAGGACTCCCTGCCTCTCTTCGGAAGGCCTAAGCAGGCTTCTCCCTGACTATCCAAATCTGCTTGTCAGTTATTCAGAAAGGAAGGTAGTCATCCGAAAAAGTAGCATTTTCAGGAAGAGTTCAGCAAAGGTTCCGAAAGACAAACCAAAGACATCCGTGGCTGGCCAAGAACAGATCTTTCTCTTAAATTCTGAACTTTAAGGAGATTGCAGAAATCAGGAGATCGTGGCTGAATTCCTGTTTCCTGTATCGCTGGTCTGCTGCATCACTGCAAGTGTACGTCCATACCCTTCAAACCACAGGAGATTGTGGCCTAAGATCCAGGTTTCCATCCATGCCTGTCTGACCCACCGCTGCTGGCATGTGTGTCCACATCTTACCTTACCTCACTCTTACCTACCCCTCCCCTGGGTGGTGGAAGCACAGTCCTGGGTGTCTTGGGAACACTGGAACATTACCATCTATGTTTTTGATATCTATCAACATCTGATACCCACGTCACCATGGGTTGTCTCAGAGGAATACATCATGATACTCATCATTGATGGCCTTTACACTGTGCTATTATGTGTTAAAGTTAATTTGATTACTGTTATAACACATACACTTGGTATTTTGTTATATGTGTTTTCATTTTATTATTTTGATCTTAAAGGTGTCACCCGAATATACGGTGTCACTTGATCCATGCCATTATTGATTGTACTTGATTCATAGTTAGCGCACATTGTATTTGCATTTTTACAAACACCCTATAAACACTTTCAGTGTTTTGTTTCTAGCACTTTGCGCATCCCAGCACAAAGTCTTTTTGTGCATGTTCACCTTTCCCTAGGTTCATACAGCGGGGTACATATGTATTTGTAGCGCCTCACGTTTTCTGATCATGGAAATGCAATCGTTTTAGTAAAAATAAACTGATCAATACCTTTTTTCATCAGCAGTATATAGCAGTTTTGTGATTTCTATGAGTTTGAATAAAGCTTGTAGGAAGAGTTTTTATTCTCCTATGACTGTCCGATGAGGCTGCAGGACCCTCTATCTGGACATTGCACTCTCCCAAGAAAAAGAAACTCTCTAGCAATACACACCAAACTGAGCATGTGCAGCTTGTCCTCTAGCCTCTGTTCTATCAGGAGATGTATTGGGGACAGTGGCAGAAGGGATCAGAGAAGACAGGATCAAACAATCTTTTTACACAATGTGGATTAGTAAGCCCGTAGCTTCTACAGTGAGTATAACAAGCATGCTTTACTGCATATACAGACTGATTTTACTGTTGTGGGTTTAGTATCACTTTAATGCATTACCTGCATTAGGGTATAAAACCCCCAAAAAAATACCTGGGTCCTCCCTCAATCCAGCGCTGTGCCTGTCTACAGCAGCGATAGTCTTTCTCCCTGCTCTTAGAGGACAGACTAATAGCAGCGGGAAGCCAATGGCACCTGTTGTGGTCAATCGAGTAAAGTGAGGAGAGAGTGGAAGGGCATGGCCGAGCCACAATGGACGCACATAGCCCGGCACAGAAGCAAGGCTGGATGTGTACCCCCATGGCACACAGTTTGCTATGGGGGCACACTCAGGAGAGAAATGGACAGCACCAGTGAGGGACTTCAGAAGAGGAGGCAAGGGGCCGCCCTGTGCAATATCCTTGCACAGAGTAGGTTTCATTTTAGGTATAAAAAAAAATACCAGTCTTTAATATTACTTTGATATCTAAGTATTTCCCTTCATCCTTATTGATTACCGCTTTTTCAAACCTTTCTCCAGTACCCTCTGCATTCTACAAGTGGGGTCTCCTGGCAAGAGTTGGTATGTTTTAAGCTGGCTAAAGACGTTACCATATGATTGTAGAATTCACCTTCAGATTTGACAATAATTATGTAGTCTAAGAGCCTGCTTGCTTAGATATAAAATGATCTAAAAAGTAGTAGCAGCAACGTGCTAGATTGGATTTCCCTGTGTATGACTTTGGACCGGATTTTGGACTATTTCCTCAGCCTGCCTTTTACCTGGACTGTCATAGAACCACGCTATCTGTCTGCTAATCGCAAGTATCTGTTTGCTTTGCTCAGTTCGCATCTGCCCTGACGTGGTGGACAGGTACTATAGCATTGTGTATGGGAAAGAGGGCTGCTATAGGTGAAGAATACAGTAGCAAGCTATAGTGTCTGACCACCTGCGTTGGAGTAGACGTGACACCAAGTTTGAAATTTTTACTAATTTTACTAGCAATAAAGCAAGTAAAAAGTTTGTAGAATGTGCATTTGAAAGCTGTTACTGTAAACTCTCTAGATGAGTCCCAAATAGCTGTCAATACACGTAAAAACAAGCCATTATTAGGCACAAAAAAAATTTAAAAAAGACAGAAACCTTAGGAGTGGTAAAATATCGTATTTTTTACATTCTTAAAGAAAAAGAAGGCAATGGTTAGAAATACAAAAAGTTCTGGATGATAGCTGCACTGTATAAGCTTTTCCTAAGGTGGGGAAAAACCCCTTTCAAACATCTAGCCGGGTGGAGAACTCTAAAATAGAAGCTTTCATGAAAGTAAATACAGAAGGTTTCCATAGAGTACAAACTACTGGAAAGCCCCTTGAATTAAACCATAGGCTCCTTTCACATGGGAGCCTCTGTGAAGCGGAATTCACTTGCTCAGCAGGAGATATCTCCGCTGAGCAGGCAAATGACAGGACCTTGTACACCAACACAGCTCGCTCTACTCTATGGGGCAATCGGATGGAAGCCTGTCCATTTCCATCCGATCCGATGGGGAATAGGTCGCCCATCTGCCTGTTTTTGGCAGACAGGATCGGATTGGATGGCAACAGACATGTGTCCGCTGATATCTGCCTCTCCATAGAAGAGACAGGAGGGCCGATCAAGGCCACCTGAAAAACTTACAGGCAGGCCGGATTGGATCGCCCGTGTGAAAGGGGCCTTAGAGTCCTTTCACACTGTGGTGGTTTGCAGGCGCTATTGCGCTAATAATAGCGCCTGCAAACCGACCCGAAAGTGCCGCTGCTTTGATTCCAGTGTGAAAGCCCCAAGGGCTTTCACACTGGAGCGGTGCGCTAGCAGGACGGTAAAAAAAGTCCTGCTAGCAGCAGCTTCGGAATGGTGAGAGAGCGGAGTGTATACCGCTCCTGCCCATTGAAATCAATGGGACGGCGCAGCTATACCGCCGGCAAAGCGCCTCTGCAGAGGCGCTTTACGGTGGTTTTTAACCCTTTCTTGGCCACTAGCGGAGGTAAAACCACCCCGCTAGCGGCCGCATACCGACGGTAAAGCGCCGCTTACAATAGCAGCGCTTTACCGCCGACGCTGCCCCTGCCTCAGTGTGAAAGGGCCCTTGAAGTCTATTCTTCAATCACATCTTAATTTCAAACCCACTGTAGTGGTGTACAAAGCCAAAACCATGCACACTGGGGGTTATTTACGAAAGGCAAATCCACTTTGCACTGCAAGTAAACTTGAACTTGAACTCTTCCTTGTCAAAATATTTTATTTTAAAGTTCAGTAAAATAGTAACAATGCACAAGTTACATATTGCAGTAATAATACAATCAAAAAGAAGCTCAATTATATTTTATATAGAATCTAATAGCTTTTCCTTAAAGGATAATAAAACAATGTCAGGAACACACTAAAGACCTTGATGTTGATAGATTAATACAGTTCAAGGTTCTGTGTATTAAATAATAGCAACATAAGTTATCAAAATCTTGATAGTACATAAGGACTATTAAGTAGGAAAAACTGAGAGCTTCAAAATCATTTAAATCATAAGAAAAATACAGGAAAGGAGAAAAAGAGAAAAGAGGAGGAAGAAAAAGAAGAAAGTCCGCAAAGTGAGGCCATAAATCTTTACTACTATGGTGAAATATATATTATATAATTCAACATTCAAACTACCACGGCAGTAGTACTTGATTGTCAAAGGTTTGTGGTGTAATATAGTCAATCCAGGGTTGCCACGTTTTTTCAAATTTTTGGATCGTGTCCTTTTCAATAGCTATCATTTTAGCATGAGACATGGTGCTATTCATTTTAACTAGTACTTCATTTATGATCAAATTAGATGTTTTCCAAGCTCTTGCTAGTGTTTGTTTAGCTGCTGTAAATAATTGCACTAGCAAATTGAACTGTACATACGTTAAATTTACAGGTTTTAAATTTATTAACGCTATTGCAGGATCGAAGGGAATTATTCTATCAAATAGATTAGAAGCAATTTTAAAAATTTCCTTCCAAAATATCTGTGCTGGACACGACCACCAAAAATGAAACAACATTCCCAATTCAGAGCAGTCCCTAAAACACTGTGCAGAATAATTTGGTACATATTTTGCTATCCTGGCTGGTACAAGGTACCATCTCATTAACACCTTATAGCTCGTCTCAATTGCTAATATGTTAGAGGATGCTGCTTTTGTAGTATTCCATATTTGATTCCATTCAGAATTATCTAATTTTCGTTTCAAATCTTTTTCCCATTTCTGGGTATATTGCGGTTCATTGTTATTGGTTTGAACCAATGAATGTGAATATAAAATGGAAATTATACCTCTAGAATGCGGGTTGTTCCTACATATTGTTTCAAAAGGAGTCAGTTGGGTTAGTGGGGTTATAGTATTTAATAATGGTGTGAAAAAGTTTTTAATTTGGAGGTATCTAAACAGCTCCGATGACGGTATATTATATGTTTCACTTAAAGTCTGAAAAGGGATAAATGATGATGAATCTACAAATTTGTACATATATATTACATCTCGAGATATCCATTCCTTGAAGGTTTTAGGATACACCCATGCAGGATAAAATGCAGGATTCTTGTAGAAGGAGAGTAGAGGGTTATGTAAGGATTTCAATTTATTTTTAGTTTTAAATCTATCCCATAGGGAGATGAAGTGCTTGGTAATTGGGTTACGTAACCCTCTACGGTCCTTTGAGGACATCCAAAGTAAGTTTGAAATTGAGATAGGGTCACATTCATCCGCTTCAATAGATACCCAAAGTGGGGCTTCATGTTGTGCATGATACTTAGTTATGCTTGCTATATGGGCTGCTCTGTAATAGCATGCGAAATTAGGACAACCCAAACCTCCATTTGTTTTAGGAAGATAAAGAGTATTTTGCTGTATTCTTGGTTTGGAAGAGCTCCATATAAATGACATTACTTTCCTTTGTATAATTCTTAGGTAATATGCTGGAATAGAAATTGGTAATACTCTGAACAAATATAAAAGTTTAGGCAATAATGTCATTTTAATGGCATTTATTCTTCCGTGCCATGAGATTGGGAGGTGAGACCATGAATTCATCATATTGGATAGATATTTCAATATCTGTGGGTAGTTGGCAGTAAATAATTCTGATAATGATGATGTAAGTTGTATCCCAAGATATGGAATTGATTTGTCAGTCCATTGAAAAGGGAGTCCAATTTTTGCAGATGATAATTCAAAATTTGAAAGGATACATTTAGAGCTAGGCACTTTTTAGGGTTAATGTATAGGCCTGAGATTGCAGCAAAATTATTAAGAATTGGAGTGAGATTAGGGCCTGTCACTTGTGGTGATGAGAGAAATAGGAGGATGTCATCTGCGAATAGACAAAGCTTGTGTTGATATCCCCCTATTTCAATTCCAGTTATGGTAGGATCATTTCTAATTTTCTGTGCAAGGGGCTCAATAAGAAGGGCAAAAAGTAATGGGGAGAGTGGACATCCTTGTCTTGTGCCTCTTTCTATATTAAAAGAATCTGACTTATACCCAGCTTACTTAACATACGCTTTTGGTTTATTGTATAGTGCAAAGATCCAATTTGTGAAATTTGGACCAAATCCCCATTTCTGTAATGTATAATATAGGTATTGCCAGGATATGGAATCAAAAGCTTTTTTGATATCAAGAGAGAGAAAACAAGCAGGGATATTATGTGTTTTAGCAATGTGTGCTAACAGTACTGCTCTGCGCACATTGTCACCTGCCTGTCGTGAAGGCATAAAGCCAACTTGGTCAGAATGGACAAGAGTACCAATAATCAATTTTAGCCGGGCAGCCAAGATTTTCGCTAATATCTTGATATCTGTGTTTATCATAGATATTGGGCGATAATTTGTGCTGAGCGTATCATCTGATTGTGGTTTCGGGATCATGCAAATAATGGCCATTAATGATTCTTGTCTGAATGATTTGTTTTTTAGGATATCGTTAAATGCTTCTGCGAGCATAGGAGAAATGATATCGCTATATGTTCGATAGTACAAAGCTGAATAACTGCCTGGACCCGGTCTCTTATTTCATTTTAATTCTTTGATAGCTTCTGCTACATCATTTACAGTAATGTGATTTTCTAGGCGTGATTTTTGTTCTTCAGTCATCTGTGGAATATTTATTTGTGAGAAAAAGGAATCTGCTTCTTTAGTATCAAATATATTTGTTTCAGTATATAGAACTTTTAAATGAGATTTACATATTTTGTACTATTTTTTGTGGATTACTAGAATATACATTATTGGCCAATTTAAGTTTAATAGGTTTGAAAGATTTGTTAATGGATTTTAATGCCTTGGCCAATAATGTACCATGTTTGTTAGATTTTACATTTATGTTTTACAAGTTATGTTTAGTTCTATGTATTAGTACCTGGTCAGAATCACCACACACAAAGATTGAACCAATTCTGTGAGTATTTATAACTTGAAAGAGATGCAATAAGAATGGTAATGGATGACGATTAGAAGCATAATAAAAGACCACTGTTATAGCTGTATCCATCACATGTCCTGTTAGTAATAGGTATCTTCCTTTTGGATCTTTAATTTCAGATTGTAATATAAATGGTGTGGAACGATGAAAAGCTATAAGAGTACCACGTTTTTTAATGCTAGCCGATGCTGTATACACTTGAGGGTAGGAGTTACTGAAAAATTTGGGAGTACTAGTCTGTGTAAAATGCGTTTTTCCTGAAGGCAGACAATGTGTGCCTTCTTTGTTTGAAACGACCTAAATGCTTTTGTACGTTTCTGAGGTACATTAAAACCCTGTAAATTGAGTGATAATAAGTTTAAAGGAGCCATGTCAAAGTAATCCACAATCTTGCTATTTTCTTTGGAATATACTTATCACAATTATTTTTTGGACAAAAGAAAGGAGAAAAGAAAAGAAGATTTCGTACAATCAATCATAGTAAAGAAAAAGGAAAAATAATAAAAAATATAGCAGATTAATACAGTAAAGAAATATATGTATTCAAAAAATACCCGTGATGGGGAGTAAAATTCACCATCAGGGGACGAGGGGCCTTCGTTGAATCTCCACATAATGTTGTGGGGATCTGAGGAAAGCAGGTTGAGGCGCATGAAGCTTCCGTGCACTGGGGAGCCGCATGAAAAATAAATATTATACAGCACTAGGATGTAGTGATATTAGCCCTAAATATGTATTATGGTGTCATACATATGTTAGAGTCTAATGTGGCAGAATAATAACGAAAAATAATCAACTAATAACAATGGATACAATTTACCCACATACTATGCTATTAAGTTTCCAAAATTAAAATAGATATATTGTTATAAAGTAACTCACTATATTTTAGCTACATAACATTAACCTTTAAAGACTTCTGAGCATATTAGCCATAGATAATAATGGATCCCTTTCTGAGAAAAAAAATAATAAAATATCAATTCAAAAAATACGATAAAAGTCCAGCAAAGGATTATAAAAATAAATGTTCATTATATAAAATATTATTTTATATTGAACATAAAGAAAAAAAAAAAGGGGATCACATAGATTAGTAAATTTTTCTGTAAAGCTTAGAAATAATTCATAAAATTACAAAAATGTATAATATGTAGTATATGTATTTTATTGCATCCCATATTATAAACCATAAATCAGGAAGCAATAAGGGGTAATTAAGCAAAGAAAAACAAAAAAGGGGACCAGTTAGAGCAATATTTAAACATTTTATTATCCCCAAAAGGTTCAGTTTTAGTAAAAAAATATTGAATTGAATATTAAAGAAGAAATTTATCAGTCCATGGAATCATCTTGACCTTGGGGTGATGATGCAAATCGACCTTTTTTATTCAGATGATGAGTTCCATTTTTTGCCTCAGGTTCATGTGCGTGTTGCAGGGAAGAGGTTGAAGCTGATCTTCTCCTTGATGCAGTAGTAGTGAGGTTCCCTTCTACTAGATTAAGATCTTGGAGGGTTTGTTGTAATTCTTCAGCTGTTCTGCAGGAAATTCTATTACCTTGATGGGTGAAGCATAAAGAAAATGGGAAGCCCCATTGATATTTTATATTGTGATGTTGTAGTACTATCAATTGGGGTTTCATTGATCTCCTTTTAGAGATTGTTAATTGAGAGAGATCAGCAAAGAGTTGATAGTTATAACCTTGAAATATAAGATTGTTATTTTCTCTAGCTGCATTTAAAAGCTGTTCCTTTGTTTTATAAAAATGAAATTTTGCTATAATGTCTCTCGGGGGGCCATCCACTTTCTTGGGCTTAAGAGCCCTATGCACCCTATCCATTTCCAGCCTTTCCTGTGGTATGCCTGGTAATAGCTCTTGGCACAGCGCTGTAACAGTTGCTTGCAAGTCTATTACAGTTTCAGGTATTCCTCTTAAACATATATTGGACCTTCTGGCTCGGTTTTCATAATCTTCCAGCCTATTTTGCAAAGTGATATTTTCTTCCTTCAATATTTCCAATTCAGACAAATACTCTTGGGTTGTGCTTTCAATATCCTCTACTTTAAGTTCCAGAGAGGCTGTGCATTGTCCCATTTCTCTAATTTCCTTAGTTAGGTTATTGGTGATTTGCTCTGAAGTTTGCCTTAATGCTTTATGAAGCATTTTTTCAAATTGTTTTAATATATTTGAGGGAACTACAGGTTCTTGAAGTGATGTATGTGGTAAAGTTAATTCATTTTCTGAGTCTGAGTTCCCAGGGGAGATATGCTGTAACATCTTAGGTTTATTTCTTTTCTGTGAGGTAAATGTAACTGAGGAGACTGGCGCTTTTTTGTGGTGTTCCGTGCTTGTGTGCCGTTATTAGGGGTCTGTTTAGTTTTGTTTCTGGCACCCCCCAACACCATTTTAGTGTCAAAATGCTCCTCTAACCTTCCAGGAAAAGATGGTTTATGTATTAGCCGTTTTTGTGCCGCCGGGTTGTATCGTTATCACGGCTTTCTCCCCCTCACGGAGCGGAGCTCTAGCCTGACATGTCAGTCCCGCTAGTCTCCGCGCATGCGCCTCCAAACACAACCTCACTGTTCAACTTCAATCTTTTTTTGACATCTGACAGCACACTTTTTCTTGTCTATCAACACCCCCTCCTTGTGTCCTTAAAGTGGATGTAAACCCAATGTCATCCTTTCTAAACTACTGCCATAGGGGTTATCTATAAGGATATGCATGCCTCCTGCATGTATCTTTACCTGTCAAATGTCTCCCCTCTGTCTGTTATTGAACTTGAACTCTTATGTTAGAATGCTGCTCATTGACTTTAGCTCAGCATTTAATACAATGATTCCTCAGAAACTTATCACTAAATTGAACTCGCTGAGCCTCAACCTGCCCCTCTGTAATTGGATCCTGGACTTTTTAACTGGAAGATCTCAGTCAGTTCGTGTTGGCTGCAGCACGTCAAGCGCTACCACACTGAGCACGGGTGCCCCACAGGGATGTGTACTCAGTCCGCTGCTCTTCACACTGCTGACCCACGAACGCACTGCCAAGTTCAGCTCCAACCATATCATCAAGTTTGCGGATGACACAACTGTGGTAGGTCTCATCAGCAACAATGATGAAACGCTCTACAGAGGGGAAGTGGAACAACTGGTTAGATGGTGTAGTACAAACAACCTGTTCCTTAATGTAAACAAAACAAAGGAGGTTGTGATGGATTTCAGGAGAAATTCTGTTGATCACCACCCACTGACTATCGACAGCTTGACTGTGGAGAGAGTAAGCAGTATTAAATTCCTGGGAGTGCACATCTCAGAGGATCTTACCTGGACAACCAACATCACGTCACTAACCAAGAAGGCACAACAGCGCCTATATTTTCTCCGCCGCCTTAAAAAAGCCAGTCTCCCTCCACTCATCCTTACTACATACTATAGGGGAACCATTGAAAGCGTGCTGACCAGCTGCATCATTGTCTGGTATGGGAACTGCAGTTCTGCTGACCGCAAGACCCTGCAGCAGCTAGTGAAGATGGCTGAAAAGATTATTGGTGTCTCTCTCTCCTCCATCCTGGACATTTTCCATACACGGTGCTCCAGCAAAGCTACCAGTATCGTGAGGGATCCTACCCATCCCTCCCACAGTCTCTTTTAGCTCCTGCCATCAGGTAGAAGGTACCGGAGTATCAAAACCAGGACTGTCAGACTGCTCAACAGTTTTTTCCCCCAGGCTGTGAGAGCCCTCAACTCCAATCCTCTTTGAAACCTTTTCTACAGCCTATAAATTGTGACCAGGAATTTCTCACGTCCCCTCCTTTTTAATCTTGAATATGCACTAGACACTTTATAAACACTTGCTGCTACTAAGACTTTTGGAAACATATAATATATGTACAGTTACGTAGTTCCCAGATGTGTATAGGTTTTTTTTATTGGAGTTTTTATTCATTGTATATTTATTTATAATTATGTTTAATTTGTATGTAGCACCGTGGCCCTGTGAGATACGACATTTCGTTCTACTGTATGTTCTTAGTGTAGTAGAATGACAATAGAGATTGACTTGACTTGAAAGTGATCTGAAAGTGCACTTGGAAGTACAGTCGCTCTATATCCAAGGGGTAGATCTGAAATAAGTAGAAGCTCTGCTGATTGTATCATCCAATCAAGAGCAAGCTAAAATGCTGTTTTTTTATTTTCCTTGCATGTCCCCCACTGATCTACAGCAATTTTACTTCCAAGTGCACTTTCAAGTGCGCTTGCAGTGTAAAGTGAATTTTCCTTTAGTAAATAACCCCCACTGAGTGGCAACCAGCTCCCTAGCTCTCTGGAGGTTGTAAAAAGCATGTGTTTCTAATTCAACTATGCGTGTCTGCAGTGTATTTCAACTAGACAAAGGGGTGTGCAGTGGCGCTTGGAAAGCAACAGGGAAATGCGGCGGGCAGATAAAAAGCTAGGGCTACGGATTATTAAAAAAAAAACTCTTGATAGATCAAAATATGGGGGCCAATGGCAATGGACAAAAAAGCAGGGAGACACAGCAGCGCTCAGCTGAGTGTAGTATGATTAGTAAAGTCCATCATTTAGCCTAGGTTCACACTGACAGCGGGATTGAAATTGTGCGAGTTCAGCAGAACTCGCACAATTTCATACCCGCATGTCAGTCCGACTTCAGGGGAGATTTCAGAGACATCTGTGTGTGTTCCTGCACAGATGTGTATTGAAATAGCACCTGAAGTCGGCAAAAGCAGTACAAAAACTACTTTTGGTAATCAGTGCGGTGCCGCAAAGTCAGCGTCGCACCGATTCGGACGGTGCCATTGCCGGAAATAGCCGCCGATTTGACATGTCAGATCGCATGCCAAATCACATCAATATGAACCTAGGCTTAATGCAATTAAAAATTGGCAACTTACAAGAAGTAAAATGTGTAAAGGCATGTCACATGGGTTGGCCTCTCTGTACGATCCAGATAGCTGGCAGAATTTATATATATATATATATAAATATATATATATATATATACACACACACACTTAGAATATCGTACAAAAGTTCATTTATTTCACTAATGCAACTTAAAAGGTGAAACTAATATATGAGATAGACTCATAACATGCAAAGCAAGATAGTTCAAGCTGTGATTTGTCATAATTGTGATTATGGCTTACAACTCACAAAAACCCCAAATCCACAATCTCAGAAAATTAGAATATTGTGAAAAGGTTCTAGGCTCAAAGCGTTCCACTTTAATCAGCTAATTAAGCCATAACACCTGCAAAGGGTTCCCGAGCCTTTAAATGGTCTCTCAGTCTGGTTCAGTAGGAATCACAATCATGGGAAAGACTGCTGACCTGACAGATGTGCAGAAAACTAGTTAAAAGTTATGTGGAAGGGAAGAGTGTGGAAGAAAAAGGTGCACAAGCAGCAGGGATGATCGCAGCCTGGAGAGGATTGTCAGGAAAAGGCCAATCAAAAGTGCTGGGGACTTTCACAAGGAGTGGACTAAGGCTGGAGTCAGTGCATCAAGAGCCACCACACACAGATGGATCCTGGACATGGGTTTCTAATGTCGTATTCCTCTTGTCAAGCCACTCCTGAACAACAAACAGCGTCAGAAGCGTCTTACCTGGGCTAAAGAAAAACAGACCTGGTCTGTTGCATAGTGGTCCAAAGTCCTCTTTTCTGATGAGAGCAAATTTTGCATCTCATTTGGAAACCAAGGACCCAGAGTATGGAGGAAGAATGGAGAGGCACACGCTGCAAGAGGCTTGAAGTCCAGTGTGAAGTTTCCACAGTCTGTGTTGATTTGGGGAGCCATGTCATCTGCTGGTCTTGGTCCACTGTGCTTCATTAAGTCCAGGGTCAACGCAGCCGTCTACCAGGAGATTTTGGAGCACTTCATGCTTCCTTCTGCAGACGAGCTCTATGGGGATGCTGACTTCATTCATCCAGCAGGACTTGGCACCTGCCCACACTGCCAAAAACACGAAAACCTGGTTCTATGACTGTGGGAGTATTGTGCTTGATAGAATCTATGGGGCATCGCCAAAAGAAAGATGAGAGACATTGAAGCATCCTGGTCTTCCATAACACCTCCGCAGTGCCACAGGCTGATAGCTTCCATGCCACGCCGCATTGAGGCAGTAATTGCTGCAAAAGGGGGCCCAAACCAAGTACGGAGTACATATGCATGTTTATACTTTTCAGAGATCCAATATTGTTTTATGTACAATCCTTGTTTTATTGATTGCATGTAATATTCTAATTTTCTGAGATTGTGGATTTGGGGTTTTCATGAGCTGTAAACCATAATCATCACAATAAGGACAAATCACAGCTTGAACTATCTTCCTTTGCATGTAATGAGTCTATCTCATTTATTAGTTTCACCTTTTAAGTTGCATTAGTGAAATAAATGAACTTTTGCACGATATTCTAATTTTTCGAGTATCACCTGTAAATATATATATATATGTTTTTTCCTATAGATCAGTAGTGGCGCCCCAAGAACTATTATCTCTCAATCGTATAGATAGGGGGTGGTAGTTGCGCTGTGGTAAGGGGGGGGGGGGATGGGGGAGAACTAAACTATAGTGAATACAACAAAAATGTCAGATTACCAAAGTACATAAGTGAAATATGTGAAGGAGGGCCAATGATCTCCACATTAAAAAATAGTAAAGAAATAAACATTTTTGTTTGAAGAAGAGCATTATGATAGAACCCTAAAATACATTATTAATTATGGGTACAGGATGAGAATAACATTGAGAGATAATAAATTGCGTGAAAAGACTCCTGCGCTGTCAACTGAATCCTATACTAAAGGGGCACTGCTGCAACACCTAAAACTGCTCCAAAACAGACAAAACAATCGTATAGATAGGGGGTGGTAGTTGCGCTGTGGTAAGGGGGGGGGGGGGAGGAGGGGGGGAACTAAACTATAGTGAATACAACAAAAATGTCAGATGACCAAAGTACATAAGTGAAATATGTGAAAGAGGGCTCACGGATGCAAATATATAAATAAAAGGTGGAATGCAAGCACAAAAAATACCACTTAGTGGTGCATACCAAAAGTGCTATAATCAAACATAAATTAAAATAAAAGTATATACCAGCAAGCAGTGTACAAGGGTATGTGGATCAGCTACAAGGAGTGCGTAAATCCAAAATATAACAAATATCACATAAACTATCGAATAAAATCGCTTAAAGCGTGTATAAATATGCTAACATTATGATCCACTGATGGCATAAAAAACGAGTGGGTAATAAATGACAACAAAAAAAATGGATAAAATAAAATATTTTTAAAAGTACATAAGATAGTCCCAGTGATCGATGTTGGTAGTACGCCAACACTTGGCGACTTGAACATAAAATCCAAAGATGAAAAAAGTGAGAATAATGTGACAACAGTCCCACCACCAAATGTGACACTTCTCAATGCAGATTGAATGCTAATGGTGGGCAAGAGGGGGAGGAAAGAGTGTTCTTCAAGTGGGGGCACCTCTGTGTTCACAGGCCCCTTACCTTACAGCTGTAAGGTATACAGCATATGTAGTGGAAGCCCAGCAAATGGGGAAATCCAAAGGTACAGCGGATGGCGTTGATTGAGGATGCAGTATGTCATATGCAGAGACAAAATGAACAGCATATGGTATAATTCCGTTTGATGTGAAGGACACAGGAGGGGGGGGAAGGGGGGGGAGTTGCACTCACTTGTAAACAATGAGCCCACGCCTCAACCCACGAGAGCCGAGCTCGTATAATCCCAAGCTCTGGATCTTCCAAACTATCCCCGCTTCCTGCTCCTCACCGCCCGTTATGCAGAGTTTGAGTGTGCGGTATAGAAAACAAAACCGCACATAGCGTGATCCCATATAACATATACTTTATTTAGTGAGTAACGAAATAACATGCACTTACATTTAAAAACAGTTGGGGGGTAAAACATCCATGAGCGCCGAGCTCGTCACATCCAGCTTAGTGTGTGGCAGCGTCCCGTGTTTCTAACACGTATCGTCACGTCACGTGACTTCTTCAGAGGATAGCACGGGATAGAAAGCCAATGCTTATAAATGATCTCCGTGTGATGGACGCACGGTGGCCATTTTCCCGAAGGATGCTATTGTAAGGGATAGAATAGGCAACTGGCGGCCATTTTCCCAGAGCTTATCTACATAAATAATGTCAAATAGGGCGATGTATTAGGATTTTAAAATGCAGCCAATTGTAAAGTAAAAATCATGCCAGATGGGGACACAATCAGCCCAAGGCTGCAGGAAAAAAGGCTTAGGACAAGGGCATACTTAAAAACAGAAAAAAATATTTAAAAATGCTCCAATATATAAATACAGGGAGCAACTCACATGATATTATAAAATAGTGGCCTGGTCAGTAAAAAAGTTGTAAGGAGAAAACAGGGGGGAGATTTATTAATATTTATAGTCATTATTACTAAAAAACAACAATTATAATAAAAGCAAAAAAGGACATAAATAAAATGGAAAAAAGGGAGATATAAATACCAACGAAGAATTGAAAAAATTGAAGCTTTTTGGAAACAGGAGCTCGAGAGGTGTCACACACCAACTGTACCAATAATCACATCATAAATTATACAGGCAGAAAAACACAGATACAAAATACAAGTTTAACTTGGACTGGTGAGCTATAAGTTCAGAATTAGATACATAAAAGTAGGACCAAGTCATGGATGGGAGAAATAAGAGCGTGCGGGGGAGGTCGTTATACTAAAAGTCGCTTATAAAGCAATTTATATCGAACTCAATATTGAGTCTCTTTGGCACTAGGGTGTCCATGGAATATATCCATTTGGACTCTAATTTGCTTAAGCAAATTAGAGTCCAAATGGATATATTCCATGGACACCCTAGTGCCAAAGAGACTCAATATTGAGTTCGATATAAATTGCTTTATAAGCGACTTTTAGTATAACGACCTCCCCCGCACGCTCTTATTTCTCCCATCCATGACTTGGTCCTACTTTTATGTATCTAATTCTGAACTTATAGCTCACCAGTCCAAGTTAAACTTGTATTTTGTATCTGTGTTTTTCTGCCTGTATAATTTATGATGTGATTATTGGTACAGTTGGTGTGTGACACCTCTCGAGCTCCTGTTTCCAAAAAGCTTCAATTTTTTCAATTCTTCGTTGGTATTTATATCTCCCTTTTTTCCGTTTCATTTATGTCCTTTTTTTGCTTTTATTATAATTGTTGTTTTTTAGTAATAATGACTATAAATATTAATAAATCTCCCCCGTTTTCTCCTTACAACTTTTTTACTGACCAGGCCACTATTTTATAATATCATGTGAGTTGCTCCCTGTATTTATATATTGAAGCATTTTTAAATATTTTTTTCTGTTTTTAAGTATGCCCTTGTCCTAAGCCTTTTTTCCTGCAGCCTTGGGCTGATTGTGTCCCCATCTGGCATGATTTTTACTTTACAATTGGCTGCGTTTTAAAATCCTAATACATCGCCCTATTTGACATTATTTATGTAGAAAAGCTCTGGGAAAATGGCCGCCAGTTGCCTATTCTATCCCTTACAATAGCATCCTTCGTGAAAATGGCCGCCGTGCGTCCATCACACGGAGACCATTTATAAGCATTGGCTTTATATCCCGTGCTAACCTCTGAAGAAGTCACATGACTTGACGATACGCGTTAGGAGCACGGGACGCTGCCACACACTAAGCTGGATGTGACGAGCTTGGCGCTCATGGATGTTTTACCCCCCAGCTGTTTTTAAATGTAAGTGCATGTTATTTTGTTACTCACTAAATAAAGTATATGTTATATGGGATCACGCTATGTGCGGTTTTGTTTTCTATACCGCACACTCGAACTCTGCATAACGGGCGGTGAGGAGCAGGAAGCGGGGATAGTTTGGAAGATCCAGAGCTTGGGATTATACGAGCTCGGCGCTCGTGGGTTGAGGCGTGCGCTCATTGTTTACAAGTGAGTGCAACTCCCGCCCCCCCCCCCTTCCCCCCCTCCTGTGTCCTTCACATCAAACGGAATTATACCATATGCTGTTCATTTTGTCTCTGCATATGACATACTGCATCCTCAATCAACGCCATCCGCTGTACCTTTGGATTTCCCCATTTGCTGGGCTTCCACTACATATGCTGTATACCTTACAGCTGTAAGGTAAGGGGCCTGTGAACACGGAGGTGCCCCCACTTGAAGAACACTCTTTCCTCCCCCTCTTGCCCACCATTAGCATTCAATCTGCATTGAGAAGTGTCACATTTGATGGTGGGACTGTTTTCACATTATTCTCACTTTTTTCATCTTTGGATTTTATGTTCAAGTCGCCAAGTGTTGGCGTACTACCAACATCGACCACTGGGACTATCTTATGTACTTTTAAAAATATTTTATTTTATCCATTTTTTTGTTGTCATTTATTACCCACTCGTTTTTTTGTGCCATCAGTGGATCATAATGTTAGCATATTTATACACGCTTCAAGCGATTTTATTCAATAGTTTATGTGATATTTGTTATATTTTGGATTTACGCACTCCTTGTAGCTGATCCACATACCCTTGTACACTGCTTGCTGGTATATACTTTTATTTTAATTTAAGTTTGATTATAGCACTTTTGGTATGCACCACTAAGTGGTATTTTTTGTGCTTGCATTCCACCTTTTATTTATATATTTGCATCCGTGAGCCCTCTTTCACATATTTCACTTATGTACTTTGGTCATCTGACATTTTTGTTGTATTCACTATAGTTTAGTTCCCCCCCTCCTCCCCCCCCCCCCCCCCCTTACCACAGCGCAACTACCACCCCCTATCTATACGATTGTTTTGTCTGTTTTGGAGCAGTTTTAGGTGTTGCAGCAGTGCCCCTTTAGTATAGGATTCAGTTGACAGCGCAGGAGTCTTTTCACGCAATTTATTATCTCTCAATGTTATTCTCATCCTGTACCCATAATTAATAATGTATTTTAGGGTTCTATCATAATGCTCTTCTTCAAACAAAAATGTTTATTTCTTTACTATTTTTTAATGTGGAGATCATTGGAAAGGCATTGACTACTACAGTGATTTCCAGTTTCCAGGGGCATAGGCCAGGTCATTTATAAGCATAGTTACACTAGTTCACGCTAAATCAGTGTCACTATGTATAAAATATCCATGCCTGGAATCTGTTTTTTTTTTTCATTTTTTAATAATAATATTCATTTTTACTTCATTTTCTATCTCTCTTTTTTATTTCTATTTGTTTCTTTATTTTTAATATATATTTTTTCACATATTTTTTGAACCATACTGCTGCCCCCTCCTTCCCATTGGCTACATAGGATTGTGACCCCACAGCATCTTGGGTAATGTAGTAACAGGATTGTGACACCACATCTTGGGTAATGTAGTCTCTAGCTCCCACGTGAACAGCATAAATACAACCCAACATCAGCATGGCATATTCAGTGCCTGAAGGAGCACGCATGCTCTGAATGCACGCCTGGCGGCCCCTTCGTGTCCCTGACCACTGACGTTACAGCTGACAAGGATGCGACTCTCGGATTCACTCGGAGCCCTGGAAACCATCAGAGTGGACGAGCCTCCACCAGCGCCCAAACCAGCCAGCTAGCAGGAACAGGATAGTACAGAGAGGCCAACCAATGTGACATGCCTTTACACATTTTACCTCTAGTGTATTTCAACTGTCTGGCTTTCAAAAAGAAAAGAAAAACGTGTGAAGGAGCAGGTATATGGTATTTAGTTTTCAATGCAATATGAAATATAGTCGTATACTGTAGAAGTATGACTTCTGTACATATTTTATTCATAAAAATTCAAGTACATATTATACAGACATAGCAAACATGGTCATTTAGAATATATTCCATATATCAAACAAAATTGTTTTAATCTTTGACGTGTGAGTTTTATAGGAAAAGATGCTTTGGCTCCATGGCCCCAGGATGAAAGGTGGCATCCATGCATCATAAGAATTCCAGAAAAATCTTCAATCGCCTTATTTAATTGGCAGATGTTTTTGGATATCTTGCTCGGGCCACTTTTGCTTCCTCTTCTAGTTCATCTAGAAACTTTTCTTGTGATACAGAGAAAAAGGTGTATCCATCTGTTAGGAAGTTAAGGCTTTTAAATCAAATGCATCTAAAAATATAAATTCTGAAGATGCTGCACAAATATTAAACACACACATCTGCTGGGGTAATCAGCAAATAGCTGGCTACACAGATGAAATACATATGACTGCTAGTTTATCTTACCTGCCAAATATTTGATATTTCTGTCTATTCAGATTTATACAGCTCTGCTACACAGCATAGTCCTGTCTGGCAGAGTAAGAAACAAATTTATTCTCTGCTGCAGTTCAGTAACAATTACAGGTTTTGTCCTTCCCCCAGCCTGTGACTGGACAGGAAAAGCAGCAGACTAATGAGCTCATTTGTCACTCTGCTCCCTCTTCCTATCAATATGTTCCTTGCACTGCAGCAGAATAACTGACTGGCCCCTTGTGCTGCTTCTCCCTCCCCCAATGTAATCTTTGCTGTATGGCGACTGAAAGAGGCCAATATCAAGACAATTTTAGATGCTTACACACAGGGCAGCCATCAGAAATTTCTGGGCCCCTTACACAGCTTTAGGCCCACTCCCCCCCCCCCCCTCCTGACCACCAACATTCCCCAGGAGTTGCCCACGGGCCATTCTACCGAATCCACACAACGGCCACCCCACCTGTATGCACTCAGCCCCCCTCAATCCTGTATATATGTTAGCCTTCCTCACACCTGTATATACAGTATGTCAGCGCCCCCCACACACCTGTATATATGTCAGTCCCCCCCCACACACACACACCTGTATACAGTGGTGGCTGGTGCTAAAAAATGTTGGGGTGGGGAGGCGCAAACTGAAAAATCCACACAAAAAAAAAATCAAACGCTGCCACTGTGCCATCAAACGCTGCCACTGTGCCCAAATACTGTCAATGTGACCATCAAATGCCGCCACTGTTAAAAGTTAACACTGTGACCCCCCCGCCCACTCGCTGTGTGCCCGGCACTTACCCCGTCTCCGTGGGGCAGCGAGCTGTGTCCTCCATGCGTCTCCTCTCCTCCTCCTGATAGGCATCCAATCACAGCGCCTGTCGTTTTAGCCAATCAGGTGACAGGTAACACACCCGTGCTTCCTGATTGACAGAGAGTAATGAGGTGCTTCAAAAATACACGCCCGCCGCTGCAATTCAGGTGCCTGGCATCCAAAAATGGGCCGGACGCCTGAATAGGGGGTGGCTACAGTGGCCATGGATAGATTCATGCAATGCATGAATTTATCCATGATACATAGAGGGGGAGTGACTTAAGAGAGGAGGCGGCGACCGTGCGCCCTTAATGGACACACCTCCACTGCCTGTATTTATGCCAGCCCCCCCCCTACACACACACACACACACCTGTGTACATACATTTTTATATATATCAGCCCAACTCATACACAAATCTGTAAACACACAAGGCTCTGGCCCCTACCTGTTGTACACAAACAGCCTCCCTCCCTTTTACAGCCCCTACTTTCTTCCTACCAGGTCCCAGCTCGTTTTCACAAAGCTGACATATTGCTGGCACAGAGAAGCACAGTACACGAGGGGTGCACATGCACATAGTAGCCAGAGGTGGCAGTAAAGAGCTCGATGTCTGAGCTCAATGCCACAGAGAGCACACGCTGTGAGATCGTTTCTGTAATGCACAGCACGGCTCCCCTTCACCCGTCCTGCCTTCTTCTGGCCCGGACGGGCCCCTCAAAGTTGTAACGGCTGTACCTCTCTGATGGTGGCCCTGCTTACACAGCTTATACCTAAATAAATACATTTAAAGGATAAGTTACCTTTACAAAAAAAAATAAATAAATGCACTTTTTTTGCATGTGAAAAATATACATTTTTTTTTGTAATGTACCTATAAAGCATTGCACCCACAATCAGCAGATCGTGGGTGTAATGCAACAGTCCTGCAGAATATCTGTGTATCTATCTGGCTGTACCTCCGATACGGCCAGGCAGTTACACTGTGACTGGAAGAATTCATGAACTACCACACTGTGGTAGTCTATTGCAAACTACAAGCCGTCAATCACAAAAACTGTCGGACCTTGTCGTTTTGCCATGACGGGGCCTGGCGGACAATCGTGACATAGCTGTCAGATTGGGGGGGGGGGGGGAGCAGGGACTGGTGCAGCTGTAACATGTTTCAACCTGAATATAGGTGTAACATGTTAACATACAAAAGGTGAACTTATCCTTTAATTATGTATTATTGATCACATCTTGCCATCCACCTCGTCCAATCAGCGAATGCTTTGCAAAGCTCTGAACAGTACCCGTGCAAAGCAGCAGACATCCTGTGTTCAGGATGTATCGGGCCAACAACTTAGCATGGAACCCTGAAGCCTGTTGAGATCATTGGAAAGGCATTGACTATTAGAGTGATTTCCAGCTTCCAGGGGCATAGGCCAGGTCGTTTATATGCATAGTTACATTAGTTCACGCTGAATCAGTGTCACTATGTATAAGATATCTACGCCTGGAATCTCACTTTCAACTACAATGGTATAAATTGATGTTTTACAAGTAGACATATTAGGCTACAACAAAATGGCAGACAAGCTGCTTTCTTTGAAGAGAACTTAACTGATAATCTCTTTAGTTGTCCTCAAAGCAGGCTTGGTGGCCATTTTGTTGTAGCCCATGTGCAGCTGCCCACTCGCTTCCACGCACTCAAACACCCCGCGCCCACATCAGCAGGTGCCACCAGGTGGAGGGGAGGGAGATCAGTGAATGTCTATTTGCTGATCATCCCTTCCTGCTAATGATCTGGAAGAAACATTTAAAATGTCACTTCTGGGTCCTGGTGTCAATTTCCCCAGTCATTATGGCCTAATCTGCGCTCCATTAGCTTCACTGAAGGGCAGGTGAGACATCAGGGGTCATAAAAAATTGGAACTACCAACATTTTTATTCTCCAGGGTGTCTACTTTTAGAAATTAGGTTTAGCGGTTTTAACTAATCTTCGGGCCTAAAATTATTTTTAAAAATATGCACAAAAACAGCTCTGGCTTTAAAAAGGTTAGTTCACCTTTTTGGGAAAAAAGAAAAAAGGTACACCAATGGCAGACATCCTCCCCACCTCCTTGGTCCCACTGTACTTAACTTCTGTGGGTGCTGAGCTGTCAGAGCACACTTAGCGGCCCGGGGATTTTAACCACTTGCCGCCCACCATATAGCAATATGACAGCAGCAAAACTGTATAGTTATCCTGATTGGCTTCATATGATGTGATCAGGATAACAAGCCGGCGGGGAGAGCCAATGGGTGGCTCTCCATTTCAGAGGGAGGGGGAGTCTGCGCTGATAATCAGCACATCGATTATCAGTGCAGCCCCCCATCAGATGTGCCCATCAGCTGCCAATAATGCCCATCAGTGCCATCAGTTTTTTTTTTTTTTCAAAATTGTCGGTCTTTTTTTGTTTATAGCGCAAAAAATAAAAACCGCAGAGGTGACCAAATACCACCAAAATAAATCTCTATTTGTGGGAAGAAAATTATAAAATATTAGTGTGAGTACAGTGTTGTCATTCAAAGTAGGACAGCGCCGAAAGCTGAAATTTGTCCTGGGCAGGAAGGGAGGAAAGTGCCCAGTATCGAAGTGGTCAAATTGCTGCATATCTCCCTTCTTTCTGCCGTACTAGGACAGATCAGCATTAGCTTAAAATACAACTAAAAAGGCAAAAAACTTTTTCCTGGTGCCTCCATGGCAGCATACTTGTGACAAGCTCCACCTTGGCTCCTCCCTCAGGCCAGAGAGTATTATAAAAGAAAAGGATTAGTGCACTCCCAGCATTCTTCTTTTTTTCCCTCATACCTCATGGTCAGTGAATGGTGGTCGAGCGTCCCGTACCTCTGCAGTCAGCAGCTTCCAGCTGGATTCAAGGCTCTCCCAGGGGCAGTCCCTATTCTTGGGCAACTAAATGCACTGATAGGATAGGGAGTCCCTTCTGTGGGTCTTTTGGGACAGCAGTTGTCTCTTAAATAGGAGCTTCTATCTGCATTTATATACTGGCATTTGCTCAAGCCTGCAGCAGAGAAAGCAGCTATATCTAGTTTACCATTTCTCCCTCCTGTCATCCATTCTCTCTCGCTTATCTTTCCTTGCATTACTCTCTCTTTTTCGGTTTCTTCCCCCCCCACCACCTTCCCCTCCTTGTGATATTGTACTTTCATTCCTGGTTACTATAGTGGGCAGTGCGCACCTCGCACCGGCTTTTCTGAGTCCCTCAGCGTCTTCCTGCCTGCTCTGCGCATGCGCAGACATCAGGAGCCAGCTTTTGCCCTTGTTTGTCAAAATCATTTTTTAGAGGGTTGTATCTTCCACAGATGTCCCTCCCCTCTCCATTGTTTATTGCTGGGGGCTTTCAGTATGGCAGCCTGTTGTCATCAGTGGATGTTGCCTATGCGGGGAGCCCCTGGAGGAAAAGCTGTTTTTTGCCAACGGTAAATGTAATTTCTTTCTTTTTCTTTACTCAGGAATACCGTTTCCTTGCTCCAGCTGAAATACCAGTCGCTAACTCCTTTATCTTTCTCTAGCTGCTTTTTCTGTCTGTTGCCTAAAATAAGTAATACGCCACCCAAACAAAACCCTCTCCAACATTTAAGGTAGGGTAGGGACCGTTGTCCATGTGAGGAAAAAGCACTTATGCTGGTACGTTTATGTATTTCAGGCTTGTAAGCCGGAAGAAGTCCAAAGCAGACATCAAGGCGACAAACAAACCTATGAAGGCCCCAACCAGATCAGGAAACCATGCAAGCGGCGAGGGTTCATCTGTGAAAAGACATAGTTCTTCACATTCACCAACTATCAAATCCCTAAATGTTGAGCATGCAGGGTCATCCAAATACCAGCCAATTGGTCTGCGAAAGCTGTTTTAGAGTCGGTGCAGCAAACAGAGAGTCAGAGGGTTAACAGGTAAGCTGTCCTACTAAAAAGATAGGCAGGGGATACATAGCGGAAGGAGCAACAGCAGTTCCATTGCAGCAATTAGCTCAATCTCCTCCAGAGAAGTTAACTCTTCCTGGCCCATCCTCGAGAGAATCCTCTCACCATGCAGCAAGTATCCCTCCTAGACATCTGGATGATGGTGGGCCATCTGAGGGTACCTCAGAAGAGCTCAGCCCTCAGACTTCAACTTTTTCCTAGTTCAGCCCTATGTCCAGGCTGTAAAGCCAGCTATTGGATGGGAGAAAGCCGACACTACATCTGAGTAGTCAAAAGATGTACTTCCCATTTCTAAAGAAGCAGGTTTCCTTCTTTCGGCTCAGTTTCCACTAGTGTGACTTGTCATGCGCCTTAAGACTGCACAATCGCATGACAAGTCATACTCCATGATTTTCAATGAGTACCGTTTATATCTGTGCGATTTCAAGTCGCAGCGACTTCAAAGTGGTCCCTGCACTACTTTGGTCCCACTTTGATGCGACTTGAGGTCCATAGACCTCAAGAATACACAGGCATTGTTTCAAGTCGCATCAAAATGGCGTGTCTTTTAGGTCGCAATAGTGGAAACATAGGCTTATGCCCCGTACACACGATCGGACTTTGTTCGGACATTCCGACAACAAAATCCTAGGATTTTTTCCGACGGATGTTGGCTCAAACTTGTCTTGCATACACATGGTGACACAAAGTTGTCGGAAAATCCGATCGTTCTAAACGCGGTGACGTAAAACACGTACGTCGGGACTATAAACGGGGCAGTGGCCGATAGCTGTCCGATCGGAGAGTGTTGTCGTAAATTCCGACCGTGTGTGGGCTCCATCGGACATTATCCATCGGAACAGGAAACAGAAAGCCGATTCCCGCATCACAGGAGAAAATTCAGACTTGATTCCCCAAAACTGCAGAATTAGATGTACCTGGGGATTCAGGGATGCTTACTTGCACCCACCCATACTACAACTGTTATGCCCCGTACACACGGTCGGATTTTCCGATGGAAAATGTGTGATAGGATCTTGTTGTCGGAAATTCCAACCGTGTGTAGGCTCCATCACACATTTTCCATCGGATTTTCCGACCCACAAAGTTTGAGAGCAGGATATAAAATTTTCCGACAACAAAATCCGTTGTCGGAAATTCCGATCGTGTGTACTCAAATCTGACGGACAAAGTGCCACGCATGCTCAGAATAAATAAAGGGATGAAAGCTATTGGCCACTTCCCCATTTATAGTCCCGACGTACGTGTTTTACGTCACCGCGTTTAGAACGATCGGATTTTCTGACAACTTTGTGTGACCGTGTGTATGCAAGACAAGTTTGAGCCAACATCCATCGGAAAAAATCCTAGGATTTTGTTGTCGGAATGTCCGAACAAAGTCCGACCGTGTGTACGGGGCATTAGAAGTATCTGAGATTTTCGGTCGACCAGGCCCATCTACAATTCCAGAGCCTCCCCTTCAGACCCTGCACTTCCCTCAGAGCCCTCAGGAGGGCTTGGATCACTATCCAAGCTTCTTTATGAGAACTGGGTCTCAGTTTTTATCACTAACCAGACGATATCCTCCTTTTATCAAAATACATAAGTAATTACCCCCAAGGGATTCAAGGGACTTTAACGGCAACACATATTAAAATTTAAAATATTTTAAGTTTTAATATGTGTTGCCGTTAAAGTCCCTTGAATCCCTTGGGGGTAATTACTTATGTATCCTGACCTTGGGGATGTTGGCAACAGTTATGATTTAGTTGAATAGCACCTTTTTTGCTCTTTTTGATACTCCTTTTATCAAAAGATCCAGCCCAGCTAGTGGAACAAAGGGGGTTGCTGTGGCCTATACTATTAAGATACGGTTGGATGGTAAATCAAACGAGTCATCTTTTCTTCAGTTTAGGCACCCTATTCAACACCGCAAAAGGGACGGTGTCCCTGCCATTTCAGAAAGTGTGGGCGACCATTCAGAAAATAAGGTAAGTGAGGACATGGTCCTTCATAACAGTCTCGAACCAACTCAACTTAATAGGGATTTTTGTCTTTGTATCCAGATGGTCCCATGGTACCTTTTAGCTAGAATTCCTGTAGCAATGGAGCAAACCGTCTATCCCAGTGCATCTATCAAACAAATTGGATGCACAGGGGTCTGCACTAGTGGACAAAGAGGGAGATGCCTGTAAAGCCACATCCATTAAAGCATTTCTTCTTGACCACAGTTACCTCAGACGCCAATGCAATAGGCTAGGAGGCACATTGCAACCAGATATTGGTTTAAGATAGATGGGTGTTCAATGAGGCAGACATCATCGCAAATTCCCTGGAAATTCAGGCGGCTTATCTCGCATCGAAACCTTTTGCTCTCTCAGATCAAGGACACATCAGTTCTGATTTGGATAGACAATAGAGCTGCAATATCATACATACATCACCAAGGCAGAACCAACAACAGTTCATTACTAAGGGAAGTGGAACCCATCTTCATTTGGGCAGAGGGGAATCTGAAGGACCTAAGAGTAGTCTATCTTCCAGCCCACTTAAACACAGACGCCAATCACCTATGCCAAGGATTCCTGGATCCCAACATATGGTCCCTACAACCAAAGTTATTCAGTTGGATTGTGGGCCAGTGGACCTTTCCTGAACTGTATCTTTTTTGGTACAGCAAGCAATACCAAGCTGCGGAGGTTTATTGCCCTGTCAAGTCCTTGAGCATGCAATCTAATTTAGGCCTCCTACCTCGAAAATGCTCTTGAGACTTGCCATATCAACAATAATCGTTGATAACAGTCCTGCCATATTTGCAGGGAGAACCATGATTCCCTAGGACAATATTTCTTAGTGTCCAGACTCCAGTAAATATTCCTCTGATACCCTTTCTTCTGGCTCGAGGCATCACACCCATCAGAATCCTCACAGATTGAACCTTCACATTAGAATGTTAAAACAAGAGCCTTAAATCACTAGGCTGTTCATCCAGAGTTGTTTCAAAGCACAGGAGCCTTCAATGAACAATACGTGTGACAAGGTTTGGAATAAGTTTAGATCTTACACGAACGGCAAAACCTCAATCCTGATGTACCCTCTTCCTCCCAACTTCTTGCAAGCAGACCTTGACTTAGGATTAAGATTAAGCAACTTAAAAAAAAAAAAAGGTACAGCTGGTGGCAATCTCTGCTGTGACAACAAGAGATGGGCCGAAGATCCTTTAATAATCAAATCAAAGGTGAACACTTTAAAGTGGAGTTCTGCCTGAAAAAAAAAATTAAAGTCAGCAGCTACAAATACTGTAGCTGCTGACTTAAAATAAGGACACTTACCTGTCCCTCGGCTCCGGGTGGAGGCACTGGCATCTTGAGTAAGAGAATCAGGAAGTGAAGCATTGCGGTGGTTCCTGCTGTCTTCTGGAACCTGTGTGTCTTCCAGAAAACAGCAGGGCCAGACATGGCATAGATTGCTGCAGATACTGCGGCAATCTTTTGCCAGAAGTGGGAGCAAATACCTGGATTAGACAGGTATCTGCTCCCCCCCCCCCCCCCGAAAGGTGCAAAATGTGACACCGGAGGAAGGGAGGAATCTGGACAGCAGAAGTTCCATTTCTGGGTGGAACTCCGCTTCAAGAGTGTGTTCATTTAAAAAAAAACAAAAAAAAAACAAAAAAAAAAAACACCCATGTAAAAAGCGTTATTATACATCATATTAGTAGAGAAACTCGTTTTGTCACCAGTTGCTGGTATAGAGGATGTAAACCTCCCTGTGTAATTTGTACGTATAGGTAAGCCTTATTCTAATAAAAATTGGTTATCAATAGATGCTAAATAAATAAATGTGAAATAAATAATGAATAATGCTGACATATAAATAAATACTGTCACCTAAATGGAATATAAAATATTAGGCTTTATAAGAACAAATAATGTGACTGAATCAACAAAAGTCCATGAGTGATGAAAGTGATCATACAAAATTGTGAATCATAACGTGCATTCAAACATATAACAAAAGTCTATGCAAATGTGCGGGTGACTCTTCTGTAGAAGTACAACACTGGTGATCCTAGAAAAATAGCTGGTGAAAAGGGCCTCCACCACAGTAAATACTGCAGCTTACCAGAACACGGTGGTCCCTTATTATAGGGGACCACACTAAGCAGCTGTTACCCCAGCCCAGGGTCTGTATGGCACACAGTGGACTCCTCAGCCTCAATGGAGATGGTCCGCAGGTGGATCAAAACGAACTCGTAGTGAATCCTCAAAAAACAATAAAAGCTCACATAGTGTAAAACCCTACACGTTTACTTCAATTTAAAAATGACAAATGGACACTTACAATATTGTAGAATAAAACAGACACCAAAATCGAGCCGGCTGGCCTCGAATACAGCCCGTGGCTTCCGGGACTAAGCGTGTAGCGGTGACGTCAGTACGGCGCGCCTCCTCCCTACGCGTTTTGTCATCAATAGGACGTCGTCACGGTGCCCCACGAGTTCGTTTTGATCCACCTGCGAACCATCTCCATTGAGGCTCAGGAGTCCACTGTGTGCCATACAGACCATGGGCTGGGGTAACAGCCATCTGCTTAGTGTGGTCCCCTATAATAAGGGACCACTGTGTTCAGGTAAGCGGCAGTATTTACTGTGGTGGAGGCACTTTTCACCAGCTATTTTTCTGGGATCACCAGTGTTGTACTTCTACAGAAGAGTCACCTGCATATTTGCATAGACTTTTGTTATATGTTTGAATGCACATTATGATTCACAATTTTGTATGATCACTTTCATCACTCATGGACTTTTGTTGATTCAGTCACATTATTTGTTCTTATAAAGCCTAATATTTTTATATTCCATTTAGGTGACAGTATTTATTTATATGTCAGCATTATTCATTTCACATTTATTTAGCATCTATTGATATCCAACTTTTATTGGCACTATATACAATTTATTCACTTTAATCAAATTTTCACTCATTGTAGCATACGCTTTGCGTACACTTGTGAGGATATTGAATATTTACCTCATATTACTATATAGTTATCGCAGCTCCTTTTTTTTGTCATACCTTTGTTTGGTGCTGTATAACATTTTGAGCCGCTGCTTTAAGGTTTTAGCTAAATAGTGCAGTTTTTGTTTTATCAAGCCTTATTCTAGGGATACCAACAGGTACTGTAAATATCTTCTAAACGTGCGCCTTTTAGGAGAGATTAACTGTATACTGCGCCATTGAGGTCATTGGCGAATGCGCTCTGCAGGAACAGCCGCCCGTGCCGTTTCTCCAGAAGTGTGTGCGGTGACCGGTGGCTCCGGCCAATCGCATCGCTGGAGTCCGTGGCCTCAGAAGGAAGACAGGTGAGGATGGATGCGGCCTCCAGCGGGTACGACGAGGGCTTCGTTTGCAGGTAAGTGTCACATAATGTGCTAGTATTCAATGCATACTAGCACATTATGCCTTTACTGTACATTGGAGGAATAAACAAAAAAAAGCTTACTTTTAAAGGTCACTGTAAATACTACAGATATCTAGATCACATAGTCTGGCAATGATAACAAGTGTATATAAGCCCTGACCCAGCAGCCAGGCAGAGGGAAGTGTGTGGGGAATACAACTGGATCCGGTCATGTCTCTCCAGTATAATGAGTATAGAAGGTCACACTGGAAGGATACAGATCCCCAGCACGATGCCGCCTATGGCCAGGCCAGTGATAATATTTCTGCTTCTCAGCTTCCCCGATCTCTTTGCCCACTGAGCCATCTCCTTTCGTCTGATGTACTCCAGCTGCTCCGGGGTCAGCTTTTTCGGGTCGATCCTCTGTGCATATTTCGGCTCAGAGCCCTCTCCGCTCCCCGTCTCCATGTCTACAGCCTGGCGCGGACTGATGATGTCACCCTTCTAGGGTTCCGCACTAGCAAAAAAAAAAAAGTTTCTCCGGCCTAATTTTAGTTAAAACACACGTTAATATGCTTTATGGAACTGTACAGTTAATGCATATTCACCTATTTTTTTTAATTCGTTTTTTTTTCTACATGGTTTGGTCAGTCACTGCGTACTGGATGGCTGCTACGGGCGCCATTTTGTCGGAGACCGCTGTAAATTGCGGTCATCTGTGACGTTGAGGTGCAGACAGAAGAGAGAGAAGAGGTCAGGGAAGTCTGTGTTGGCTGCCGTGGAAGGTTTATGGTGCTGTGGTGGCAGAAACGTAATGTTCAAGTAGAAAGCCAAGTTATTCTGTTATTATCCCTAAATGGTTTACGTTGAACTTTAGGCAAAACTTTTTTTGGATAGAAGAGGACTATAACCACAGCGCCCAACATCCTAGTTTAGAGGGACTGTGCCTGATTTGGAACAAAGTCCCTCTTTCCTCTTCATTTGTCCCTCATGTTGGTCTATATAGTTATGTGTAAAAAGCACTTTGTCTTTCAAAAGTGTTTCCCAGTGCTAAACCTTTCATCCAATTTCTAAATTGCGGTATTTATACATTTCAAAAGCCAATATAAAGGAAGAGTAGTGGTTAAAAAAATAACTAATTTTTTTTTTTTTTTGTATAATTCTCCTTTAGGCCTCATGTACACTGCTGCTGGTAAACGGATGTTCAGAGGCAGTTGGATGCTTTTTTCAGCTGCCCCTGAACTCATCCAATGTTATCTTATGTGTACATGTACACAGGAATGTCGTTTATAATCGTTTTTAGGCAGTTGAGTTTAGAGGCCTTTTTTGGAAAGCAAAAAGATGAGTTCAGACGCTGAGTTTAGAGGCATTTCAAGTGCCAAACGATTCTAAATGCGGCAACTCGCATTTAGCCACATTTCGTTTACAGGCGTTTTTCATTTTTGGCTATTTTGAAAAAAAACATTTTTTTCAAGCGCTTCTAAACGCAAACACGGCTAAACGCAGCATGTAACCGCGGTAAAAGGGACATTTTAAATGTGGGTTACTGTCAAGTTAAATCTTTCAGGAGAGGTTGTAAAAACATCCGTGTACATTAAGCCTAAAGGGGGTGTCCTATACCTACATACTTTTGCTAATAGGTGTCCCTCGCTCCCATCTCAAAAAGATGGGAGGTATGCTATAACCCCTGTAAGTTGTTTTTTTTTTGCCATCTGTGTCCCATTGGGAAATTTACCTTCACTTCCTGTCCCATAGCCAAAGCAGGAAGTGGGAAGAAATCCCTACAAATTAAGGGAATCCCTTAGGGCCCCTTAGGTCACCAGAAGTAGTGTCTCCGTGGGAAGTTGTCCCCTCTATTTCTGTTCTCTTGACAACCCAAAATGTGGGATTTTCTTTTAGGTCCTTTTCACACTGGGGTGGTTTGCAGGCGCTATTACCCTAAAAATAGCGCCTGCAAACCGACCTGAAAGTGCCGCTGCTTTGTCTCGGCTTTCACATTGGAGCAGTGCGCTGGCAGGACAGTAAAAAAAGTCCTGCTAGCAGCATCTTCAGAGAGGTGAAGGAGCGGTGTATACACCGCTCCTGCTCATTGAAATCAACCCAATTATTAACCCTTTCTCGGCCGCTAGCAGGGGGTAAAACCACCCCACTAGCGGCCGAATACCGACGGTAAAGCGACGCTAACAATAGCCCAGTTTTACCGCCGACGCAGTCATCGCTCCAGTGTGAAAGGGGCCTTACTTTCACATTCAGGATGATAGTAAACAGGAGAAATAGAGGGCGAATCTCCTTAATGGGGGCACAGACAGCAATAAAAACTGACATGTTCTAATCCCTCTCCTATCCAATACAAAAAGAAAAAAGCTTTGCCTTTAGTTACACTTTAAAGTGTATGTTATGGTTAGATTGCACATAAACCCTAGCACAGTAGCTCACAAAAGTCTTCTGCATTAGGTTCATTTAAGCCTCATTCATGCTTCCATGTAGGTCTGTACACTGCCAAGAACAAGCATATCTGTGAGGCAGATAGCACAGGTTCCTCTGTAATCGCACTTTGAGCGGTTAGGGACAGATCAGCGGCTCTCAATGCAAACTTGCTGCATCCACGTTCACTCATCTGTCCTGATCCACGTGCCATGAGATTACATATAGGCAGCCACCTGTTGATTTGTATAGGTTTGCTGTCTGTGGCTGATTGCATCCACCTGTGCTGCACAAATACACTAATTCCTGGCGGTGTTTGACCCTATTCTGCTATGTAAATGAGGCAAACACAGGAGATATTATCTGGGAAGTATACACAAATAATGCCTTTTATATCATCTTCTTCTGGGTTTAAATGTATTTTAGTTTATGTGTGTTAAGACTAAAGTGACTGGGTTTTCAAAATTAAATATAAGGATACCCTGCTGACCACGCCCACCAATAATGGGGGTAGGTGTTATAGCAGCACGCATAGCAATGGCAAATTGTCCTTAATATCTGGAGGGGCTTAAAGATTTATGGGTAAATATGAGTAGAGTGAAGAGGTCAGGAGTCAGTAAAGCACAGAGTGCAGGGGTCACGAGTATTCAGGGGCCAGCAGTGAGTAAAGTGCAGGGGTCACAAGTAAGAATTGCAGAGTATTCAGGGGCCAGCAGTAAGTAATACAGAGTGCATGGGTCAGGAATAACACATAAGCATCAGGAATACGCACAGAGTGCAGGGCTCAGGAGTAAATAAAATACAGAGAGCAGGGGTCAGTAAGTAACACAGAGTATAGATGGAATGGTCAGGTGTGAGGAGGTAGGTAGAGGGGTCACAAGAGATGGACAGAGGTAGGTTATAGCAGGAAGGGAAAGTGAACAACAGCAGGGTCCAGTGGTGGCACTACAGGCAAGAAAAGCAGAGATAGTATAGGAGGGCTCTAAGGCTGATATAGTGCATGGGTCATGAGGAAGTTACACTGAGAGTGCAGGGCTCAGAAGTAAGTAAAGTAAAGTACAGTAAAAAGTAAGTAATGCAGAGAGTGCAGGGATCCGGAGTAAGTAATGCACAGAGTGCAGGGATCCGGAGTAAGTAATGCACAGATTGCAGGGATCCGGAGTAAGTAATGCACAGATTGCAGGGATCTGGAGTAAGTAATGCACAGATTGCAGGGATCCGGAGTAAGTAATGCACAGAGTGCAGGGATCCGGAGTAAGTAATGCACAGAGTGCAGGGATCCGGAGTAAGTAATGCACAGAGTGCAGGGATCCGGAGTAAGTAATGCACAGAGTGCAGGGATCCGGAGTAAGTAATGCACAGAGTGCAGGGATCCGGAGTAAGTAATGCATAGAGTGCATGGCTAAAAAGTAAGTAAAACACAGAGTGGAAGAATCCTCCTTCTTTTCAGTACAACCCCTTCCCCATGACAAAACCATCAGAAATTCCCCTCTCCCTCCCTGAATTGTACTCGTTGAACCTTGCCATTGGATTGCATCTGCTCCTGAGTTTCCCAGGGTCCTGATGCCACGACCACACACATTTTTCTTGCCTCTATGTCACGTATGTGGCAATTGTTAGAAAACATGGACAACAAATACCGTATTTATCGGCGTATAACACGCACCCCAAGTTTAGGAGAGAATTTTAAGGAAAAAAACTTTTAGGAGGGAAGTTTAAGGGAAAAAAAACTTACATTAAATGCCCATCAATGCAGCCTCATCAGTGTTCATCTGCAGCCTTGTTAGTGTCATTGCAGCCTTTTCAGTGTCAGTGCAGCCTTGACCCAGTGTCCATTGTAGCCTTGTCATAGCAGCTTTGGCCCAGTGCAGTCTTGTCAGTGCAGCTTTGCCCCAGTGCAGCCTTGTCAGTGCAGCTTTGCCCCAGTGCATCCTTGTCAGTGCAGCCTTGTCAGTGCAGCTTTGCCCCAGTGGTCAGTGCAACCTTGCCCCCAGTGTCCATGCTTGCTGCCACCGCCGACATACACATAGCTGCATGTAGTTTTAAATATGGCGTCGCGGAGTTTGGAGGGACTCGGCGGAGCTGAACAAACGCCGCCGAGATACAGATAGTCGAGTGTATTCGGCTCTTTCCGGCGCCGCTCACAGTCCCGCCGAGTCCCGCCCTATGATGGACATAACATAGGTCCAATGGCGGGACTGGGCGCGACTGTGAGAGGCGCCGGAAAGAGCCGAATACACTCGACTATGTGTATATCGGCTCCGTGCAGTCACTGTGACTTCCCTCCGAACTCCGCGGCGCCATATTTAAAACGACACGCTATGTGAATGTCGGTGACGATCGCCGCCGATAGATCACAATTAGCGGGGATCAGCGTATAACACGCACCCACGATTTCCCCCTGATTTTAAGGGGGAAAAAATGCGTGTTATACGCAGATAAATACGGTAATTAATCACCTATTCACATACCACCGCATACCTGTCCAAAATAAGTCCCTAGGGGGTCAAACCATCATCATGACTGCGTATTGTCACAATTCAAGTATAAAAGACAAATAAATAAACTATAAAGTTTACTAATTAGTACTCCACAGCTGCTGTACACTTCCTGTGAATTCACCTCACCATACAACATATAACATAAAATGAAATATATAAGTGCAGCGCTAATAATCTCTCATGTGAAATAATCAGTGATATCAAATTATATATAAATAAATAATAATGTGTACAAAGTTCATATGCTGAAACTTTTTTGCGTTGAATTATTGTGACTTCTCAATTCATATATCATCCACCACTGTGCAAATCGTTCCTTCAGCAGACAATGATATTATGTGCACACCTTCACCAGCCGTTATACCTGCTCACCTCATAAATGAGTCAGAAAGACTCAAAACAATTTCTTTCTTTCCGCTATGGTCTCATCTCTTCCACATCCCAGCAGCTACTCTATATCCACTTTTCAATCAGTAGCCTCCCAGGGGGATCGTTTGCAACATTTATTTAAAACACTTACAAGATATTTAGTTAAAACCAGCTCTTCCCTCTCGGGGAGGAGCCGAGCCTGTGAGATCACACAGCCACAGTGGTAAGCAGAACTATACAGAGCTGGTTTTAACTGAATGTCTTGTAAGTGTGTTTTAATTGGGGCATTTTAATAAATGTTGCAAACGGAGAGCACTATGTATCCTCCTATTTATTGTTGTATGAATGTGGAGCCATACCCTATCAGGAATACAGAGTAATAACGCTGGTGTGGAGGAAGGAGAAAAGCAGTGGGGCAGTATATATGAGAGATCTTTCTTGCGATCCCCCTGAGAGGCTACTGATTGGAAAGTGGATACAGAGCAGCTGGTCAGAGGTGGAAGAGATGAGACCATAGCTGAAAGAAAGAAAGAAAATGTTTTGAGTCTTTCTTACTCATGTATGAGGTGAGCAGGTATAACGGCTGGTGAAGGTGTGCACATAATCTGCTGAAGACACAATTTGCACAATGGTTTATGATATATGAATTGAGAAGTCACAGTAATTCAACGCAGAAAAGTTTCAGCATATGAACTTCATATGTGCACATTATTATATAGATTTATTTATTTGAATATAATTTGATATCACTGATTATTTCACATGATGGATGAATAGCGCTGCACTTATATATTTCATTTTACTTTATATGTTGTATGGTGAGGTGAAGTCACTGGAAGTGTACAACAGCTGTGGAGTACTAATTAGTAAACTTTATAGTTTATTTATAGCACATAACACTTTAGGTAGGTGGCGCTAATTGTCTTTTATACACGAATTGTGACAATACGCAGTCATAATACTGGTTTGACCCCTTAGGGACTTACCTTGAACAGGACAGGTATGCGGTGGTATGTGGATAGGTCAGGTGTGAGCAGGCATGTGGATAGGTCAGGTATGAGGAGGGGAGGTAGTCGGAAAGGTCAGGTGCAAGAGGTAGGTTAAGTGGTCACAAGAGAGGGATAGAAGTAGGTTATAGTAGGAAGGGATGGGGAGTCACAGCAGGGCCCAGTGATGGCACTGCAAGCAAAAGAAGAGACAGTATAGGAGGGCTCCTGTAAGGCTGACATATTAATTACCACTGAGGCATTATACTGAAGCTATGCAGAGAGTTTGGTAGACTGCTGTAAAAGGGTTGAGGAGACAAGAAGCCGTCTGCAGGACGGAGGCAGTTCTGTGCCATCAGTTCAATGAGGAGGGACAGCTATAGAAGGCGCAGAAGAACTGCAAGAGCATTACTTCCTGGTACACTGGCCTCAATATCCCCCATACATGTTCAGACCAGTAGAGTAGAGAGAGAGATAGAGTGGGACAACAGCAGAGGAGCTGTCAATGATGAACCCACCTCAGGTGCAGAATGTCTCCAAGCGGCAGAGATTATTTGAGGTAATGGCAGTGATAATAGTCCCTGGTGGTAAAAAGAGGGGCTGCAGAAAGAGGTAAGGCACAGAGTCCGGGTATACTAGTTATAAGATCCATGCACTGCCATCCTGCCCAGGCACTCTGTTCCTGTCCCACAGCTCTCACCCCTCCCCTCTCCCCATCTGTACACCTGTTCGTCTCTACCAGGCAATTAATCAATATGTTTTTCAAATATTCAAGACAGATCAGGGGACTTTTTTTTTTTTTAATCAGGGACACATCTGGGGACACTTTTCAGCTGAGGACAGCCACTTCATATTGGGAACTGTCCCCGAAAACTGATTATGTCTATTCACACTAGTTTAGATGTGTTCAGAGTATCTAAGCTGCCTCTGAATGCACAGAATTCTGTTTTTCTCCAGACAGAGCATTTCAAATCATTACAAAGCATTCTCTGATTGGATGAGGTGGAGAGGTGGGCAGTGATGTCACACTCTCTACCTCGTGCAATTAGAGAACATTTTGCATTCATTCAAAAAATGCAAAGCATTCTCAGAATGGCACCCATGCAGAGCGACCGCCACCTGTGTTCACAGTGCAACAGGGCAGCTGTTCAGCATGGCACCCTTAAGCAAGTGGAGATCAATGGAGAAGCTGTGTCTGCTTCAGTGATTGCCAGGTTTCAGGGTCATTGGCCAGGTATGGTATATACATAGTTACCAGTTTATATACATAGTTACCAGCTGGATAGTATGTAGCTACGTATAAAATATCCATACCCGGAACTTCTCTTTTAAAGTGTATGTAAACTCTCACATATACTTAGTGAAGTGAACACTGAAACAAATCTCCCTACATAAGTTTTACTTGTAAATCTGCTCTCTTCAGCTTCTTTATATACTGTTTAGAACATGCACATCGTGTTAGAATTTTCTCTTCCTGATTCACCTGTGGGTGTGGATTCTTGCCATACACTGTGACAGCTGATTGGAGGAAAGGCACACACCCCTCTCCACATAGGCAGAGGAAGGAAGAAATGCACAGAGCTGTGATGTGAATAGACCAGCTTTCAGCTAATCTATTTATAGCATCCACCCGACACAAAATTCAGCCTTGGTTATAGCTCAGTTAAGTTATCAGGCTGATAACCAAAGAACAGAGCAGGAGAAAGCCACAGGACTTAGGGCTTTGAAGAGAGATAATAAAACACTGCAGATATACAGTCACCTCTCACATTTTTGTAAATATTTTTTTATATCTTTTCATGTGACAACACTGAAGAAATGACACTTTGCTACAATGTAAAGTAGTGAGTGTACAGCTTGTATAACAGTGTAAATTTGCTGTCCCCTCCAAAATAACTCAACACACAGCCATTAATGTCTAAACCGCTGGCAACAAAAGTGAGTACACCACTAAGTGAAAATGTCCAAATTGGGCCCAATTACCATTTTTCCTCCCCGGTGTCATGTGACTCGTTAGTGTTACAAGGTCTCAGGTGTGAATGGGGTGCAGCTGTGTTCAATATGGTGTTATCGCTCTCACTCATACTGGTTACTGGAAGTTCAACATGGCACTTCATTGCAAAGAACTCTCTGAGGATCTAAAAAAAAGAATTGTTGCTGTACATAAAGATGGCGTAGGCAACCTTGGCCCTCCAGCTGTGGTAAAACTACAAATCCCATCATGCCTGTGATTGTTAGGGTCCTGCAATGTCTAATGGTACTTGTAGTTTCAAAACAGCTGGAGGGCCAAGGCTATAAGAAGATTGCCAAGACCCTGAAACTGAGCTGCAGCACAGTGGCCTCAGAACAGGCCTCGCCATGGTCGACCAAAGCTGTTGAGTGCACATGTTCAGCGTCATATCCAGAGGTTGTCTCTGGGAAATAGACGTATGAGTGCTGCCAGCATTGCTGCAGATGTTGAAGGGGTGGAGAGTCAGCCTGTCAGTGCTCAGACCATACGCCGCACACTGCATCAAATTGGTCTGCATGGCTGTCGTTCCAGATGGAAGCCTCTTCTAAAGATGATGCAGAAGAAAGCTTGCAAACAGTTTGCTGAAAACAAGCAGACCAAGGACACGGATTACTGGAACCATGTCCTATGGCAGGGGTGCCCAACTGCTGGCCCGCGGTGCCCTCCGATGTGGCCCGCCATGTTTTGCTCTGAGATGGCGGATCGGCAAGCCCAGATCGCGGGTTCCCGACCTGCCATCTCCGAGCATTAGTGCGAAGAACGGAGCCTCCCCTAGAGGAAGCAGAGCCGATGCTTCCTGTATAGCGCCGTATCCTTCACAGGCGGAGTGATACCAAATGTACGCTGCCTGTGACAGGAAGCATTGGCTCTGCTCTCTACTGCAGCTGCATGCTTCTGTCACAATTATGCTCGGGGATGGCGGGTCGGGACACAGGAACCCGCAATCTGGGACAGCAGCCACCAGTACCAGCCACCAGTATCAGTACCAGCCAGCAGTATCAGTACCAGCCAGCAGTACCAGTACCAACCAACAGTACCAGTACCAGCCAGCAGTGCCAGTACCAACAGTACCAGTACCAACCAGCAGTACCAGTACCAGCCAGTAGTACCATTCATCAGTACCCACCATCCGTACCAGCCAGCATTATAAACCAGCAGTACCAGTACCAGCCAGAAGTACCCACCAGCAGTACCAGTACCCACCATCCGTACCAGTCATCAGTATAAGCCAGCAGTATAAACCAGCAGTACCAGCCAGAAGTACCCGCCAGCAGTACCAGTACCCACCATTCTTACCAGTCATCAGTACCAGCCAGCAGTGTAAACCATATATAAACTCGCGCTGATGGTGAAAAAAAATATATAGGTAATGTAAAATGAATGAAGCTGCTATACACACAGTGCTAAACACTTGGACACAATAAAAGTACATAAATACAGCGCTCACAAACACAGACCCATCATAAGTGAAAATAACAAAAAACATAAAGTCCATAAAAAACTGAAAAAATGCTTCACATCTGGTGGGCAAAAAGTGCAGAAAAACTTTTTCAGGTGTACCAAGACACCCCCACATGTGTCCCCACTCACCAGATCACGACACCCAGCTTTTCAGTCTGGGGGTCAATACAGACTTATAACGATATCCAAAAGATGTCCACAGGATGGCAGATTCAATGATGGCAGATTCAATGATGTAACCTGATGATAAGTAATCCTTCAAAATGATTTCTCAGCCATAAAACCAGGTACCCAAAAGGAAGAGAAGGGACTAATAGTTAAATATGCTAAGAACAGGTATTTATTGCACATAAAAAGTGCATACTTACAAACGTAAGTTAAAAATAGACATGAAACTTGAGAAGAATACAGCAAACGCCGTGGATGGTGTTCTTTCCACGAGACTGGAAGTGATATCAATCGTATCGGAAATGGCATTGTGTCAATGCATTTCGCCCTCCCACAGGGCGTAATCAAAGGACCTGGTTTCCGATTACAACTAGTTGTCTTAAATAACAAGAGAGAAAGTACACTCCCCTTACTCCCACCAATCAAAAAGAGCACAGCGGCCATCTTGTTGGTTGGGAAAACATGTCGCTCCCATGGATAGAGCACAATCCCAGGGAGAGACAAGACGCCATATTATTGGTTGGATAAACCTAAACACAACATGACGTTAATTCCGGTGACCTGGTAGACAAATAAGAATCCTAGAACTACACCAAAAAATAATTGAATGAAAATAAAAATAACAAAAAAAAAACAATAAAAAATAAAATTCAAATAAAAATAATGAAATTAAAATGGAAATAAAAAATAAGAAAAAAATAATAAAAAGAAAAAAAAAATGAAAATAATACAATGAAAAAATGAGAATTAAATTAAAATAGACACGAAATGAACACGCCTATAAAAAAATATTGATGTATTAAAAATTAAATAAAAAGCAATTAAGATCTAATTCGATGTTTAACCCCATAGGGTTCATCGTCCTCAATCGATGAATCCACTGGGTCTCATTGCGAGAGATGGCTCTCTTGAGGTTACCTCCTCTCCAATGACCTTCAACTCAATCAATACCACAGAAAGTGAGACCACTAAGGTCCCTTCTGTGGAATAACCTGAAGTGATTGGACAAGCTATGTTTAAAGCCCTTTTTTATCCGATTGACATGTTCACATAGACAAACCCCCACTGCTCTGGTGGTCCTACCTACGTATTGTAGTCCACAAGGACAAGACAAAAGATACGTGACGTGGGTAGTACCACATGTGATGAATTTATTGATCTTGTAGGACTCACGAGAGAAATGGGATGTGAACTCAAGTGTCTTTCTTGCTCTATGTTTAGACGTTCTACACATTACACACCTCCCACAGCTGAAAAAAAACAACCTGGTCTAGAAAAGTGAAAGTCTTTTTAGGTGGGTCAACCACATTGGGTGCCAATTTCAGCTGTAGGGTGGGAGGTTTAGTGTAGATGAACAATGGTTTATTAGATAGAGTTTTGGCAAGATCATTGTCCTTCAACAATAAGTGCCAATGCTTACGAATAATTTTTTCTACTTGTCTATATTGCTGGGTAAAACCTGTCATAAAAGCAATTCCAAAATCCCTCTCATTTGACTCTCTTTTCTTAAATAAATCATCTCTATTCATATTCCTTACCGAGAGCAGGGTTCTGTTAAGCTCTCGTGAAGTATAACTTTTTATCAAAAATCTGTTAAAAAGGACCCTCACCTGTGAATCAAAATCCTCAATTCTACCTAACTTTTATAAATTGGCTCTTCGGAATTGAGCTAAGCCATCGAGGGTAATGGCAGCTCCCCAAGGGGATGTAACCATTACAATCCACTTCCTTAAAATTAGTTTTGGTGGACAATTGATGGTTATCTTTAAAAATTACAAGGTCAAGGAAGTTAATACTCTTGATTGTCAGAAACTGCTGAGAAGGAAATACCATATCTGTTCTCACCAATTTTTGACAAAAATTGTAAGAACGACTCTTTTGAGCCTGCCCAAACGATGACAATGTCATCAATATAACGCCTAAAAAATTTAAGCTGAGGTAAGTTACCACTGAAAATAGCATCTTTTTTCCAGTGACTCATGAACATTTTTGCCACTGAGGGGGTGTATTTAGCACCCATGGCCACTTCTCTTTTCTGCCTGAAAAACTGTTTGTCATGCGAGAAAAAATTGTGACTCATGGCTAAATCTAAGGCATGTACCAAAAAATCCTTTTGTTTATTTTTCATTGTAGTATTATTCAAAGACCATATTCTGCCTCAATCGCATGTTTCTGTTGAATGTTGGTATACAAGGAATTGACATCAATACTGGCCAAAATATGCCCCTCACTGACCTCAATCCCCCGCAATAATTGCATGAGATCCATATCTTTTATAGGCGTGTTCATTTCATGTCTATTTTTAATTTCATTCTCATTTTTTCAATGTATTCTTATTTTTATTTTTATTTTTTTCTTATTATTCAATATTTTTTTATTTTTTCTTATTTTTAATTTTAATTTTTTTTATTTTCATTATTTTAATTTTATTTTAATTTTGTTGTTGTTTTTATTTATTTTTATTTTCATTTTCATTCAATTATTTTTTGGTGTAGTTCTGATACTTATTTGTCTACCAGGTCACCGGAATTTACGTCATGTTTTGTTCAGGTTTATCCAACCAATAATATGGCGTCTTGTCTCTCCCATGGATTGTGCTCTATCCATGGGAGCAACATGTTTTCCCAACCAACAAGATGGCCGCTGTGCTCTTTTTGATTGGTGGGAGTAAGGGGAGTGTACTTTCTCTCTTGTTATTTAAGACAGTTAGTTGTAATCGGAAACCAGGTCCTTTGATGACGCCCTGTGGGAGGGCGAAATGCATTGACATTTGCATTGAAATCAAATGCATTGAATCAAATTCTTTAAATGCATTGACAAATGCATTGAAATCCATTTCCGGTACGATTGACGTCACTTCCGGTCTCGTGGAAAGAATGTCCTCCACGGCGTTTGCTGTATTCTTCTCAAGTTTCATGCCTATTTTTAACTTACATTTGTAAGTATGCACTTTTTATGCGCAATACATACCTGTTCTTAGCATACTTCACTATTAGTCCCTTCTCTTCCTTTTGGGTACCTGGTTTTATGGCTGAGAAATAATTTTGAAGGATTACTTATCATCAAGTTACATCATTGAATCTGCCATCATTGAATCTACCATCCTGTGGACATCTTTTGGATATCGTTATAAGTCTGTATTGACCCCCAGACTGAAAAGCTGGGTGTCGTTGTGATCTGGTGAGTGGGGACACATGTGGGGGTGTCTTGGTACACCTGAAAACGTTTTTCTGCAACATTTTCTCTGCACTTTTTGCACACCAGATTTTTTCAGTTTTTTATGGACTATGTTTTTGTTATTTTCACTTATGATAGGTCTGTGTTTGTGAGCGCTGTATTTATGTACTTTTATAGCAGTATAAACCAGCAGTGCCCGCCAGCAATATCAGTACCAGCTAGCAGTACCAGTAGCCGCCAGCAGTACCAGTACCCGCCATCAGTACCAGCCAGCAGTACTAGTACCCATCAGCAGTACTAGCCATTAGTACCAGTCAGCAGTACCAGTGCCTGCCAGCAGTAATAGCTAGCAGTACCAGTACAAGCCAACAGTACCCGCCAGCAATACCAGCATCTGTCTCCTGAGTCACGGGGACAAGGCCGTTGCACTGAGGCATGTGCCCATGCGCAGATGGATCACACCCTCTTTGACAACCTGGTTGTCACAGCTGGGTGTACATTATGGGGTTATAGGCATCAGATGGCCGCTACTCGGGGATGAGCCATTGAGGTTCCTCCCCCCCCCCCCCTTCCCCCATGCGAGCCAATTGGTGGATTTCTACCATGAGGACGCTGTGTGGGCGGTGCTTACACCATTTTCTGGGCTATTTAGCCCAGAACATGGCTGGGTCACAATGCAGCCTGCCACATTACCTGTCACTGTCAGCTGAGTCTGTTTCCCTCACAGGGTAAATTTTTTTCACATGTGATGGTTCTGGATACCAGCTCAATCCCCCTTAAGGGGATCTAGTTGGTTTTGTGTTTGAGTCCTCACTATGGTTTTTTGGTCTACTTGGTTGCTCGGGTAATTCCATCCTCGTTTTGCTTATTCCTCTGGTATTTATTACTGGAATTCACACTCACACAATCTAGTGAGTGCTGTCTTGTATTTGCATATGGACATCACTCGTGACAGTTGTTTATATGGTATACATGCATGATCACTTATTATTCATATTAGCCTCGTTTCTTTCTGGAACATCACGGGAAACAGAGCTTCGGTAATAACTGATGGGTTATATAGGTATCACTAGGTGATTGGACACTGGTCACACCCTAACCAGGAAGTTCAACCCCCTATATAATCCCTCCCCTCACAGGGATACCTCAGTTTTTACGCCAGTGTCTTAGGTGATGGACGTGTAAAGTAGTCCTGTGCTGAGCTCCAAAGGGAATATCCTATATCCTATACTGGGGCAAGCCAGGCGAACCGGATCCATTTTAAAGTGTCTTTTCTAGGCCGAATTGGATGGTACGCAGGCCTCGTGTCCGAAGAAACGAGGTTTTACCTGTAACGCTTCCTCTTTTTAGAGAGCTGGACCCCGCATATCAGAAAATGGTTTTCTATCCTTATTTCTGGACGGGTGCTTTACAGGCCCAGAACTGTGGATCCCCCTATCCGTAGGGGGCCCCAGTCTCTGAAGGTTTTTTCAGACAGAGCCCACCGTGAGAGGTGAAGATTGGGTCTGTATAACAGAACCCTGCGGCTGGATAAGGTAAGGGAGATTCCACAGAATTTTTTAATTCTAGTAGGTTTTCTCCTTTTAAGGTAAATGCATGCTATGCCTATTGTCACCACCGGGGGCTGCCAAGAGCACATACCTTCTCATGCTGATGTCTGTCTCAGTGTTCGCATGCTGCACAAGCTCCTCCGGCTGGCTCCAGGTAGGATGGGATGGGGGGCTCTCCTCAGGGATATCTCCTCCCAAACTAGGGGGAGGTCGCAGGTGGTCTGTGAGGCGGTTATACTCCGCACTATCACCGCCGCCGCCGCCACCATTGCCACGTGCAGGCCCCATCACTACCGGCCTCTCTCCTTCCTCCCCCTCCTCCAGCCTTTCCTCCATACTGTCCCGGAGGGTCGGCTCGTGCTGAAAGCGTGCGTTTTTTTCGAAAAACGAAGGGGGGGGGGCGGTGGAGGGGGGAGCATCAGCACAGCGTCCCTCGTGCTCAGACGCCCACATTTGCCGGCTGCAGGCTATTAAAGGCACAATTTACAGGTGCACTAAGCCTTCGGAGGGACACAGAGCTGACGGTCGCATGTAAGGTGGGACACAGGCATTCTCCTAGGCAGCATTTACTAAGGTAACACCAGACTGGGCATTTGGTAGCAAGGCTTTTGCCATACTACATCGCTCAGCAGTCAGTGTTCATTTTGTGATACCTCCACCTTGTTGTTTTGCACTATGGGTAGAAGAGGTTCAAATACCCCAAGAACCAAAGGCTCTAGGGGATCTCATTCGGGTTCTGAGGACCCCCTGTCTGCAGCATCCTCCCCCCCCTGAGGGGCCAGGGACGGCTAGCCAGGGAGAGCCGTTGGGGTCAGGGGCTACACCTGCTTTTGGCACTTCAGCCCCTGTATACATTACACAGGAGGTTTTTTTCCTCAGCCATTAATGGTTTAGAGGAAAGATTAATGGCCGTGATTACATCTTCACTCAGTGGAAGAAAACGCACTAGGCCTTCCTCTGTTTCCCAAGACCCTCAGGCAGAGGAGCTCTGGGATAAAGGAGAAGAATCCCTTTCAGAGGATCAGGATGGGAGGGATGATTCCTCTTTGGAGGAATCAGGTGGAGAGGGACCCTCTGCGGCTTCCCAAGAGGAGAAAGTCTTAGTACAGATCCTTACTGGATTGGTCCGCTCCACATTTAAGTTGCCTCTATCTGAATCAGTTAAAGAACCCTCTTCTTCTTTAGGGTCACTGAAACCTCCTCAAATAGCACATGCTTTTCCTGTTCATAATTTACTTGAAAAGCTCCTTTATTCTGAGTGGGATCACCCAGATAAACGTTTTTTTCCGCCGAAAAAGTTTCCAACACTTTATCCTATGGAAGAAAAGTTTATTCAAATGTGGGGAATACCGGCCATTGATGCGGCCATTTCCTCCGTAAATAATAGTCTGACTTGTCCTGTAGACAATGCTCAGATGCTCAGGGATCCTGTGGATAAAAAGATGGAATCCCTATTGAAGCATGTTTTCTCCTTAGCAGGTTCAGTGGCTCAACCTGCAGTAGCAGCGATTGGAGTCTGTCAATACTTAAGAGACCATGTTAAGCAGGTCATCAAAGTTTTACCTGAACAGCAGGCCCAGGGGTTGGCTAACCTTCCAGCGGCCTTATGTTATGTTGTTGACGCCATCAGAGATTCTATCATGCAAACCTCTCGTCTTTCACTGGGGTTGGTGCATATACATAGAATCCTATGGTTGAAAAATTGGTCAGCCGAAGCACCATGTAAGAAGCTGCTGGCTGGGTTTCCATTTCGTGGTGCAAGGTTGTTTGGAGAAGACTTGGATAACTATATCAAGAGAATCTCTTGTGGGAAAAGCACTCTCTTACCTGTTAAGAAGAGTAAGCATCCCTCTTTCAAATGGACTCTTTCCCCAGCACCAGGGGCTTCAGCCTCCAGGCGACCTCCTCCGTCTGGGTCAAGAAACAAGAGTCAACCCCAGGGACAAAAGAAGCCCTGGGGGAAGAAGACACTAAGACCTCTTTATGAAGGGGCGCCCCCGCTCACTCGAGTGGGGGGAAGACTGCTACAGTTCTCAAGGCTCTGGCAGGAGGACTTCCAGGACAGATGGGTAATCTCCACGGTAACCTTAGGGTACAAGCTGGAATTTCAAGAATTTCCCTCTCCTCGTTTCCTCAGATCAAGTGTCCCCGGAGATCCAGAGAAAAAGCAGTCGCTCCTTCTAGCGTTAGAGCGACTTTTGTCACAGGAGGTCATTATGGTGGTTCCCGCGAAGGATCAGGGATTGGGCTTCTATTCCAACCTTTTTACGGTCCAAAAGCCAAATGGGGTTGTCAGACCCATTCTGGATTTAAGGGATCTGAACCGATTCCTAAGGATTCAGTCCTTCCGCATGGAATCAATTCGTACAGTAGTCTCCATCCTGCAGGGAGGAGAATTTCTGGCATCGATAGACATCAGAGATGCATATCTGCATGTGCCCCTTTTTTCTGCTCATCAGAAGCTTCTGCGCTTCGAGATAGGAGGGCGCCATTTCCAGTTTGTGGCTCTGCCTTTTGGGATAGCCACTGCACCTCGAGTGTTCACAAAGATCTTGGCTCCTCCTCTGGCCAGATTAAGGGATCAGGGTATAGATGTCATAGCATACCTAGACAACCTGCTCTTGATAGACCAATCGGTAGCCTCCTTGAACGGAAACTTGAGGACCACAGTCAAGTATCTGGAACACCTAGGTTGGATCCTCAACCTAGAAAAATCTTTCCTAAAACTAGCAAGAAGACTGGAGTATTTGGGTCTGATCATAGATACAAGCCAGGAGAAGATATTTCTACCTCAGGCAAAGATCACTGCTTTAACGGAGCTGATTCTGGCAGTCAGGACCAAAAAGGGTCCTTCTGTCCGCCTTTGTATGAGGCTGTTAGGAAAGATGGTGTCTTCATTCGAAGCAGTTCCCTATGCTCAGTTTCATTCAAGACTGCTGCAACACAGTATTCTGTCAGCCTGGAACAGGAAGGTTTAGGCATTAGTACTTTCCGATGCACCTGTCTCATGCGGTGCGTCAGAGTCTCAATTGGTGGCTAATACCCGAAAACCTGCAGAAGGGGAAATCCTTTCTACCGGTTACCTGGATGGTGGTAACAACAGATGCCAGTCTGTCGGGTTGGGGAGCAGTTCTGAAACAGTCTGCGGTCCAAGGGGTATGGTCCAAAACCAAGAGGACCTTACCCATCAACATTCTGGAGATCTGTGCGGTATATCTAGCCCTAAAGGCCTGGACTATCAGGCTACAGGGTTGCCCGGTCAGGATCCAGTCTGACAATGCCACAGCAGTGGCTTATGTCAATCATCAGGGAGGCACCAGGAGCCGAGCTGCTCAAAAAGAGGTGAACCAGATCTTAGTCTGGGCAGAGAAGCTTGTGCCATGCATATTGGCAGTTTTCATTCCAGGGATAGAGAACTGGCAGGCGAACTATTTAAGTCACCAGCAGTTACTTCCAGGAGAAGATGGACAGATTTGTGGCAAGGACAAAAGATCCTCTTGCATGCGGGACGGATGCGTTGGTGATTCCGTGGCATCGGTTCTCACTGATTTATGCATTCCCGCCTATTCTGCTACTGCCACGACTCCTTCGCAGGATCAGACAGGAAAGGAAGTCAGTACTTCTGGTGGCCCCTGCTTGGCCCAGAAGGACTTGGTATGTGGAAATAGTAAGGATGACAGTGGGTTCCCCGTGGACCCTACTGGTACGCCCAGACCTGTTATCTCAAGGTCCAGTGTTCCATCCTGCCTTACAAACGCTAAATTTGACGGTTTGGCTATTGAAACCCACGTTTTGAAGAGTCGTGGGCCTTCAGGTCCTGTGATATCTACCTTGATCAATGCAAGGAAGCCAGCTTCCAGAATGATTTATCATAGAGTCTGGAAAGCTTATGTATCCTGGTGTAAATCCAGGGGTTGGCATCCCAGAAAATATGTGATAGGTAGAATTCTTGATTTTCTACAATTGGGATTAGAGATGAAGCTGGCCTTGAGTACCATCAAGGGCCAGGTCTCGGCCTTATCAGTATTATTTCAACGGCCACTTGCTTCGCATTCTTTGGTCCGAAACTTTATGCAGGGGGTGACGCGTCTTAATCCTCCGGTTAAGGCGCCCCTGAACCCCTGGGACTTGAACTTGGTTCTGTCTGTGTTACAGAAACAGCCTTTTGAACCAATATGTCAGATTCCTTTGGTCTTGTTGACAAGGAAGTTAATTTTTCTGGTAGCCATTTCTTCTGCTAGAAGAGTATCAGAATTAGCAGCTCTTTCCTGTAAAGAGCCTTATTTAATCATACACAAGGATAGAGTGGTATTGCGCCCTCATCCTAGTTTTTTACCGAAGGTGGTTTCAGATTTTCATCTAAACCAAGACATTGTTCTGCCTTCCTTTTTTCCAGATCCCTGTTCTCCGGAAGAAAGATCACTACATTCTTTGGATGTAGTAAGAGCAGTAAAGGCCTATCTGGAAGCAACTGCTCAAATTCGCAAAACGGATGTTTTGTTCGTGCTGCCAGAGGGTCCCAGTAGAGGGCAGGCAGCGTCAAAAGCTACCATTTCTAAATGGATTCGACAATTGATTATTCAAGCTTACAGTTTGAAACAGAAGATTCCTCCGTTTCAGATCAGGGCACATTCCACAAGGGCTATTGGTGCTTCTTGGGCAGTGCTTCACCGGGCCTCTATGGGCGTAGTGTGCTGCAGGCAGCAGTACAGGGTCCTTAGGTCTGATTGCACCCTACTTGGTTGTGGTTCCCCCCCCCTCAGATAGCATTGCTCTGGGACATCCCATCAGTTATTACTGAGGCTCTGTGTCCTGTGATGTTCGAGAAAGAAAATAGGATTTTTTATAACAGCTTACCTGTAAAATCCTTTTCTTTCGATGGACATCACGGGACACAGAGGTCCTGCCCCTCTTCTAATTCACTTATATTGCTTTGCTACAAAACTGAGGTATCCCTGTGAGGGGAGGGATTATATAGGGGGTTGAACTTCCTGGTTAGGGTGTGCCAGTGTCCAATCACCTAGTGATACCTATATAACCCATCAGTTATTACTGAGGCTCTGTGTCCCGTGATGTCCATCGAAAGAAAAGGAAAAACAGGTAAGCTGTTTTAAAAAATCCTATTTTTTTGATAGACAGATACAAATGGCCAATTATGTTACCACACCATCACTATACCTCAACAATGTAACTAAGCCCCGGTTCACACAGGGGTGACTTGTCAGATGACTTAGCCGCCTGACAAGTCGCGTTCCGTTCTGTACTATGGAACCGTTCTAATAGGAATGACTCAAGTCGCTCCGACTTAGAAAAAGGTTCCTGTACTACTTTGGGACGACTTCAGTGTGACTTGCATTGACTTCTATACAGAAGTAATTTTGCAAGCCGCCGCTGAAGTCGTATGCAGGTTGCCTTACAGAGTCGCACTGCAAGTCGGGCTGCCCCTGTGTGAACACACTCAGCACTTTTATTGCAACATTATATATGTGGGTCAAACTTTTGGTACTATCTATATATAATAAATACTCTCTATCGTTTTAGTATTACCCGTCCAATAGGACGGGTGATCTGTCTATCAAAGTGCCCGGAAAAGGGGGAGGGGCTGTATGTGACGGCGCGCAGCGGGGAACACACAGCTATTGAAATGAAAGCTGTGATGTTCCCGGCGCTGTAATCAAACAGGCGGCGGCAGCTCTCCTCTCCCTTCACTGGCTGCAATGGGGACACAGGCTGCACTACTGGGGACACAGGCTGCAATAGGGACATTGGCTGCTCTGGGGACACAGGCTGCACTACTGGGGACACTGGCTGCAATGGCGACACTGGCTGCAATGGGGACACTGGCTGCACTACTGGGTACACTGGCTGCACTACTGGGTACACTGGCTGCACTACTGAGGACACTGGCTGCACTACTGAGGACACTGGCTGCACTACTGGGGACACTGGCTGCACTACTGGGGACACTGGCTGCACTACTGGGGACACTGGCTGCACTACTGGGGACACTGGCTGCAATGGGGACACAGGCTGCACTACTGGGGACACAGGCTGCACTACTGGGGACACTGGCTGGCTGCATCTGACGGGCACTGGTGAGGCTGCATTGATCTCTTGTATTATGTCCACAGCCTCTGACTCTCTGACCATGTCCCCAGTCTCTGACCATCTCCTGTACCATGTCCCCAGTCTCTGACCATCTCCTGTACCATGTCCCCAGTCTCTAACCGTCTCCTGTACCATGTCCCCAGTCTCTGACCATCTCCTGTACCATGTCCCCAGTCTCTGACCGTCTCCTGTACCATGTCTGCAGTCTCTGACCGTCTCCTGTACCATGTCCTCAGTCTCTGACCATCTCCTGTATTATCTCTGCAGTCTCTAATCATCTCCTGTACCATGTCCCCAGTCTCTGACCATCTCCTGTATAAAAATATTTTTAAAAACAGTCACTTTCGGTAACGGTGTTGTTTCGGTTTTCGGGATCAAGGAAGATTTATTTTCGGTATCGGTTTCGGCACCAAAAAATCCATTCGGTGCATCCCTAATTGTTAGTATTTTGATTTTAATTTGTTGGATGAGTGGCAGCCAATGGAGGGATTGGCAGAGAGGGGTAGCAGACACTGAGCGGTTTGTAAGGTGGATGAGTCTGGCAGCAGCATTCATGATGGACTGAAGGGAGGATAGTCTATTTAAAGCTAAGCCAATGAAGAGGGAGTTGCAGTAGTCAAGGTGAGAGATAACCAGGGAGTGAATCAAGAGCTTTGTGGTTTCATTGGTTAGAAAGGGGCATAGTTTAGAGATGTTGCAGAGGTTGAGGCGGCAAGCTTTGGAAAGTGATTGGATGTGGGGCATAAAGAAGAGTTCAGAGTCCAGGATAACACCTAGCATGCTGACATGTGGGAATGGGTGGATGGTTGTGCCATTGCTCTTGACAGAGAAGTCAGGGGAAGAGGCATGTGGGGGAGGAAATATTATAAGCCTCGGTTTTGGACAAGTTGAGTTTAAGGAAGTGGTGTGACATCCATACAGATATGTCTTTTTAGTAAGTTTCTTTTAGTAAGTTAGTGATGCGTGAGGAGACTGATGGAGTGAGTTGAGGGGTGGAGAGATAGATTTGTGTGTCGTCAGCGTAGAAATGCTATTGAAAGCCATGAGAGGCTATCAGCTGACCCAGGGAAGAGGTGTAGATTGAAAATAAAAGATGTCCAAGAACAGAACCTTGGGGGACCCCGACAGAGAAGGGAATAGGAGTGGAGGAAGTAGAATTGTAAGTGACACTGAAGGTGCGTTGGGATAGGTAGGATGAGAGCCACTGAAGAGCACAGTCACAGAGACCGAGGGAGTAAAGTTTTTTGAGGAGGAGGGGGTGGTCAAGCGTGTAAAAGGCAGCTGAAAGGTCCAGAAGTAGGAGTACAGAATAGTGTCCATTGGTTTTTGCAGTTAGTAGGTCATTTTGTGAGTTTTAAAAGAGCTGTTTCTGTGGAGTGTTGAGGGCGAAATCCAGATTGAAGGGGATCAAGAAAGTTATTCTTAATGAGGTGGTCACTCAGTTGCTTGTAAACCAGGCATTCAAGGAGTTTAAAGGAAAAGGGGAGCAAGGAGATAAGGCATAGGTTGTTAAGATAGGTAGGGTCCAAGAACGGCTTTTTAAGTATGGGGGTGACCAGTGCATGTTTTAGAGCATTGGGAAAAATGCTAGAGGTGAGGGAGTGTAGGATAGAGTCAGAGGGTGACTGTGGTATTTGAGAGAGAATAGGGTCCAGGGCACAGGTGGTTAGGTGGGCGTTAGAAAAGAGTTTAGCAATTTCATCTGTAGTAGCAGATTTGAATAATGGGAGTGTCAGTTGTACTTGTTGACATGGGGTCTTAACTGGGGGAGATACCTGTAGAGTGGAAATTTCATCACAGATTGTTTTTGAAGTGATTAGCAATCTCCTGGGCAGTGAGTGAGTCAGTGGGTGGAGGCGGTGAAGGACGAAGTAGAGAGTTGAAGGCAGAGAAGAGTTTACGGGGACTGGATAAGAAGGTGTTAATAGGAGTTGTAAAATAGGTCTGCTTGGCAGTGTGGAGGAAAGAATAGTATTTTTGGAGGACAGATTTGTATTGGTTGAAGTCTTTGAGAGACTTATGTCCCGTACACACGGTCAAGTTTTCCGACGGAAAATGTTAGATGGGAGTTTGTTGTCGGAAATTCTGACCGTGTGTAGGCTCCATCGGACATTTTCCATCGGAATTTTAATCACACTAAATTTGAGATCTGGATCTCAAATTTTCCGACAATAAAATCCGTTGTCATAAATTCAGATCGTGTGTACACAATTCTGACGCACAAAGTTCCACACATGCTGAGAATCGAACAGAAGAGCCACACTGGCTATTGAACTTCATTTTTCTCGGCTTGTCGTATGTGTTTTTATGTCACCGCGTTCTTGACGTTCGGAATTTCCGACAAGATTTGTGTGACTGTGTGTATGCAAGGCAAGTTTGAGCCAACATCGGTCGGAAAAAATCCATGGATTTTGTTGTCGGAACGTCTGATCGTGTGTACGAGACAATAGTCTTGTGCCACAGACGCTGAAGAGCGCGACTACGTTTTTTGAGAATTTTAGTGTCATCAAACGCCATGGTTGTAGAGTCGAGGCCTGATTCTGCATGTAGTGAGGGGAGCGAGGTTTTCCAGGGTGGAGGACAGGGTTTATTGTAGATGGAAGTGGCTTGGTTGGGGCAGGACAGGGGAGAGATTTTGTCATAAAGGTGGTCAGTAGCAGAAGAGAGAAGAGTTGAAGTTGCGAAAGTTTCTGCGGGTGATGGTGATCTTCTTTCGAGATGTACTGTATTCATCTGTTTTTTCTCCCATTTCGCTGAGGATTGCAGCAATTTATCGGCCTCCCGGGCTGGTATCAAGCTCTCTTGATGACTTTGCTGCCTGGCTACCCTACTTTCTCTCCTCTGAAATACCCACAATCTTTCTTGGTGACTTCAACATTCATGTGAATGTTAACAGCCCAACTACAGCTAAACTTCTCGACTTAACCTCATCTTTTGACCTAACCCAATGGACACATACTTCCACTTACTCCAATGGTAATACCCTTGACCTTGTATTCTCCCATCTCTGCAACCCTGGCAACCTCACCAACACCCCAGGGAGGGGTTACGAACGTCTTTGCGTCACTCCCGGTCAAACAAAAATAGGATTCTGACGGCATCCATTCATCTATGTTTACATGCTTTTAAAAAATTGTGTAAAATGTGAGTATATTTCTCATTGATTAACTAAATATACTATAAATACGGAATTACGCTATGGGCATCCCTTCTCTCCTATACATGATAAAACGTCTCCAACAACATTTGAAGTAAGGACCAGGGCTACCAAGGATTGCTGCACAGTGGCAGATGCTGTGACCGCGCAGTACCCCTGGGGGGGGTGAGTTTTTCTGGTGAGTGCCTTCACAATAAGAGCACGAATAAGGATCACCAGCTGTCACCTACACAAGAAGTTTTTTAAAAAAAACAACAACTTTTATAAGCACTGGACCTTTTTGTAAGCACGAATCACCTTGTTTTATAAAAAGCACTGGACACTTTTTTTGAGCACTGTCACTTTATTGGGCATATTGATCCATCAGGATATGTATTATTTATTAGAAAAAACGAGGAAAAGAGGCGCCTCTAAGTGCAGTATGTAAGCTGAATTTAATAAAAACACTGTACAAAAACACTCACATTTGGTAGATTAAAATAAAGCATATCGTATAGTTGATTTCCTAGAGGAGGGGAGTCCATCAGTTCTGTCACTGCATCGCTGTCTCCTGCTGTGCGTACGGCTGTGCTTGAGACACCGCTAAAGCCGGCCGCGGTGATGAGATGCTCCAAAGCGAGGCCTGGAACGCTGGTGGAAAGCAGGCGCGGGGCTGTGACGTCACCGGAATGCGACGCGTTTCACGAGCGTACGGGCTACGATGTCACGGTAGCCGCGCTCCTTCATCAAGCAGGTATTCACTCCTTCGCTCCGCCAGCAGTTGTCACCTCCCTACTTCCACTATTACACTAGAGAATAGTGGAAGTAGGGAGGTGACAACTGCTGGCGGAGCGAAGGAGTGAATACCTGCTTGATGAAGGAGCGCGGCTACCGTGACATCGTAGCCCGTACGCTCGTGAAACGCGTCGCATTCCGGTGACGTCACAGCCCCGCGCCTGCTTTCCACCAGCGTTTCAGGCCTCGCTTTGGAGCATCTCATCACCGCGGCCGGCTTTAGCGGTGTCTCAAGCACAGCCGTACGCACAGCAGGAGACAGCGATGCAGTGACAGAACTGATGGACTCCCCTCCTCTAGGAAATCAACTATACGATATGCTTTATTTTAACGTCCAAATGTGAGTGTTTTTGTACAGTGTTTTTATTAAATTCAGCTTACATACTGCACTTAGAGGCGCCTCTTTTCCTCGTTTTTTCTGCAGATTTTTGGGGCTTGGTTTCAGCTCTTCTTGGAAGGCAGCCATCTGTGTGGACTTTTAACTCTTTATTGAACTTGTTTTGCCCATATAGACTTTTTATGGACTACATTAGTCATAATTACCCTCTGTCATTAACAAGATGGTAATATAGAGATATCCAGTTCTTTGCGCCTTTACTTGCTTACAGTATTATTTATTATAATATGTCATTTATTATTTATTGCATACCAATATTTTTTGTTTACACGTACCAGAGGGTGCGATATTTCATTCTATTATTTTTTAAAGATTTAATCACATCGGCCTGCACCATTTCTCATTTGGTTTCATTACATAATTTAGGTAATAATTTATTCACATACCTTTGGTCTACTCCACACACTAGTTTGGTAACACTTTCTCGGGCAACGGTTTACAGAGGATGTAACACATTTTGGAATGTTTTTGGTACAGGCAAGCCTTCAGTGTTTTATTGTGTTTCTATCATAGTACCCACACTGAGCATATGCAGAGGGTGTAGCAACACTAAAAACAACAACGCTGTCTCTTTTCACCCACTTTGTTTTTTCTTATTCAGACTTACACACTAGGTATATAAGAATTCTCAATACATTCCACAGAGGGTGTAAAACACACACACACACACACACATATATAGGTATAATTGCTTTTTGCTGAAACTTTATATAGATACTCCTTTTTTGCATTATACTGTCCGTATTCCTTATACACCCAATTCAAGTGTTGATTAACTGCAGAGGGTGTAACACAGGTTCATCACAAAATTACCTTATCAGAACAGCACCATACCTACGTTCTATTTATATTTAACAAATGAAACCACCAAGCTCCTCATTCACTCCCTTGTTATCTCTCGCCTTGACTATTGCAACTCCCTTCTCATTGGCCTGCCTCTCCATAGGCTATCCCATCTTCAGTCTATCATGAATGCTGCTGCCAGACTTATACACCTTACCAACCGCTCAGTGTCTGCCAACCCTCTCCTTGAATCCCTACACTGGCTCCCAATCACCCAGCGAATTAGATTCAAAATACTAACCACAACATACAAAGCCATTCACTACTCTGCCCCGAGCTACATCATCAATCTTGTCTCCAAATATCACCCAAACTCAAGACCTCCTACTCTCAAGCTCTCTCGTCTCCTTCTCTCATGCTCATCTTCAGGATTTCTCCAGAGCCTCTCCCATCCTCTGGAACTCGCTACCTCCACCTGTCCGGCTATCCCCTACTCTTGCTACCTTCAGGCGATCCCTGAAAACGTATCCCTTCAGGAAAGCCTATCACGTCTCTAACTAATCTTTTACCACTTCCATCAGCTCATTCCCCACAGTTAAACCTTTTGTACCACCTGCCCCACCCTATAAGATTGTAAGCTCTTCTGAGCAGGGCCCTCTTAATCCTCCTGTATTTTATTGTATTATAACTGTATTGTCTCCTTTTTATATTGTAAAGCACTGCGTAAACTGTTGGAGCTATATAAATCCTGTACAATAATAATAATGGTTGGGCGATTGGAGGGAAATGTGGTAGAAGACAGAGGGAGAGAGAAACTAATAAGGTGGTGGTCGGAGAGAGGAAAAGGATTGTTTGAGAAGTTGCATGGAGTGCATAGGTAGGAGAATACAGGGTCAAAGGTGTTGCCATCAGAGTGAGTAGAAGCCTGTACCCATTGCTTCAGGTCAAATGAAGAGGTTAGATTAAGAAGTTTAGAAGTAGCAGGAGTGTTTGTATTGGCAGGGATGTTGAAATCACCAAGAAGGATTGTGGGAATTTCCAAAGAGAGAAAGTAGGAGGGGGCGTGGCCTGGCACCGGAGCTAAATGGCCGCTCAGGGAGAGAGCTCCGCCATCCAGGGATACAAGTAAGCCCTTTCAGCAGCTGAAACCTCATCAGCCATCGCTACAAATGACAGGCAGAAGCCATTCAGCCTCCCGTTCTCAGATGGACCCAGCCACGCAACTCAGCAGGAACATTCCAGCGACGTTCCTAACGCAGTACATGGATTCACAGGCCGCATATCAAGCCGCGGACTGTAGTTATACAGGTCGCGCGGCCACAGCTGATACTCCCGCAGTGTCTCAAACTGGCACATCTCACACAGGCCCCTCTCCACTCGTATGCCTCCAGAGTGTGGCACTGGACATTAAAAACACCTTGACAGCAACAATCGCAGACTTGAAGGGAGAAATTAAAGCTGTAGCTACAAGAGTGGAACATGTGGAGGCGACCACCATGACCCACGGCGCGGCCATTCAACAGGTACAGCAGGCAGTCTCTGTACACAACAGGCATCTCATTGACATGTACAGGCACATGGAGGACCTTGATAATCGGGGCCGCAGACATAATCTCCGAGTTCAGGGAATCCCTGAGTCTGTAGAGGCCCCCCAATTGCAAGCAGTAGTCTTTGGCAATCTTTAACACTCTATTAGGTAGGCCGCCTGATGCACCGATCGAAATGGAGAGATGTCACAGAGCACTAAGGCCACGGGGTAGGGACACTGACCCGCCTAGAGACGCTGTCTGCTGTCTTGTCAGCTTTACCCAGAAAGAAGAGATCCTGCGTCTGGCCCGCCATCACGCCCACCTGGAGCATGAAAGAACACGCATTCAGCTCTATCAAGATTTGTCTGCCATCACCCTACAGCACAGGAGGGACCTCCGCCCACTTCTCCAAGCTCTGCGTGAGAGACACATTCCCTATCGCTGGAAGTTTCCGTTCTGCCTTCAGACAACAAATGGCAACCATACGGCCCAACTGAGGACACCAGCAGATCTAAGACCATTTTGCAACATGCTAGGAATCCCGATGATCCCAGTTCCAGACTGGTATGGAGCCTTTATACGACCTGAACCCTGGATCCCCACACAACATGGATACACCCCAAGGTCCCAAAGAAGTAGACATGTCTCCTTCGATGCTCCTTGGCATTTGCAAAGTAAGCTGAAAACCAACGCCATTGATGGCATCTACGATTAGCAATCGAGTGACGCAGAGCTTATTGGCACCTGATTTTCCCCTGATCGCTATATATCCCACCATCTCATATTCTCTATGACAGATACTGCCTTTCTCATGTACTCCAGGAATCTAGAGAACTTCCTTGTGTAGCACTATCACCAGAGAATATGGCGGGGGACTTCACTCAAAAATTCCGAAATAATCCTGAGCAGAGGTAAGCAATCACCTCTACAAAAACAGTGCAATTTCTGCTCTATTCCCAGCTCTAGCTCTTTCAATATGAGAACCTTTGCACACAAGGTGACAACCGAGCTCTGGGAAGATGCGTGCCCTCCCCCCCCCCCCCCCGACCATACTGACTATACACGATAACGATGGATAACGCCTATCTCACACGTTTGGTTTCCATTTACCCCCCTTTTTTTTTATTTTGGAACACACTGCTGCTAGCAATATTAGTACTGGACATCTTGCTCCTGGGATAACCTTAGCGTTGTACCCCCCCCTTTTTTTTTTTTTCCCCCTTTCTCTTACCCCTAATACCACCCTGTTTTTTCCTAGTTGGGAGATAAGAGAGAGGCTCTGGATTAACCAGCTGACCATTCTGGCACGCATCTCGGCATCTTAGGGACTTAACCAGAATTATTTTCTTTTTTGTTACTTTTTTTCGTTTTTTTATACAGGTGTATTGGGGATAGGAGCCAGGCAAGGCTCACTAATATGGCATTTTTTCTTTATCCTGGTTTAATGGTCTTTGTTTTGTTTTTTGCTTTCTGTTATAAGTTATAAGGCATGTTACTTACTCATATCTCGCGGGACATGTTAAAAGGAGGGGACATTTCAGCCCTTGCATCCATGACTGTTTGTGGAGGTAGGGGATGATGTCCCAGACAGCCTGGAAAGGGGCGATGCCAACTCCCGGCCCACACTGAGCTTTGGGGATCTGGGGGTGCGCATGCAGCAGGGGGATGTGGGGCTCCATATCCCCCTTGCTGCCAGATGCTGCAGAGATCTCACAGAGCTTGCACACAGATGGCTTCTCGGGGCCCCCAATACCTGGTTCCATTGTATGTTGTGATGGTGCTGGGTATGGAGGCTCGAACGCCACTACCTTGCCAATAGCACGGCAGCATGACTAATTCAAGTGTTAAAATGGTCAGATCATTCAGAACTAGTTATATAGACTTTTATGTGTTATGTTTATTTGTATGAATACAAGCGGAACAAGGTTGCAATCCACTATGTTGAATTGGAGTGATACTCTTACACGTCAAGACTCTCTAAAGGTCAGGTGGGGGGGAGTCGGGTGGGCCCCTCCCGCTTAATGTGGGGGGGCCCGCCCGGCCTCACCCCATCTAATGAGGCTGGGGTTTCGTTTACACCCTAATACTCGCACTCTTGGGTCCCTGGATGGTGGGAAGTGCCCATGTAGTTTTCTAGGTCCTAGGTCTCGTCCTCACCTCAGGGAGGCAGGTCTCCTCCGTGAATCTAGCCGGAAAATCCCCACGTTTCATCTGCCTTTATACCCATCCCTCATTAGGTTACTCAGCTGGACTGTACTACCTCCGGTATTTTGATTGTGACCCCCACAAAAGGGGGAACTTGTTTGATTGGAGATTGGGCCCCCTCTGGAGTTACTGCTTTATTCAGAGCTGACCTCAAGAGCGGGCTTACCCCGATCTGTGACTTTGTCTGTCTCACTAACTCCCTTTTCTGCTTTGCTTTTCCTTCTCCTCCTTCCCCCCCCTTTTCCTCTACTCCCCTCTCTCTCCTACATTCCACCTCGGGTCTTTCATCCCCTGTTTCTCTCCCCCACTAGCCTCTAGACCTCGCCCCCCCCCCCCCCAAACTTAGGGGTAGCACTGATGAGCGCGTCTGATCACTGAACAATGCCTTCTGTATCACGTTCATCGGCTCCTCTATCCCTCAAGGTTTATTCCTTAAACGCGAAAGTTCTTAACATCCCAGAAAAGCGGAGCTGTGTTCTTGCTGAAGCAAGTATTATTTTTACAAGAAACCCTTTTTAAATTAGGCTCCATTCCCCGCTTAACTAATAGCCAATTTCCGGAAGTTTACCATGCCACCTGCCCCGAATCCAAAACGAAAGGGGTCTCCATAGTATTTGCCAAATCTTTCCCATTTTGCCTCACAGACCGACTCCTTGTCTCAGAAGGCAGGTACATCTTTTTGAAAGGGACATGGAAAGACAGACCAATTACTTTGGCAAACATTTACTGCCCCAACTCTAAACAGGTAACCTTCCTAAAAGAGGTCCTCACACAGCTCACAACCTTCAAGTCAGGCCTTCTGATCCTGGGGGGTGTCTTCAACATGGCCCTAGATCCGCTTTTCGATACATCCACTGGTACCTCCTCAATTCCATTCTCTGCCTTGCGCCAAGCTAAGCTCGCTCTAGCCTCTCTCGCACTACATGATACTTGGCGCACTCTACAGCCCCAAGGGAAGGATTACACATTCTTCTCCCCTCCTCATAACCGCTATTCCAGGCTAGACTATTTGTTTATACACCAGACAGACTTAACCTTTCTAAAGGACGCCACTATAGAAAATATGTACATTTCTGATCACCACCCGATCACACTGACCTTACAATTCCCGCAACGGGAAATGACAACCAGAACTTGGAGACTGGATGCCTCTCTCCTCGCAGACCCGGGAGACTTAGCAGAAATTACCAAGACTATCACAGAGTACTTCCAAATTAATAATACCCCCTGATGTGTCTCCCATGACCCAATGGGAAGCACATAAATGCGTTGTACGAGGACGCCTTCTAGCTATTGCTGCTAGAAAGAAAAAAGCGCAAGTCTACAATTCGTAACCTGACTGGAAAAATAGCCCTTCTGGAAGCACAACATAAGCGCTCTCTAGCAGTAAAGGAACTAGCTGACACACGGGTAGCCCTCCTAGAGGAACTATTTAAACGAGCACAAAAGAGACAGGTTCTTTCCCAGAGACTATTCTATGAACAAAGCAACAAACCAGAGAGGCTATTGGCTAGGTTCACTCAGAGACGCACACTCGCATCCACAGTCCACCACATTATAGACTCAGGAGGAACTTCCCACTCCAAAAACGAGGACATTGCCAACCAATTCCGCCAGTTTTATAGCAAATTATACAATCTCGACTCGCACGAACACAAACCCATAATGGCAGATGCACGCTTAGAGCTCATAAAAGGATTCTTGGCCAAATTCAGCCCCCGTTCGCTTTCTATGGACAACTGGCAAGCCATGGAGGCACCATTGTCCTTGGAAGAGTGGGAGAGGGCCTTGAAGGCCACAAAGCCTGGAAAAAGCCCTGGGCCAGATGGTTTTTCAGCACAATACTATAAAAGCTTTGCTGACCTTCTGGCCCCGAATTTTCTTAAAGCCTTTGACACCCTCTCTCACTGACCATGTACCTCAGGTAGCTTACTAGACGCCTACATCTCGGTGATCCCTAAAGAAAACAAAAACCCTGCAGATGTAGCCAACTACCGACCCATATCACTCTTGAATGTCGATGTGAAATTGTTCGCTAAGATCCTGGCCAATCGTTTGTGCTATCACATTCCTGCCTGGGTGGGTCTTGATTAAGTGGGCTTTGTCCCTGGAAGAGAGGCCAGGGACAATACCATTTAAGGCGCTCAATCTACACCACTGGCTCAAGTCGACCAACAGAGAGGGTTGCTTCCTAGCGATGGATGCGGAGAAGGCGTTCGACAGGGTGGCCTGGGACTATATGAACGCGGTCCTGGAAGCCCTGGGATTAGGAAGCACTATGCAAACTTTTATTAAAGCACTCTACACCAGGCCCAGGGCTAGAGTTCGAGTAAACGGCCACCTGTCGGACGCCTTCCCCATCCATAATGGGACTAGGCAGGGATGCCCCTTATCTCCGTTACTATACATCCTCACGTTAGAACCTCTCCTTAGGTGCATCCGGGCACATCCAGACATAAAGGGGATTGAGGTACATCAACGGGAATACAAGATTGCCGCTTTCGCGGATGATATATTACTCTTCCTCTCATCCCCAATGATGTCTCTACCTAACCTAATGCCAGTGCTAGAGCAGTTTAAAACCATCTCAAACCTAAAAATTAATCTCTCAAAGTCTTATGCACTTAATGTCTCTTTACCCTCACAGATAGTTCAGCTCTGTCGGGAAAATTTCCCATTTAGCTGGAAAACGGATGCCATTAAGCACTTGGGCATTCAACTTCCTAGTAAGCTCAAAGACCTTTATGAAAAGAACTTCCTGGCAGAGCTGAAACTTATCCAACAGGATCTACTCCGATGGGAGGCACCCACCATTTCGTGGTTTGGGCGGGCTGCAATGAAAATGATGGTGCTCCCTCGTTTACTTTACAAATTACAGACTATTCCGGTCCGCTTACCACCCGCCTTCTTCACAACCTATAAACGAATGCGTAGATCCTTTCTATGGGGAGCTAAAGTAGCACAAATAGGGTGGGCCAAGCTGGTTCTACCAAAATCGGGTGGGGGAATTGGACTCCCAGATCTCTAGAGATACTACTGGGCGGTTCATCTAACTCGGGTGGTAGATTGGCGGATTCATACTAAGTATAAAGATTGGGTCCACCTTGAAAAATTTATCTCAGGTACCGAACTCCAGTACGTTCCATGGTTCCCAAAAACACATAGGTCGACTATTGTACACTCTCATCCTCTCATAGGAGCTACCCTGCATGCCTTTGACAGGGCATGCAAAGCTCATTCACTTTCAAACCCACATTGCGCGATCACTCCCATTAGAAAGAACCCAGACTTCCCCCCCGGGAATGGAGGGGACCTTTCTAGCAGCAGAGTGGCCTTATGTTGAAATGCAGGCTAGGCACTTCTTTTCCAGAGGAAGGTTCCTCTGACAAAATGAACTGGCATCACTCTCAAACACAAAGTCTTTCCCCTTTTGGGCCTACATACAATTAAAACATTTCTTGGACAGTCCCTCAAATAGATGTAACTTTACAAAAAACCCTACTTATCTGGAATCGTTATGCTCTAGCTCCTGCCCCCAGAGTCATCTGATCTTGGGGTTGTATGCCACAATGTTTGGACAACCCTATGCATCCCTGGAGTCGGAGCATGCCTATTGGGAGAACGAGCTGGACATGACGATTGATAATAAGACTTGGGACAGAGTACATCTATATATACATAAGGGCTCTTTGAACGTACATACACAAGAAAATGGCTATAAGGTCAAAACAAGGTGGTACAGAACACCGGATATGTTACACAAATTCATCCCGACGGTCCCAAGCCAGTGTTGGAGATGTGAACAAGATCTAGGCACGTTCCTCCATATCTGGTGGACGTGCCCACTGATTCAGCCATACTAGCATAAAGTCCATGAAATTGCAATGGAGATATCCTCGCTTCCGCTGGAATTGTCACAGGCGCAATAAATCCTCCACATCTCTAAAATTTCCCGCAAGAAATACTTCAGGTCAATAGCTATGCACATGATCAATGCCACGAGACTATGCCTCCCAGTGCATTGGAGATCCAAGTCGCCCCCCTCCATAAAGGAGTGGGTAACGCGGCTCAATAAAATAGCAGCAATGGAGGAATTGATTCATACTGCACAGGACAGGATAATGCACTTTTCGGCTATATGGGCACCTTGGCTCGAATACCGAAATTCACAGAGATTGCTAGATCTTTGCCGAGATAACCATTGAAAGGCCCAGTAGGCTTCATGTATTCCAGAACATGCAAAGGAGGGTAGTTGGTGGAATCCCCACCCCCTCCTGGCATACCCCACTTACAGTGCTACCCCTACCTCCCCCCCCCCCCCCCGCAAGCCCCTCACTCCCCCATCCCTCCCTTTTATTCTTTTCCCTCCCCTACCTCCCTTTTCTTCTCTTTTTCTTTCTCTATTCTTGTTTTCTTAGGTGCCCTACTAAACATCTGAGGATTCGAGAACCGACATGATGGTTGGAGACACGTCCTGCCTCATGTCGGTTTTATAATACCTATAGATGCTTCGCTAGCTATATCTTACAACAGATCCTCATTCCGATGTAAACTAACTTAACTTGTAGTGCACATATCATCACCATAGGGATCTGAACACGGTTGATTTGACAATTAACCTAGAGACAACACCTGCTGATGTACACTTTCTCAAGTTTGTCCCTTATGCCTCTTCCTTGTCGGATTACTGTTTTTTTTTTTTTTTTTTTTTTGTAATATGACTATGTGTTATTTGACACGATCTGTATCTATATTGTATCTACATTGTCTGTATCATCTGTATCTGTTTTGTCTATAAAACTGTTAATAATAAAATAAAACTTTTGTGGAAAAAAAAAAAGAGAGAAAGTAGGTTAGCCAGGCAGAAAACTCATCAAGGAAAGTCGATAATGGTCCAGGGGGCCGGTAGATCACAGCAATTCTTAGGGAAGCTGGAGAGAATAGACATATACAGTGAGCTTCAAATGATGAGATGGAAAGAGAGGAAGGAGAGTAAATAACCTGGAAGGTGCTCTGGGTGGATAGGAGGAATCCCACTCTACCTCCCTTGCGTCCATTAGCCCTAGGGGAGTGAGTCCAGTGAAGGCCACCCTGGGAGAGGGAAGCAGGAGAAGGGGTGTCAGTTTCGTGGAGCCAGGTTTCAGTGACAGCAAGTAGATTAAAGGAATTACAAAGAGGTCATGAACAGTGGTGAGTTTGTTGCAGACAGAGCGGGCGTTCCAGAGGGCATAGGAGAGGGGGAGGCTGGCGTTGGGAAGAAGAGGACTGGAGACTAAATTGCTTAGATTGCGACTACTGCCAGAGGGTGTAGGGTGATGGGTGTGTTGGGTACAGTTATGATAACAATGATAACAATTTCACGTGGTTACAGTGTAGCATGACCGCGCAATTGTCATTCAAAGTGTGACAGCGCTGAAAGCTGAAAAATGACCTGGGCAGGAAGGGGGTGTAAGTGCCCGGTATTGAGGTGGTTAAAAGTCCCATAGGCAATTTTGTTTTTTGTTGTGTGCATACTATTGGGGACTGAGTATCACCTCCACCCATCTCATGCCAGCACTACTCTCTTTGTAATTGCCTTCAATGATAACTGTTACAGATTCTAGTGTGCTTATGTCATCTTTCAGCCAAACTGGCAAGCCATCATGGCTGGTGTCATAGCTGATCACATGTGCAACACCATGACAACTGCACATCAAAGAGGCCAAAGTGGCACCTTCCTTGGCTGTAAAGTATAGGAGGGTTTAGTTTCACTTTATCATTGATGAGGAAGCTTACAATGAACATTCATCAATGTAAAACATTTATCCCAAAAAGGAAAAGAAAACTGTTGCTATAACTGCTTGGAGTTCACCTTTAATATGTTAGTTAAATCCATCAATCTGCTAGTGCATATAACTCTTCTCTTCCCAGATTGACAATGCTGCTGTCCAAAGGTGTTTCTAATGCTCCTCCATCCAGTGTAAAGACACCCTAAGATAGGAAGTGTGATACTGGTTGTATCATCAAGTGAAAATAAAGAGAAAAAAAAAACCCAAAAAAGAAAACGAATGCAGCCATCACATCTAAGAATTGTTTTGAGGTTTAATACCGCCCTAATCACATTCAACTGGCCTTGTTCTGCAATATTAAAGCAGATCTTTTCCACCATTCCACTCCTCTACTTGAATAGAGCTGTTTTTTCTCATTTTATTTTCTTAATGAAAATTGTGTGGCCCCACCCTCCCCATGTATGTCACTCGCCTAGACAAATGACATGCATAGTATTCGCTGTGCCTCCTGGGATATGCATGTCACATACCCCAGGAGGCATAGCCCTTCATTCACAAAAGAGGAAGGGGTATTCCTAGTGCTGCGTCATTGGGAGGCATGCCAGCTGAACTTGTTAGCTGGCAGGCTTTTACAATGATGTCACAAACAACATGGCGGTGCAGGACCAGGTGGTGGCAGAAGATAAAAGGAACTCAGCAGGACAGTGCTGGATCCTCTGGGTGGGTGAGTATCTGACATGTGCTCAACACACCACCCTGTAAGCGGGAGGAAAAAGAAATGGCAGGGTCCTGTTGGGCCTTTTGGATGCAGAAGATTCACTTTTGGATACATTCTCTCAATGTGTTGCTGGGCTTAAAAAACACAGGGATACAATGTTGTTAAAAATCATTTTGAGTTTTTCTGACACAGATTTGTCCGCCGCAATGTCGCAGTCCCGCAAAAAATCAGATCGCTGCCATTACCAGCAAAAACAAAAAAAAGTCCCTAAATCTATCACGTAGTTTGTAGACGCGATAACTTTTGCACAAACCAATCAATATACACCTTTTTTTTTTTTTTTTTTTTTTTTACCAAAAATATGTTATTTATATTGGCCTAAACTGACGAATTCATTTGTTTGTTTTTTATATTTTTTGGATATGTATTTTAGCAGAAAGTAAAATAAAAAAAAAATATTTTTTTAAATTGTTTTTTTTTTTTTTGTTTTATAGCGCAAAAAAATAAAAACCGCAGAGGTGATCAAATGCCACCAAAAGAAAGCTCTATTTGTGGGTAAAAAAAGGATGTCCATTTTGTTTGGGTACAGCTTCGCATGACCACGCAATTGTCGACGCAAAGCGACGCAGTGCCGTATCGCAAAAAATGGCCTGGTCATTAAGGGGGCAAATCCTTCTGGAGCTGAAGTGGTTAATTAAATCATGGTTATGGATTTAGGTGACAGTTACAGAGGAGAACAAGGTTACAGGCACTGGGTAGGGGGGAGGGGGAGGCAATAGAAATATATGTTCGTATGGTGGCCCTTAGTGGGGGTGCTTTGGGGCCTAAGTCTCACTGCCCCTCTGAAGAACTGGCGGATAAGCGTATATCTGGCCCAAGACACTCCCATGAACGCTGATATAGCTGAGACTTGTACCCGGAGAGAACTGACTAACGGGGCCAAGCCTAGGCCCGACTGTAAGAAGCTCAGGATGTCTTGAACTGCCGGGCTACTGCAAGCACTGGCTCTGGAGGACATGTGGTCCGAGAAATTTGACCAAATTCTTTTGTAGACTCTGTTAGTGCTTTTCCTCCTAGTTTTTAGAAGTGTGGCGATGACTTCCTTTTGACAGCTTAAGGCCTCCAGCCTCCCCCTCTCACGAACCAGGCCTTCAAGTGCAGGTGAGCCGGGCTTGGATGTATGGCAGCGCCCTGAGACAGTAGGTCTGATCTGAGAGGCAGGGGGATCGGAATCAGATCCCAGAAACTGAGTATCATCAACAGTGGAAATTGTGGCCTGTTGGGCCAATATGGGATTATCACCACTACCTCCACCTCTTCCATTCTGAGTCTCCACAGGAACTTGAGAATAACCGGAACGGGTGGAAAGGCATAGGCCCTGAAAAACTTCCAGTGCTCCGTCAGGCCGTCCACCCCGTAGGCTTGGGGGTCTCGGAATCTCGCATAATACTTTGCTAGTTTGTTGCATGGTAACATAAAGAGGTCGACCTCTGGAGTGATGCCCAGGGTCAGAACCCACTCGAAGACAACCTTGTGGAGAGCCCACTCGTTGTTGTCCAGCTGCACTCGTGAGAGGAAGTCTGCCTGTACATTCTGGACTTCGGGAACATAGATTGCTGACAATTTGGACAGGTTCTTCTGAGCTCATGTCATAATCGGCTCGACTTCTTGCAACAGAGATTAACTGCGGGTTCCTCCCTGCTTCCTCATGTAGGCCACTGCTGTTGTATTGTACAATCTGAGCATCACTGGAGACCCTGACGTTAGGTGACGGAAGGCCTGGAATGCTGCACGGAGCTCAAGAATGTTCAAGACTATCCCGTGAGGAGGGAAGTCCCATATGCCTTGTGCTATCTCTGATAGGCAATAGGTGCCCCAGCCTACATTGGTGGCATCATTATTGTGACCCACGAGGTGGGAACAATTGAGTGACAATTGAAGAGATTCCTCTGCTGAAGCCACCAGGATAGGCATCCTCTCATGGATGGCATTAAGTAGATGCGCTGGTTCTTGATTTCTGCCCTCCATTGTTGGAGGAAACCCCTCTGGAAAGGTCGCATTCTCCACCGTGCCCACTTTACCATGGAAATCGTGGCGACCATGGTGTCGATAATTCTTAGACACTGAAGGGCACGGAGATGAGATGCAGAAGGAGCCGCCCGTATTCTGTTTTCGGACAACTGGGACTTTCTCCTGGGGCAGTGAGATGTTGCCCCTTGCTGTGTTGAACTGAGCCTCGAGAAACACTAGGGACTGCGTGGGTACTAGGTGACTTCTCCATGTTCAGGAGCCATCCGAGCTCTTGGAGGGTGGAGATGACCTGACGCCTGTGTTCCAGAAGTTGCTTCTTGTCCTGGGACAGTAGGAGAAGGTTGTCTAAATAATGGTGTAGACGAATACCTCTGGTTCTCAAAAGGGCTACCACCGCCAACAATGCATTTTGAAAATATGTGAGGAGATGTTGTAAGCCCAAAGGGGAGACAGGTGAAATGCAGGTGGAGCTGACCTATGGCAAATCAAAGAAATTGCTGAAATTCTTCTGCTACAGGGACATGAAAATATGTGTCCTTTAAATCTTTCGATACCAGCCTCCTGTCTCCTGGTTGGAGCGACTGCTGGATCGTGGATAGAGTTTTCAATTTGAACCTCTCCTTCTTGATGAAGTGATTCAGATGAGTGAGGTCTATGACGGACCTCCATGAGCCATTCTTCTTCTGGACCATAAATAGGGGGTGAGTAGATCCCTTGTCATTGCTCATTGTCTGGAACAGGAACGGCCGCGCCCTGTACCACCAGAGTGTCCACGTAGGACACCAGTGTTTGTCTTTTTCCTTCTGAGAGTGGAAGGCATGTGGGAACAAATATGAGCCTGGGAGAACTTCTGAAGGTCCAGGCATGGCCGAGGATACCATTTTGATGGTCCAGAAGTCTTGGATTGAGGCCACCCTGATATGCCGATAGCGGGGAAGGCGAGCCCCCACCTGGCATCTCTGAGCGGGCTCAATCTCAAAAAGACTTAGTAGCCTCTCAGTCACCAGTGGGTGTACTCTTGGAGGGTTTTCGGAAGGAGGACTGTCTTGATTTCCAGGTGCTCCTGAACTCTCGGCCGGGTTTGTAGCTCCAAGCTTCTCTAGCCCGATCCGCACTCTGTTTCCTTGGAATGGCCCGTCTCTGGCTCAGTAGGTGCCGGTCCTGGGGTGGGAACCCAGACTTGCCTCCTGTGGCCTGAGTTATGGCACTATCCAATTTTTTGCCAAAGTGGGAGGAACCTTTTGAAGGGAATTCGGCACCACACATGCTTGGAGGCAGGGTCTGCCAACCACGGCCGAAGCCAAAGGACGTGCTTGGCAGTGGACAGCATAACTCGGGCCGCTAGGCAAACAAGGTCGATGGAAGCCTCCCCCAAGAAGGCCAATGCCTACCTTAACTCTTGCACGGGTGAGCTCCTGGCTACCTCTTCCGAAATGCTTCTCAGGGTGTCATCTACACCATTATTATTATTATTATTATTATTATTATTATTATTATTATACAGGATTTATATAGCGCCAACAATTTACGCAGCACTTTACAATATAAAAGGGAGACAATACAGTTATAATACAATAAGATACAGGAGGATTAAGAGGGCCCTGCTCAGAAGAGCTTACAATCTAATAGGGTGGGGCAGGTGGTACAAAAGGTTGTAACTGTGGGGAATGAGCTGATGGAAGTGGTAAAAGATTAGTTAGAGACGTTATAGGCTTTCCTGAAGAGATGAGTTTTCAGGGATCGCCTGAAGGTAGCAAGAGTAGGGGATAGCCGGACAGGTGGAGGTAGCGAATTCCAGAGGCTGGGAGAGGATCTGGAGGATTCCTGGAGACGAGCATGAGAGGAGGAGACAAGAGAGCTTGAGAGTAGAAGGTCTTGAGAAGAGTGGAGAGGACGATTTGGGTGAATTTGGAGACAAGATTGGTGATGTAGCTCGGGGCAGAGTTGTGAATGGCTTTGTATGTTGTGGTTAGTATTTTGAATTTAATTCGCTGGGTGATTGGGAGCCAGAGTAGGGATTGGAGGAGAGGGTTGGCAGACACTGAGCGGTTGGTAAGGTGGATAAGTCTGGCAGCAGCATTCATGACTGAAGAGGGGATAGCCTAGGGAGAAGCAGGCCAATGAGAAGGGAGTTGCAATAGTCAAGGCGAGAGATAACAAGGGAGTGAATGAGGAGCTTGGTGGTTTCATTTGTTAAAAAGGGGTGAATTTTAGAGATGTTACGGAATTCTACAAACTTTTGACAATGATTGGATTTGAGGCTGAAATGACAAGTCAGAGTCTAGGATTACACCTAGTACCCTGGTGTGAGGGGAGGGACTGATGGTTGCATTGTTGATTTTGATGGAAAAGTCATGGAGGGGGGCACGGGCGGGGGGGAATATTAATAGCTCAGTTTTAGAGAGATTTAATTTAAGGAAGTGGTGCGACATCCATGCTGATATGTCAGTTAGTAAGTTAGTAATGCGAGAGGAGACTGAAGGAGTGAGGTGAGGAGTAGACAGATAGATTTGGGTGTCATCAGCGTATAAGTGGTATTGGAAGCCGTGGGCAGTTATCAAGTGACCAAGGGAGGAGGTATAGATAGAGAAGAGAAGGGGTCCAAGAACAGAGCCTTGGGGGACCCCCACAGAAAGGGGCAATGGAGAGGAGGAGACAGAGTTGTAGGTGACACTGAAGGAGCGTTGTGATAAATAGGCAGAGAACCAGGATAGAGCAGAATCTCGGAGGCCAAGGGAATGTAGTTTATTGAGAAGGAGTGGGTGGTCAACAGTATCAAAGGCCGCAGAGAGGTCAAGTAGTAGGAGTATGGAGTACTGGCTGTTGGTTTTAGCAGTTAGTAAATCGTTAGTGAGTTTTAGTAAGGCAGTTTCTGTGGAGTGCTGTGAGCGAAAGCCAGACTGTAAAGGGTCAAGAAGGTTATTTTCACTGAGGTAGGAGCTAAGACGGTTGTAGACTAAGCATTCTAGAAGTTTAGAGGTGAATGGGAGCAATGAGATGGGTCTTAAGTTGTTCAGGTCGGTAGGGTCCAGTGAGGGCTTTTTAAGTATGGGAGTGATCTGCGCATGTTTTAGAGGGAGGGAAAGGTGCCACTAGAGAGGGAGAGATTGGAGATGTGAGTGAGGGAGCATGAATTGTATTTTAGAAGGGCAGATTTATATAGGGTGAAGTCTTGCAGGCATTTGGTTTTACGCCACAGTCGTTCAAGAGCACGGCAATGTCTCTTGAGATTTCTAGTGTCTGATTCTGCATGTGGTTAGAGGAGCAAGAGCATTTAGTGATGATGAGCGTGAACTATTGTAAACAGAGGTGGCCAGGTCAGGACAGGACAGGGGAGAGATTATGTCATATAGGTGGTCAGTAGCAGTATAGAGGGGTTAAAGGGTTAAAGTGGCAAAGGTTTCTACAAGTAATTGTTTGCTGCTTTTGAGGGATGGGTGGTTGGAGGCAAGGATACAGTGAAAGTAATGAGGTTGTGATCAGAGAGAGGAAAGGGGGTGTTGTTGAGGTTGCTAGGGTTGCAGAGATGGGAGAATACAAGGTCAAGGGTATTACCTTTGGAGTGAGTGGAAGTATGTGTCCATTGGGTTAGGTCAAAAGATGAGGTTAGGTCGAGCAGTTTAGCTGTAGTTGAGCTGTTAACATTGACATGAATGTTGAAGTCACCAAGAATAGTGGGTATTTTAGAAGAGAGAAAGTAGGTAGCCAGGCAGCAAAGTCATCAAGAAAGCGCGGTACCAGCCCAGGAGGCCGATAAATTGCTGCAATCCTCAGCGAAATAGGAGAAAACAGACGAATACAGTGCATCTCGAAAGAAGCGAGGGATAGTGAGGCAGGGACAGGAAAGACTTGGGAGGTGCTTTGTGGGGATTGAAGGAAGCCAACTCCACCTCCTTTCTGTCTGTTGGGTCTGGGGGAGTGAGTCCAATGGAGACCACCATGGGAGAGGGCAGCAGAAGAAGCTGAGTCAAAATTAGAATCCAGGTTTCTGTTATGGCGAGTATGTTAAAGCCATAAAAGATGAAGAGGTCATGTACAGATGTTAGCTTGTTACAGATGGAGCGGGCGTTCCAAAGGGCGGATAGAAATTAAACTGAGTGAATTGCGGTGATTGCCAGAGGGGGAGGGGTATTTGATATGTGGCTTGCAGTTGGAAAATGGCGGACCAGGATTAGGAGAAATGTCACCTGAGACCATCCATCCAGACCTCCATAGCTTTAGACACTGCAGCTAGGGCTAGGCCCGGCTTGTAGGCCATGCCCGACGTTAGGTAGATCCGTTTAAAATCAGTATCGATCCGCCTATCCAGTGGGTCTTTAAAGGACACTGTGTCTTCCAGTGGGAGCGTAACGTGTGTGTGTGTGTGTGTGTGTATATATATATATATATATATATATATATACATATATATATATATATATATATCTGTGTATGTGTGTGTATGTATGTATGTGTGTATATATATAGGAAAAGTACGTGGAACGATGCTTTGATGCAAAAAGTGTCCTTTTACTGAAAATCTTTCATTACATGGTTTAAATGCAAGCAAGCCACTGTACAATTCCGAGCGCAATTCGCTCTTCATCAGGCTTCTCTGGCTGTGTGTGAAAAGCCAAACCACATCATGTTCTCTTATCAACACCCAGTCCAGTTCACACCTGTGTTCACTTAACTGATTACCATAGACAAATTACTTATACACATTCAAATATTTAACCCCACTATATAAACCCAATATAGTAAACTATCTTAAATTCCCTAATAAAGAATTATTCACCTCAATTTCATCCCATTGTATATAATCTTCCATTAACATGATATTATGGAGTAAATAAACTCTCTCACATAATTAAATATAGATTTTTCCAATCATTTATCATAAATACAATAACATTCTTGATCATGTTTCAGATCTCCTCATAGATTCCAGCTGATACTCTGCTATCTAATATTCCCAATGGAAGTTCTTTCCAATCGATCTAAAAGAAATGTAATATAACAAAACCTGGTTGTAATTGTTTTGTATCTCGTATCAGATTTCTATACAAATAAGTATAAATCATAATCCTTGTTCATACCATCAGGATGCAAGGATTGTAATTTATTGATCCACCAAACCTCACGTTTTTTCAATTTTAAAATCCTATCACCCCCTCTTTTATCGTGAGGAATCTCTTCCAACACCATAAATCGTAGGTCAGTGTCTTTGTGTCCCATCTCAGAAAAGTGACGCGATACAGGGAGGCCTGACTGGGGATGTCTGATCGTGCTACGATGCTGTGCAATGCGATCTTTAATGTATTGGGTCGTCTCCCCCACGTAAAGGAGATTACAGGGGCATGTAAGGATATAAATCACATATGATGACTGACAAGTATAAAAGCCATTTATTGTTATCTTGTTTGTTCTAGGATGAAAAAAATCATTGCCTTTAATCATTAGGTTACTTTGGATGCAGTTAAGACAAGGGTAACAACCCTTCCTTTTACTACCTAGAAAAGTCATTCTTTTCTCCTCCTGCCTGCCAGGTTTAAATTCAGATCGTACCAAAAAATCACGCAAAGTTTTATTGCGTCGATATGCTTTCATAGGAGTTAATTGAAACTCCTCTATCTGGGGATATGATCGTTTCAATATCGTCCAATGTTTTCTTAGTACATTAAAGATCTTATCACTATAGCTGTTAAATTGAAAGACAAATGGAATCCTAGGTCTATCAGATGAATATTTTTTCTTTTTACAACTGTCAATGGGGTTCAAAATTTTATTTAATTCCTGTCTAATTAAACCTTCTGGATAGCCCCGCTCCTTAAATTTAAAGCACATTTCATCTAATCTCTGATCCCTTATTATAGTATCACTCACAATGCGCATCACTCTGAGAAGTTGGCTTCTAATGATAGAACTGAAAACGTGGGGGGGGATGGTAACTATCATATCTTAATAGCTGATTCCTATCTGTGGGCTTGGTGTATATATCATTTTCAATCCGTCCTTGTTTTATGTATGCCCGTATATCCAAAAAGGGGACTGAGTCCCCATCAATGTGTATTTTAAACTGGATATTTGGTAAAAGACTGTTAATCATCTCATAAAAGGCTTTGAGTGATTCAATGTTGCCCCGCCATATGGCGAAAATGTCATCTATATAGCGCCACCAGGTGGCGCAATGCTCCAGAAAACTTCCATTGACAAAAATGTATTTCTGTTCAAAATCATGCATAAATGAACAAGCATATGGCGGGGCAACATTGGAGCCCATAGCAACCCCCGTCAATTGCACATAGTACCGATCCCTGAAAAGAAAATAGTTGTTATGTAAAACCAAATTAAATAGCTTTTCAAAGAAAGAAATCTGAGCTTCCGAGTACTCATGACAGTCCTTAATTAGGCTCATCGCTGCTTCAACGCCGGCTGCATGTGGAATTGATGTATATAGACTTGTTACATCCCAAGTGACAAGGATAAATTTGTCTTGGATTTGTGGTAGGTCCCTAATTTTAGACAGAAAGTCACCAGAGTCCTTAATGTAAGATGGGGTAGTTCTCACCAAGGGTGATAACACTCTGTCCAATAATTTAGCCGTGGGTACAAAGATCGAATCTCTCCCCGATACAATCGGGCGTCCTGGTGGGGAGTGTTTATCCTTATGGATCTTGGGGAGTATGTACAAGACCGGAATACGAGTATGCGTTGGTAACAAAAATTCATACAGTTAATGTGAGATTAACCCTTCCTTAAACGCTGGTTTTACAATACTCTCCAAGATCTTTCTAATACTCCATGTAGGGTCTGATTGTAGAAGTTTATACACCGTGTCATCATCCAGTTGACGCTTAATCTCATTTTCATATGCCTGGGGGTCCATAATGACCACCGAACCCCCTTTATCAGCAGGTTTACAAATAATATCACTTCGTTTAGTTAATTCCTGCAATGCTATTCTTTCCTGGGGAGACAGATTATTAGGTACATGATCTTTAAAATCCACTTGTTGTATTAAACGTTTCACATCTCGGGTGACCTCCTGTACAAACATCTCGACCAGTACATATGTAGTGGGGGGAACAGATTTGGATTTCATAATCAGTCCCAAATTCTTATTACTCAACCTCCCTTCAAACATTTCATTCTGAACAAATGGTTTGTGAAGAAAATGGACCTTCCATCTAATGTTACGAAATAGGCGATACAGGTCTTGATCTAACTGAAATGGATCTAGATGACTTTTTGGACAGTATGATAAACCACGGTTAAAAAGTCAAGTTTTTCATCCTAGAACAAACAACAAGATAACAATAAATGGTTTTTATACTTGTCAGTCATCATATGTGATTTATATCCTTACATGCCCCTGTAATCTCCTTTTACGTGGGGGAGACGACCCAAAAAATTAAAGATCGCATTGCACAGCATCGTAGCATGATCAGACATCCCCAGTCAGGCCTCCCTGTATGGCGTCACTTTTCTGAGATGGGACACAAAGACACTGACCTAGAGACACCAAACAAACTTTAAAATGTTCACAAAATATTCAGCTATCTGGCTATATCTTTTCAGTTTGATATCTTTTACAGTTTTTGAGAAAAAGCTTTTTGTTTAGAGGTCATTTCAGGAAATTTTAGCCATTAATCAGAGTGTACTGTGTTTGTTTTGTTGCCATGGTTACCAAAGCTTCTGTTATACACAGGGAGGGAGGTGGCTGGAGCATCTCAGCTCTGATTACAGAGCCCGGGGGAGGGGACAGACACACCATGTACTGATTTATAATAGAGGAATATGATGGGGCAGTTTTGATGGGGTAATTCTGATGGGGCAGTTTTGATGGTGGCAATATGATGGGGCAGTTTTGATGGGGCAGTTTTGATGGTGGCAATATGATGGGGCAGTTTTGATGGGGAACATTTTTATGGAGCAGTTTTAAAGGTGGCAATATGATGGGGGCAGTTTTGATGGGGGCAGTTTTGATGGTGGCAATATGACGGGGCAGTTTTGATGGGGCAATTCTGATGGGGCAGTTTTGATGGTGGCAATATGATGGGGCAGTTTTGATAGGGCAATTCTGATGGGGCAGTTTTGATAGGGCAATTCTGATGGGGCAGTTTTGATGGGGCAATTCTGATGGGAGACAGAGGGGGTTGGGGAGCGCTAGATAATGAACAAAAAGGTGAAAAATTAGGTTGTATATAACAAAGGAAGTGAATTCAAAATAAAAATATAAATCAACCTGCCCGTGTATATAAACTTGAGTGAACAAAATTCATAAACCTAGATATCAGTGAACAATAATAATTGTGCAATCTTGACATGTGATGTCAACAATTTTTAAATAATTAAAGCAGATATAAATAAGCATCAATAGCAAAGTCCATCCAAAATTGGTGTAAAATCCTGATGTAAATCTTCATAACAAAACGTGAGCAGCAAAATCCCTTCACCATCACTGAACAAAATACACCAATGTGCTCATGGAAATGGATGTCCGCTTACCAGATGAAGTTGACCAATTTAATTAAAAAAAGGTCAAATAGGCTTTAGCAAGATATTGCTTGCTGCAAATGAAATAACCAGATTCTTGTCCTCACATCACAGGGTCTCACGCATGGGATATAAAATAGATGGAGAGGAACCGAATATAGTGTAATACCATTTATTAAGAATAAAAGAAATCAGAACATAGCCAAATGGCTACTCACATAGAAGGTGCCATCGCCCGGCACTGAGGCTGGAAAGCGTATCTAAGGACGGAAAATCCGATCTGTGGGAGAGGTATGTCGAATAAACACGGCAGCGGCGTGCGTTCCACCCTCGACGGACAGACGAACCACGGAGGCCGGAAATGTTGTAATTGCGTGACCAAGTACCGCCTCGACGTACGTTTCGTTTCACACGTCTTCAGGAAGCGTACTTGGTCACTATGGAGACAGTTTAAATAGACTATAAAATTTGCATAAAGAGGAGGGGTTGAATGCTTCACAGCCTCAGTGCCGTTCATAGGACACCGTACAACCATCTCAAATAGCAGTTTATTAACAAAGGTAGATTCGATGCAATAAATTTAATTAACAATATGAATATCTGTATATATTATTAATAATGAAAATCCAAATTTCAATAATGAAACTAGAATAAAGGATAATCCGCCAATGCCTAATTATAAAAAATAGGACAATTAAAAAATAAAATTAGATAATAAAAAACTATTTGAATATTCACCAATCAAATGACTAGAGAATATGCAACCAGCTATAAAAGAGAGACTGGAGCCCAACAGTGTGTAAAAAATATTGTATATCAAAAAATTATATAGTAAAGAAGAAAATGATATTAATTGAAAAATAATATAAAAAAATTACTAAATAATAAAAAAATAAAAATTAATTAGATGATAATTAACAATTCAATAATTAACATTGTAGATATAAACATTTTGAATTGTTAGGAAGAGAAAAATAAATAATAAACCTCAGTAAAAAATTATATTATGTCCAAGTAGAAAAACAGCATAAACCTAATCATTAGTCAAAAAACAATTTAGATCCAGTTCAATATTCAGGCCCTGCGGCTGCATCGTTTGTAAACGATACAGCCACTGGGTCTCATTCTGAGAAACAGCCTTTTTAAGATCAGTACCTCTCCAGTTAGGGGTGATCTTATCTATACCGTAAAAAGTAAGTAAACGAGGGTCTCTATTGTGGACCATACGGAAATGCCGTGATACACTATGGTTAAGATAACCTTTAGAAATATTGGCTATATGTTCGTTGATACGAACTCTCAATTTGCGGGTAGTGCGACCTACATATTGGATTGAACAAGGGCACTCCAACACATAAGTGACATAGCTAGAGTTGCATGTAATCAGAGGTTTTATGGAGAATTCTTGTCGGGTAACCTTGGAGTGAAATTTAGAAATCTTTTTCCCTGCTCTATTTGTAGTACGGCAGGCCTTGCATCTAGTACAATAATGAAAACCTGATCCATCCAAAAAGGTAGACAATTTTCTTGGGGGGTCAGGCACATTTGGGGCTATCATATTCCTAAGTCCTGGTGCACGTCTATAAATAAACTTTGGTTTGGGGGGGAGTAGTTTCTGTAAATCTCTATCTTTACAAAGTATGGGCCAATATTTGTGAAATATTTTTTCCACACCCCTGTATTGGCGATGAAAACCTGATATAAATGGAATGTCACCCAAAAAGGGGGCTTTTTCTTTGGGGACTAGAAGGGAATCTCTGTTCATGGCCAGAACTTGATTTTTAGTTTTTAAAAGATTTTTTAGGGGATAACCCTTCTCCTGGAACCTTTGGGTAAGGATCTCAGATTGTGCATGGTAATCAGTAATATCATCACAATTTCTCCTAATGCGCATATACTGACCCTTGGGGACGGCTCCCAGCCATTGTGGATGGTGACAGCTATTTACTGGCACGAATCCATTACGGTCAGTAGCCTTGAAAAATGTTTTGGAAACCAGCCTATTCCCTTGTTTGGTTAAAGTAAGATCTAAATAATTGATAGTATCCCAACTAAACTCAGCAGTAAACTTAAGTCCATAGGTGTTATCATTCAGACTCAAAAGGAATTCTTGAAAGTCCGATAAGGTGCCCTCCCACAAAAGAATGACGTCATCAATGTACCTTTTATAGTACCTTAATGATTTATTGGGTTGATGATAAATGGTTTCATGTTCCCATTTATTGAGCACTATATTTGCTACACTGGGGGCATACCTAGCCCCCATGGCAACTCCTTTGACCTGATTGTAAAACTGGTGGTGTGCCCAGAAATAATTATTCCCCATAGCCAAATTTAGTCCTTCGACTAAAAATTCAATTTGCAGTAATTTGAGTTTTGATTGATCAATGAGTGCTAATTTAACTGCTGACAGGGCATCTTGTTGTTTGATGTTAGTATATAGTGATTCTATATCAATAGTCACTAATAGAGTGTTTGGGGATAACGTAATATTCTGTAGAGATTGAATAAGGGCTCGACTATCTTTCAAGTATGATCGCCCAGAGATGACTAAAGGCTGAAGATAAATGTCCAAGTACTCTCCTACACGGGAATATAGAGACCCTATCCCGCTCACTATGGGTCGGCCGGGGGGTTTTTCTTTACATTTGTGTATCTTGGGCAATATATATAGAACTGGGATACGTGGGGCTTTAGGAATAAGATAATGGGCTTCCTTTTTGTTGAGAATATGTAGCTGTAAACCCTTGTTTACCCAACAAGAGAGTTGGGTTGTAAATTGTGGTGTGGGATCTGACAATAGCGGTTTATAAGTAGTAGTATCTTGTAGCAATCTTTGAATCTCTAAATTATAGTTCTCTTTGCTGAGAACTACTACTCCTCCCCCTTTATCCGCTGGTCGGACTACTATTTGTTTGTTATCTTCTAATTTTTTAATACCTTCACGGATAGACTGATTAGTACTAGATTTGGGGATTTTAAGTGATTTTACTTCCTCCTGAACCATGCTTTTGAATACTTCAATGTGGTGATGAGTGTTTTTCTTGGGATTAAAGACTGAATTATTCTTGAGTCCACTATGCAAAAAAGTGGTCTCAATCCCTTCAGAGAGGGAAGGAACATTTGTTTGAGAAGAAAAATGCTTTTTGATATTTAATTTCCTAATAAATTTCTCTATATCAACAAATACATCAAACTTGTTGATATCTTTGCTAGGAGCAAATTTTAAACCTTGTGATAATACTAATAGTTCTTCCTCTGACAAATCTACTCCAGATAGGTTAAAAATCCCTGCATTTAATTGTCCCGTTTTCTTTTTCTTTCTCCTTCTCCCTCTACTACCTCTTTTTCTGTAGGCTCTTTGAAATGTTGGGGTGTAGTGGGTGCAATTCTGTAGGGTCCTTTCCATTCCTTCCATTCCCCCCCTGGTTGATGATAATTGTAATGGTTATAATAGGGTCGGCCCCGGTAATTACCCCTATAATTACCTCTAGGGGGTCTGGATGGGTAATGGTTATATTCTTGATTATGATATTATTCGACATACCTCTCCCACAGATCGGATTTTCCGTCCTTAGATACGCTTTCCAGCCTCAGTGCCGGGCGATGGCACCTTCTATGTGAGTAGCCATTTGGCTATGTTCTGATTTCTTTTATTCTTAATAAATGGTATTACACTATATTCGGTTCCTCTCCATCTATTTTATATCCCATGCGTGAGACCCTGTGATGTGAGGACAAGAATCTGGTTATTTCATTTGCAGCAAGCAATATCTTGCTAAAGCCTATTTGACCTTTTTTTAATTAAATTGGTCAACTTCATCTGGTAAGCGGACATCCATTTCCATGAGCACATTGGTGTATTTTGTTCAGTGATGGTGAAGGGATTTTGCTGCTCACGTTTTGTTATGAAGATTTACATCAGGATTTTACACCAATTTTGGATGGACTTTGCTATTGATGCTTATTTATATCTGCTTTAATTATTTAAAAATTGTTGACATCACATGTCAAGATTGCACAATTATTATTGTTCACTGATATCTAGGTTTATGAATTTTGTTCACTCAAGTTTATATACACGGGCAGGTTGATTTATATTTTTATTTTGAATTCACTTCCTTTGTTATATACAACCTAATTTTTCACCTTTTTGTTCATTATCTAGCGCTCCCCAACCCCCTCTGTCTCACATTTATGCATTTATGGAAGTTTTCCATTTTTTGCTCAGGGTGTAGCTGCTTCACTTAGTTTTTCTTTTGCTTACTTCATTTGGCGCGGAATTATTTATTATTTTCACAATTCTGATGGGGCAGTTTTGATGGGGGCAGTTTTGATGGTGGCAATATGATGGGGCAGTTTTGATGGGGCAATTCTGATGGGGCAGTTTTGATGGTGGCAATATGATGGGGCAGTTTTAATGGGGACAATTTTGATGGGGCAATTCTAATGGGGCAGTTTTGATGGCAATATGATGGGGGAAGTTTTGATGGTGGCAATATGATGGGGCAGTTTTGATGGTGGTAATATGATGGGGCAATTCTGATGGGGCAGTTTTGATGGTGGCAATATGATGGGGCAGTTTTGATGGGGCAATTCTGATGGTGGCAATATGATAGGACAATTTTGATGGGGCAGTTTTAATGGGGACAATTTTGATGGGGCAATTCTGATGGGGCAGTTTTGATGCCAGTATGATGGGGCAGTTTTGATGGCGGCCGTTTTAGCAATTTAGCTATTCAGCATTCCCACGCATTTTCCCCAGGAAATGCATTTTCTAGTTAGTGGGAATGCTTTAGCAGTCCCACTATTGTTATTCGATTTTATTTATTAGTGGGACTGCTTTAGCAGTCCCACTATTGTTATTCGATTTTATTTATTTTTAAACTTAATTAGTGGGAATGCTTTAGCAGTCCCACTATTGTTATTCGATTTTATTTATTTTTAATTTTAATTTTATTCCGTACGTTTTTCGGTAATGCGTAACTTCTGCATACTTTCAGCTATTAAAACCATTCAACTATCAAAATGTTCGTCTCTTTTAGCTGAGGTGTGCTCTTTTTCAACTTTTTTTCTACCATTTATACTTTTTAAAATATTAAGCTTTTTATCACTTTTTTTGAACATTGAAGTCAATGGGAGCATGCTTGAAATCCTTAAATTTTTCTTCCGCTCCCAAAAGTTTCAGCTCCTTCATACTTTCACCTAGAGACACCAAACAAACTTTAAAATGTTCACAAAATATTCAGCTATCTGGCTATATCTTTTCAGTTTGATATCTTTTACAGTTTTTGAGAAAAAGCTTTTTGTTTAGAGGTCATTTCAGGAAATTTTAGCCATTAATCAGAGTGTACTGTGTGTGTTTTGTTGCCATGGTTACCAAAGCTTCTGTTATACACAGGGGGGGAGGTGGCTGGAGCATCTCAGCTCTGATTACAGAGCCCGGGGGAGGGGACAAAAGCTGAAAAATCAGAACATGATTTCTAAACTGCCGCCACTCCCTCATTTTCAAGCCCACCTACACAAATCTTATATCAAAACGTTCAGCTATCCCTGCTGCCACTAAACATGTCCACGGCTAAGCCATAGTCCTGATAGTTTTCACAATATGACCATTTGTTTGCAACTCACGCCGTCCATTGACATTCATTGAAACTACACTCTAGCCCCTTCAAATTTGAAGGGCAATTTCTAAACTGCAACCGTGCCTTCAATTTTAATATTTCAGAGACATACTATGTATCAAAATCTAGGTCTGGGTCTTGTGATTCTCACAATATAAAGATCTTCGCTGTAGGATGTATAGTTTTTAAAATACGGCCATTTGTTTAGAGGTCATTTCAGGAAATTTTAGCCATTAATCAGAGTGTGCTGTTAGTGTTTGTTTTGTTGCCATGGTTACCAAAGCTTCTGTTATACACAGGGGGGGAGGTGGCTGGAGCATCTCAGCTCTGATTACAGAGCCCCGGGGGAGGGGGACAGACACACCATGTACTGATTTATAATAGAGGAATATGATGGGGCAGTTTTGATGGGGTAATTCTGATGGGGCAGTTTTGGTGGTGGCAATATGATGGGACAGTTTTGATGGCAATATGATGGGGGCAATTTTGCTGGGGGCCGTTTTAGCAATTCAGCATTCCCACGCATTTTCCCCAGGAAATGCATTTTCTAGTTAGTGGGAATGCTTTAGCAGTCCCACTATTGTTATTCGTTTTTTTATTATTTTTCTTCTTATTCCGTACGTTTTTTGGTTCTGCGTAACTTCTGCATACTTTCAGCTATTAAAACCATTCAACTATTAAAATGTTCGTCTCTTTTAGCTGATGTGTGCTCTTTTTCAACTTTTTTTCTACCATTTATACTTTTTAAAATATTAAGCTTTTTAACACTTTTTTTTAACATTGAAGTCAATGGGAGCATGCTTGAAATCCTTAAATTCTTCTTCCGCTCCCAAAAGTTTCAGCTCCTTCATACTTTCACTTAGAGACACCAAACAAACTTTAAAATGTTCACAAAATATTCAGCTATCTGGCTATATCTTTTCAGTTTGATATCTTTTACAGTTTTTGAGAAAAAGCTTTTTGTTTAGAGGTCATTTCAGGAAATTTTAGCCATTAATCAGAGTGTATGGTGTTTGTTTTGTTGCCATGGTTACCAAAGCTTCTGGTATACACAGGGGGGGAGGTGGCTGGAGCATCTCAGCTCTGATTACAGAGCCCGGGGGGAGGGGACAGACACACCATGTACTGATTTATAATAGAGGAATATGATGGGGCAGTTTTGATAGGGCAATTCTGATGGGGCAGTTTTGATGGTGGCAATATGATGGGGCAGTTTTAATGGGGACAATTTTGATGGGGCAGTTTTGATGGCAGTATGATGGGGCAGTTTTGATGGCGGTCGTTTTAGCAATTTAGCTATTCAGCAATTATTTTTGAAAAAAAAAAAAATATTTTTGAAAAAAAAATATATTTTTGAAAAAAATATATATATTTTTGAAAAAAAAACAATATTTTTGAAAAAAAAACAATATTTTTGAAAAAAAAATATTTTTGAAAAAAAAAATTATTTTTGAAAAAAAAAATTATTTTTGAAAAAAAAAATTATTTTGAAGAAAAAAAAATTTTTTTTTGAAAAAAAAAATAATTTTTGAAAAAAAAAAATATTTTTGAAAAATTTTGAAAAAAAAAATTATTTTTGAAAAAAAAAAAATATTTTTGAAAAAAAAAAAATATTTTTGAAAAAAAAAATTACTTTTGAAAAAAAAAATTACTTTTGAAAAAAAAATTACTTTTAGCTTTGATGGGGCAATTCTGATGGGGACAATTTTGATGGGGCAATTCTAATGGGGCAGTTTTGATGGCAATATGATGGGGGCAGTTTTGATGGTGGCAATATGATGGGGCAGTTTTGATGGTGGTAATATGATGGGGCAGTTCTGATGGGGCAGTTTTGATGGTGGCAATATGATGGGGCAGTTTTGATGGGGCATTTCTGATGGTGGCAATATGATGGGACAATTTTGATGGAGCAATTCTGATAGGCCAGTTTTGATGGTGGCAATATGATGGGGCAGTTTTAATGGGGACAATTTTGATGGGGCAATTCTGATGGGGCAGTTTTGATGGCGGCCGTTTTAGCAATTTAGCTATTCAGCATTCCCACGCATTTTCCCCAGGAAATGCATTTTCTAGTTATTTTTAATTTTATTCAGTACGTTTTTCGGTAATGCGTAACTTCTGCATACTTTCAGCTATTAAAACCATTCAACTATCAAAATGTTTGTCTCTTTTAGCTGAGGCGTGCTCTTTTTCAACTTTTTTTCTACCATTTATACTTTTTAAAATATTAAGCTTTTTATCACTTTTTTTTAACATTGAAGTCAATGGGAGCATGCTTGAAATCCTTAAATTTTTCTTCCGCTCCCAAAAGTTTCAGCTCCTTCATACTTTCACCTAGAGACACCAAACAAACTTTAAAATGTTCACAAAATATTCAGCTATCTGGCTATATCTTTTCAGTTTGATATCTTTTACAGTTTTTGAGAAAAAGCTTTTTGTTTAGAGGTCATTTCAGGAAATTTTAGCCATTAATCAGAGTGTACTGTGTGTGTTTTGTTGCCATGGTTACCAAAGCTTCTGTTATACACAGAGGGGGGGGAGGTGGCTGGAGCATCTCAGCTTTAATTACAGAGCCCGGGGGGAGGGGACAGACACACCATGTACTGATTATAATAGAGGAATATGATGGGGCAGTTTTGATGGTGGCAATTCTGATGGGGCAGTTTTGATGGCGGTCATTTTAGCAATTTAGCTATTCAGCAATTATTTTTGAAAAAAAAAATTATTTTTGAAAAAAAAAAAAATATTTTGAAAAAAAAAAAAAAATTATTTTTGAAAAAAAAAATTATTTTTGAAGAAAAAAAATATTTTTGAAAAAAAAAATTATTTTTGAAAAAAAATATTTAAAAAAAAAAAAAATCATTTTTGAAAAAAAAAAATTTTTGAAAAAAAAAAATATTTTTGAATAAAAAAAATATTTTTGAAAAAAAAAAAATTATTTTTGAAAAAAAAAAATATTTTTTGATGGGGCAGTTTTGATGGTGCAGTTTTGATGAGGCAATTCTGATGGGGCAGTTTTGATGGTGGCAATATGATGGGACAGTTTTGATGGCAATATGATGGGGGCAATTTTGCTGGGGGCCGTTTTAGCAATTCAGCATTCCCACGCATTTTCCCCAGGAAATGCATTTTCTAGTTTTTAATTTTAATTTTATTCCGTACGTTTTTTGGTTCTGCGTAACTTCTGCATACTTTTAGCTATTAAAACCGTTCAACTATTAAAATGTTCGTCTCTTTTAGCTGAGGTGTGCTCTTTTTCAACTTTTTTTCTACCATTTATACTTTTTAAAATATTAAGCTTTTTATCACTTTTTTTTAACATTGAAGTCAATGGGAGCATGCTTGAAATCCTTAAATTCTTCTTCCGCTCCCAAAAGTTTCAGCTCCTTCATACTTTCACCTAGAGACACCAAACAAACTTTAAAATGTTCACAAAATATTCAGCTATCTGGCTATATCTTTTCAGTTTGATATCTTTTACCGTTTTTGAGAAAAAGCTTTTTGTTTAGAGGTCATTTCAGGAAATTTTAGCCATTAATCAGAGTGTACTGTGTGTGTTTTGTTGCCATGGTTACCAAAGCTTCTGTTATACACAGGGGGGGAGGTGGCTGGAGCATCTCAGCTCTGATTACAGAGCCCAGGGGAGGGGACAGACACACGATGTACTGATTTATAAAAGAGGAATATGATGGGGCAGTTTTGATAGGGCAATTCTGATGGGGCAGTTTTGATGGGGCAATTATGATGGGGCAGTTTTATTGGTGGCAATTATGATGGGTCAGTTTTGATGGTGGCAATATGATGGGGCAGTTTTGATGGTGGCAATATGATGGGGTAGTTTTGATAGGGCAATTCTGATGGGGCAGGTTTGATGGTGGCAATATGATGGGGCAGTTTTGATGGGGCAATTCTGATGGGGCAGTTTTGATGGTGGCAATATGATGGGGCAGGTTTAATGGGGACAATTTTGATGGGGCAATTCTGATGTGGCAGTTTTGATGGCAGTATGATGGGGCAGTTTTGATGGCGGCCATTTTAGCAATTTAGCTATTCAGCATTCCCACGCATTTTCCCCAGGAAATGCATTTTCTAGTTATTAGTGGGACTGCTTTAGCAGTCCCACTATTGTTATTCGATTTTATTTATTTTTAATCTTAATTTTCATTTTAATTTTATTCCGTACGTTTTTTGGTTCTGCGTAACGTCTGCATACTTTCAGCTATTAAAACCATTCAACTTTCAAAATGTTCGTTTCTTTTAGCTGATGTGTGCTCTTTTTCAACTTTTTATCTACCATTTATACTTTTTAAAATATTAAGCTTTTTATCACTTTTTTTTAACATTGAAGTCAATGGGAGCATGCTTGAAATCCTTAAATTCTTCTTCCGCTCCCAAAAATTTCAGCTCCTTCATACTTTCACCTAGAGACACCAAACAAACCTTAAAATGTTCACAAAACATTCAGCTATCTGGCTATATCTTTTCAGTTTGATATCTTTTACAGTTTTTGAGAAAAAGCTTTTTGTTTAGAGGTCATTTCAGGAAATTTTAGTCATTAATCAGAGTTTACTGTTTGTTTTGTTGCCATGGTTACCAAAGCTTCTGTTATACACAGGGGGGGAGGTGGCTGGAGCATCTCAGCTCTGAATACAGAGCCCGGGGGAGGGGACAGACACACGATGTACTGATTATAATAGAGGAATATGATGGGGCAGTTTTGATAGGGCAATTCTGATGGGGCAGTTTTGATGGGGCAATTATGATGGGGCAGTTTTATTGGTGGCAATTATGATGGGTCAGTTTTGATGGTGGCAATATGATGGGGCAGTTTTGATGGGACAATTCTGATGGGGCAGTTTTGATGGTGGCAATATGATGGGGCAGTTTTGATGGGGACAATTTTAATGGAGCAGTTTTAAAGGTGGCAATATGATGGGGCAGTTTTGATGGTGGCAATATGCTGGGGCAGTTTTAATGGGGACAATTTTGATGGGGCAATTCTGATGGGGCAGTTTTAATGGCAGTATGATGGGGCAGTTTTGATGGCGGCCATTTTAGCAATTTAGCTATTCAGCATTCCCACGCATTTTCCCCAGGAAATGCATTTTCTAGTTAGTGGGAATGCTTTAGCAGTCCCACTATTGTTATTCGTTTTTTTATTTATTAGTGGGAATGCTTTAGCAGTCCCACTATTGTTATTCGATTTTATTTATTTTTAAACTTAATTTTAATAATTTTATTCCGTACGTTTTTCGGTAATGCGTAACTTCTGCACACTTTCAGCTATTAAAACCATTCAACTATCAAAATTTTCGTCTCTTTTAGCTGAGGTGTGCTCTTTTTCAACTTTTTTTCTACCATTTATACTTTTTAAAATATTAAGCTTTTTATCACTTTTTTTTAACATTGAAGTCAATGGGAGCATGCTTGAAATCCTTAAATTTTTCTTCCGCTCCCAAAAGTTTCAGCTCCTTCATACTTTCACCTAGAGACACCAAACAAACTTTAAAATGTTCACAAAATATTCAGCTATCTGGCTATATCTTTTCAGTTTGATATCTTTTACAGTTTTTGAGAAAAAACTTTTTGTTTAGAGGTCATTTCAGGAAAATTTAGCCATTAATCAGAGTATACTGTGTGTGTTTTGTTGCCATGGTTACCAAAGCTTCTGTTATACACAGGGGGGGAGGTGGCTGGAGCATCTCAGCTCTGATTACAGAACCCGGGGGAGGGGACAAAAGCTGAAAAATCAGAACATGATTTCTAAACTGCCGCCACTCCCTCATTTTCAAGCCCACCTACACAAATCTTATATCAAAACGTTCAGTTATCCCTGCTGCCACTAAACATGTCCACGGCTAAGCCATAGTCCTGACAGTTTTCACAATATGACCATTTGTTTGCAACTCACACCGTCCATTGACATTCATTGAAACTACACTCTAGCCCCTTCAAATTTGAAGGGCAATTTCTAAACTGCGACCGCGCCTTCAATTTTAATATTTCAGAGACATACTATACATCAAAATCTAGGTCTGGGTCTTGTGATTCTCACAATATAAAGATCTTCGCTGTAGGATTTATAGTTTTTGGGAAAAAGCTTTTTGTTTAGAGGTCATTTCAGGAAATTTTAGCCATTAATCAGAGTGTACTGTGTTTGTTTTGTTGCCATGGTTACCAAAGCTTCTGTTATACACAGGGGGGGAGGTGGCTGGAGCATCTCAGCTTTGATTACAGAGCCCGGGGGAGGGGACAGACACACCATGTACTGATTTATAATAGAGGAATATGATGGGGCAGTTTTGATGGGGTAATTCTGATGGGGCAGTTTTGATGGTGGCAATATGATGGGGCAGTTTTGATGGTGGCAATATGATGGGGCTGTTTTGATAGGGCAATTCTGATGGGGCAGTTTTGATGGTGGCAATATGATGGTGCAGTTTTGATGGGGCAGTTTTGATGGTGGCAATATGATGGGACAGTTTTGATGGCAATATGATGGGGGCAATTTTGCTGGGGGCCGTTTTAGCAATTCAGCATTCCCACGCATTTTCCCCAGGAAATGCATTTTCTAGTTTTTCTTCTTATTCCGTACCTTTTTTGGTTCTGGGTAACTTCTGCATACTTTCAGCTATTAAAACCATTCAACTATTAAAATGTTCGTCTCTTTTAGCTGAGGTGTGCTCTTTTTCAACTTTTTTTCTACCATTTATACTTTTTAAAATATTAAGCTTTTTAACACTTTTTTTTAACATTGAAGTCAATGGGAGCATGCTTGAAATCCTTAAATTCTTCTTCCGCTCCCAAAAGTTTCAGCTCCTTCATACTTTCACCTAGAGACACCAAACAAACTTTAAAATGTTCACAAAATATTCAGCTATCTGGCTATCTTTTCAGTTTGATATCTTTTACAGTTTTTGAGAAAAAGCTTTTTGTTTAGAGGTCATTTCAGGAAATTTTAGCCATTAATCAGAGTGTACTGTGTTTGTTTTGTTGCCATGGTTACCAAAGCTTCTGTTATACACAGGGGGGGAGGTGGCTGGAGCATCTCAGCTCTGATTACAGAGCCCGGGGGAGGGGATAGACACACCATGTACTGATTTATAATAGAGGAATATGATGGGGCAATTCTGATGGGGTAATTCTGATGGGGCAGTTTTGATGGTGGCAATATGATGGGGCAGTTTTGATGGGGCAATTCTGATGGGGCAGTTTTGATGGGGCAATTCTGATGGGGCAGTTTTGATGGGGCAATTCTGATGGGGCAGTTTTGATGGGGCAATTCTGATGGGGCAGTTTTGATGGTGGCAATATGGTGGGGCAGTTTTGATGGGGCAATTCTGATGGGGCAGTTTTGATGGGGCAATTCTGATGGGGCAGTTTTGATGGTGGCAATATGATGGGGCAGTTTTGATGGTGGCAATATTATGGGGCAGTTTTGATGGAGCAATTCTGATGGGGCAGTTTTGATGGTGGCAATATGATGGGGCAGTTTTAATGGGGACAATTTTGATGGGGCAATTCTGATGGGGCAGTTTTGATGGCAGTATGATGGGGCAGTTTTGATGGCGGCCATTTTAGCAATTTAGCTATTCAGCATTCCCACGCATTTTCCCCAGGAAATGCATTTTCTAGTTGTTGTTAATATTTTTCACTAGTATTATTATCATTATTTGGTATAAATATCCACCCAGATTTATGTCCAGCGCTGCACTGTTTATTATCTATACATTTTTTTGCCTTATATCGGGGTTATAGTGTCCAGCAGCAGGACTCATATTACAGTTATTTTGTTTATTATTGATTTATTCATTTTTCACTATTTATGCACCTAGCGCAATTCTTTATTTATTTATAGTTTTATTAGAAAGCCTGCGACCACCCTTACTCAGGGGGGTCACAAAGCGTTTTGTTGGATCAAAGATCCGCTGAAGAGATGTCCAAGCGTCTCCCACCAGTAGCCTCTGTGTGCATCCTGTGAGGATGATCAAAAGCCTGAATTTCAGAAAGCCTCAGCAACAAGATGTTTGTATTTGCAAAGAGACAAGAGACTCCAGATAGTGTAATATTGTCTCTTTAACTGTTTTATTCACAATGCTGCAGTGCTGCATGCGCAGGTTTCAAACTCAGTAAGTCCCCAGTATAAAACAAGCCAAAAGCGATTCCTTACACGTTACACTGTCTTGTCTCTTTGCATATACAAACATCTTGTTGCTGAGGCTGTCTGAACTCACATGCTACATGCATTGTGTCATCATGAATTGTCTAGTTCAATTTTAGCGCTGCACTTTATATTTTTGAAGTATCACATGTCTGACCAGCCTCATCACGGCTGCATCCACCAGAGGGGCTGACTCTAGGTGTTTGACTTCTGTCTCCTTAGGGCCCTTTCACACTGGGGCGGGGGCAGCGTCGGCGGTAAAGCGCCGCTTACATTAGCAGTATTCGGCCGCTAGCGGGGCAGTTTTACCCCCCGCTAGCGGCCGAGAAAGGGTTAAAAATCACCTCCAAAGCACCTCTGCAGAGGCGCTTTGCCGGCGGTATAGCTCCTGCCCATTTCAATGGGCAGGAGCGGTGAAGGAGCAGTATACACTCCGCTCCTTCACCGCTCCGAAGATGCTGCTAGCAGGACTTTTTTTCCCGTCCTGCTAGCGCACCGCTGCAGTGTGAAAGCCCTCGGGGCTTTTACACTGGAGACAAAGCAGCGGCACTTTCGGGTCAGTTTGCAGGAGCTATTATTAGCGCAATAGCACCTGCAAACCGCCCCAGTGTGAAAGGGCCCTTAAAGGGATAGAGCTTTGCCATTTTTGACAGTATGGAGTTCTTTTTATCCACTTTGCGCCATTCGTCCGTGGCGACTTCCCCCAGTTCTCCCAGAAGCGGAAAATTCAAGCGCTCTTTGTTCAACTGTCTGAAGAATTTTTCCTCTGCTTGGGGGGGGGGGGCAGGAGAACACCACTGTTTCCTCCCAATTTAGGGTCTCTCTTACTGCCCTAACGAAGGAGGGGACTAGGGTAAAGCCCACTCCGGGATCCTCCAGCTCAGACTCTCCGTCAGACAGCATTGCTGATGGGCAGCTCGTTTGTGATGCTTCCCATGAATCCTGGCCCTAAGTTTTTCTAGCTGGAGAGCGTGACTGCTCAGTAAAAGGGCTGTGGGTATGGCCGGTTTCCATTTCTCTCAGGAATTCTTTGAGGACCCTTTTGAGCAGGGACTCCATTTGGTGATCCGTCCCTGTTCTTTCACCTCCTGCTTTGGTGTAACAGGAACTTGGGACCCTCATCCCCAGCTGGACTTTCGGCCCGAATGGCTGGGGTGATGGGAAGACCTGGATGAGGAGCCTGAGTCCTTGTTGTGGCGCCTAGATCCAGAGTGTGACCTGTGGCGCCCGGATCTGGAAGAGGAATGCCGGTGTGATTTTGCTAGATCACTTTCCTTACGGGAGATGCACTGGGGATCAAACCTAGAAGAGCTGGGAAGAGAAAAGGGAGAGAGAGAGAGAGGAAAAAGCATAAAGCAGGTCACCAGAAAATCTGAATGCCCTGCCCCCCCCCCCCCCCATTCCCTCATTCCGGGATCCGGCCGCACATGCACAGATCTGGTCGCAGGGATCGGCTGGAACAGCGGCTTGGAACGCAAAGCAATCCAGCCGCCATAGAAGTATTAAGAGATAATAGGGAAAAAAACGGCGCTACCTGAGAAACCTGTTTGGCTCAGCCTATACAGGGAACATTGTGCAAACGTTATTTTTATATATATCACAAAAACTTCAAACTGATATAAGTGAGAAATGCGGTGTTTAAAATGAAGACAGATACCGAAGAATTGCAATAAGATAGCTAAAGTGCATACGTGTGGGTCAGCATATAATCACATGCATCCTACATAGGTAGTAATATATAAGGCATGTCAGAAAAAACTTTATACATGCCAAATAATCCTAGTAAAGCAGTATACTTTCTCTACACCATAGACTATATTCAGCGCTCTTTGCAAAATGAAAACATATTATATATAGCATTCTTTGCAAAATGAAAACATAATATATATAGCAGAAACCACGCACCAAACATGCATGGAACCAGTTATGTTAATTCCTGTAGGGAAAAAATGCATGCACCATAGAGGTATCTATGTATCTCAATATTAATACAGTTCATATGTTGTGGCAGTAATAAAGATATATAATAGTCCCATGCACTTCATGCGACAACCAGACTCGATATTCCCCAGAGTGACTTGGTGTATACAGGGTTGAATGGTGACTTCTGTGATCCCCCTCAAATTGCTCACTCACCAAATGTCGAATCCAGCCGCCATAGCTGAGGGAGAGCTGTACAAGCGGGGGAAGAGACGGGGAAAGGGAGGAAACACTGTTAAAGAGCGAGGCACAAACACTGCTCACTTGGAAAAGGTACATTTCACCACTCCTGCCACGAACATGTTAGGCTTGGGGAAAGCACTTGCCACACCGGTCCTGGGGCAGATAAGGCCACCCGCTAATAGATTGGCTAATCGGCTACCTCGCCACTTGCCTGCCAGGGGCCAGGCTTCTAGCTCTTCAGACGCCTTTTCCATTGCCCCCTCTATACCCTGCTAATAACTAGGGCTTATAGGAGACTCGTGACCCATCTTCCTCCAGTCGCGGCTTGACAGACCATAGTTGTGGGGGATATCTTCTGGGTAGGGACAAACCATTCACTCCTTCGGAGGAGGACAAAAAAGAACACAGCTGCTGGCTCGGAGCAAAGATTTATGGGAGTGGGGTCCTACAGGGTAGGAGAGGAGACGGGATTAATCCAAACGTATGCTGCCATGGAGTCTGTTAGGAAATACCCTTTTTCCCTTTTTTATAAGGCCACTTTCACACTGAGGCGCTGGTCGCATTGACGGTAAAGCGCCGCTAGATATTGGATTGTAGAGTTATAGGAATATGCAATACAAATGCACATTCTTGCTGATACTTCTAGTTTTCTCACTGGAATTCAGCTGCTATAAAAAATAGATGCTTAGGTATAAACATTTGGTATATTGTTAGTCATAAAACATTTAGATATTACAGATTAGAAAATAATAATTGTACAGAATTCCTGTTTGAAAAATTACTTTTGGTATTTGATTTAGCTGAAAGATGAACCAACTTCCATTTAAAACCAAAAGATTTACCGAAATTCCATGCACAATATTTGGAATGGCCACATTTGATATCTTGGAAGATATTCTTGTTAGCTTGGCAAATGAAAATGAGCAAGTTCTTGAAAACCTGTCGGTGCATGCTGGCTGTTTTAAGCAACCAAAGGTGATAGGTGAGTCCCTGTTTGGTAAATGTTCTTTTACTGATACAGCATGTATACTATCTATTAGGATGATTCTGAATGATAGTTTTAAAGCGGTAGTAAACCCGCTGACACTTTTTTTTTGTATACACCTGTAAGGTAAAAGGCTCAATGAGCTAGTATACAGCGTATACAGCAAATTTAAGTACAAGTTCTAGACAGGTACATGAACTTGGCACATTCTTCACCACTGTTAAAATGCACGAGAGACGCTTTCGCAAAATCTGCCTGCACCAGTTTTTTAATTAATTCAAAATTTTTAGTGTAGCACTCTGCTTCTTAGAAATATTCTATGATGAATGACTTTGGCATTGAAGTAAGTATAGTGGTACCTTGGTTTACGAGTACAATTCATTCCAGAAGAATGCTTGTAATCCAAAGCACTCGTATATCAAAGCAAGTTTCCCTATAGGAGTCAATGGAAACTCAGATAATTTGTTCCACAGTAACTTCTGTTGTATGCAGTGCCGCATGTGGCCAGAGTGGGGGGCGCCGCAGACACTCGGAAACACTCTGAGAGGCTCAGACGCTCGGATGCACACGGAGAAGCTCTGAGACACTCCGCAACGGAGTGTTTCCAAGTGTTTCCGAGTGTCTCCAGCGTCCCCGTACCTCTGGCCAAATGCAGTACTGCACACCCCAGAGGCTTGAATCCTGCTCATTATGCAAGACAACGCTTGCAAACCAAGTCAGGATTTAAAAAAAATAATAGCTTGTATTGCGAAACACTCATTAACCGCGTTACTCGCAATCTGAGGTATTACTGTACTTTTTGTTTTAATTACAATGTAATTGTACAGCAACAGTGGTGATTATTTTTTTCATTACACAAAAGTCTTCTATGTTATGAATAGATCTTAATGGCTTTGATTAATATATAATATTCATGTTTTATATTGCAGAGCTCATTTTCTTGTTAACAGAGCATTGGTGCCAAGATTGCTCCACTAAGTATCAAGCAGTAGAACTTCTTGACAGGTACAGCTATTGGTCAGGAAGATATGTAGGTTGAAAGTTTACAAATGTGTTTCTTTTAACCACTTAATGACCGGAAGAATTTGCCCCCTTGATGACCAGGCCATCTTTTGCTATACGGCACTGCGTCGCTTTAACTGACAATTGTGCGGTTGTGCGACGCTGTGCCCAAACAAAATGTATAAAACAAGTAAAAGAAGGCGCAATACCATATACCTTGTATACTGTAGCCTATACGCACAAAGGCAGGGTCCATACAAACATATACATAAGCTGTATATGTAAGTATAAAAAGAGTCTTTCAAGGCAGCCACCGAAAGGAACCAAAGCCAGATCCAATGTACTAAGATAAAAACAAGGAAAAGGGGGCGCCACTGAATATATATCAAATAAAATTTATTATTAAAAATAGCATCCACTCACATGTGGGACTGGAGAGTAGATCACAGGTACATCTCGTGGCACACAATGGAGGGAAGGACTACAAATGTCAGCAAGTCCAATAGCACTGGCATCACTCTGATGGGCTAAAGATGAGCTGCGCTGAGTCAGACGTAGTTAGTGGGCACACCACGGACAGGAGGGCAGAAGAGCCGTATGAAGTAGTGTGGGTTCCTGGAGTGGAGGATATGAGGGCGTCCAGCCCGTTGCTGTCAGTGTAAATCGAAAGTCCCAGCAGATCGTCCGGCATCCGTGATGATATGGAGAGCACGGCCGTGTGATCGGAGCCAAAGCGAGGCTAGGATCGCAAACACTGCGGCGCCGGGTTGTGACGTCACTCCTGTGCGACGCGTTTCCGAGATAGCTCGCTATCGATAGAGAGGATAGCGGCACTCCTTTGTCAAGCATAGGGCAATGGTGTACAACAGAGGTATTATATAGTCAATGGGGGGGAGGGGCCTTATCAGGGAACATTCAATACAAATAAAAAACATTGGTAAAAGACAAATAATCATGATAACGGACTTCCCATGGACATATAATGGAAAGCACATAAGTATAGCAGCATATGAACCATAGAAAAAAATCATAATGATAATAATGACAGGTGGGGGATGCAGGATGAGAAGGTCACCAACAATAAGACAAAAAAACAACAACAAAATTATATGGAGGGGATCTTCCACATATAAAGGGTAAATATGAGCAATCTTAATTCATAAATAAAAAGTGAAAAAATGAAAAAAATAATAAATAAATAAAAATAATAATAGAAAATAAAATAAAAATAAAATAAAATAAAATTAATAAAATTAAAAATAAAAAATAATAAAAATGAAAATGAAAATAAATGTAAAAATAAATGATAATGATGATGAAAAAAATGATGGTGAAAATTGGTAAATAATATGGATAATCTGAACTCCAAACATGTAAAGACTGTGACAATATGAACTAAAAATACGACAGGATGATAATCATGATAATAAGAATAATAAAATGATGGACTAAAATATTAAGTGGAAAATTAATATGAATTGGTCGGTATTAAGTAGTCAATAAATAAGGATGTGTGGTAGTGGTAATAACTCAGGACTGATATTAGTACCACATACATTATCAACATGTAGCACAATCTGTGGAGCACAACAATATATGTATATGATCTTGAAAAAATTAATTAATTGGAATTTTAGTATATGATATATAATATGTGCATAAGGAACACTGACGTTTATACAGAGCAAATATATGGAGGGTGTCCATTCTTTCGAACACTAGTGGCAGAATATGAAGAAATATATAAAATAAGATTAGTATTATGTATACATTTGTACTAAAAAATATATATATATAAAAAAATATATATAAATATATATATACATTTCGTCACAAAACAGTGGAGATTTCTATACTCTCGTTAAGGCCACCAGGCGAAAGAACGTCGAGAGTATAGATCCAAAAGGTTTCCCTGGCGCAAAGCCTTTTGAAGCGTTCTGCTGCAGTAAAACATGTAGGAATTTGTTCAATGACCCACACACGTAGGCCAGAGGTGGATTTATTATGAAATTCTGCATAATGTCGCGGCACGCTGTGCATGTCCTTCCCTCCCTCTATAAGTCGACGATGTTGTCCAAATCGCTGTCTTAGAGGGCAGATGGTTCGGCCCACGTAAATAAGACCGCAAGGGCAGGTGAGGGCATACACCACAAAATTGGAAGAACAGTTATAAAAATCCTATCCCAATGACCTGGTCGATGAGGCATGTACCTACTACTCCAAGGGCAAACCTCCGAGACCAGAGAAAGGGGAAATTGATCACTCCATGCGATTCATTACCACCTTCCATTTTCAACATAAGAAAATGGAAAAAATAATGAGAAAACATTGGGATATCTTATTACAGGATCCCCTTCTAAATACCATCATTCCTACCATACCTAGAGTGACATACCGGAAAGCCCCCAATTTAAAGAACAAAATCGCTCCTAGCAAATTACCTTCTCTGCCATCTAGCCAGCTCACCAACCATTCCATCACCCTCTTACCCCTAGTTGGCATGTTTCAATGCAAAAAGGTGCTGTGCAAAACCTGTCCTTATGTCACACATGGACAGAAATCTTTTTGTTATAAGGACAAAACGTACCAGCTGGATCATTTTTATAACTGTTCTTCCAATTTTGTGGTGTATGCCCTCACCTGCCCTTGCGGTCTTATTTACGTGGGCCGAACCATCTGCCCTCTAAGACAGCGATTTGGACAACATCGTCGACTTATAGAGGGAGGGAAGGACATGCACAGCGTGCCGCGACATTATGCAGAATTTCATAATAAATCCACCTCTGGCCTACGTGTGTGGGTCATTGAACAAATTCCTACATGTTTTACTGCAGCAGAACGCTTCAAAAGGCTTTGCGCCAGGGAAACCTTTTGGATCTATACTCTCGACGTTCTTTCGCCTGGTGGCCTTAACGAGAGTATAGAAATCTCCACTGTTTTGTGACGAAATGTATATATATATTTATATATATTTTTTTATATATATATATTTTTTAGTACAAATGTATACATAATACTAATCTTATTTTATATATTTCTTCATATTCTGCCACTAGTGTTCGAAAGAATGGACACCCTCCATATATTTGCTCTGTATAAACGTCAGTGTTCCTTATGCACATATTATATATCATATACTAAAATTCCAATTAATTAATTTTTTCAAGATCATATACATATATTGTTGTGCTCCACAGATTGTGCTACATGTTGATAATGTATGTGGTACTAATATCAGTCCTGAGTTATTACCACTACCACACATCCTTATTTATTGACTACTTAATACCGACCAATTCATATTAATTTTCCACTTAATATTTTAGTCCATCATTTTATTATTCTTATTATCATGATTATCATCCTGTCGTATTTTTAGTTCATATTGTCACAGTCTTTACATGTTTGGAGTTCAGATTATCCATATTATTTACCAATTTTCACCATCATTTTTTTCATCATCATTATCATTTATTTTTACATTTATTTTCATTTTCATTTTTATTATTTTTTATTTTTAATTTTATTAATTTTATTTTATTTTATTTTTATTTTATTTTCTATTATTATTTTTATTTATTTATTATTTTTTTCATTTTTTCACTTTTTATTTATGAATTAAGATTGCTCATATTTACCCTTTATATGTGGAAGATCCCCTCCATATAATTTTGTTGTTGTTTTTTTGTCTTATTGTTGGTGACCTTCTCATCCTGCATCCCCCACCTGTCATTATTATCATTATGATTTTTTTCTATGGTTCATATGCTGCTATACTTATGTGCTTTCCATTATATGTCCATGGGAAGTCCGTTATCATGATTATTTGTCTTTTACCAATGTTTTTTATTTGTATTGAATGTTCCCTGATAAGGCCCCTCCCCCCCATTGACTATATAATACCTCTGTTGTACACCATTGCCCTATGCTTGACAAAGGAGTGCCGCTATCCTCTCTATCGATAGCGAGCTATCTCGGAAACGCGTCGCACAGGAGTGACGTCACAACCCGGCGCCGCAGTGTTTGCGATCCTAGCCTCGCTTTGGCTCCGATCACACGGCCGTGCTCTCCATATCATCACGGATGCCGGACGATCTGCTGGGACTTTCGATTTACACTGACAGCAACGGGCTGGACGCCCTCATATCCTCCACTCCAGGAACCCACACTACTTCATACGGCTCTTCTGCCCTCCTGTCCGTGGTGTGCCCACTAACTACGTCTGACTCAGCGCAGCTCATCTTTAGCCCATCAGAGTGATGCCAGTGCTATTGGACTTGCTGACATTTGTAGTCCTTCCCTCCATTGTGTGCCACGAGATGTACCTGTGATCTACTCTCCAGTCCCACATGTGAGTGGATGCTATTTTTAATAATAAATTTTATTTGATATATATTCAGTGGCGCCCCCTTTTCCTTGTTTTCAAACAAAATGTATGTCCTTTTTTCTCCACAAATAGAGCTTTCTTTTGGTGGTATTTGATCACCTCTGCAGTTTTTTTTTTTTTTTTTTGCGCTATAAACAAAAAAAGACTGGCAATTATGAAAAAAAAACTATATTTTTTACTTTTTGCTTTAATAATAATCCCCCCAAAAAATGTAAAAAAACGAATTTCTTCATCAGCTTAGACCGATATGTATTCTTCTACATATGTTTTGTAAAAAAAATCGCAATAAGTATATATTGATTGGTTTGGGCAAAAGTTAAAGCGTCTACAAAATAGGGGATAGATTTATGGCCTTATTATTATTATTATTATTATTATTATTATTATTTTTTTTTACTAGTAAGGGCGGTGATCAGAGATTTTTAACGGGACTGCGACATTGCAGCGGACAGATCGGACACTTTTGACACTTTTTTTGGGACCAGTGACATTTATACGGCAATCAGTGCTAAAAATAGCCACTGTGAAGGGGTTAACACTAGGTGGCGATCAAGGGGTTAAGTGTTCCCTAGGAAAGTGTTTCTAACTGTGGGGGCAGTGTAGTGACTGGAGGAGGAGAGAGATCGCTGTTCCTAATCACTAGGAACAGCAGATCTGTCTATCCTCCCCTGACAGAACGGGGATCTGTCTCTTTACATTGAGAGTTACCCGTTCTGTCTCTCTCAGAAGCGACCGCGGGTGGCCAGTGGACATCGTGGCCACCGGCCACGCGCATCGGCTCCGGCATCACGCCCTGGACGACCACGGCCCCTAGGGGAGCCAACCTGCTGCAGTACAGCTGCAGCGGATGGTCTTTAGGTGGTTAAAGTGGACTTTAAGTCATTTTTTTCATCTTTCCATCTATTAAATCTTCTGCCCTTGTTGTTTAATTGCTTGCTGCCCGCCCACCGTCAAATGACGGCGGGGCGGTGCAGCTCTTGTTCTGGGATGACCTCATATGACAGCGTCCCAGAACAGCCGCTCTTGGCTTGGTCTTTTTCTTGTAAAAAAAAAAAAAAAAACCCAGCAGTGATTAAATACCACCAAAAGCTCTATTTGTGTGAAGAAAATGATAAAAAATTTGTTTGGGTACAGTGTAGCATGACCGCGCAATTGTCATTAAAATTGCGACAGCGCTGAAAGCTGAAAAATGGCTTAGGCAGGAAGGGGGTTAAGTGCCTGGTAGGCAAGTGGTTAAAATTTTGATAGTAAAACTTTTTTTTTCTGCCAGTAAATACCTTTATACAGCCCACTTCCTGTTTCTTGACTGGTCATTAGCCTAGGCTTATGACATCATGCACAGCTCTCTCTCACTCTTGTGAGAGTTTGCCAGAAAGCGAGAGGGGGATAAGTCATAAGAGGGCCAATGAGAGCTGCAGAGCTGGAGGGAGATTTCTAAAGCGTATTTGGCAAGTACAGAATCACAGTATATATAAAATAATATGCAAAGTGGTTGGAGGGAAGCTTCAGAATGGGAAAGATGTTTTTATTACAAATTATGTGAGCAGACTGCAGTTCCTTTTTAAACCTAAGTGGCCGATGTAGCATAAAGGGTAACTAGACCCAGTCCCTATTCAGTCTATGATGCAGCATGCATATGCAAGTTTTTTTTTTTTATATGCATGGGACAGCCTCTCCATTTCAATGAGCTGCCCTAATCACGACAAACACGGCAAAGAAGCTCATGTACTTTGTTGAGCTTTGAGTTTTTTTCACATTTTTTTTCTCCTTGCTTTGCTAGTTGCTTTTGGGATGCCATTGATAATAAATGTCAGCAAATACAATCCTTGAACACACACAAACTCGCACAACTTTGTTTCGAATCATTTTTATTGAATTTTCTCAAAAGGTATAACCTTGACCTATAAGGTCAGAATCATCAGAAAAAAAGAGAAACTGGTAGTAAGCTACCGCAAAATCATATGTTACTCAACTGAAGATCAAATATTATATGGGCAATGCAACTTTCATTTTACCATTTTAAGAGTACACTAGTTGTCCAACGGTTAAATCACATAAGATCCTGCTGCGTTGCTTCTTTTTTTTTTTTTTTTTTGATCCAACAAAAAGGTATTTATTTTGCAGAATTGGTATACAAACAATGTCATCAGTGCAATACAGTTTAGTACCATCAACAAAAGCAATAAACAACATTATAGCTTCATCAGCAGGTTACATTATTCCTCACAACCCAGTGCTCAACCAACATTGATTCCCAATAATCTGTCCGCAACCAGATCCACCAGAGCAAGTCCTGGTACATCTAGCCACGGTGCCCATATGTTCTCAAATTTGGGTGCATTACCCCTGTGCTGATATATAAGTTTCTCCATTCTTAGCACCGCACCAATGTTAGTAATCCATTCCTCTATGGTCGGGGGATCCTCAGATTTCCAATGTATCATAATTAGTTTCCTAGCCTGTAATAAGACTCTGTGGATAGCCTCTCTAGTGTGCACTTCCCACTAATATCCTTCCAGTGAACCCAGGAGACATGCTCTCTGGTCCTGTGGAAGAGAAACTTTAAATATTGAGTTGATCGTAGTCAGTACTCCGGCCCAATATGTGTGTAGTTTGGGACAGCGCCATAGTAGGTGTATGAGGTCCCCATGGTCACGTTTACATCTTGTGCATGTGGATTCAGATTGTAGGTTCATCAGGTGGAGTCTGTGGGGAGTACAGTAAATTCGCAACAGTATGTATAACTGAGTAAGTCTTTGTGATACATTCAGTGAGCAAGTACCTATCGCCTGAAATATCTCTTCCCATTGCTCCCCATCTAGTTGCCCAACGTTTGCCTCCCATTTCTCCCACACTTTCAGGGGGTGTTACTTCAAAATGGATTGTAACAATATAGCATAACATTGGGAAGTAAAACCTTTAGATGAAACAACATCCCTAATGAGGCTAAACACCGGGGTCGGGCATAGATGCCACTCCGAAGACCGGCTTTGTGCCGCAACTGCGTTACTGAGTTGTAAGTAATGGAAATGCATCGATGATGGTAGGTTGTATGTCTCCTTTAGGTTGGTGAAGGTGCGTAGCACCCCATTATGGAAGATTTGCTTAAGATGGGTAACCCCATATGCTTTCCACCTAGCTCCAGATTGCAGCTTGGCCAATTCAGTGCAAGTGTCGTTCAGCCAAATAGGACTGTACAGTCAGGTCCATAAATATTGGGACATCGACAAAATTCTAATATTTTTGGCTCTATACACCACCACAATGGATTTGAAATGAAACTAACTGCAGACTTTCAGCTTTAATTTGAGGGTATTTACATCCAAATCAGGTGAACGGTGTAGGAATTACAACAGTTTGTATATGTGCCTCCCACTTTTCAAGGGATCAAAAGTAATGGGACAGATTAACAATCATCCATCAAACTTTCACTTTTTAATACGTGGTTGTAAATCCTTTGCAGTCAATTACAGCCTGAAGTCTGGAACGCATAGACATCACCAGATGCTGGGCTTCATCCCTGGTGATGCTCTGCCAGGCGTCTACTGTAACTGTCTTCAGTTCCTGCTTGTTCTTGGGGCATTTCCTTTCAATTTTGTCTTCAGCAAGTGAAATGCATGCTCAATCGAAGCATCAGTGTCTGTGAAGAACTTTGAAACCCAGTCTCTGCCTCTCCCACAGATCCAAATGTGCCAATGAGATGTTGCAGTTGTGCTGCCAGGTAGTACAACCAGGGGTTTGGCAAAGCCAAGCTCCCGTCGTCTTTGGGCCTTTGTAGGTGCTCTAGTTTGATCCTAGGGGGTCTATCTTTCCAAATAAGGTGGCGGAAAATGGTGTTTACTATTCTGAAAATCTTTAAGGGGAGAACTGTGGTACTTATTTACTTGACCCCTATGTCCAGTAAGAGATACTGTAAGTCACTACTAAAGCATTTACTGAATGCTGCCCTGGAATTCATCCCCAGTATGTGGAAAAAAATATTTTCACTTACCATCTCTTAATGCTTCACCAGGGTGAAGGACATCCAACACATGGAGCACTTAACTGCCCCATCGTGTGTTGTGTTCCTAAAATAGAGGAGCACAACACATGATGGGTTTACTGGGACTTTTTTTTCTTTTTTCACTTCCCTCTCCCCTCTCTTTTCACTTCCCTCTCCCCTCAGACACCTAGGGCAGTAATGGCGAACCTTGGCACAGCAGATGTTTTGGAACTACATTTCCTATGATTCTCAACTACACTGCAATGTGCATGAGCATCATGGGAAATGTTGTTCCAAAACATCTGGGGTGCCAAGGTTCGCCATCACTGCCCTAGGGTGTTTCTCTTCCCTTTTTCAAAAATATTTGAAAAAGCTTTATGGTGTACATTGATATTGTGGGTATGACAGCTCGCAGGCCATGTGCACAGGTTCTGATTCTTGTACTCCTGAACTTTTTTCACTAGCCGCTACTTCAAGGCTTTTATACACTATTTGGGATTTATTGAGGTTCAACACCTTTCCTCCCAATGGTAGTTTTAATTGGGAAGTATAACTTTATGGTGCTAGTGACTCATTTCTATTGCAGTTCAATCTTCTGTACACTCCTTCTGTGTTTTTTTTTTTTTAATTTCTGTTGCTGTTGTCCTTAATGGCCTATTTGTACCCATTCATATTATCTTGTCATGTTGTGTTTTTTTGACTCATACCATTAAATAAAGAATTTTAAAAAATCATCTAAGACAATATGTAGTAGAATTAAAGTAATATTTTGTTTCAATTCATTTTTATTGAATTCTTTCAAAAGATATAACAGTGACCTATAAGGCAAACGCGCACAATTTGTGCACATTTATGCGCCACTATAGTGTGAATGCATACTTATTGCTGAACTGTAACCTGCTTATATTTGCCTTCTCTGACCCATCCCCCATCAACATGGTAAATAAATATTTAAATAAAATCTTTCCTTTTTTATTACATACAGTGGGGACAGAAAGTATTCAGACCCCCTTAAATTTTTCACTCTTTGTTATATTGCAGCCATTTGCTAAAATCATTTAAGTTCACTTTTTTTCCTCATTCATGTACACACAGCACCCCATATTGACAGAAAAACACAGAATTGTTGACATTTTTGCAGATTTATTAAAAAAGAAAAACTGAAATATCACATGGTCCTAAGTATTCAGACCCTTTGCTCAGTATTTAGTAGAAGCACCCTTTTGATCTAATACAGCCATGAGACTTTTTTGGGAAAGATGTAACAAGTTTTTGACAGCTGGATTTGGGGATCCTCTGCCATTCCTCCTTGCAGATCCTCTCCAGTTCTGTCAGGTTGGATGGTAAACGTTGGTGGACAGCCATTTTTAGGTCTCTTCAAAGATGCTCAATTGGGTTTAAGTCAGGGCTCTGGCTGGGCCATTCAAGAACAGTCACGGAGTTGTGGTGAAGTCACTCCTTTGTTATTTTAGCTTTGTGCTTGGGGTCATTGTCCTGTTGGAAGGTAAACCTTCGGCCCAGTCTGAGGTCCTGAGCACTCTGGAGAAGGTTTTCCTCCAGGATATTCCTGTACTTGGTCGCATTCATCTTTCCCTCGATTGCAACCAGTCGTCCTGTCTCTGCAGCTGAAAAACACCCCCACAGTTTGATGCTGCCACCACCATGCTTCACTGTTGGGACTGTATTGGACAGGTGATGAACAGTGCCTGGTTTTCTCCACACATACTGCTTAGATTTAAGGCAAAAAAGTTTTATCTTGGTCTCATCAGACCAAAGAATCTTATTTCTCACCATCTTGGAGTCCTTCAGGTGTTTTTTAGCAAACTCCATGCAGGCTTTCATGTGTCTTGCACTGAGGAGAGGCTTCCGTCGGGCCACTCTGCCATAAAGCCCCGACTGGTGGAGGGCTGCAGTGATGGTTGACTTTCTACAACTTTCTCCCATCTCCCGACTGCATCTCTGGAGCTCAGCCACAGTGATCTGTGGGTTCTTCTTTACCTCTCTCACCAAGGCTCTTCTCCCCTGATAGCTCAGTTTGTCCGGCTCTAGGAAGGGTTCTGGTCGTCCCAAACGTCTTCCATTTAAGGATTATGGAGCCCACTGTGCTCTTAGGAACCTTAAGTGCAGCAGAAATTTTTTTGTAACCTTGGCCAGATCTGTGCCTAGCCACAATTCTGTCTCTGAGCTCTTCAGGCAGTTCCTTTGACCTCAGGATTCTCATTTGCTCTGACATGCACTGTGAGATGTAAGGTCTTATATAGACAGGTGTGTGGCTTTCCTAATCAAGTCCAATCAGTATAATCAAACACAGCTGGACGCTAATGAAGGTGTAGAACTATCTCAAGGATGATCAGAAGAAATGGACAGCACCTGAGTTAGATATATGAGTGTCACAGCAAAGGGTCTGAATACTTAGGACCATGTGATATTTCAGTTTTTCTTTTTTAATAAATCTGCAAAAATGTCAACAATTCTGTGTTTTTCTGTCAATGTGGGGTGCTGTGTGTACGTTAATGAGGTAAAAAAATGAACTTAAATGATTTTTAGCAAATGGCTGCAATATAACAAAGAGTGAAAAATTTAAGGGGGTCTGAATACTTTCCATCACCACTGTATTTTATGTTAGTACCAATGATTTCTTCACTAGGTCTCTGTGATTCTCTGTGCAATAAGGGCAGATCATGGCTGAAATAGGGGTCGGCAGGTGCTGTACGCTTCCTTTAAAATTACAGCACACTGCCTTCATATTCTCCTAAGAGCCCTTAGCCCCGATACAAGCAGCAGGTTGGCTATTGGGAGTAGTTCAAATATCAAAATGCCCTGATGGGTGGATGTCAGTTTGGAGGAATGGGCATTCTCAGGCAGGCAGCCATTTTATGCAGATCCCATAAGTAATGCCCACATGGGATGTTGAGCATCCATGATTGAACGAACGGAAATCCATTAAATGAAGGGAGCAGGCCAGGGACAGTTTGGGGGGTTAAGGACCAATTCACACTATATGTGGTGACAAACACTTTAACACATGGTAAAACGTCTGTCACCGCAGGGACACACAGGAAAGAATTGTTTCTTATGTGTCCCATTCACATTGCAGCATAGCGTAGTGCTGCTCTGCAGCGATAAAATGCAGACATGCTGCATTTTATCGCAGCACACCGGCCCGATATTTGTTGTGTTGCCTGACATTGCACTGAAGTGTACATTTTGTTCACTTCAAAAAAAGCTGGCACAAAAAAAAAAGGGAGCTGTGGCAACCCAGAGCTGCTGGAGCGCTGAATCACTCCAGCGGCTCCGCAATTTTTTGTATCAGCAGTGTGAACTCGCCATAAAGGATACGTTCACCTTTAGTAATATGTTACATGTTACACCTATGTTTAGGGGGTAACATGTTACTAATTGAGCAGTCCCCCCACGAGTCCCCGTTGTGACTGCAGCTGGCAGCTTGTAGTTCTACCAGGGTGCAGATGAGCTCTCTAGGTAGTTCATTGATTCTTCCTGTCATTCAGTAACTGCTTGCCTGTAGGAGGTACAGGTAGACAGCTACACTGACATTCAGCAGAAGACTGGCTACAGTACCTAGACCTGCATTTACAGGCTCCTGATAAAAAATAAATAAATGTACATTTTTTTTTACCCGCAAAAGGATCTGGCCTGCTATGAAGGCCCGCAGGAGTGAAAAGCTGACAGTACTGGCTGGGGACTTCCCTGACAGTACTGGCTGGGGACTTCCAAAAGAGGAGACAAGGGACCTTTCTGTTCAATATTGTTGCACAGAGCAGGTAAGTATAACCTATTTTTTTATTTTAACCAAACCGCCTTTAGTATGACATTAAGGGCTTGTTCACACTTGACTACATTTCTAAAGCTTAACAAGCGCTCCTATAGCGTTAGTATTGGCGTTAGACTTGCGTTAATGAGCTTTAGTATGGGCATTAGACTGGTCTTTTACAAGCGTTAATGACTAGTTAAAAATGCTCCCCATTTGTCAACACTGACGCCAAAAAGGCATTTGACCGAGTTCATTGGCATTATATGTTTGCGGTTCTAAAGCATGTCGGACTAGGGGAAACTATGATTAGATGGATTACCCAAATCTACTCAAGCCCTACCGCACAGGTTAAAACTAATTGCATTCTTTCAGATCCCTTCAAAATTACAAACAGGACTAGACAAGGATGTCCGCTGTCCCCCTTTTATTTGCCCTGTCCCTAGAACCATTCCTATGTAAGGTCAGACTGAACCCAGACACCCAAGGCCTCACGGTTGGAGATAATCAATATAAAGTTTCAGCATATGCTGATGATCTACTTTTTTCCCTCACAAACTCATCGATCTCACTCCCGAACCTCCTCCGAGAATTTGACATCTATGGTACTATATCTAATTTGAAAATTAACTATACCAAACCAGAAGCAATGGGGGTTGGAATATCACCTACCACACTTCGTTCTAGTTTTAACTTTAAATGGACATCGTCCACCCTTACATATCTAGTTACCTCAGTCCCAGCTGATTTAACCCATACATTCGACCTAAACTTCCCACCTCTACTGATCAAGATCCAGGCCCTGTTAGATTTATTTCAAAAAGGCCTACATTCATGGTTTGGCAGATGTAACTTGATTAACCACTTCAGCCCCGGACCATTATGCTGCCTAAGGACCAGAGGTCTTTTTCCAATTTGGCACTGCGTCGCTTTAACTGCTAATTGCGTGGTCATGCAATGCTGTACCCAAACGAAATTTGCGTCCTTTTCTTCCCACAAATAGAGCTTTCTTTTGATGGTATTTGATCACCTCTGCGGTTTTTATTTTTTGCACTATAAACAGAAAAAGACCGAAAATTTTGAAAAAAAATGATATTTTCTACTTTTTGTTATAAAAAAAATCCAATAAACTCAATTTTAGTCATACATTTAGGCCAAAATGTATTCGGTACATGACTTTGGTAAAAAAAATGTCAATAAGCGTATATTTATTGGTTTGCGCAAAAGTTATAGCGTCTACAAACTAGGGTACATTTTCTGGAATTTACACAGCTTTTAGTTTATGACTGCCTATGTCATTTCTTGAGGTGCTAAAATGGCAGGGCAGTACAAAACCCCCCCAAATGACCCCATTTTGGAAAGTAGACACCCCAAGGAAATTGCTGAGAGGCATGTTGAACCCATTGAATATTTATTTTTTTTTGTCCCAAGTGATTGAATAATGACAACAACAAAAAAATATTTACAAAAAGTTGTCACTAAATGATATATTGCTCACACAGGCAATGGGCCTATGTGGAATTGCACCTCAAAATACATTCAGCTGCTTCTCCTGAGTACGGGGATACCACATGTGTGGGACTTTTTGGGAGCCTAGCCGCGTAGGGGGCCCGAAAACCAATCACCGCCTTCAGGATTTCTAAGGGCGTAAATGTTTGATTTCACTCCTCACTACCTATCACAGTTTTGAAGGCCATAAAATGCCCAGTTGGCACAACCCCCCCCCCCCCCCAAATGACCCCAATTTGGAAAGTAGACACCCCAAGCTATTTGCTGAGAGGCATGGTGAGATCTCTCCTCTGCCCTCAAAGCATCTGACCACACCAAGATCGGTGTGATAAAATGCTTTCCCAATTTCCCAATGGCGCTGTTTACATCCGGCGAAATCTAAGTCATGAAATGCTCGTAGCTTCCGGTTTCTTAGGCCATAGAGATGTTTGGAGCCACTCTGGTCTCTGATCAGCTCTATGGTCAGCTGGCTGAATCACCGGCTGCATTCTCAGGTTCCCTGTTGAGACAGGAGAGCCAGAGAAAAACATGGAAGACGGTGGGGGGGGGCATTCCCTCCCACGGCTTGTAAAAGCAGTTTAGAGGCTTATTGGCCGCTAGGATTGCTTTTACATGAAAGCCGACCGCTGGCTGAAAAGAATGATACCAAGATGATACCTAAACCTGCAGGCATCATTCTGGTATAACCACTCAAAGTCGTGAATGGCGTACCTGAAGACAAAAAAATGGTTAACAATAAAACACAGTAAACGGTAAAGTATAAAAAAATGGCATAACTGAAAAACAAACATGATAAAACATAATAACAATAAAACATTGCAGAATAGAATACAGTAAAAAAGAGCAGAACAATAGAGAGAGAGAGAACAATAAAACGACAACTATTTTTTTAATTTTATATATATATATAATTATATATATATATATAATTTTTTTTTTACACTTTTTTTGTAACTAACTTTTATAACTGTAACCGGTTCCAGGTTTGGGTCTCTCAAAATGCGATGGCATCTTGGGAGACCCTGTGAAAGTGCCTAGTCTGTGCAATGCTGTACCCTACGCTAATACTCAACTAGTGAATGATAGCATTCAAAACATTCGCCAATGCAAAAACCAGGATTGTCAGGACAGGAGGGACAATAATAGCGGGTGTCATGCCTATATCCGCGCTTGCTGCAGACACAACATTTTTTTGGGGGGGTTCGTTGGGTAGGGGTACTCGGGAGGACATAAAGAAAATGCCTGTCATGCAGCCGACTGCATTTGGTTGGGGATGTGAATGGGGGAAGTACAGGCGCTGCAGAAGTGGTGGGTTCCCAATTAGGATTAGCGAATGCAGCAGGAAGGGCACTATAGGCACGACGGGCCTGTGTTTGTCTTCTTCTTGGTGGCAGCGGGACACTACTTGTGCTTGCCACCTCACCAGCTTGAACTGCACTTATGGGACTCGCCACGTCACCAAGTGTTACTGCAGTGCTGGTTTGACTATGACCGGGGTGTACTAGGCCGCTGGTGCTTGCCAGTTCACCAAAACGCTACCAAAAAAACTGTTAGCGATCGCAGGGATCAGGCCTGACTCTGCGAACGCTGCAGTTATGCGTTTAGCGTTTTGTAAGTGACATGGATCGATCGATACTGCACCATGGAAAATGTGTGATGGAGCCTACACACAGTCGGAATTTCCGACAACAAGGTCCTATCACACATTTTCAGTCGGAAAATCCGACCCTTTGTACGGGGCATTAGTTGTTAGTGCAAGCATGCAACTAGTCCACCAGATGGAGGTTAGAAATGGAAAGAAAAAGGGGGAAAATAGGAAAGCAAATGTGAAATGAATGCATATAAAAGATGAAAGGCCCCTAATGCACCTTACCTAATTCCTCAGACTGATAAATATACATACAGAATGTACATATTAATGTATACCTTACCACCTAACGTTAACCTATTAACCTAGCAAGGAGGCAATATATGTAACAAAACTGCTATTCCTTTTCTCTGTAAAGTTGTTAAAGCAGCGTTGTATGCTTGCGTTGCATTGTCTTTGCCCATGTTGGGTGTTAGAATTTGGTAAAAAGCAGAAGTTATGGCGCTGCCCTTGTGGGGTTAGAAAATTTTTTTTTCTATTAGTGGACAATTCCACTATATATTACCTAGTGTACATAACTCCTATAGATCTAGAGTATTATTCTTAAAAATTATATTTATGAGCGAAAAAAAAACCTATATGTACCAAAATAACGTAAGTGTTTTATATCTGGAATCTGTGACTGGTACTCGGTTACTAATAATCACATTGTAATAAAAGTGAAATATCAACATAAAATACTTCAATTATTTCCACAAAGTGCATTTGTGCTAAACCAGTGCTATAAATGTCATAAAGTGACTGCTGCTAAATCATACAGAATCATACAAAATGTCCAGTGCTATGAATTCCATAAAGTGGCTGGTGCTAGATCATACAAAATCATACTAAATATCCAATATAAAAGGTGACTGATGTGTTTTTAACCAGTAATCTTGGATTTTTTTTTATTAATGGAACTTTTCCTATCCAAGATTACTGGTTAAAAACACATCAGTCACCTTTTATATTGGACATTTAGTATGATTTTGTATGATCTAGCACCAGTCACTTTATGGAATTCATAGCACTGGACATTTTGTATGATTCTGTATGATTTAGCAGCAGTCACTTTATGACATTTATAGCACTGGTTTAGCACAAATGCACTTTGTGGAAATAATTTCACTTTTATTACAATATCATTATTAGTAACCGAGTACCAGTCACAGATTCCAGATCTAAAACACTCATGTTATTTTGGTACATATAGGTTTTTTTTTTGTTTTTTTTTTCGCTCATAAATATAATTTTTAAGAATAATACTCTAGATCTATAGGAGTTATGTACACCAGGTAATATATAGTGGAATTGTCCACTAATAGAAAAAAAAATGTTCTAACCCCACAAGGGCAGCGCCATAACTACTCCTGCTTTTTACCAAATTCTAATACAATACCACCTAAGTGGAGTGTATCTGTAGCAGCAGCCCCGTATCCTAACTACACTCAACCACTGCGCGGATTTACCCCATATATCTATCATGTTGGGTGTTAACCTCCCTGGCGGTATGATTATTTCGGATTTTAGGTGCTGAAAGCGGTACAATTATTTTGCATGGAAATTTGGCGTTTTATATTGTAGGCCTGTAATTCTTAACAATAACACACCTAAATCTGTCTAGTAGATATCCCAGGTATGATAAAGTTTGAAACACAAAAACATAAATTATAATATAATAAATAAATAATTAAAAAATAAATAATAATAATAAAATAAATTTCCCCACGATTCACTATCGCTCAATTCTGCAAGTGTTCTAATTTACTATCGCTGTTTTCTAGCTGGTCTAAAGCCACTTTTGACGTAAAGGGACGCTTTTTGGTTGCTATGGACAATCTCCAGTTTCCAGGCAGTAAGAACAGTATATATAATATAAAACTGCATGCAGGGCATAGGACAAAGCACTGGGGACAAAAGGCATGTGAAATAATTTCATACAGTACTGTAATCTGTAAGATTACAGTACTGTATGTGTTATGATTTTTACAATTTTTTGAATTTGCCGCCAGGCTCCGCCCCCGTGCGTCACAACGCTCGCAGGGAACGGAGCCTGGCAAGGAGAGGCTTCGGAGGAGACAGAGCCCACGGACACTGCGGAGGACATAGCAGGATCCTGGGGACAAGGTAAGTAACGCCGCACCAGGATCCTGCAATGCGATCCTGAGTGTGGCTCGGGGTTACCGCTAATGGGACTGAATTTTAACCCCGAGCCACACTCGGGAATACCGCCAGGGAGGTTAATAAAAAACATATAAATTTGAAAAAAAAAATGCTCCCCAAATGCCCTATGGGCAGTTTGAAGCGTTTGAGCGTAAGTGTGCATTAAAACCGCTCCACAAATGCATATTCCATTACAGAAAATAAACTAATCTTAACGCCTCGCAATCACATTGCAACTGCCTACCAGAGTGTTTGCAAAGCATTACCATAGCTACGCCGAAAAATGGGAGTGGTTTAAATTGCCCTTAAATATGGGCGTTGCTTATAGGGGGTGTGGTTAGAGTCTGAGATGACTTGCATCAGTGGTTCTCAGCCGCGGTTCCATACTGTTCCCTCCTGGTCCCCCTATACTGTTCTCTCTTGCCCCTCTGTGCTATACTGTTTGCCCTATACAGTTCCCTCCTGGTCCCCCCATTACTGTTCTCTTCTTGTCCCCCTATATTGCTCTCTCCTGGCCCCCTTTTACTGTTCTCTCCTGGTTCCCCTTATTACTGTTCTCGCCTGGTCCCCTATACTGTTCCCTCCTAGTCCCTTTATTACTGTTCTTTCAAGGTCCCCCTTTTACTGTTCCCTTCTGGTCCCCCTATTACTGTTCTCTCCTGGTCCCCCCATACTGTTCTCTCCTGGTCCCCACTATTACTGTTCTCTCCTGGTCCCCCTATTACTGTTCTCTCCTGGCCCCCCTATAACTGTTCTCTCCCGCCCCCCCCCTATTACTGTTCCCTCCCAGTACCCCTATTATTATTCCCTCCTGGTCACCCTATTACTGTTATCTCCTGGTCTCCTTATTGCTGTTCTCTCCTGGTCCCCCTATTACTGTTCCCTCCTGGTCCCCCTATTACTGTTCCTTCCTGGTCCCCCTATTACTGTTCCCTCCCAGTACCCCTATTATTATTCCCTCCTGGTCACCCTATTACTGTTATCTCCTGGTCTCCTTATTGCTGTTCTCTCCTGGTCCCCCTATTACTGTTCCCTCCTGGTCCCCCTATTACTGTTCTCTCCTGGTCCCCCTATTACTGTTCCCTCCTGGTCTCCCTATAATGTTCCCTCCTGGCCCCCCTATTATTGTTCCCTCCTGGCCCCCTATTACCGTTCCCTCCTGGTCCCCCTATTATTATTCTCTCCTGACCCCCTATTACTGTTCCCTCCTGGCCCCCTATTACTGTTCCCTCCTGGTCCCCCTATTACTGTTCTCTCCTGGTCCCCCTATTACTGTTCCCTCCTGGTCCCCCTATAATGTTCCCTCCTGGCCCCCCTATTATTGTTCCCTCCTGGCCCGCCTGTTACTGTTCCCTCCTGGTCCCCCTATTATTATTTTCTCCTGACCCCCTATTACTGTTCCCTCCTGGTCCCCCTATTACTGTTCCCTCCTGGTCCCCCTATTACTGTTCCCTCCTGGTCCCCCTATTACTGTTCCCTCCTGGTCCCCCTATTACTGTTCCTTCCTGGTTCCCTATTACTGTTCCTTTCTGGTACCCCTTTACTGTTCTCTCCCGGTCCCCTATACTGTTCCCTCTTGGTCCCTCTATTACCGTTCTCTCCTGGTCCCCCTATTACTGTTCTCTCCTGGTCCCCCTATACTGTTCTCTCCTGGTCCCCCTATACTGTTCTCTCCTGGTTCCCCTATTACTGTTCTCTCCTGGTCCCCCTATACTGTTCCCTCCTGGTCCCCCTATTATTCTCTCCTGACCCCTTATTACTGTTCCCTCCTGGCTCCTATTACTGTTCCCTCCTTGGCCCCCTATTACTGTTCCCTCCTGGTCCCCCTATACTGTTCCCTCCTGGTCCCCCTATACTGTTCCCTCCTGGTCCCCCTATTATTGTTCTCTCCTGGCCCCCCTATTACTGTTCCCTCCTGGTCCCCCTTTTACTGTTCCCTCCTGGCCCCCCTATTACTGTTCCCTCCTGGTCCCCCTTTTATTGTTCCCTCCTGGTCCCCCTATTACTGTTCTCTCCTGGTCCCCCTATTACTGTTCTCTCCTGGTCCCCCTTTTACTGTTCCCTCCTGGTCCCCCTATTACTGTTCCCTCCTGGTCCCCCTATTACTGTTCCCTCCTGGTCCCCCTATTACTGTTCCCTCCTGGTCCCCCTATTACTGTTCCCTCCTGGTCCCCCTATTACTGTTCCCTCCTGGTCCCCCTATTACTGTTCTCTCCTGGTCCCCATTAAGCCATTGCCTGCACTGTTGCCTGTTCTCTCCTGGCCCGCTATTACTCTTCCCTCCTGGTTCCCCTATTACTGGTCCCCCTATTACTGTTCCCTCCTGGTCCCCCTATACTGTTTCCTCCTGCTCCCCCTATTACTGTTCCCTCCTGGCCCCCTATTACTCTTCCCTCCTGGTTCCCCTATTACTGTTTCCTCCTGGTCCCCCTATTATTGTTCTCTCCTGGCCCCCTATTACTGTTCCCTCCTGGTCCCCCTATTACTGTTCCCTCCTGGTCCCCCTATTACTGTTCTCTCCTGGTCCCCATTAAGCCATTGCCTGCACTGTTGCCTGTTCTCTCCTGGCCCGCTATTACTCTTCCCTCCTGGTTCCCCTATTACTGGTCCCCCTATTACTGTTCCCTCCTGGTCCCCCTATACTGTTTCCTCCTGCTCCCCCTATTACTGTTCCCTCCTGGCCCCCTATTACTCTTCCCTCCTGGTTCCCCTATTACTGTTTCCTCCTGGTCCCCCTATTATTGTTCTCTCCTGGCCCCCTATTACTGTTGTCTCCTGGTCCCCCTACTACTGTTGTCTCCTGGTCCCCCTACTACTGTTCCCTCCTGGTTCCCCTATTACCGTCCTCTCCCGGTCCCCTTATACTGGTCCCCCTATTACCGTTCCCTCCTAGTCCCCCTATTGCTGTTCCCTCCTGGTCCCCCTATTACTGTTCTCTCCTGGTCCCCATTATGCCATTGCCTGCACTAACACATAAATTACTCACATGCTTCTGCAGAACCTGCTTCTCTCCCTCCCTGAAGAAAACATAAAGAACACAGCTGAGGAGGTAGAGGGAAGGATCTGGGTTTGCCCGATGTCCGGGACATTGCTGAATTTTCACGATTTTGCCCTGAACATGGTCAGACTGGGACATTGTCAAATCGGGAGTTTTGGCAACTATGCCTTTCCCATAAGGCAAGCAGGCCCTACCAGTATTGCCCCCAGGTCTTTTACACAATGCTAGAGTGCCTGGCTACCATGCTGGGGCAGGTGCAAACTTACACAGCGAACAGGTACTTGCGATTGACAGGCAGAGCAGTCCAGTGATAGATTTACTTCAGAGCAGGCAGAGTTCAAAGAATAGTCAGAGACAATCTGTGGTCAAAAAGCAAGTAGAGTTCTGCGCGTAGTTAACCACTTCAGCCCCAGAAGAATTTACCCCCTTCCTGACCAGGCCATTTTTCTCAAGCCGTCTTCCAGGACGGCACCCTGAGAGATGACTGGTCCACCTGACAGGAAACACAATCAAGAAGTTAAAAACCCCGCCCCTCCCTGTGCTCCTCAGTTTTTGATTGCATTTCCCCACAGCGAAACAGTTTATTTTTTTCTGTTAATAGACCTAAGGCCGTGGGCTGGAAGTCTCCCCCTGGGAGCTAGACCGCAGGCTTGAGAAGCCTCTGGGTCTGGTAGGGCTTGCCCTTCCTGGGGGGTTTTCCCCTATTTTTCTCAGGGGGGCGGTGAAGAGCCCCCTTGAGAACTGGAGGACCCTGGGCACAGTGGAGATCCCCAGAACTCTAGGGAACACTATTCCTGCTCCCTTTTTTCCTTACCTGACGGAGTCAGGAGGTTGGAACTTGCCGTCTCTTCAGCTTCCTCATAGGGTCCTGGTGATCGCCTCCTATGGCCTGATTTGTGGCAGTTTGGTGCTGGGTTACAGGAGGTCCGTATGCTCTCCCCTCCGCTCCGGGCGCCGGCTGCGTGTGTTGTTCGTCCGGTGCCATTTTGCGGTGAATCTTTCCTCCTGTGGGAGGAAGTGAGGTCATGGCGCGCCCGCTGCTAGAGCGCGGTTTCCGGTCCTACGGGCCTCGGGAATATGGCGGCAGCGTCCGGAGCAGCGTGGTAGGGGAAGCCCGCGGCTCAGTTTACTGGCGGAGGGCTACAAGAAGCCTGAAGAGGAGGGGATTCCTTTCAAAGGAGGCAGCATTATCGGACAAGGAGCAGGCATCCACCACTCACTAGCATCGATATGGAGCAAGAGGAGTCTACTTCAGCAGCCGTTCTGGGGGCCACTGGGGGTGAGTCAAACGGGCTGGAGGGAGTAATGGAGGGGGTGGGTCCTTACCCTCGCAGGGGACCTTGGTCTGTTTTCCTTACTGGCTAAAATGGGCTTCTTTTCTTTTAGAGACAGAGGTTGCCCAGAGTGTTGCCAGTAGACCTAAGTCCAAAAATCCTTCCCGGTCCAAAAGGTGTGGGTACTGCAATGACAAGTTGGCAGCAGAACACACAAAGCCTTTTTGTTACAAATGCATACACAAGTTGTCTGGGAAGGAGACTTCATAGGTTATGAGAGACTTTCTCTCAGTTCCGTCTGAAATGCTGTCCACCCTTAAGGCCTTTCAGGCAAGTCTGAGTGCTAGGCAGGATAGCAGAGAGGGCTCATCCTCCCAGGGAAGTGCTTCTACAAGTAGTAGGTTGGCAAGCACTGTACCACAGAGACCACCATCTTCTCAGGACTCTGAGGAGGAAGCGAAGGAGGTGGAAGACCTTAGTCGTAGTCTCCTTGAGGAAGGGGAAGATGTGGATGATAGCCAGGAGGAAAAGGGACACTCCAGACCAGGCAGGCATATCTTTTCAACAGATGATATGGAGGGTCTCCTAGGGGCAATTTATGCTTCAGAGGCAATCCAAGAACCTGAGGCACAGATTTCTGCCCAGGATAGGATGTATCAGGGTTTGACTAAAGCTCAGTCCAGGGTTTTTCCTATCCACCAGTCTCTCAAAGAGATTATTCTAAGGGAGTGGAAGGAGCCAGAAAAGAAACTTCTAAGATTTAAGACCTGGAAGCGCAGGTACCCATTCAAGGAGGAGGAGGAGGAGGAGAAGTTTTTTAAATTACCCAGACTTGACGCATCCTTAGCCCAAGTGTCCAAACAATCAGATCTATCTTTTGAAGATGCAGGTAACATTCGGGATCAAATGGACCATAGGTCCGAGACCCTTTTGCGCAGAGCCTGGGAGGCCAACGCGGCAGTGTTAAGCCCAGCATTAGCATCAGCCTGGATAGCCAGAAATACGGATACGTGGCTTAATAAATTGATGGATCATGTAGCAGGTACTTCCAAGTCCAAAGAGCTGTTGGACTCCTTGGACTCATTGGTAAGGTGGTTGCCTTTCTTACGGATGCTGCAGTCGAGACCGTACGTACGTCGGCAAAGACTGCAGCTCCTCTTAATTCAGCCAGAAGAGCCATATGGGTTAAGACTTAGGATGGGGATCACACATCCAAAACAAGATTGTGTGGTCTACCTTTTGAGGGATCCCTCCTGTTTGGTGCAGGGTTGGACCAGACCCTCTCCAGATCCACAGAGAAAAGAAAGAAATTTCCTGTAAAACCTAAGAAGGGTAAAAAAAAATTTCGAGGCCCCCAGGTCAACAACCGTTTTAAAGACCGTATGGAGGGCAGGAAATGGGGTATTGGAAAAGGCAAACAGAAAGGAGGTCTCCTTTTCTCCGGCCCAAAAGCTGCAGACAAGGATTCCAAGTGACGCCAGCACTAGAGTAGGGGGGAGGCTCTCACAATTTGTAACACAATGGGAGCAGGTCTCTCGGAGTCCTCTTGTCCTTCAATGGATAAGAGAAGGCTACAGACTAGAGTTTGCTTCCAGACCTCCCCAATCTTTTCTCCTAACTTTTCTACCCAGAGAGAGACCAAAGGCTGTAGGTCTCATAGAGAGTGTAGGACAGTTGGCAGACCAGGAGGTCATCCTTCCAGTACCATTGGATCAAGGAGGACGGGTTTTTTTTTCCCCATGTCTTCGTGGTTCCAAAACCATCCGGGAAGTACCGGTTGATTTTAAATCTGAAGAGATTGAACACTTTCCTGCAATACAAGAAGTTTCGCATGGAGTCGGTGTACACGGTCAGAAAGCATTTGATGAAGGAGGTTTTTTATGACCACCATAGACCTAAAGGATGCATATCTGCATGTTCCCATTCTTCCGGAGCACCAGGCATTCCTCCGTTTTGCTATCTATACAGATCAGGGTACCCAACATTGGCAGTTTCGGGCTCTACCCTTCAGGCTGGCAGCCAGCCCAAGAGTCTTTACAAAGATTCTAGCATCTCCTACCTACACCTTCAGGGAATCTCTCTGATCCCTTACCTACGACCTTTTGGTCTACAACCTCTCCAGGGAGTCCCTTCTCCTGGATCTGGACAAGGTGATATGCACCTTGGAGTCCCTGGGATGGTTAATCAGTCTCAAAGTCCTCCCTGACTCCATCTCAGACCAAGCTCTACCTGGGACTGTGGGTGGACTCGGTGGCGCAGAAGCTGCTCCTTCCACAGGAAAGAGTAGAAGCGCTGATCTCTTCGGTATCCTCAATCTTAGATCAGAGCTAGTCCCCCGAAGACTGATCATGAGGACTCTGGGGCTCATGACTTCATGTATTCCTGCAGTACCTTGGGCCCAGCTCCACTCCAGATCCCTTCAAAAATTCCTGCTCTCCTTATGGGACGGAAAGAGGGAATCATTGGACATTCCGGTTTCCATCCCTCGAGAGGTAAGGAAGTCTCTTCCTTGGTGGCTCAACCCTCAGAGGTTGGGGGCAGGTCATCTTTGGTCCCAGTTCCAGCCTGTCATGGTAACAACCGATGCAAGCTCCTGGGGATGGGAGGCCCATCTAGAGGAGCTTCAGGCTCAGGGTGTATGGGACAGACTCCAAAGCACTGCTTCTTCCAATTTTAGGGAACTACTAGCCTTCAGAGAGGCTCTAAAAGCGAGAGCAGAATCAGAGGGAGAGAAGTACAAATTCTCTCCGACAATTCTATGACGGTGGCATTCCTGAATCGTCAGGGGGGTATACGGTCTCACTCCCTGATGAGGTTGGCGCAGGAAATCCTGGAATGGGCAGAACAAAGAATACCCTCGATCTCTGCAGTACATATAAGGGAGGTTTTCAACATAAAAGCGGATTTCCTCAGTCGGCAGACAGTTCAACAGGGGGAGTGGGAATTAAATCCCGAGGTGTTCTCTCTTGTGTGTCAGCAGCTTGGCACACCAGAGGTAGACCTCTTCGTCCACAGGGCAAACAGGAGAGTCAGGATATTCTTTTCCCTCTCCAGAGAGGAGGGGTCCGAGGGGGGTGGACGCATTAGCTCAGGAATGGGATTTCAGTCTAGCCTATGCCTTTCCCCCCTTAGCCCTGATCCTGAGAATCCTTCAAAGACTGAGTCGGGCCAGGGGCAATCTGATCTTGATTGCCCGCTGGTGGCCCAAGAGGACCTAGTTTCTCACTCTGTGGAACTGGGCGGTAACCTCTCCGCTTCATCTTCCAGAGTGTCGGAATCTTCTGCTTCAGGGTCCTCTTTACCATCTGAACCCCGGATTTTTCAAACTAATGGCCTGGCTTTTGAGAGGGAGAGCCTGTGCAGCAAGGGGTGCTCTGAGAGAGTAATCAAAACCCTTTTGCTGAGCAGAAAGCCGGTGACTAGACGTATTTATGCTAGGGTCTGGGGGGTCTTCTCCCGTTGGTGTGAAACGAGAGGGACCTCTCAGCAGGATATTCCAGTGATCTTAGACTTCCTGCAGGAAGGAGTGGATCAAGGTTTGGCAACCAAGACCCTTAGGGTTCAGGTGGCAGCTTTGTGTAGCTTTCTGGACAAACGATTGGCTCTAGATCCTTTGGTAAAGAGATTTTTGACGGCTAGAGAAAGACTTTCCCCGGTCCAAATGAATACATTTCCACCGTGGGATTTATCTTTAGTTTTAGAGGCCCTGACCAGGGCGCCTTTTGAGCCGTTGGCTCAGTCTTCAGTTAGATTACTTTCTTTTAAGACTGCCTTCCTTCTGGCTGTTACTATGGCCAGAAGGGTGGGCGATTTGCATGCTCTTTCTATGAAGGAGCCTTTTTTTTGCCTATTGGAGGACAGAGTCATTCTCAGGCAGGACCCTTTGTACCTTCCTAAGGTGGCTTTTTGCTTCCAAAGGTCGCAGGAGATTATTTTACCATCCTTCTGTGTCAACCCACAGAACGAGAAGGAGAGGGCTTTTCATACACTATATGTCAGGAGATGTCTGTTGCTTTACTTAGAGAGAGTAAGGGAGTTCAGCAAATCACAGCATCTGTTGGTCAGTTTTTGTGGCACTAGGAGAGGTGAGCAGGCCTCAAGCATGACTATTGCTAGATGGATCAGACAGGCTATTTCCATAGCTTACGAACAAACAGATAAGACAGTCCCAGCTAATCTTAAAGCTCACTCTACACGGTCTCTGGCAACCTCTTGGGCAGAAAAGGCCGGAGCATCGGTAGATCAAATTTGGAAAACGGCAACATGGTCAAGTCAGAACACGTTCCTTAAACATTACAGAGTGGAACTTCTGTCACCCCAGGACCTGGCCCGCCCTAAGGTAGGCCTGAGCTACTTGCTCTTCTGTTTCCTGTCAGGTGGACCAGTCATCTCTCAGGGTGCCGTCCTGGAAGACTTCCCAGAAACACCATTACCGGTAAGTGTAACTGGTCATTTTTGCGATACGGCACTGCGTTATTTTAACTGACAATTGCGCGGTCCTGCAATGTTGTACCCAAACAAAATTTACGTCCTTTTTTTTCCCACAAATAGAGCTTTCTTTTGGTGGCATTTGATCACCTCTGCGGTTTTTATTTTTTGGGCTATAAACAAAAGAAGAGTGACAATTTTGAAAAAAAAAAACACAATATTTTTTACTTTTTGCTATAATACACATCCCAAATTAAAAAAAAAGAAAAGAAAACTAATTTCTTTATCAGTTTAGGCCACTATGTATTCTACATATTTTTGGTAAAAAAAAATCGCAATAAGCGTATATTGAGTGGTTTGCGCAAAAGTTATAGCATCTACAAAATAGGGAAAAAAAGGAAAAAAGATGGCGCCAGAATCAACTAGGCAGAGATGCTAAAAATTTCCAAATAAAAAAATATTATAAAGGGAGAAACATGAGGGAATAATGGGGGATACAGTTCAAAAACAGATCTTGTATAAAATCAGTTCTTAGTGCAAGTTCCAGAATACACTAGTGGCTACTACCTTGAGAGTGGAAGCACAACTCTGAAAAACAGTAATAAGAAAGGACAAGGTGCTCCGGACTAAGTGTAGTATTAAAATAAAGGTTTAATCAAAAAATAAGCCAAATGGCTACTCACAAAAGAAGGATGGTGACAAACATATAAGTGGGGGGGGTCCAGGATGCAGGATACAGGGCCATCAGGCAGTCCGAGATGCGGTCCGTATGGTAAGGAACTGACCGGGTGACAATGGTGAGCCGGTGAGATGGTGGTGGAACCTCTGTGGATGTCAGGAGGTGAAGGTGTCCGGTACGCTGTGGATCCCTGTGTCCGTCTGGGAGAAGGAAGCCAGGAACCGGAAATGCGTGTCAACGTGGAGCGCAAACAGCAAACTACAAGGACCGGAAGTGACGTCTGTAGATCAAACAATTGGTTGACGCGTTTCACAGCCCTCTGCTGTTTCATCAGATCTGATGAAACAGCAGAGGCTGTGAAACGCGTCATCTGATTGGTTGCTCTACAGACGTCACTTCCGATCCTTGTAGTTTGCTGTTTGCGCTCCACGCTGACACGCATTTCCAGTTCCGGTTTCCTTCTCCCAGATGGACACAGGGATCCACAGTGTACCAGACACCTTCACCTCCTGACATCCACAGAGGTTCCACCACCATCTCAGTGGCTCACCATTGTCACCCGGTCAGCTCCTTACCATACGGATCGTATCTCGGACCGCCTAATGACCCTGTATCCTGCATCCTGGACCCCCCACTTATATGTTTGTCACCATCCTTCTTTTGTGAGTAGCCATTTGGCTTATTTTTTTATTAAACTTTTATTTTAATACTACACTTAGTCTGGCACACTTTGTCCTTTCTTATTATCTACAAAATAGGGGATAGATTTATGGCATATTTATTTATTTATTTTGCTAGTAATGGCGGTGATCAGTGATTATTATCGGGACTGTGGTGGACAGATTGGACACTTTTAACACTTTTTTTGGGACCATTGACCTTTATACAGCGATCAGAGCTAAAATAACCATTGATTAGTCTATAAATGTCACTGGCAGGGAAGGGGTTAACACTAGAGGGCGATCAAGGGGTTAATTGTGTGTTCCCTAGGTGTGTTCTAACTGTGAGGGGATTGGACTGACTAGGAGAGAAGACATATCATTGTTCCTACTTAGTAGGAACAGACAATCTGTTTCTCCTCCCCTGACAGGACAGGGATTTGTGTGTTTACACACACAAATCCCTGTTCCTGCTCTCGTGCCCACAATCCCGGGTGGCCAGCATGGATCCCCGCCGGCCACGCGCATTAGGTCCCCCGCCGTGCAGCGGGCATGCGCGCGCATGTCTGCTATGGCTCTTAAAGGTGTCGCAGTGTATATACAGCAATTCGTGCAGCAGAGCCATTCTGCTGCCGTATATATACAGGAGCCGGTCGAGAAGCGGTTAAAATTGGATCTGAGGTTGTCAGCAAGGGAATCCAAGCAAGATGGCAGAGCAAGGCAAAGATGCAGGTCTAAGCATGGGAACAAGGCAGGAAAAAAAGTTCCTTGAAGCATGTTTTACAAACACTGTCACAAGTCAGACACAGAGGGTTTGGCTAGCTTAAAACAGGTTTGATCTCCATACAAACAAGTGGCCACTGCCCCCACCTATAACTGGTCTATTGCAGCAAGGAGCTTTGGAAGGGCGATGCGTGTCAAAGAAATACAAAGATTTACAAGCTTAAACTTACCAACCAGCCAGCGACCAACAATATGGGTTAAGAACAGGGGTTTAGTCTGCAAACATTTGCAAATACATGCATAAGCTACAGGCCCCTTCAAGGCACCCTGTTTTCTGTAGTCCATAACTGTCAGGGAATGTTCCATCCGCTGGTAATACCTGTTATTTGGCATGCAGTACTGAGGTCCACCAGCAGGGGTCTCCTGGCAGTTTGGAACTGTCAGGAGAGCTTTTCCCTGTTAATAGTATATCATCTTTGGGTCGCAGTACTGGCGTCCACCAGCGGATGGATCCTGGCAGTGTGGAGCAGACAGTACCTCCTGCAATCAGGTGTCACTTGAGGCCAATCACAAGCCTATAAATACCCGGCAAACATTCACATGTTTGCCTTGATCTCTTCATTGCCTCCTGACCTGCTAGCGATCTGATCCTGTGCCCTGAACCTGATCCTGTCTCCCTGTCTCGGACCCTATCCTGTCCCACCTGTTACCTTGCATCCCTGCCTGCAGTCTGACCCATCCATCCTCTCCCTGTCCTGTGTTCCATACCCCATCTACTGACTTCCCTGTGTATGACCTTGGCCTGGCTTACGTTTATGTCTCTGGAACATCCCCTGCTGATCTACTGTGTATGACCCTGGCCTGGCTATTGTTTATGATCCTGGTATTTCCCATTTATTGCACTTATCTGTCTATTGTTATTTGTGGGTCTCTGTCTGTGGTTGGTTATTGCACTGTGTCATATTGGAGTTGGTTGTATTATATTACTCACTTTCCTTAATAAATTAATATATTTTCACTTATATATGTTTTGGTGTCCTCTGTCGCAGATCACACGGTTCTGGTCACACCTGTTCATGACAGTAAGTCAAGGCCATCCCTGACCAGAAGTGGCTGCACAGGGGAACCGTTTTGATTCAGTTGGTTGCAAACATGAATGCCGATGAGGTTATTTATTTTTCTCTGCTGGCATCTGAAAGTGGTGATTATTGCCGCCAGGCTTTGAAAGGATGGTCTAGTGACCAGTTGTTTGCCACTATACGTTTGGCTCACTCCCTGGTCGATCAGGGTTGTGTATTGTTTGGGGAGGTGCAGCCTTTGATCAAGCTGTGTGCTGAGCTGGCCCTGCCCTGTATTCCAGAGGGCCATGATGATTTCACTCCTCCTTTTGATATGAATCAGGTTGTATCCCTAGTTTGGCTTTTTGAAGATGATCCAGATGATTTTTGTGAGCACTACTCAGCCTGTTCCCCACAGGTGATTGCTGAGTGCATTGTGTCTGCTCAGTCTTTTGTTAGACAGGGAGGTTTAAAAGCACAGTTTGTACAACCTATACTTCAGCATGGTCTGACATGATGCAAGCAGCTCTAGCCAAACAAACCACCTCTGCCACCAAACACCAGCCTACCCAAATGTATGTTTCCCCATCACCCATGTCAACCGCAGTTGCAGCTCAGTATACGCTGCTGCCAACCAAATACTCATATCCAGTCTCTGCTCCCTGTACCTATCCTGCATTCAACCCACCTGTCTCTTCCCTGCTGCCTGCAAACCCACACGAAGTTCCTCCAGCTACTGTTACCTCTTCTCTGCCATATCCCAATCCTCCTCTCCAGTCTGCTGCACCCCTCACCTACAGAGCTTCAGTGGCTAAGCCAAAGAAAAAACGAAAGTTTTTTCCAACCAAAACGATCCTGCCAGTAACCCAACCTGCCTCCGCACCAGCTAATCCAACCCATATCATCATGCCAGTGTCCAGTCCTGCCTCCCCGCCAGCTGATCTGTTCCAGCCTGATGTCCGGGTGCCTGCCCTCCAGCCTGATGTCCGGGTGCCTGACGCCCTCCAGCCTGATGTCCGGGTGCCTGACGCCCTCCAGCCTGATGTCCGGGTGCCTGACGCCCTCCAGCCTGATGTCCCCGGTGCCTGACGCCCTCCAGCCTGATGTCCCCGGTGCCTGACGCCCTCCAGCCTGATGTCCCCGGTGCCTGACGCCCTCCAGCCTGATGTCCCCGGTGCCTGACGCCCTCCAGCCTGATGTCCCCGGTGCCTGACGCCCTCCAGCCTGATGTCCCCGGTGCCTGACGCCCTCCAGCCTGATGTCCCCGGTGCCTGACGCCCTCCAGCCTGATGTCCCCGGTGCCTGACGCCCTCCAGCCTGATGTCCCCGGTGCCTGACGCCCTCCAGCCTGATGTCCCCGGTGCCTGACGCCCTCCAGCCTGATGTCCCCGGTGCCTGACGCCCTCCAGCCTGATGTCCCCGGTGCCTGACGCCCTCCAGCCTGATGTCCCCGGTGCCTGACGCCCTCCAGCCTGATGTGCCCCGTGCCTGCCGCCCTCCAGCCTGATGTGCCCCGTGCCTGCCGCCCTCCAGCCTGATGTGCCCCGTGCCTGCCGCCCTCCAGCCTGATGTGCCCATGCCTGCCGCCGCCCAGCCTGATGTGCCCATGCCTGCTGCGCCGCCACCTGTTCTGCTTGATGCCATAGACTATGGACAATTACAACCAATTGGAGCGTCCGGAGGCCGCTCCTTTGAGGGGGGGTACTGTCAGGAAATGTTCTATCCGCTGGTAATACCTGTTATTTGGCATGCAGTACTGAGGTTCACCAGCAGGGGTCTCCTGGCAGTTTGGAACTGTCAGGAGAGCTTTTCCCTGTTAATAGTATATCATCTTTGGGCCGCAGTACTGGCGTCCACCAGCGGATGGATCCTGGCAGTGTGGAGCAGACAATACCTCCTGCAATCAGGTGTCACTTGAGGCCAATCACAAGCCTATAAATACCCGGCAAACATTCACATGTTTGCCTTGATCTCTTCATTGCCTCCTGACCTGCTAGCGATCTGATCCTGTGCCCTGAACCTGATCCTGTCTCCCTGTCTCGGACCCTATCCTGTCCCACCTGTTACCTTGCATCCCTGCCTGCAGTCTGACCCATCCATCCTCTCCCTGTCCTGTGTTCCATACCCCATCTACTGACTTCCCTGTGTATGACCTTGGCCTGGCTTACGTTTATGTCTCTGGAACATCCCCTGCTGATCTGCTGTGTATGACCCTGGCCTGGCTATTGTTTATGATCCTGGTATTTCCCATTTATTGCACTTATCTGTCTATTGTTATTTGTGGGTCTTTGTCTGTGGTTGGTTATTGCACTGTGTCATATTGGAGTTGGTTGTATTATATTACTCACTTTCCTTAATAAATTAATATATTTTTACTTATATACGTTTTGGTGTCCTCTGTCGTAGATCACACGGTTCTGGTCACACCTGTTCATGACAATAACCCTGACTTCTGGGTCTTCACAATGGGAGCACGTGCATTTTAATGGATAGGTCGCCTGGAAGGAGCCCACCCCTCAAAGGTCCAGGGGCACACTGAACACACAGCACATAGCACTATGGCAGCAAGGATGTCAGTGAGGTTTGATCTCCACCCAGAAGCTGGCTACATCATTCACCTTGCAGGTGGAGAGGCAGACAAGGAGAATGCAGCTCAGCCAAAACCAGGATGCTGGAATAAGACCAGCAGCTGTCATGGAACAGGAGCATTACATACTCCAAACAGGTTGGAGGCTTGTTCTGCATTGCATCCCCAGCACTAGTTTGTGACATTCAGGTAGAAATTGATGGTCGGTGTTCTGTACTATCTGGAGAGAATTTTTAAATTGTCTTTTTTATATTTGGTACAGATTCAGGACCTGTGTGAGATCCTCTAACAGTTTTCTGATGTGAAAGATACTAATAAATCACTCACTCAGAGTTTCTGTTACGGAGATTTTTATCACGGGTTCAGTGTTGAGTTAGATGTGTAGAGTATAGATAAGGGGTGTAACGAGCCCCTGCTCGCTCAATTCCATTCTCCCGACACTCCTCTGTGGCTATGGAATCAGATTGCAGATCGCAACGTCTGATGGTTCGGTCATCCGATGCTCCGGGATTCGAACTACAGCTATTTCCATTCTAATCCAGTTATGTGATAGCTCAGAACAAACACCAGGCAGGCTGTATGTAAGTTCAAACAGGAATCTCACTTTTATTGATGCACACAACACACTTTTATACACAGCAGTTTGAACACCCCGCCCCCAACAACCACTTTCCTATTGGTCAATTGTAAAGTACACTCTAGTCTTTACTCAGGTCCTCTTGTCCATGCAAATGAGGACTTGAAACAGGGTCAGCAGAGATTGGTCCGATAGCTTGAATAGGAGGACTGATATGTGTAATGACACAGAGAAGCCCCAGGGGGTAATTAAAGTACATAAACAAAGGGTCAAACACAGAACAATGCCTTCCTTTCAGACCATAGAGCCGTCTGGAGGAGGTTAGCCTTAAGACAGGGCAGAAGACCCCCCACTGTGTAAAAGGATCAAAGGAGAAATACTTCAGTATTCCAAGCTTCATGACAATACAGTTCAAGGTTCATGACAAGGGGTGTCTGCTATAAAGGTCCATTGTCCAATAAAAACATCCCATTCCCTCTGTAACATAACGTTATGTGCCCCTGTGTTATATAAAAAAGCTGCCGATCTGTACCTGCTATCAGAGCATCTCCCGGCGCTCACGTGACTCTCTTCTCTGACCTTTCCTCCCTGGCTATAACTGTAGGCTGGACAAAATGAGAGAGCCGAGGAGTGACATGAGCGCCTAAAGACACTCTGATAGAAGGTACAGATCGGCAGCTTTTTTATACAGCACAGACACAAGGGGCACATAATGTTATGTTACAGAGGGGATGGGATGTGTTTATTGTAATGGCTTAACAACCACTTTAACTTTACCATTTCTCTTGCCATCCTATCTAACAGTACATCTGCGTTGAGTATATTCTAAGTTCTTTATAACTCTCTCTCCCATGTCACAGCTTTGAAATCCCAAGAAAGTAGCTGTGAAACATTCACTTTATTTACTTTCACTTTACCTTCCATCATCCCTCCTTTCCTCATTGACTGGAATGATATATTCTGTCTATTGGCAGAGGTGAGAGTACACATATAGCAGAAATAGCTTTCAATTAGGACACCTGTTCCAGTGGCAGTTCTTCTTTGACTGATCGCAAAGTCTGTGTTCATATTAACCCTTAACCACTTGCCGACCGCCTCATGCAGATATACTGCGGCAGAATGGCACGGGCAGGCAGAGTAACGTAAGGGTACGTTATTCTCCTCCCGCCGATCGCGCCCCCCGGTGCCCGAGGCGGTCGTCATCGTTTCAGGAGCGATCCGTCCTGAGGGGGAGGCCACTGGTTCATGGCCTCTCCCTCACGATCGCTCCTGTCAAATGAGAAGCTTCCTCTGCTTCTGTAATGTAAACAGAAGCAGAGGAAGTGATGTTATCTCTCCTTGTGAAGCTTTTTCTTTCCAGCTTCCGAGGAGAGAAGACATCTACTGTGAGTCTGCATCAACACTACACTGACACTAGCACACATAAGCACATACCCCGCCCCGATCACCCCCCTGCATCCTCTGTCACAGTGAGACCAATAGCAGTTTTAATTTTTTTACTGATTAATGCATTGGTGTCATTTGTGACTGTTATAATTGTTAGGGCAGTTAGTGGTAGGCCCCTTTAGGTCTAGGGTACCCCCCTAACCCCCCCAATAAAGGTTTAACCCCTTGATCACCCTCCAGTTAACCCTTTCACCCCCTGTCGCCAGTGTCACTAAGCAATCTTTTTTCTGATCTCCGTATAAGTGTCACAGGTGACGCTAGTTAGCCAGGTAAGTATTTAGGTTCACCGTCAGCTTTTTATAGTGTCAGGGACCCCCATATCCTACCTAATAAAGGTTTTAACCCCCTGATTGCCCCTAGTTAACCCTTTCACCAGTGATCACCGTATAAGTGTTACGGGTGATGCTGGTTAGTTAGTTTGTTTTTTATACCCGCCATTTATTACCCAATAGAGGTTTAACCCCCTGATCGCCCGGCGGGTGATATCAGTTAGGTTTTAGGGTCAGTTAGGGTCTGCGTCGCCCCAGGCAGCATCAGATTAGTGCCAGTACCGCTAACACCCACGCACGCAGCATACACCTCCCTTAGTGGTATAGTATCTGAACGGATCAATATCTGATCTGATCAGATCTATACTAGCGTCCCCAGCAGTTTAGGGTTCCCAAAAACGCAGTGTTAGCGGGATCAGCCCAGATACCTGCATTTTGCCCCTCCGCCCAGCCCAGCCCACCAAAGTGCAGTATCGATCAATCACTGTCACTTACAAAACACAACACACATAACTGCAGCGTTTGCAGAGTCAGGCCTGATCCATACAATCGCTAACAGTTTTTTTGGTAGCGTTTGAATCAGTCGCTAACAGGAGCTTTTTTACCTGTGAGTCTCACTAGTGTACCAGTAAATTTAGAGACCAAAATGGCAAATCGACGGTACACTAGTGATGAGGCCTACATGTTTCTGAGCATGACAGATGGTGAAGAGAAAGTCACTCATCTGTCAGATTCAGGCTCAGAATACGATCCTGTAGAAGACAGGCTCCATGACAGATAGCTCTGACGACGGAGTTATGGTCCCTGCCAAGGTCAGGCGTACCAGACCCCGATCGTCTGCTGTTGAGGTGCAAGAACCGCAGGGCTCTCGTATGGAGCAGAGAAGTACTAGTGCCGCTCATCCTTCTGGTGAACTGGCAAGCACCAGCAGCCTAGTACACCCTGGTCGTAGTCAAACCAGCACTGCAGGAACACATGGTAACGTGGTGAGTCCCATAAGTGCAGTTCAAGCTGGTGAGGTGGCAAGCACAAGTAGTATCCCGCTGCCACCAAGAAGACAAAGACAGGCCCATCAAGCCCATAGTGCCCTTCATGCTGCATTCGCCAATCCTAATTGGGAACCCATCACTTCTGCAGCACCCGTACTTCCCCCAGTCTTCCCTTGCCAGAGATTGGAAACCAATTACGGTTTCCAATTTAAGACCTTTTTGGGCCTATCCCTCGACATAGTTGAAAATGAGTACGTTGCGGTCAAATTGGTCCACTGACCCAATTTACCATATGCCTGTGTTCTCTGCCTGACCAGGGCACTATACAAGCATATCTTGTGGTTCATGCATTTCAACGACAATGAACTCTGTCGTCCTTGTGGAGACCCTGGATACGATTGGCTCTACAAAATTTGGCCCCTCGTAAACCACTTCAACCAACGTTTTGCAGACTTGTTTACTCTTCATCAAGTTGTCTGCGTTGATGAGTACCTGATTAAGTTTTCTGGCCCTTGTCTTTCAAACAGTATCTTCCCAGCAAGCGTGCCAGATACAGGGTCAAAATGTATAAGCTCTGTGACAGGGCCACAGGCTATACATGTCGTTTTATGGTTTACGATGGAAAAGATAGTCACGTAGAGCCGCCGAACTGCCCAGATTACATAGGGAGTGCTGGCAAGATTGTGTGGGACTTAGGGTCACCCTTATTCGGAAAGGGGTACCATTTGTACGTGGACAGTTATTATTATTATTATGTCACTTTTTAGTCACCTGTTTGATCATCAGATTGGCGCATGTGGCACCGTGCGACCTAATCGCCGGGGCTTTCCCCAGCGGCTTGTAGATTCCCGTCTTAGGCTGGGGGAGAGAGTCTGCTTCAAGTGTAATGATTTGCTCGCTGTGAAGTGGAGGGATAATGTTTTCATTCTTACCTCCCTTCATGCAGACACGACGGTGCAAATTTTTACAGCGACTGGTGTTGTGGAGAAACCCCTCTGTGTCCACGAATATAACCAAAATATGGGAGGGGTGGACCAGTTGTTGGCGCTGTACCTAGTTGCCCGTAAGGCCAGACGCTGGTACAAAAATGTGTCTGTTTATTTATTTCAATTGGCTTTGCTGAACGCTCATGTGCTATACAGAGCTTCAGGATGGACTGGATCCTTCCTTAAATTCCATGAAGAGATTGTCAGAGCCCTTCTGTTTCCAAACGGTGCTCCACCTCACCTTCCCAATCCAAATGCATTAAGCTGGCTGCATGAGAGGCATTTTCCGTATGTCCTCCCGAGTACCCCTACCCAACGAGCCCCCCAAAGAACATGTCGTGTCTGCAGCAAGCGCGGATATAGGCGTGACACCCGCTATTATTGTCCCTCCTGTCCTGACACTCCTGGTCTTTGCATTGGTGAATGTTTTGAACGCTACCATACACTAGTTAAGTATTAGCATAGGGTACAGCACTGCACATACTAGGACACACTTTCACAGGGTCTCCCAAGATGCCATCGCATTGTGAGAGACCCGAACTTGGAACCGTTTACAGTTACAACAGTTACAGCTACAAAAAAAAGTGTAAAAAAAAAAACACAAAAAAAATATAAAATAAAAAAAACAAAAATAGTTGTCGTTTTTATTGTTCTCTCTCTCTCTATTCTCTCTCTATTGTTCTGCTCTTTTTTATGGTATTCTATTCTGCAATGTTTTATTGTAATTATGTTTTATCATGTTTGCTTTTCAGGTATGTAATTTTTTTATACTTTACTGTTTACTGTGTTTTATTGTTAACCATTTTTTTGTTTTCAGGTACGCCATTCAGCTGCAGCGCGGATTTATTTATCTTGACAGCAACAGCGTTTGCTCCCTTGATACATAAAGCCATGACTCCAGCGCTGTAGGAGGTGATTTCACCACCACAGTTAAAAAAAAAAGAGCATATATGCCAAAGCATGGGGGCAGCAGGGGTGGAGGAGCGATTTGCTCCTAAATTTTGCGGACGGTTACCTCCATGCATCGGCATATATATATTTTAGGCACAGATTGCGTTAAAAAATGTTTTATTTTTTATTATTTTTTTTTGTATTTGCATTGCAGGTATGGTATGTCTTACTGTTATACTGTAATTTTACTTTGTTTTATTGTTAACCATCATTTGCTTAGCAGGTACGCCATTCAGTTGCAGTGCGGATTTATTTATCTTGACAGCAACAGCGTTTGCTCCCACAATAAATAAAGCTGTGACTCCAGCGCTGTCGGAGGTGATTTCACCACCACAGTTAAAAAAAAGAGCATATATGCCGAAGCATGGGGGCAGCAGGGGTGGAGGAGTGATTTGCTCCCAAATTTTGGGGCGGATGCCACAATGCTTCGACCTATATTTTTTAGGCCATTCAGCTGCAGCACTGATTTATTTATCTTGACAGCAACAGCGTTTGCTCCCACGATACATAAAGCTGTCACTCCAGCGCTGTAGGAGGTGATTTTCCACCATAGTTAAAAACAAAATGGTGCATGTATGCCCATTATTAGAAGTGGGTGGATGAAGGGAGGTATTCTAATGGTGGACATACTCACCGATCAATCTCTTTTTTTGTTCAGCCCACAGCCTGCATGAAAAAAAAGATTACAATATATGCCCAGCAAGGACCAGCAACATACTGGTATGTTGCTGGACTTTGAGTGGTTATACCAGAATGATGCCTGCAGGTTTAGGTATCATCTTGGTATCATTCTTTTCAGCCATCGGTCAGCTTTCTTTTAAAATCAATCCTAGTGGCTAATTAGCCTCTAGACTGCTTTTACAAGCAGTGGGAGGGAATGTCGCCCCCCCCCCCCTTCGTCTTCCATGGTTTTCTCTGGCTCTCCTGTCCCAACAGGGAACCTGAGAATGCAGCCGGTGGTTCTGCCAGCTGACCATAGAGCTGATCAGAGATCTGAATGGCTTCGATCATCTCTATGGCCTAAGAAACCGGAAGCTATGAGCATTTCATGACTTAGATTTTGCCGGATGTAAACAGCCCCATTGGGAAAGCCTTTTATCACACCAATCTTGGTGTGGTCAGATGCTTTGAGGGCAGAGGAGAGATCTAGGGTCTAATAGACCCCAATTTTTTCAAAAAAGAGTACCAGTCACTACCTATTGCTATCATACGGGATATTTACATTCCCTGAGATAACAATAAAAATGATTTTAAAAAAAATGAAAGGAACAGTTTAAAAATAAGATGAAAAAGCAAAAAAAAATAATAAAAAATAAATTAAAAAAAGCACCCCTGTCCTCCCCTGCTCTCGCGCAAAGGCGAACGCAAGCGTCGGTCTGGCGTCAAATGTAAACAGCAATTGCACCATGCATGTGAGGTATCACCGCAAAGGTCAGATCTAGGGCAGTAATTTTAGCAGTAGACCTCCTCTGTAAATCTAAAGTGGTAACCTGTAAAGGCTTTTAAAAATGTATGTAGTTTGTCGCCACTGCACGTTTGTGCGCAATTTTAAAGCATGTCATGTTTGGTATCCATGTACTCGGCCTAAGATCATCTTTTTTATTACATCAAACATTCGGGCAATATAGTGTGTTTTAGTGCATTCAAATTTAAAAAAGTGTGTCTTTTTAAAAAAAAAATGCATTTGAAAAATCGCTGCGCAAATACTGTGTGAAAAAAAAATGAAACACCCACCATTTTAATCTGTAGGGCCTTTGCTTTAAAAAATATATAATGTTTGGGGGTTTAAAGTAATTTTCTTGCAAAAAAAAAAATATTTTTTCAACAAAGTGTCAGAAAGGGCTTTGTCTTCAAGTGGTTAGAAGAGTGGGTGATGTGTGAAATAAGCTTCTAAATGTTGTGCATAAAATGCCAGGACAGTTCAAAACTCCCACAAAAGACACCATTTTGGAAAGTAGACACCCCAACCTATTAGCTGAGAGGCATGTCGAGTCCATGAAGTATTTTATATTTTGACACAAGTTGCGGGGAAAAGACACCTTTTTTTTTTTTTTTTTGGACAAATTTGTCACTAAATGATATATTGCTCAAACATGCCATGGGCATATGTGAAATTACACCCCAAAATACATTCTGTTGCTTCTCTTGAGTACGGGGATACCACATGTGTGAGACTTTTTGGGAGCCTAGCCGCGTATGGGACCCCAAAAACCAAGCACCGCCTTCATGTTTTCTAAAGGTGTAAATTTTTGATTTCACTCCTCACTGCCTATCACAGTTTTGGAGTCCATGGAATGCCCAAATGGCACAACCTGCCCCCCCCCCCCCCCCAATGACCCCATTTTGGAAAGTAGACACCCCAAGCTATTTGCTGAGAGATATGGTGAGTATTTTGCAGACCTCGCTTTTTGTCACAAAGTTTTGAAAATTGAAAAAAGAAAAAAAAAATTCTTTTCTTTCTTCATTTTCAAAAACAAATAATAGCTTCAAAATACTCACCATGCAAAATACTCACTCAGCAAATAGCTTGGGGTGTCTACTTTCCAAAATGGGGTAATTTGGGGGGGGCTGTTTGTGCCATCTTGGCATTTTATGGCCTTCAAAACTGTGATAGGTAGTAAGGAGTAAAATCAAAAATTTACGCCCTTAGAAATCCTGAAGGTGGTGCTTGGTTTTCGGGGCCCCGTACGCGGCTAGGCTCCCAAAAAGTCCCACACAAGTGATATCCCCGTACTCAGGAGAAGCAGCAGAATGTATTTTGGGGTGTAATTCCACATATGCCCATGGCATGTGTGAGCAATATATCATTTAGTGACAACTTTATACAAACAAAAAAAAAGTTTTAAGTGGACATACAAAGGAGAGGGATTTTCACGGTGCAAATAAATTAAATATTGGAAAAGCTATATGTCTTTTCTCTTTTTTTAAAAAGAACAATTTAAAAAACAAAAAGTACGTGTTGTTACTCTGATTATGCTGGTTGCTGGTTCTGACGAGATTCTATAGGGTCAACTTCGGGGGTAAGCCTCTATGGACACTTCAGAGTAACAACACGTACTTTTTCATGTTATCTAATGTTGTATCAATACCGTAAATTATTTATGTGTGTCTACAAAAACCTCTTCTTTTTTCTATTTTCCGTAGAACTACTAAAAGTATTGGATGACTCACTATACAATTGCATATCCCTTGAAAAAGCGACAAATGCGAAACATGTCGGGCTAGTATGCAACAATTACCACCTGTGAACCTGTAGTGTATATTCTTTCATGTCATTCCCTACTTTTTGACCACCTTGTTTTTAAGTGTAATATCAAAATGAATTTGTTCGTTATCCTATATAATATATGTGTGTTTTTTTAAATGTAAACAATAAATTGTTCTTTTTAAAAAAAGAGAAAAGACATATAGCTTTTCCTATATTTAATTTATTTACACCGTGAAAATCCCTCTCCTTTGTATGTCCACTTAAATTATATTTTTTAGGGATGTGGTGCCTATCTTGAGGGTGTTGTCCCATTTTCAAACCAAAACCCAAATACAAAAAAAAAGTTTGTCATTTTCCCGCAACTTGTGGCAAAATATAAAATATTCCATGGACTATTTGCCTAAAAGGATGAAGAAATTCGCAAAAAATAAAAACGGCAGAGGTGATCAAATACCAACAAAAGAAAGCTCTATTTGTGGGAAAAAAAGGACATCAATTTTATTTGGGTACAGCGTCGCTTGAGCGCACAATTGTCAGTTAAAGCGACACAGTGCTGTGTTGCAAAAAATGGCCTGGTCAGGAAGTGGGTAAATCCCCTCCGGGGCTGAAGTGGTTAATGCTAAATTCAATGTCTCATGCTTGTTTAGCCTAGGCAGGGGTTCTTAACCTGGGTCAATCAATGGACCCCTAAATGGTCCATTGATTGGTTTTAGGGGGTCCATGAGGGATGAGATAAAAGCTAGCATTCAGTATACAGCCCTCCCCCTTGTCCCAGTCAATGGATTCTCATTCAAAAAAATGTAAGTGTAATGCCCCATACACATGATAGGATTTTCCGACGGAAAATATTCTATGGGAGCTTGTCAGAAATTCCGACCGTGTGTAGGCTACATTTTCCACAGGAATTTTCCAGGATCTGGATCTCAAATTTTCCGACAACAAAATCCGTTGTCCTAAATTCCGATTATGTGTACACAATTCCGACGCACAAAGTTCCACGCATGCTCGGAATCAAGCAGAAGAGCCGCACTGACTATTGAACTTAATTTTTCTCGGCTCGTCATACGTGTTGTATGTCACCGCGTTCTTGATGTTTGGAATTTCCGACAAAATTTGTGTGACCGTGTGTATGCAAGACAAGTTTGAGCCAACATTCATCGGAAAAAAAACATGGATTTTGTTGTTGGAAAATCCTATCGTGTGTACAGGGCATTAGTTCACCTTTACAGAAAATCTGTCCCCGCTGTACTTACCTCCTGCGATTCCAAGCTGTCAAGGCTCCTGAAAGCTTCTCTAATGGCCTAGGGATTTAAAATCCCTGTTGCTTTCTCTCCTCTCCATACAGCGCAGCCAGTACAGACCAGACCCTGATTCTAATTGGTCGGCACCGTCACATGGACAGTGGATAAGAAAGAAAGCAGCAGGGATTTCAAATCCCTGTACCGTTTAAGTGGTTTGCGGAAGTCTTGACAGCTCAGCCGTTTTAGGTCACCTGTACAGATTTTCTATAAAGATGAACTTAAACTTTATTGAAAACATCCTGACATTGCTTATAGTGCCTCTCGCTCAGGGGTGGATCCAGAGTCTAGTCTCGGGAGGGGCACTGCCAGAAAATACGTTTTTTTTACGGGCAATTTATCGGGGCAATAGTGTTGGCGCTTTCATCATCACTGCATCATGGTTGTTATGGTGGAAGGATGATTGAAGCGCATTATTCCTATTATTACATTGTAATATAAAATGAAATGGTTCAACTCACCATAATGCAGAATCAGTGGGAGCCCTGAGTGTGTCACTTTCCACATCGACCTGCCTTCAGATGCAGCTTGTCACTTGCCACCTCCCTGCCACAAGCTACGGACTGTGACTTGCCTGCCACCAGATGCTGATTGTCATTTGCCACGTCACCTCTCACATGTTGCTGATTGTCACTTGCCACGTCACCTGCCACACATTGCAGATTGTCACCTGCCACACTGCAGATTACACTTGCCACGTCACCTGCCACACATTGCGGATTACACTTGCCATGTCACCTGCCACACATTGGGAATTACACTTGCCACGTCACCTGCCACATGTTGCTGATTGTCACTTGCCACGTCACCTGCCACACATTGCGGATCACACTTGCCACATGTTGCTGATTGTCACATTACCTGCCACACGTTGCTTATTGTCATTGGCCTGCTAAGGTGTAGATTGTCAGAGTGAAGGCAGGCAGCAGGGAGATGATGTTATCTCTCTCTCTGCCTGTGGCTGTACAGTGAGGGCGGAACTGCAGTGATGCAGGGCGGGCGGTGAGATGATGTCATATCTCTGCCCGCAGGCTCGATGACTGACCAGTCTCCCCGCTCATCTGCAGACGGGACCGCCCCCCACTCGATGTCTGCCCTGCATGCCCGCACACTCACCTGGCGACCCCCTTTCACTCATCCGCCGACCTGCCCGCTCAGGCTCTCTTTCACCTGCCGATCCCCGCTGACTGGCCCGTCCGTTTGTTAACCCGCACACTCGCCATCCTGCCCGCTCACTCCTCATCTGCTGATTGGCCTGCCAATCGTGAATTTCTCGGAGGGACAATTGCCTCGTTTCCCCCCCCTGGATCCACCCCTGCTCTCGCTAAGCATCTCTTGACTCATTGTTGGCCCATGTTTACCATTTAAATTTGTATCATCATTCTCTGCACAACTTCTTGTGCCGCTCCATAACTGGAAGTGCTAATTCTCATTTTCTAGTAGTGGTGGTAGTAGTAGTAGTAGATTTGAGCAGAATTTAAATTGTTTTGTTTAATTTGCACAAGATGATTGTATTTCATTTTTGTAATGACCATTACTTTTTGCATGAAAATGGAGTGAGTTTTTTGTTCACAAAGATCGTTTACTTTATTCAAACTTTGTGTATGTAATTTATATATGAGGCAATGAAATTTCAATCAAGTGCATATATTCATTAATAAAGGAAGACTTTGCGAGCCACAATGGTATAATGCTACAAATATGGAAATCACCTAGCTGCCCGCGTAGAACACGTTTCATACACAGTGCAATAGAACATATACAAAAAATACGCTGCGCTAAGGTGAAAATGTAAATCTGGAGAATATTCAAATACTAAATATTAATTCATATATGGTTTGCTGAAGATATCGTATAAATGACCTTTCCAGCCCCAGTAATAAATAAAACAATGTGTTTAAAGTGCAATGTGCAATCCAATATATATAATGAATAAAAAATCATATATATTGCATGAGAAATACCATATAAAATATATCACAATAACATATAATAAGTGCAAAAGACAAAAAAGTGCCAAGTGCCACACGATGAGTGTAAATATCAAATCCAAAATAAATATAGCACGTGATTAATAAGTCCAATATATAAAATGTATGCAGAGTCCACAAAAACAGCTCATAAAGAAGAGTCCAACATGTGTGTGATATCTTAGTGCTTAGTGCTCAGAATTCCATGCTCAATTGCCATCCAGTGACCCCCCCCGGGACAGCTGCTCACCTCAGAGCGTGTGACTCAGCTGTGAAACTGAGTCTAAACACGCTTAGGAGCCATCCCACGGCTCAATGATGATATCCAGATATACAGTTATTCAGCAGCAGCTCCACAGTTGAAAATAAAGGAAAAGAAAAAACTGGATAGTGTGATACCGTTTATAAAGTATTTATTAGGATAAAAACTCCCCACAATAGGGTACTCACATTCTCAAGGTGCGTAAGTGCACCAATCTCACAGCAGCCTTTAAACTTTGTCAGTTAAAAGGGATAAGCTGTGCGTCGTATCACAGTGCAGTGAAAAGCTCTGTGTTCCCTACGCGTGTTCGACACAGGGTCACGTGTCTTCATCAGGGGAAATATTTAGTATTTGAATATTGTCCAGATTTACATTTTCACCTTAGCGCAGCATATTTTTTGTATATACATATATTCATTGCAAGCAAAGTTGTGTTTATGCAAATTATTCTGGGGAGAGGTTCCATAGCTTTTATCAGGTTCTTAAAGTGGTTGATGACTCAAAAGGTAATAACCACTTGGTCTAGGGGATTTAACAAAGAGGAACATCTACCTGGTTCCCCACTCTCCCGACTCCAGCTCTGTTATGTGGGCAGGCCCTTAACGTCCTCATGCTGTTCCTGCACTGTACATAATGAATTGCTGTCCTGTGAATTACTGTTATATACAGTCCCATTTACTGTTGCTAAACCCCACCCCTGCCATCCATCTTTCAGGTATCAGAAACGTAACTTTCCACTAAAACTCTGGCATTTGATATTTGAAGACGAAAACTGGTCTTAGCACCTGGCAGAGGCAGGGTCAGTCTGGCCAGTAGTAGAATTTTTATATGTAGCCTTAGCCTACGATCCAAGGAGGCACCACAGGGACACAGGTTACTTTGGAGACCAAATAGATACTTACACGGATTTCACACCGAGCCGCCCATAGCATCGGCGGTAAAAAACGTTATTTTTAGCTGCGTTTTACCGTCGGATTTGCGGCGCATTTCGGCCGCTAGAGGGGCGCTTTTACCCCCGCTAGCGGCCCAGAAGGGGTTAAAACTGCCCGCAATGTACCGCAATAGCAGCGTTTTGCCAGCGGTATTGCAGCGCTGCCCCATTGATTTCAATGGGGAGCACCAGTGGGGGAGTGGTGAGTTCACCGCTCCAAAGAAGCTGCTGCTAGGACTTTTCCTGACGCCCTGCCAGCGCACCGCTCCAGTGTGAAAGCCCATGGGCTTTCACACTGGAGACAATGGAGCAGCTGTTTGAGGGCGGATTGCAGGCGCTATTTTTAACGCTATAGCGCCTGCAAAACTCCCTCGGTGTGAAAGGGATCTTAGAGTACAATAAGGTGTTTGCACTTAAGCCCAGTCAGGTTTATGTTAAAGTGCCAAATAGACTGACACATATAATGACATTGACTTGTGCTTATTTCAGGTTCATGATCCTATACGTAAAGCAGCTGTATAAATCCAGTACAGAAAATAGGAATCTGATGGAAATCACAGAGGCATGGTCATCAGCAAAAGCCAGTCTGTGCAAAAGGTTCATCCTCTACCTGGTGTCTTGTATTCAGATTACTAGCAAGTTGAATTTCCACTATCATGTAAGAGTTTTAAATTTCGCACAAGACCTGTATTTAATGTGCTTACATTATACACAGGAATGATCATAAAGACAACCACAGACAGCTTGATCTTCTCTGCAGGCTGAACGAGAGAAAATCAATCAATATCCCCATCTACACTAATGCCGTGTACACATGACCGGATTTTTCGACAGCAAAGGTCCGACGGAACCAATCCGCCGGACAATTCGATCGTGTGTGGGCTTCATCGGACCTTTACTGTTGAAAAATCAGACGGACTTTAGATATAGAACATGTTTCAAATCTTTCCGATGGACTCGAGTCCGGTCGAAAAATCCGTTCGTCAGTATGCTAGTCCGACGGACAAACAACGACGCAGGGGCAGCTATTGGCTACTGGCTATGAACTTTCCTATTCTAGTCCGGTCGTACATGATCACGTTCGAATCAGTCGGACTTTGGTGTGAGCGTGTGTAGGCAAGTCCGTTTCGTCGGAACTCCATCGAAAGACCGTAGAAAAGTCCTTCGGAGTTCAGTTTGTCGAAAGTCCGGTCGTGTGTACACGGCATAACAGTGTGGATCAAGCTGCCTGAATTGGCCAACAGTAACTGCATCTGAGAGGATGTAGTCACTGTTCAGCTACTATTTTAATTTTCTGCCAGGGCTGGTTAATTTTTAATTGACTTTTTTTCGAGTCAGGTGGTTGTTCTGAAGGCCACCAATGGCTCAAATTCAGCAGGAATTGTTTCTTTACTACTAGGCTTGTATGTAAAAAGTGTTCTGACATTTTACTTGCTGTATGCTTGTCCCGGGCCAGTGATTCTCCAACCAATAAAGGAACATCAGCCCCAATTTTTCTTTGTTGAAAGGCTTGGTGTAGGAAAAAAACGTTGTTACACTGTTAATCTCTTTGATATGTGTGTTTATTTCAGATTATTAATAGTAATGCAGTCATCCAGTTTCTGAGATCTGCAGGTTACTCTTATACAAAGAAAGATTTACTGCAGTCTGAAATGACAGTATTAAAAACTCTAGACTTCCATATCAACATCCAATCTCCTTTCACATTTGTAGAGATGCTATTAGAAGTTTTAGGTAAGTTATATCACATTTCCTATATGTTGAAATTTACACTAAATGCTTGGCTTGTACCAACAATTCAATCCATAAAACTGACTTTAGGCATTATATATGACATTCAGTGCATTACGTTTTTTATTCCCCAAACTTATTCTCTTCTAACCTTTGTGTATGGCTAGGTTCACACCTATGCATTTTTAGTGCGTTTTGCAGTTTGCAGAAACGCATTAGAGTCACGTTTTACATCTATGCGTTTTTCAGCCTCTGTGTTTTTGGAAAGGGTCAGGGATTTTTTTTCCTGCAGCAGATTGCATTTTGTGTGTAATATATTTCAATGGACCCGCACCAAAAACGCAAGTGTTGCTCTTTTGATGCGTTTTTACATGCATTTTGCGTTTTACATTTTTCTCTCGACAAACTATGAATAGCCGGTTGTTAAAGCGGAGTTCCACTGGTTTTTGAGTTTATTAACCACTTGACAACTGGGCACTTAAACCCCCTCCCTAACCAGACCACTTTTCAGTTTTCAGTGCTCTCACACTTTGACTGACAATTACTCGGGCATGCAACACTGTACCCATATGATGTTTTTGTCCTTTTTTTTCACACAAATAGTGCTTTCTTTTGGTGGCATTTAATCACCGCTGGGTTTTTATTTTTTGTGCTATAAATGAAAAAAACGAAATCTCTGTAAAAAAAAATACATTTTTTCTTTGTTTCTGTTATAAAATTTTGCAAATTAAGAATTTTTCTTCATAAATTTTGGCCAAATTTTATACTGCTACATATCTTTGGTAAAAAATAACCCAAATCGGTGTATATTATTTGGTCTTTGTGAAAGTTATAGAGTCCACAAGCTACAGTATATAGTGCAAATCACTGAAAATTGAGCACACCTGATGTACTGATGGCCTATCTCATTTCTTGAGACCCTAACAAGCCAGGACAGAAAAAATACCCCCCAAATCACCCTTTTTAGAAAGTAGACATTCCAAGGTATTTAGAAAGGGGCGTGGTGAGTTTTTTGAAGATGTAAATTTTTCCCACAATTCTTTACAAAAATCAAGATTTTTTTCCCTTTTTTTTCACAAAAGTGTCATATTACCAGGTTATTTCTCACACACAGCATATGCATACCACAAATTACACCCCAAAAATACATTCTACTACTCCTCCTGAGTATGGCAATACCACATGTGCGAGACTTTTACATACCGTGGCCACATACAGAGGCCCAACATGCAGGGAGCACCATCAGGCGTTCTAGGAGCATAAACTACACATCTAATTTCTTGACTACCTCTTACACCTTTGAAGGCCCTGGAGCACCAGGACAATAAAAGGGCCCAAAAAATGACCCCATTATGGAAAGAAAACACCCCGACTAACTGATGTAAACATCGGCTGTGGTGCTGACATCGCTGGACTCCAGGACAGGTAAGTGTCCTAGTGTTAACTCTTAATTTTTTAACCACTTATGGACTGCCCATCTTGGATATACATCGCTACTTTGACGGTAAAAATACCGGAGTTATGGCAGCAGATAGCTTTATCGGCGGCGGAGGAGGTGCCCACCCCCCTCCCGCCACGTACCGGACAATTATTTTTTATTGAAAAAAAATGCATTTTTTTTTTATTGTAAATGTGAGATCTGAGGTCTTTGACCCTAGATCTCACATTAAAGAGGTCCTATCATGTTTTTTTCCTATTACATTCCTTGTAATAGGAATAAAAGTGATCCAAAAAAAATTTAAGGCACAGTGTAAAAAAAATAAAAAATAAAAATTTAAAGCGCCCCGTCCCTCCGTGTTTGCGTGCAGAAGTGAACGCATACGTAAGTCGCACCCCATATGTAAACAGTATTCAAACCACATATGTGAGGTATTGCCACGATCGTTAGAGCGAGAGCAATAATTCTAGCAAAAGACCTCCTTGGTAACTTAGAACTGGTAACCTGTAGAAATTTTTAACGTCGCCTATGGGGATTTTTAAGTGTCAGTTTGTTGCCATTTCACGAGCGGGCGCAATTTTATTCTCTAGGGTGTCTGAAAAAAATATATAATGTTTGGGGGTTCTAAGTAATTTACTGGCAAAATAAAAATGATTTTAACTTGTAAACACCAAGTGTAAAAAATAGGCTTGGTCCGGGGCAGGCGGAACTCCTCTTTAGGGCCGGTTCATACTGCTCCGTGGTGCTGGATCACATGTGATTCGCATTGCACTGCAAATCACATACGATGTCCATGCAATGCGAATTTAGCCATACAGATAGTATGGCTGAATTTGCATCGCATTCGCACCAAACTCACACAGGACCCTCTTTTTGGTCCGCAGCAGAATCGGATCGATCCGATTCCTGTCCGAATTTTCAGATCTCACTGCGATATGCGAACTAATTTGGAGGTGTCATTAACTTTTAATTGACACTCCCAGCAGTTCGCATAGGCCCCGGGAGTCATGCAATGCGGAAATCCGCAGTGGATTCGCAGGGTTCCCGCATCGCAGCAGTGTGAACCGGCCCCTAATATCTGCCATAATACTACCTTTTCTGTCATTTTATCCTCCAGTAGTGTATGGCGCACCTATCTGGCCCGAAATTTTCTAGCTTCCTCTGCTTATCCTGTCATTCATTGCACATCCGGCACCTTTCTATTCAAGTGCAAACATATACAGTATACTTGCATTATACTTCTCTCTTGCATCCAGACTTGAAGGAAGCCTATATTAAAGTGAAAGTAAACCCTCCTATCGTTTTCAGCCAAGACATTAGATGGTTTGACAGTTTGGTTGACAGCACAACCATTGTGACCATTACATTCCTGGCACGTGCCAGAAATGTAACTGTTTTTTAAAACTGTTAAATTCATGGGTTTACTTCCGCTTTAAGAGAAACTTGGGAACTGCCGATGCTCACCTTTGTATTCTGGTAAGAAGGTGCTGGGCTGTTTCATTTAATGACCCAGAGCAAGCAAGCAGATTAAAAATATTGGAATATATGAAGATTTTAAAATATTGAAAATTACTTTTGAAACTACATTGACACGTTAACGTTTATGAGATTTAAGTGATTGAATTCACATAAACTTCAAAATATTACCTGGTAATCTTGCCATGATCCTTGTTCAGGCACTTCCTATTATAGAAAGCCAGTATATCCTCACAAATGTAAAGTGTTACTAAACCCAGGACCCTGCATTCACTATATCTGGTCTACCACAGTACACAGATCATGGAAATGCAATTATTTTGTTGATATAAACTGCTAAATATCTTTTCTCATCAGCAGTATATTGCAGTCTTGTGACTTCTATCGGTGTCTGGTTAAAGCTTGTATGAGGAGTTTTCATTCTACTCTGACTGTCCTATGAGACTGTAGGACCACTAACCCTCTGTCTGGACAGTGCTGATTGGCCCTGTGCTGATCAAATGCTATTTCCCAGGAGGAGAAGTTTATTGGCATGAAAAATAGTGGAAAAATTGCATGAAAATCATGCAAAAGCCGAGGGGAAGCGAGTACAAGGAAACAAAAAGATGTGCAGTCAGTGTGATAGAGAGGAAATCAGAAATAGTTACCTGGTGACATGGTGCAGAGACACGCTCGAAAACATGAAGTGCATGTTGTTTTGCTTGCGTCTATCTAGCAAGGTTACTCTGTGGTATAAGCAAGGAAGCTGAGATTTCTGCAGTGCATAAATGTGCTTTTACTATACAAAGATGCTGTACATACAAAACTATTACAATATTAGGAATACAATACAAGACTGACAGATATCTATAACATGCAAAAATACCTAGCAAATGAACAGCCTATGGTCTAACAGTACAAATACACTTAAAATTTACTTATCTTCTGTTACTTTATGTTCGTGATCTCCATTGGCAATAATTCTTCTGGCGCATCAGGCACCGTTCTTCTATCATGGGTGGCTTCTGATGTCACAGCATGATGGTGTGTCTGTGTGTGTCCCTAGCTTATGCCTGAATCCCCCTTTTATGTGCCAGGCTGTTTACCATAGTTACCAAACAACAGAAAACATACCTGTTTACTGTAGCTGTGTAGACAATGGACTGTTGAAAACTGTATCTACGTACCCATTGTCTAATCAAGCCAATACCTGACAGTAATCTAACAGTCATTCTCTTAGTTTGAGAGCTGAAAAAACCTCAAAAAAGTAAATCTCTTGTGTACTGTAGCTATAGAGACAACAGCCTGTTCAAACTGTAATACAACAATGGTATCTAGCCCCATTGTATGAAACCGCATTTGTTTGAGAAATCTACTCAAGCCAAAAACTGACAATATCTCTATGACCAACCACTATTGTAATGTTATGTCCCATGTATCTTATGTCTGATTAATAAAAAAAAATCATATTGTGACAAACGCAACACATTCCGCCCTAGATTTTTTTTTTTTTTTCCTTTCAGACTCCATACAGAAAATCACTTCATTACTATGAAAACTCATTTTAAACATTCATTTTCCTTGAATGCAACACCTCCAATATTTCTGTCATTGAGAAGGTGTTTCAGTCTTTAAAAGTTCATTAGAAAGTCCATTCTAAAGTTCTTTAGAAACAAGTCCAGGCTTGTAATACATCAAAGGCCTTGCGATATTCCGTCATTCTTTCCATGTCCTATGGCTCAAATTTGAGTCAGCCTGTGGAGTGGAAAACAAAGCAGATTATCTGTTCTTTCTAATAATACATAAACAGTAGATCCAGGCCCTTCAGCTAAAATCTCTCCTCTAAGTGGCTTCTTGCCTGGATATCTGACTAACACTTTGCCCTCTGCCTGTACCCACTTCTGACCCTCCCAAAGAACATCAATAGGGAGGAGAGGAAATATACTGATATTTCCCATAAGATCACTGCTGTTTATTTTGGAAGGTTTGCTGTTATGTAGCCTCACTTTCCACTCTTGCTGAGAAGTATCCACTAACGAGTCAGAGTCCCAGCCACTGTCTGGAAGCTCATCTGTGAATGCAAATGTAACTTCAAACCTTTCTGCCAGATTCCCTCTCATTCCTAGATAGGCTTCAGCTTCAGATACATCACTCTTGGTTTCTATGTCATGGGAAGCAGTAACATGGTATCTGTTAAACCCTGTTCTTTCAGGAACCTTACATAAATACTGAACTCTGCACTCCAGCTGTGGAATCTGTGCCCCAGCCCCTACCATCCTCTCATATGGTGTGCTTTTGGCTATTGGCCTAGAATTTAACAACATGGCTGTTGTGTGAGGACCCAATCCCACCCCCTTAGTGTATGTGTGGGTGTAAGTTTGCGTATCTGGTCCTTCAATAGCCCATTGTATCTTTCAATTAAACCAGCTGCCTGTGGATGGTATGGGATGTGGCACAACCAGTACACTCCAGAATCTTTGACCCACTGCTTTACTGTTGATCCGGTGAAGTGTGAGCCGTTATCACTTTGGACTTGTTTGGGACAACCATAAGCAATGACAAGTTTCTGGAGCAGTTGAAGCGTTGCGACTTGATCTGCACGTTTGCAAGGATGAACAAGCATAAGTCCTGAATAGGTGTCCACTGCAGTGCAACAATATCTCAGTCCATTGTTTCCCCGGGGCAGGGGACCGATGAAGTCGATCTGCCAGATCTCTGCAGGCCTCTCATCCCTCTTAATCGACCCGGTGGAGTACTTTTGCAATGGCCATTGTCGCACTTCTCCACGCACTGTACAGTCCCCTATTACAGTCTTTATCATGTTCATGGATATAGGCAATCCTCTCTGCTGTGCCCATTCATGTTGCTTTCTGCCCCAAATGTCCAGATTGCTTGTGGGCCCAGTTGGCCAAGTTCAAGACCGGATCAATTGGCACAACTGCCTTCACTTTGGTGATTTCATCTGCAACTCTGTTATAGTTCTCAAAGTCTGGGACTAGGGGCACATGTGCATCAACATGCCCCACTTTTATGGAGTGAGCTTCCTTCCAGATGTAGTCCCAGACTTCCTTGCTTCCCCACACCACCTTTCCATGAATCATCCATTCATTGGACTTCCATGTGGGCATCCAAGTTGTCAGTCCTTTAAAAACTGCCCAGCTGTCAGTGTGGATAGTGACATGGGAAGAAGGATCCTCCTGAAGAGTCATCACCACAGCTTTCAACTCTGCATACTGACTGGACCCTCCAATTCCGGTCTCCTGCAGGACTGTGTCTGTACTTGGGTTGTAGGCTGCTGCTGTCCATTTACGTCCAGACGAGGTGTCTATGGCTGAACCATCAGTGAACCACGCTGACTCCTTCATGTCTTCTGACAGAGACTCAAAGGGTGGAGCCTCTTGAATGGGGGATGACTGCAGTACAGGAATTTCTTCTTCTGTCCGGGTGCTGGTAAAAGTGACAAGCCCTGCCAAATGTTTTGAAATGTCTCTAACATCCCCAGCTGCAATATCCCCTCTTTCTTGAAGGTACCACTTCCATTTCATCAGTGTCTGGTTCTGGGCTACAGCTGTCCTGGTGGTCAGTCCATTATCTCTCACCCATCCTGCTATTGGCAATGCAGTATGGATGGTGACTGTGTCCGTTCCTGTAATGGTCTCTACATGTTGACGTGCTGTGTAGGCCCCAAACAGGTACTTCTCTAGGGGCATGTATCTCTTCTGTGCCCCTGTCAGCCCCAAACAGATACTTCTCTAGGGGCATGTATCTCTTCTGTGCCCCTGTCAGTTGTTTGGACCAAAATCCAATGGGTATTGCTCTCAGTCCTTTCTTTTCATTTGGCTGCCATAGACTCCAAGATATGGTACCATTCTGCTCCACTACATCCAGCTGAAATGGCACTCCTTGTATCATGGGTCCTAATCCCTGATGCAAAATAGCTTCTTTAGCAGCCAGGAATGCAGTCCGCTGCTCTGAACCCCATTAGAACTCAGTCTTTTTTCTGGTGACAATATATATAGGCCTCAGAATCAGTCCAAGATGTGGGATGAACGATTTCCAGAACCCCACAACTCCAATGAACTTCTGTGCCTCCTTTTTGGTAGTATGGGGTGACAGCGCCTGGATAGTTTACACAACTGTCTCTGGAATTTTCCTCTGCGGCCCTGTCCACATCATTCCCAGGAATTTCACTTCTGTGGCAGGTCCTTGGACTTTGTCTCTGTTGATAGCCCACCCTCTGTTCTCCAAGTGCTCTATCAGCAGGTACAGTGCTTCAGTTACATCTTTTGTCCCAGAGATCATGATGTCATCAATATAGTGAAACACAGCGACTTTCAAATTCAGGGTACTTAAATCTCGGGCAATCAGTCCATGACAAATCGTTGAAGAATGAAGATAGCCTTGCGGAAGGACAGTGAAAGTGTACTGGCGGCCATCCCACACCATAGCAAACTGGTCTTGACACTCTGGGTCTATCAAAATTGAAAAGAAAGCATTAGCCAGGACTATCACAGCAATGATATTCTTCTGCCTCTTTAGGAATTTTTTAGGAATTTTCTCAACAATTGAAATCATATCTGGTACAGCTGACTTCAATGGAGGTGCCGCTTTGTTTAGATCTCTGTAATCCACAGTCATTCTATATGTCCCATCGGGTTTCTTTACTGGGAACACCGGAGACGAGAAAGGACTTACAGCAGGTCTAAGGATCCCCACTCTCAAATATTCTTGAATGGTCTCTCCAATTTCTTTGTGGCCTCCAGGAAGTCTGTACTGCTTGAGAGACTGGCTTCTCTGGTGGAGGAATGTGGACAGGGATCCATTTTGCATGACCTCTGACCACAGCCTTCACCGCCCTTACCAGATACGCTTTATCAGGATACGCGAATTTGAATGTACCTCTTTCAGTCTGAATTGACTGACCTTGAAGTACATCCATCCCAAGAATATTTTCAGGTAACTCTGATACCAAAACATTTGTCATAAATCCTGATCCCTTGCCAATAGCCAATTTCACCTGTATCCTAACTGCTGGTGTACATAACTGCTGGTCTACATAAATCAATTGTCCTTTGTGATGGGAAGGATTTCCTTGCAAAAGTGTAACTTCAGCTCTGCTATCAACTAAAGCCATTACATGTGTAGGAGAAGATGACTTCCCCCACCATACAGTGACAGGTGCATATGGGCGTCGGTCTCCTGCTGTCACTGCCCTCACGGCTATTACAGGAGACTTGCCTTCCCTTCATAAACGATAAGGAACCTCCCAATCCCCTTTTCTGATTTTCTCTAATTCCTCCCCAGGATAAAGGAATTTGGGTTTGGGTTCATGTTCAGTTTTGGGAATTGGATTGGGGCTAATAGGAGGGGTCTGTTCTATTTCCTCTAAGTCTAGGCTGATGTTATCTTCACTAGGAGTAGTGTTTCTAACCCTGACAGTTTTCACTACTAATTGTTTCCACCTCTTCAGCATATCTGCAGTAGAAATCCCATCTATCTCATCTTTAGGTACTCCGTCCTTTAATAGGTCCACCCCCGTTTCCTAGAAATAACTAGCCTAGTTTTCTCTTCACCTCCTGTCTTCTCTACCCCATTCTCTTTCTTCTCTGTTATTTTCTTCCTGTCTGGCCTTGACCTTATCTACTGCCCTGACAGGTTTTGTTTTTGTCTCCTCTAGCTCCCCCAACTGGCTTAAAAGGTTTGAGGCTTCATGAATCTTGCTGTTTAATCCCAGGCCTCCCAACAAGGACGATAATGGAGCCCTAAGATTAAATGGCGCAGACTTCATAAGCTTAGAGCGCATAGCAGACGTAAAGGGTTCCATATCTGGTCCCATCCATTCTGGAAACGTTTTTAATCCGGTTATACAACCCATCTCACATAACCTGGAAACACCCTCTCCTATTGACCTCCATGGGTAGGTATTTTCCAGGTCAGTAGGACTAGCATATACTAGGACTATTCCATCTCTCACGAGGTCTAACAGTGAAAAATTCATGCTAAACTCTCGGGCTTTTTGCATTGCCTGACGCAGGAGAGGAAGACGGGCCTGAACCCAAACCTGTGTAGGACCTCCCATAGATATTCCCACTCCACAGAATCAAATGCTTTTTCGGCGTCCAGGGAGGCCACTATAGCGTCTCGGCCCTCCCCGTCTCCAGAGGCCAGGACCGTGTACAGTCTCCTAAGGTTGATATCCGTTCCCTTACCCGTCATGAACCCTGACTGGTCCTCGTGCACCAGGTCCAGTATCTCCAGTTATTCAGACGCTTGGCAAGAATCTTGGTCAGAACCTTAGCGTCAGTATTAAGCAGGGAGATGGGTCTATATGACGAGCACAATTGAGGATCCTTCCAGGGCTTGGGTATCACAACTATGATGGTCTGGGCCATGGATGGGGGAAGAGCTCCTTCTTTCGAAGTTTCTGTGAGCATTGTGTGCATTCTAGGTGCCACCTCTTCCATGAATTGTTTGTAGAATTCTGGTGGGAACCCATCCATCCTGGGTGTCTTACCCATTTGCAAAGAGCTCAATGCCTGCTGGACCTCCTAAAACTTGATCGGGCCATCCAATCTGTCCCTTGCAGAGGAGGTAAGAGTAGGAAACAGCACTCGATCAAGGAACTCAACTAGCTCCGCTCCAGACTGTTGTGTTCTGGAGGAATAAAGTTGAGCATAAAAAGAGGCAAAGCAGGTATTAATGCCCAGAGGATCTACCACTGTTTCACCATCTTCTCCCCGAATCTGGGCTACAGTGGAAACCGGGGATTGTTCCCTTGAGAGCCAAGCCAAGAGTCTACCAGTCTTCTCCCCCTGTTCAAAGATTCTTTGTGTTTGGGCCAGCTGAGATTTTTGCGCTTTAGACGTTCTAAGTAACAAAACCTCCCGGTATGCCACCTTCATATCCTGACCCATAATGGGATTATCGGTAAGGGCATAGCAGGATTTCAGGTCTTGATTTTCAGCTTCCTCCTAAAGTAATCGTAGCATTCCTACGATCCCTGGCTATAGAGGAAATATAACAGCCCCTGATGGAGGCCTTGAAGGCTTCCCAGACATTCCCAGGCGGGGTGGAGCCTGCAGTTACTAACCAGTACTCCTTAATTGCTTTAGCTATTTCAATCTCTATGGTGGGATTTGCTATCCAGAACCTGGAGAGGCGCCAGATTCTATCAGTTGGGGGTGTTTTAGTTTGCAGGCAGCAGAGGAGTGGGGAATGGTCTGATATACCACGTGGAAGCACTGAAATCTCTTTAATTTTGGGGAGCATACTAGTGCTAGCATAAAACAGGTCAATTAGAGAGAGAGTATTGTGGGTGAGGGAGTGACAGGTATAAGTGCGGTCTGTAGGGTGTTTCCATGCCAGACATCCATCAACCCAAATAGCTGGGTCCAGCGGGATAAGGCCGAGTCAGTAGCAGGGTCTGGGGCTAACCTATCAAGTGAGGGTTTCGGTAGGAGATTAAAGTCTCCAGCTAGGAGAATATTGTCTGTATGATACTGGGAGATTAGTGAGATAAGCCTATGTAAAAGGGATAGGCCGTCAGGTCACCTTGAGGCTGTGCTAGTGGTGAGGATTAACTGGGCTGCAACTGGCTCCAGGTCCCTACCCTTAGGGTCCACCAGCTCACACCCACAGTAGGCAACAGGAGGATAGGGATAGTAAGGGAATAAGCCAAGGTCGGGGCCACAAGCAGACAAGGACAACAGAATTCACGCCAAGGTTCAGGGTCAAAGGCAAACAGGGATAGTCGGGGACACGCCAAAGGTCAGGGTCACAATCAGACAGGAATAGTTGAGAACACGCCAAGGTCGGTAACAGAAACAAACATAGAGCACACGGCAGGCAGGAAACAGGAAGCCAAAACACACAAAGGTTGATCCGCAGGGCTGGCCTGCAGTGCAGAGGTTAATATAAAGTTCTCTGATAGGAGCTGGAGTGGAGCCATGCTAGAGGAGATATTATAAAAGCAGTCAGGTGAGAGTCAGCTGGTCTCTAGAGATGAACACATGGAGACAGGTAAGCTGACAGACAAAACTCTATTGCATACCCATGACATAGGGTAGCAGGAGGAGGTAGATATATACCAACTATCACCATTGCAACAGTGTCTACAATCGCATTAACCAATACTGTCCCTCTGGGTCCACTCTAACATCTAATAATTCAAAGCTGAGGGACTTGAATGAATTAAAATGCTAACTCCTCGTGCATAGTTTGAGTAGGTAGCATGGTAATGGTGTCCCACCAAGGGTTTTTTCAATCACATAATCCTACCCCTCATCAGATGTGTCTCCTGGAGAATGCAAACATGTGGGACATATTTCTTTAGGTAATCAAAAACCAGTGAGCGCTTAATCTTATTATTAAGACCCCTGTTCCAGGAGAGGATCTTCAACAGAACCACACCTGAGGGGGGGCAGAATAAGCAACGGGGAACTTCTGATACCTCAGACCCAGAGAGAGCAGTACATCAGTCAGACCAATTGGCACATAGGTGCATCCTGTAATAGGAAAATCAGTTAGCAGAACATAGGCAAGCAATATGTAGACGGTGCATTCACTGTCCTGTTTCTGTCTGTGCAAAAGGAAAACAAAGGAAAAAAAGAGGGGAACCCCAAAAGAAAGACTTACACCCAACCCATCCTACCCCACTCCCCAAAACCCAAAGAACTACGAAGCGTTTGAGTATCCAAAACTAACCCAACTTTACCCATTGGTAATTAAGCCGTAGGACAGTCTCCTATGGGGGCAGTGCATAGCAGGTAGCACACCAAGGACACAGTTCCAACAGTGGGGGAGCTGCTGCTCCACCATTTGCATTTCCTGGGGGCAAGATTAAGAAAAGGGATCACTTTTGAATTGACAGTTTTGCGTACAGTCGTACGTCTAAACACTTTGACTGAGCTAAGGGTGCATTTTTAGTTACTATGAACAGTGAACAGAGTGAAATAGAGAACTGATAAAAGGAGAAAACAAACAAAATTTCCTGTTAACTAGGATCCAAACAGTACAGCATTATATCAAGTCCACCAAACCTGAATAACATAAACAGGCAGAAAATCCCCTCCGCTCATTCCCCCACCCCAGCAAAACAGGCATCCACAGCGCTCAGGCAAAGGGATATCTACCGACTGATAAGACAAAGTTCCAAATGGAGTCATGAAGAATCCCGGGTTTAGGGCCATCCAGGAACCTGGATGGCGGCTAGGGTGGTAGTCAGCGTCTTGACCCCCGGCAAAGAAAGGGGGGAAAAGGGAGGGGGTCCAGGCCCAAGAAACCCACAAATCCCGGCTGAGCTCACAGGGGGTGAAGTTCCATTGCGGGACTGTCCGGAGGGGGGGATGCCCCTACGAGTCTCCGATATAAGGTCCTGGCCCGTCAGTAAAGTTCAGTAGCAGGGAGGGCCCCGTTACAGTTCAATACAAAAGTTTCCATAAAGCAGGGCGGTCCCTCCTAAGCAGCGGGCACAGCAGGGCAGTAACAGAGACAACCAGGCCAAGTGCGGAGGGGGTGAGCAGAAGAGTTGAAACAGGAGTGGTGGAGCAGCGTATGGGCTCCTTATTATCTGGCCCTGGGGAGGGATTCAAGCCATTGAGAAGCCTCCTTTTGGGAGGTAAAGTAGCGGGTTGACTCACTATCCACCACGTGCAGACAGGCCGGGAACATCATGTTGTATTTCAGTCCCTTATGACGAAGCTGGGCTTTAACATGATCAAAGGTCCTCCGAAGGTGCTGCGTCTCCAGCGAATAATCGGGGAAGATCATGATCTTCGCATTCTCGTGGCGTAATTCTTATAGTTTCCTCGCCTCCCGGAGGACCAGGTCTCGGAAGTTAAGCAGCCGGAATATGAGGGGGCGTGGTGGGAAAATGGCATCTGCGGGAGAAGCGCACGGAGCAGATTTTCCGTGTAGGCTGCCAGATCACAACCCTCAACCCCCTCAGGAAGGCCCACCAGGCTTAGATTATTTCTACGGTTGCGGTTCTCCTGGTCCTCAGCGCAAGATTCAAGTGCTCTCATTTTAACCTGTAGTGCGCGGAGGGATGCATCATGATCCCAGACTGTGTCTTCGGTTTCACCAACTCTCCTTTTCGCCTCCGAGAGCCTGTCGCGGTATTTGTCCATGTCCCGTCTGTTCAGGCCCATCTCCATCTGCATAAGTTCAATCTTAGCAGTCAGCGTGGTCTGGCAACCCGTGATGGCCTGCATCAGGACAGTGAACTGGTCAGTTCCCATGGAAGCCTGATCAGCCTGGTCGGTCTGGGACGTCATGCTGGGATTGCGGCCCGCGTGTAGGCCCTTTGCTAAAGGAGGGGTGTTAGGAGCCGAGTTACGTTTCCTATCAGTTCCGGAGTTTCCCCTCTGCATGCCCGATGTTCACTAAATCATAAAAGAAAGTCTGGGTAATTATAGATCCTGTATAAGCAGATAATTAAGCCTGCAAGGTGCGGAGCCTCAGGTCCCCACGTCCTCTCAGGTCGCCATAATGACCACGCCCCACACACATCATATTGATTTCACTCACTCATTTATATTTTTTTAAGTCGAGTTCATCGATCACTCCCTGGTCACCCCCCCCATAGGAGAAATTCACAAGTGCTTTTGGCTCCATCAGCATGCCCCATCCTCAGCTCCCGCGGTGGACCCTTTTATACAGTCCTTGTCCTTTGTTTTCCATGCACAGTTGACGAAAGTATTTCCAGCATTGTCAGTTTGGTCCCTTATACCTACTACTTTTCCCAATCTTTTGGTATACTTATTAGACTCGCTACTTATGTACATTTGTATTTCTATAGAATGATGCTGCATCAGCCCCTGAAGAGTCCGCATTGTCCCACGAAACGCGTCAGGCTTACACAGATGCACCATGTTCTACAGACAGTCTATCATGCTTTTAATGCGATATATTTTAGACCCTACATGTTATATAGTCCTATAGGGAATTCTGTCATGGAGATTATTCTTCCACACCATGTTATGCTATGTGTCATGTAATTTATGTCATAATTATGTTTTATTAAAAATTTGTAATTATGCATTTACTTACTGTCATAGACTTGTAAAATCACTATTGTAGAAGGAACAAATAAATATATGTTTAACAATTATTCATTATTCAATAATATTCCTCATTCAAAGTCCCAATCTGTATGAGTGTGCATATGAGTCTCATATAAAGTCCCTATCCTCTCTTCCATTTTAGCCTTTTTACACAGTGCAAAGGATTAAACCCTTATGCGGCGTACACACGAGCAGACTTTTCGACCGGACTGGTCCGGCGTACAATTCGACCGTGTGTGGGCTTCATCGGAACTGCAGCGGACTTTTTCGGTCGAAAATCTGAAGGACTTTAGATTTGGAACATGTTTCAAATCTTTCCGATGGACTCGAGTCCGGTCGAAAAGTCCGCTCGTCTGTATGCTAGTCCGACGGATGAAAACCGACGCTAGGGCAGCTATCGGCTACTGGCTATCAACTTCCTTATTTTAGTCCGGTCGTACGTCATCACGTACGAATCCGTCGGACTTTGGTGTGATCGTGTGTAGGCAAGTCCGTTAGTTGGGAAAGTCCATCGAAATTCCGTCGGACCAGTCCAGTTGAAAAGTCCGCTCATGTGTACTCAGAATTAGGTTCCACAGTGAGTATAACAAGCATGCTTTACTGCATATACAGACTGATTTTACAGCCGTGGGTTTAGTAAAACTTTAATTTAAAATGCTCATAAAGCTTCGGTCTCAGATAATGAAATCTGGCAATCGGATACAGATCAAAGTAAAATGTAAATCAAATGATATGTGTTATTTAAAATTTAACATGTCGTTTTGAATTTTGCAGAGTATAATGGCTGTTCTCTGCCACTAAAGCAAGTGTATGATATGAGTGTGATGGTACTGGATTTGGTTTATTTGCTTAGAAATTCTATTTATGACACTGTACTTAAGTCAACGGTGGACCTGCCAACTCCAAGTAATACACAGAGGTGAGGGTTTAAGTCCTGTCTTTATATTCGCTGGCTTAATACCATTGATTAAAGGGATTGTAAAGGTAAAACATTTTTCACCTTAATGCATTCTATGCATTAAGGTGAAAAAACACCTGACAATACCGGCCCCCCCAGCCCCCCCCCCCGTTTTACTTACCTGAGCCCTCGAAAGTCCCGCGCTCACCCCCGACATCCTCTTCGTTGATCAGCCTGACCGCTGATTGGCTAGAGTGGATGGATTGAAAGCAGCGCAGCCATTGGCTCGCGCTGCTGTCAATCACATCCAATGACGTGGCGCGCCGGGGAACGGGGCCGAGTAATACAGTGAGCGGCTATGACCGCCGGCTGTGACACGGGGGCGCGCCCGCAAGAACTCACCACCATGCGAGGGAGCTCGCATGAAGGTGATTAGTTCTTGCGGGGAGGAACTGAAACAGCCGCCGAGGGACCCCAAAAGACCAGCTGCACAGTGGAGGTAAGTATAACATGTTTGTTATTTTCCAAAAAAAAAAAAAATTATCTTTAGTGTTCCTTTAATAGTATTTTTCTTAATAGGAGCAAATTTCTGGCTGTAAAGGAAGATGTGATGCTTCTGGGTACTGGAATCATTGCAGCCAGCACGTATATAATAAGCCAGAAATCTTGGAAACAGGTACCTAAAAAAAAACAGAGACTGATGTGGTCAGTTTGGGACACTTTAAGGTTAATTCTTCTAAGCATAAAGTATGTTTGCTTGCATTATTTGATTATATTTCTGACCTATGATCCCTCGATAGCTTGATGTTTTTCAGCAGATTTAACACAAACACTTATATTATCAATTTACAGTTTTTTTTATAAAAATGAACAAAGATCATCACACAAATTTTCACTTTTTAAAATACTACTTCCTAAAAGCTCACATTAATTGTGTGGTTCTTTGAGAAGTATTATAAACAGAGCATTGCACAGAGCCATTCCTGGTGGAATAACTTAAAGTAGAACTATAGGCAAAACTTTTTTCCTTTTTGAATAGAGTAAGACCCCTTTCACACTGAAGCGGTTTTCAGGTGCTTTAGAGCTAGAAATAGCCTCTGAAAAGCTCCTGAAAACTGCCTCCTATTCATTGCAGTGTGTCTTTTCACATTGGGATGATGCGCTTGCGGGACGTTACGAAAAGTCCTGCAAGCAGCATCTTTGGGGTGGGTTGGGAGCCTGAAAATGGCACTCCCAAAATGCCCTGCCCATTGGAATGAATAGGCAGTGCTTCCAAAGCGCCTTAAAAATGATTTGAAAGCGCCGCAAAACTGGACTTTTCACTTTTTTGGTAAAAACTGCCCCGCTAGCGAGGGAAAAAGTGCCGCTAAAAAAGGAAGTGAGAGGAAATCTCTGCAATTTAAGGGAATTCTTTGGGGACCCCCAGGTCACCAGAATTAGTGTCCCCAATGGAAGATTTCCCCTCTATGACTTTTTTGGGGACAATCCACAATTTGGGATTTTCTTTTACTTTCACTTTTAATGATAATGGTAAACAGAAAAAATAGAGGGGGTGAATCTCCTTATGGGGCATAAACAGCAATGAAAACCTAATAGGTGTTCTAATCCATCTCCACTCTATCCAAAACTAAAAATAAAGTTTTCCCTTTAGTTATACTCTAACCACTTGCCTACATGGCACTTACACCTCCTTCCTGCTCAAGCCATTTTTCAGCTTTCAGTGCTGTCGCACTTTGAATGACAATTACACGGTCATGCTACGCTGTACCCAAATGAATTTTTTATCATTTTCTTCACACAAGTAGAGCTTTCTTTTGGTGGTATTTATTCACTGCTGGGTTTTTTATTTTTTGCTAAAAAAATAAAAAATCGCCAAAAATGTAAAAAAAAAATTATTTTACTTAATTTCTGTCAGTAAATTTTGCAAATAGGTAATTTCTCTCCTTCACTGATGTGCGCTGATGAGGCGGCACTGATGGCTGAACTGGTGGGCATTGATGAGGTGGCACTTATGGGCACTGATGAGGCGGCACTTATGGGCACTGATTAGGTGGCACTGATGAGAAGGCACTATTATGCCGCATTTATGGGCACTGATAGGTGGCACTGATGGGCACTGATAGGTGGCATTGATGGGCACTGATAGGTGGCACTGGTGGGCACTGATGGGCATTAATGAGTGGCACTGATGGGCATCGATGGGCAGCACTAATAGGCGGCACTGATAGCCAGCACTGACTGGCATCACTAATAGGCACTGATTGGTGGCACTGATTGCTTTCACTGGTGGGCACTGATTGCTGGCAATGGTGGGCACTGATTTCTGACACTGATTGGTGACACTTGCGGCGCTATAATGTAATCAGGGCACTGATGTTCAGTGCCCTGATTACATGTTTTGTTGGTGAGCGGCATCTCCTCTCCTCACACTCTGTCAGTGTGAGGCGAGGAGCACCGATTACCGGCATCTCCGTGTTTACATGCGAGGGCTGTGATTGGACACAGCCGATCACATGGTTAAAGAGCCGCAGACTTGACTCTTTACAGAGATCGGGGTCGTGCCGTGTCCTAGCAACATGGCGCGGACGTTTTGGGAAGCCGTCATATAATGGTGTCCCAGAACGAGAGCCGCACCTCCCCGCTGTCATTTGACATGTGGGTAGTTAAAGTGTATGTGAACCCTCACCTTGTAAAACAACCCATTCAGTTTAAAATATAAATGAAAGTCAAAACAATTGTGTATACATATAAAAAAACATTATAAATGCCCTCTGTTCTCAGCTGCATAAGGAGCTCAGAGAGCTAAGGGAGGAAAAACAGCAGTACACTGCTCTTTATTTGTGGAGAGCAAATTGAGTTCCCGGGATAGCCAGACATCTGACCACACTGTGCTCTCTTGCCTAGTGTGGTCAGTTTTTAATAGAAAGGCAGAGGGACTGGCAGGAACACCAGGTGTTTCACACAAAGGAAGCAATATAAAGAGAACGGGATACAGTTTAAAACAAGTACACGGTACAAGTAATTAAACAGCAGGCACATACTAGGAATATAAAATGTTGGGTTAACATATTATTTAAAGCGGTATTAAACCCAAAACCAAAAATGTAACATCATGCAGCTTATTAATCCTTCAATCCTTCAATGCGGTGGCTGCATTTGTTTTCTTTTTTTTCTTTAACCCTCTGTTTTCAACTGGTGATCTGACCAGTAACACATTTCCTGTATTAGATGGCCTCCACATAGGGGCATTTTTTGAAAACAGTGGGTCTGTGTGCTAGGTCAGTTTGTACCCCAGTACAGTCCGATCCAAGGTCAGTCTTTCCACCAGTATAATCACCCCAAGCTCAGTCTGTCCCCCAGTACTATTCCCCCCGGTCAGTCTGTCCCCTATTATGATCCTGCCCCCTAGGTTAATCTGTCCCCCCAGTAAAATCACCCCCAGGTCAGTCTGCCCCCCAGTACCATTCCTCCCAGGTCAGTCTGTCCCCTAGTATGAACCTCCCCCTGAGGTCAATCTGTCCCCCAGTGTAATGCCCCCGAACAATCTGTTCCCCAGTGTAATCCTGACCCCAGGTCAATCCGTCCCTCAATGTAATCACCCCCAGGTCACTCTGTCCCCCAGTACAATCCCATTCAGGTCAGCCTGTTCCCCAGTATAATCCCCTCCCAGGTCAGTCTGTTCCCCAGTACAATCCTTCACACACCAATGTCAACATGTCCCCCAGTACTATTCCTCCTGGTTCAGTCTGTCCCCTAGTATGATCCTCCCCCTGAGGTCAATCTGTCCCCCAGTGTAATGCCCCCCAAAAATCTGTTCCCCAGTATAATCCTGACCCCAGGTCAATCTGTCCCTCAGTGTAATCACCCCCAGGTCACTCTGTCCCCCAGTACAATCCCATTCAGGTCAGCCTGTTCCCCAGTATAATCCCCTCCCAGGTCAGTCTGTTCCCCAGTACAATCCTTCACACACCAATGTCAACATGTCCCCCAGTATAATCCCCCTAGGTCAGTCCATCCTCAGTATAATCCTTCTCCCCACAGGTCAATCTGTCCCCTAGTATAATCCCTCCCGGGTAGTCTGCCCCCAGTATAATCATGCTTATACCACGTACACATGATTGGAAATGCCACCAGCAAAACTCAGATGAGAGCTTTTTGTCGGAAAATGCCACTGTGTGTATGCTCCATCGGTCTTTTGCTGGCGGAATTCTAGCCAGCAAAAGATTGAGAACGTTCTCTATTTTTCGGTCTGAGAAAGTTCCTATCCAAAAATGCGATCGTCTGTATGCAATTCGGACGCGCAAAAAATTGCGCATGCTCAGAATCAAGTACGAGACGGAAGTGTTCGTTCTGGTAAAACAAGCATTCGTAATGGAGATGGCACATTCGTCATGCTGTAAATTTTTGGATCTTTTAATGCAGCGCATTTTTTTGTTCTTTATAATGCTAGAAGAATGCATTTGTTTTGCTGCTGATATTCAAAGAGTTCTCCCAAACGTATTTCTTTATTATTTCTCTTGATCTCCTGAATAATCTTTTTTGTTTTAAAAGCCAGATTTCCATAATAATGTTTAGAATTATTTTTTATAGTCATTTTTTTTTTTAATCAAGATCTCCTGTTTCTTTGATTATTTTTAAATTATTTTCTAGTGATCTCCATATGTTTTTTTTTTGTGTGTCAAATTTCCACAATAACATTATTATCTTGTATTTTTAAAGCTCAAGGAGATTGGTTGGCGTCCCTTGTTAATTTGACATTGTATTTTTTAAATGTACCTGCCTACCTCACAAACAAACCTTTTTGAAGAAAAAAAAATAGGCAAGTATTTTCATATAAAAAAAAAAAATCTACATTTATTCTGGCTCATAACAAAATAAAGAAGGAAGGCAACGCTGGAAAAACTGTTTGAATTTGTGAAGCCTTTGTACCCCAGGGCACACATCAACTCTTTGTAACTAAAAATTGGTAGCCTGAGAAGTCCATATAATAGGGAGCACAATCTGGTCCAGGACTCCCAGAGATCATGAACAGCAGCAGACGACATATATGTCCTCAGCGTGTGGTATTACAACAGCCTGCGTCTACTGTCAGACCAGACTGAACCCAGGCCATCACTTTCTTGTCTTCCCTGCAGCCTTCCCTCCACGCTTCCCTGCAGCCTTCCTTGGAGGCTGTGGCTCTGGAGGTGAACTTGTGGCAGTAGGAGGAGATGGAGGATGGGTGAGGGCACATAAATGCATGTTCTCACTAATTTGGCCCCTCAACCCCTTCCAAAGGGACTGGAAAATAAGATTCTCACACATGAATCGTTGGCCCTCCTCCATTTGCTGCAATTTTGCATCTACATAGCAGCCATAGGCCTCTTCAGCGTCCGGGGGGTGTTTTCAGGGCCGCATTAGCCTCCTTAATGAGACCCAGTGCTGCCTCCTCCACATTACTCCCCTTCCTGGCCCTTTTTGTTGTAAGGTGGAGGGGAGGCACATGGGAATGGGGGAGGCTACTGGACCTGGCCACCTCCTGGCTGACACTTACCCCCGCCTCCTCCTGGCTGACACTTACCCCGCCTCCTCCTGGCTGACACATTCCAGAGCCTCGCTATGGCTGAGGTCTTCCTTTGTATAAAAAAGTGATTCAGTTGTAGTTTTTGGTTCATCAATCACACACAATTCTCAGCTCATGACTGTTGCAAATTGAAAGTTAATAAATAGAAAAGACCATCATTCTGAGCCCAGCATTTTTCATTCTTGTTCCAATCATTTTTGGCCCCTACTGTCTATTGATATTTCAAACACTTTTTGTTCAATCATTCATTTGTTAGCAATAATAACATCTAGTTAACAGCAATAATTTTCGGACAATAAATATGTTCAAAAATACTATACCTGGCTCCAGCTGGGCTCCCCAACTTCATCCAGGATGGAAAGGCCAGGTTGGTCCTTGGAAGCCTCAGCTGTGGTTGAGAGAAGGGTGGATAGAAGTGTAGAAAGTGATTCCCTGGCTTCAATCTAGTCTTCCAGAAACCGCATCCTGTTGTAGTACCACAGACTGGGTACATACACATCCTTTGCTGCTGCTCCTGATCTCATGGAAGCCTGGACCTTATTAAGCTCCTTCCTATAAGTGCTTCCCAAGCTACCAATTTTCTTATCCACAAACTAGATGTCTGCGTCAGGGACCTGCGTCTTCACAAATTGCAGCAGTTTCTCCAGCAATGCCTTCCTAGCTGGTTTATTTCAATATAAGGGGTTTTTAACCTCCCATAAATTTCTCATATCCCTGTATCTGTCTATGAACTGGCCCATGAATTCAGGGTCTTTGAATTGTTTCATATTTGCTGCAAGAAAAAACACAAGACAAAAACACTAATATCAGGCTAAACTCTCCTAATGTTATCCCAATATAGGCCTCAATCTCGAATCAGTATAGGCCACTGATGTCCTAAGTTAAAATGTTACCTTTGTTAGAACATTCGGCGCTTCCTCCACTCACAGATCGTACGTACGACACACGCGCGTTAGCTTTATATGCACTGCGCATGCGTGAAACTCCGCCCGTGTCGCCCGCCCCTGACGTTCTTTCTCAAATATTCCCCGCCCCATCTCTTTCGTCGCAGTGGGAGAGGAACATGGCGGAGACGCAACAGGTGCATGATAATAGCAGTAACGAGGAGGAAAGTCCGGAGCCCGAAACGTCCCGCAGGAGATTTAAGGCCTCAAACATGGCCTTTGTAGAGATGGTGGACATCTATGACGGGAAGTATGGACCGTACCTAAACCCAAATGTGAGAAAGGCCAAGATAATGACTAAAGTTGTGAAGAGTCTGCACAGGAATTTTGAGGTACGACGATCCAAAGAGCAATTGAGGAAACGCTGGTCAGACCTGAAATTGCGGGAGCAGGATCAGTACAGAAGGATCAAGAAAGTGCTTCAAAAAAGTAAGTAGATGTCGTGTGTTCCGATTATTATTATTATTACTTGCATGCTGCTCCATGTGCTTTTCTTTACTGTTGTACAGTTTAAAATGGCTACTTTCATGTTCAAGGGCACAGTAATCGGTCATAGGAAACATTGTTCGTTTGCCAACTAAATTTGATGTTTTGGGCAGATACAGAGTTAACTACATTTGGTCATGCAAATTTGTATTAAAAGAAGTTTAGGACATTGTTGTCTAGATGTGTTTGAAACTAGAAAGAATTGCAAACTTGATTCAGTGTAATGTAAGGAGAGGACACTCAGCAGCTGTTTACACATTTGGACTCAGGAGCACTAGTGTTTGACACAAGAACAAACTTTTTAGGGTTTCCCACACAGGTACTCCAGTGGATACTTGGGGTGTCTCCATGTGTGAAACTTGTCCAAAAAAGGTAAGTATTCCAGCTTTGGTAAGTGAAAAAATCATGTCTTCAGCTTGGAACTCTGCCAAAACAGACAATTGTACCCCACTTCCAAACAATGTTTCATATTCCTAATTCTGGCCTCAAATATCTGTGTGCTAAGTATACCTTTTGTTTCATTCTCATATTGGAGAAAAGACTGGATGTCTGAGGACACCAGGAAACCCCCACCTCCGGAAGAAGGGAAACAGAGGACACCACAGCCTGAGGATGTGGAGGAAGGAGAGGTGGTTGAGATTGTCACCACAACAGGTGAGTGTCTGACACCACAGATTCAGTTAATAGATGTATGCCTGCATATTTATAATACATGGTGTGTATTTTTTGTTTTAGGTGATGTGCATGTTGTGGAAGAACACAACACAAGATCTACTCATTTCACGACTGACAGTGCACAAAGGCTAATCCAGGACATAATGTTTTGTAGTCAGGATTTAGACCTCATCAAGCAAAAAACAAATGACATAGAACAAAAATTAAAGAACATGATTGATGTACTAAGAAGAATCTAAAGAACAACAAAATGACACCATTTTCAATTTTTGGGGACCAATTTTTTTCAATTTTTTTACGCATTTTAAAAGCCAAATTTTGAAGATGCACACAGTGTGTCAACATGTGCTATGTGCTATCTGCCATCAGGGGATATCAATGTACGCGTTTTGTGGGTGCAACTCCTTCCTCGTAACTCAAGTAGGTGAGAGGAAGTGGTTGCACCCCAAAACACATCAATTTATCCCCCATGATGGAAGATAGCACATGTTGACATTAGGCATGGGATCAGGAGGGAAATCCCCAGTTTGACTCCCAATTTGTGTGCATCTTAAAAATTTGGCTTTTACAGGGGGACATCACCCCATCTGATGAAGGCAATATCAATACATTTTTGACACTGTAATGTCTGATATTGCCTCCAGTTTTTCAATGTTGAACTTTGTAAGTTCCTGAGTTGTGTATGTTATGTTTTGAAACATGCCTGTTTATGTACTAAAAAATATTTTCAAGGTAAAACTTAAAAAAAAAAAAATGTTTAAAAAAAAAAAAAATTACAACGCACATGTGAATGTGCACGGAGTTAAAGGTTTTATACTCAACAATGTGTGGCTTCTTCTTTCAATGCTCAATACCATTTTTTGTATTAGGTTGGTGTTTACAGTGACGATGGGTGTTATTTTATAATGGAAAAACCACTTGGCACTACAAGTGCACTAGGAGAACCTAGGAGACAGCTCAAAGAAACATAAGCAGTAAATCAAGATTTGATAAGATCAAATTTTTTTTTAATATCTAAAATAATTACAAATTTGCTGGCATAGTAATGGCCCCCCTACCCGTAAAATAATCTACATATTTTCTCACGTCGTCTTCCGAAACGGCACCCTGAGAGATGACTGGTCCACCTGACAGGAAACACAATCAATCAAAGAGGTTAAAAGCCCCTGCCCCTCCCCGTGCTCCTCAGTTTTTGATTGTGTTTCCCCACAGCGAAACTGTTTGTTATTTTATCTACAGACCCGAGCCTGGGGCTGGTGGTCTCCCCCCTAGGAGCTGGACCAAATGCCTGGGTGGCCTCTGGGTCCGGCCGGATATTTTTATCCTTCCTGGGTGGGGTTCCCCTATATTTTCCTCAGGGGCGGCAACGCAAGCTGAAGATACCCCCCCTGAGAGCTGAAGGCCCCTGGGTACAGTGGTGTACCCAGAGCTTCAGGGGCCTGTCTTCCTGCCTCCTCTCTTTACCTGCACGGTGGCCGTGCAGAAAGGGAGCCTGGTTCTCCTCCCTTCTTGGGCGGTGAGTTTGTCTTACCTTTTCTCCTAAGTGCAGAGGTGCTGGTCAGGGTGTGACAGACAGCTGCCTTGGTCGGCAGGGGGATGAGGAGGGTGGCTGGCTTCATGCTCCACGGCATCGGCACCCCCCCTCACGCTCGCGCGGTTCTTATCCCCCTAGCTGTGCAGGGTGTCAGCAGAGGAGGAAGGTGCCAGCACTTCTCAGTGTCCTGTGGGTGCTCGGCGCCATTTTGTTGAGGATAGGGGAGGAGTGGTGTGGTGTTACATCACTTCCTCCACTACACAGGAAGTGAGCTCAGCATGGCCCGTGTCTCTTCCGGTCTACGGCAAGATGGCGGCGGCATCAGCGTAGTGAAAGGGGGAAAAGGCACAGCTGCTCATCATAACAAGGAGATATAAATCCAGCTGGAGCCGGCGCCCATTTCTCCTACAGACCAGGCTTTTTGTGCAGCATGGAACATGAGGAGCGACCTACAGGGTCTACGGCTATCGAGGAGACCACGGGGGTGAGTCTGACCTACCGCCAGAGGTTTAGATGGGGGAGGGTACCCCAATTCTTCTCCCCTGAGTATTACAGTGCTATATTTATGCCTGTGTATTTTGTTTCAGGGGACGATGCCATTGCCCGTGAGGTTGCCAGCTGTCCCATTAAGACTACCCATTCTAAAAGATGCAGGAATTGTAATGATAGGTTACCCCCAAGTCACCCTAAACCTTTCTGTTTTAAATGTATACAGAAGCTAACAGGGAAGGAGATATCCCAGATCATGAAGGATTTCCTCACGGTTCAAACTGAGATGCTCTCCACCCTAAAGGCGTTTCAATCCTCCTTTAAGGTGAGGGAGTCAGAGGCCCATACCAGTAAGGACACCTCCTCCCAGGAGGGCTCCGCTTCCTCTAGAGGATCTAAACATGTCAGGGATATTCCAAAGTACTCCTTTTCCCAGGATTCGGAAGAGGAACTAGAATCTGAATCTCTTGAGCAGAGATCTTCGGATGAGGGGGTAGCAGACAGCCAGGAGGAGGAGGAGGGTGAGGACTCCAGGTCTAGTAGGCATATTTTTTCAGCTGACGACATGGAGGGCCTCCTGAGGGCCATTTATGCTTCCGAGGAGATTCAGGAGCCCACTGAGCAGGTCTCTGCCCAGGACAGGATGTACAGAGGCTTAATTAAGCCACAAGCTCGGGTTCCTCCAGTACATTCAGCCATCAAAGGTGGTATCTTGAGGGAATGGAAGGAACCAGAGAAGAGGATCCTGAAATACAAAACGTGAAAGCGTAGATGACCCTTTTCGGATGAAAATGAGGAGAAGTTTTTTCTAAACAGTCCGATCTCTCCTTGCCCTGAGGACACGGGCAGCATAAAGGATCAGATGGTAGAAACCAGTTTATGCAGGGCCTGGGAAGATAATGCTGCGGCTATGAGCCCCGCATTGGCCTCAGCTTGCATTGCAAGAAATGCGGACATGTGGGTATGTAAACTCATGGACCATGTGTCCTGAACCACGAAGTCTAAGGAGGTCTTAGATTCATTGGAAGTCATAGGTAGTGCAGTCGCATACCTAGCGGATGCTGCGGTTGAGACAGTACGGGCCACCGCTAAATCTGGTGCCTTATTGAACTCAGCCAGGCGAGCCCTCTGGGTTAAAACCTGGGAGGGGGATAATTCATCAGACTCAGCCTTTGTGGCCTCCCCTTTGAGGGTTTACTCCTTTTTGGTACTGGGTTAAGCTTTGGCTAGATCTACAGAAAAAGGGAAAAAGTTCCCTGTTAAACCAAGAAGAGACAGGAAGAGGTTTTTTCGTGGCCCCTAAGCAAAGAACCACTTCTCGGATAAAAAGGTCTCCCCTATCAGGCGTTGGGGAGCTGGAAAGGACAAGCAGAAATCAGGTATTCTCTTTTCCAGCCAGAAGGTGGGTGACAAGTCCGCCAAATGACTTCCCAGTAGGGGGAAGGCTTTCCCACTTTATCCCTCGGTGGGAAAGAGTCACGCAGAGCCCCCACATTCTCCAGATAGTAAGAGAGGGTTACAAGTTAGAATTTCTCTCCCCTCCTCCCCAGAAGTTTCTTTTGACCCACCTTCCCAAGGATCCCTGCAAGGCAGGAGGCATCCTACGGAGCGTAGAAGAGCTGGCCAGTCAGGAGGTCATAGTACTGGTCCCAGTAGACCAACAGGGTGGGGGGTTTTACTCCCACATTTTTGTGGTGCCCAAGCCATCGGGAAAATATCGTCTTATGATAAATCTAAGGAACTTCAATGTTCCGCATGGAGAGTGTGTACTCCCTCAGAAGACACCTCCTCAAGGATGTGTTCATGGTAACCTTAGATTTAAAAGACGCTTACCTCCACGTCCCTATTTTTCAAGGTCATCAGATTTTTCTGAGGTTCGCAATTGCCTCCCCACAGGGAATTCAGCATTGGCAGTTTGCGGCCCTCCCCTTTGGACTGGCATCCAGTCCAAGGGTCTTCCCGAAGGTCCTGGCAGAGGTAGTGGCCTTTCTACATCTCCAGGAAATAACGTTGATCCCCTATTTAGACGACATTCTGATTTACAATCAGAATCAGTTCCAGCTGCTTCTGAACCTAGCCAAGGTGATGGAGACCTTAGAATCTTTGGGATGGATCATCAGCATGGAAAAATCCTCGCTGGTTCCAGCCCCAATGAAGATGTACCTGGAATTCCTGGTGGATTCAGTGGAACAAAGGTTAATTCTTCCTCAGAGCAAGGTAGAGGCCCTAATTTCAGCCGCCACTTCTCTGCTAGAAGCAAGGACAGCCTCATACAGGGGTATTATGAGAGTTTTGGGCCTAATGACTGCGTCTATACCTGCAGTCCCTTGGGCACAACTACATTCCAGGACCCTCCAGCATTTCCTCTTATCCTCCTGGGACAAGAAAAGAAGCTCTCTAGACCTAAAGGTCGTGGTGGTGGCGTCTTCCTCAGAGGCTTCAGGGGGGTCTCCTTTGGGGTCAGCTTCAGCCTCTCAGAATAACAAGAGATGCAAGTTCCTGGGGGTGGGGGGCACACCTAGAGGATCTAAAAGCTCAGGGGTCCTGGGACTCGAGTCAGGGAGGATCCTCCTCAAACTTTTGAGAGCTTTTGGCTGTCGTAATAGCGTTAAAAGCGTTCGAGGGGAGAATCAAGAACCAAAAAGTTCAGATCCTTTCAGACAATGCCACAGCTGTGGCTTTTCTGAATCATCAAGGGGGCACCAGATCCACGTCCCTCCTGGCTCTAGAGATCCTGGGTTGGGCAGAGCACAGGGTTCTCTCTATTTCTGCAGTTCACATAAAGGGAACTCTGAATATAGCGGCCGATTATCTCAGTCGCCAGCCGATTCTGCAGGGAGAATGGATGTTGAATCCAGAGGTTTTCTCCTTGGTATGCCAGCAATTTGGCATTCCAGAGGTAGATCTCTTTGCCCGCAGGGAGAACAGAAGGATAAAGAGGTTCTTTTCCCTTGCTCGAGAAATGGGCGTGGAGGGGATAGATGCATTGGCAGGTTTGGAAGTTCCGGTTGGCTTATGCTCCCCCCCCCCCCCGGGGCTTATCCCGAGAGTTCTGCAAAAGGTATTTCTCTTGGAGGGCAATCTAATTCTGATAGCCCTGTGGTGGCCCAAGAGAGCTTGGTTTCCAACCTTACAGCGTTGGTCCATAGCCCCGCCTCTTCACCTTCCTGTTCGGCGCGACCTTCTCCTTCAGGGTCCAGTCTGCCACCCAGACCCCAGCTTCTTCAAGCTGACGGCCTGGCTCTTGAAAGGCGGAACCTGCAGGAAAAGGGCCTGTCGGACAGAGTAGTGGATACTCTTCTTAGCAGGAAGCAGGTCACAATGCGTATTTACGCTAAGACTTGGGGAGTTTTCTCTCGCTGGTGTCAAGCGAGAGGAACTTCTCAACAAGAGATCCCCGCCATTCTGGTATTTCTCCAGGATGGAGCAGATCAGGGTTTAGCAACCAAGACGCTTAAAGTACAAGTCGCAGCCCTATCCTGTTTTTTGAAAAGACGCTTGGCATTGGACCCCCGATCAAGAGATTCCTTTTGGTCAGAGAGAGGTTGTCCCCTGTCAAGATGTCTAGCTTTCCACCTTGGGATCTTACCTTGGTGTTGGAAAGTCTAACTAAGGCTCCCTTTGAACCTATAGACCAAATTCCCCTTAGGTTCCTCACCTTTAAGTTGACTTTTCTACTAGCAATCACATCAGCCAGGAGAGTAGGTGAGATGCAGGCCTTCTCGATTAAGGAGCCATTTTTTCGTTTATTAGAGGATAGGGAGATACTTAGGCAGGACCCCCTGTACTTCCCTAAGGTAGCATCTAAGTTCCACAGAACTCAGGAAGTAGTGCTGCCTTCCTTTTGCAACAATCCTAAGAATGAAAGGGAAGTTTCTTTTCACTGTCTGGACGTCAGACGTTGTTTATTATCCTACTTAGATAAAGTTAAGGAGTTTAGAAGGTCCAGCCATCTTTTAGTTAACTTTTCCGGCTAAAAGAAAGGCCAACAAGCAAGTAAAGCATCCATAGCTAGATGGATTAAGCACACTATTTCTTTGGCCTATGAGCATTCCGGTAAGGCAGCCCCTAGGAACCTCAAGGCACATTCCCCCGATCTCTGGCAACCTCTTGGGTGGAAAGGGCCGGAGCTTCGGTGGAGCAGATATGTAAAGCCACTACTTGGACAAGCCAGAACACCTTCCTGAAGCATTACAGGGTTGGAGTCTCCTCAAGATCTGGTTTTTGGCAGGAAAGTCCTGCAAGCGGTTGTCACGCCCTAAGGTAGGCCTGAGCTACTTGCTCCTCTCTCAGGGTGCCGTCCTGGAAGACGACTTGAGAAAATGACCAGTTACTTACCGGTAACTGTGTTTCTGGGAAGTCTTCCAGGACGGCAGGCCTACTTCCCACCTGTTCTGTTTAGGTATGTCTATTATATAGAGTGTGGTGGTGTTAGTCTTTTTTCTTCACTCTCTAACTCTCGTGCACTGGTGTGGGTCAATACTTTGTCACAACTGAGGAGCACAGGGAGGGGCGGGGGCTTTTAAGCTCTTTGATTGTGTTTCCTGTCAGGTGGACCAGTCATCTCTCAGGGTGCCGTCCTGGAAGACTTCCCAGAAACACAGTTACCAGTAAGTAACTGGTCATTTTTGACGCACTTCATGGGCGCTTTGGGGGGGCAAGCAAGGACGGCCAGTCTCCAGGGCCATCGGTGGATTTTCTGGAAGTCCGGCTTCAGGCCCAACTGAGGCAACATAATTCGGAGCATTTCTCTTCAAAAAGTTCTGAAGTATGCAGCATGCTAGAACTATGTGATTAAGTTTGTACTCCGCCATATTTTTTGCCATAAGAAATAGGCAGTACCGGCTGGCCATTATCCCAAAGGCATTCTCCACTCTTCTGGCTCTGGCCAGCCAGTAATTAAAAAACCTCTTCTCCGGGGTGAAGGTCCTCTGGGGGAATGGCCTCATCAGGTGATCACCCAGACCAAATGCTTCATCAGCGATAAAAACAAATGGGAGTCCTTCCACATTCTCTTCTGCAGGTGGTAATCCCAAGCCACCACTCTGGAGATGTCGGTAGAACTTGGTCTGGGCAAAGACTCCGACATCCGGCCATTCTTCCCCACGTCAACATAGAGAAACTCGTATGTCGCCGACACCACCGCCATCAACACAATACTATGAAACCCCTTATAGTTAAAATAGTATGACCCCGAGTGGGGTGGTGGGACGATGTGGACATGCTTCCCATTGATTGCCCCTCCGCAGCTGGGAAAGTCCCAACGATGAGCAAATTGGGAAGCCACAGTCTGCCATTCCTGTGGCGTTGAAGGAAACTGTGGAGTCAAAAAAGAAAAAGTAATTATTAGTACTTTTACATATAACATTGCAAGCAGATTAGACACAAACATTCTTGGCCAACATCAGTATAACATTTATTTTAAGGAGTAAAGGTGTATTTTAAACACAAAAATATAAGGTCCACTTATCAGATTTCTCACCCCCTCTGATGGCCCATTGGAAACATTTTAGGGGGAAGGGTTATACAGTGGGGACGGAAAGTAGTCAGACCCCCTTAAATTTTTCACTCTTTGTTATATTGCAGCCTATTGCTAAAATCATTTAAGTTAATTTTTTTCCTCATTAATGTACACACCCCATATTGACAGAAAAACACAGAAAAACTGAAATATCACATGGTCCTAAGTATTCAGACCCTTTGCTCAGTATTTAGTAGAAGCACCCTTTTGATCTAATACAGCCATGAGTCTTTTTGGGAAAGATGCAACAAGTTTTTCACACCTGGATTTTGGGATCCTCTGCCATTCCTCCTTGCAGATCTGTCAGGTTGGATGGTAAATGTTGGTGGACAGCCATTTTTAGGTCTCTCCAGAGATGCTCAATTGGGTTTAAGTAAGGGCTATGGCTGGGCCATTCAAGAACAGTCACGGAGTTGTTGTGAAGCCACTCCTTCGCTATTTGAGCTGTGTGCTAAGGGTCATTGTCTTGTTGGAAGGTAAACCTTCGGCCCTGTCTGAGGTCCTGAGCACTCTGGAGAAGATTTTCGTCCAGGATATCCCTGTACTTGGCCGCATTCATCTTTCCCTCGATTGCAACCAGTCATCCTGTCCCTGCAGCTGAAAGACATGCTTCACTGTTGGCACTGTATTGGACAGGTGATGAGCAGTGCCTGGTTTTCTCCACACATACCGCTTAGAATTAAGGCCAAAAAGTTCTATTTTGGTCTCATCAGACCAGAGAATCTTATTTCTCACCATCTTGGAGTCCTTCAGGTGTTTTAGCAAATTCCATGCAGGCTTTCATGTGTCTTGCACTGAGGAGAGGCTTCCGTCGGGCCACTCTGCCATTAAGTCCCAACTGGTGGAGGGCTACAGTGATGGTTGACTTTCTACAACTTTCTCCCATCTCCCGACTGCAACTCTGGAGCTCAGCCACAGTGATCTTTGGGTTCTTCTTTACCTCTCTCACCAAGGCTCTTCTCCCCCGATAGCTCAGTTTGGCCAGACAGCCAGCTCTAGGAAGGGTTCTGGTCATCCCAAACGTCTTCCATTTAAGGATTATGGAGGCCACTGTGCTCTTAGGAACCTTAAGTGCAGCAGAAATTTTTTGTAACCTTGGCCAGATCTGTGCCTTGCCACATTTCTGTCTCTGAGCTCTTCAGGCAGTTCCTTTGACCTCATGATTCTCATTTGCTCTGACATGCACTGTGAGCTGTAAGGTCTTATATAGACAGGTGTGTGGCTTTCCTAATCAAGTCCAATCAGTATAATCAAACACAGCTGGACTCAAATGAAGGTGTAGAACCATCTCAAGGATGATCAGAAGAAATGGACAGCACTTGAGTTAAATATGAGTGTCACAGCAAAGACTTAGGACCATGTGATATTTCAGTTTCTCTTTTGTAATAAATATGCAAAAATGTCAACAATTCTGTGTTTTTCTGTCAATATGGGGTGCTGTGTGTACATTAATGAGGAAAAAAAATACACTTAAATGATTTTAGCAAATGGCTGCAATATAACAAAGAGTGAAAAATTTAAGGGGGTCTGAATACTTTCCGTCCCCACTGTAAATGAGTTTTGGACCCCAAAAAAAAGCCTCTGGCACTCTGCCTGAATTTAAGGACAACAATAACATTTGGACACATTTTAGGGGGTGTTTAGGGTAAAGCACTACAATGGGGCTGACAAAATACATTGTTAAGTGACTAGGCTAGGTGTATATGGGCCCAGGATAGCATGCTGGGGAGGTTAGTGAAAGCAAATATGCATGAAGGACAAAAAAGGAGCATTAAAAGCTTACAGCATGCATGAGGGAGGACAAAGGGGACATTCACAGCATATTACAATCATGGTAATTAGGGAATGATGGAAGAAATACAATACATTAGCATACATTAAATACATAGAATGTGATGTTAAAGGAGAAAACTTACTCTAATATAGTCCTTCTGCAGGACCTGTATTATGGCAGAACAGGTCTCTGGAATAATGATCTCCAGAGCCTGGGGGAAGATGCCTGTAGAGAACTTGAGGTCCTGTAGACTTCTCCCCGTCGCCAAGTACCTCAACATGGCGACTAGCCTCTGCTCCGGAGTGATGGCTTGCCGCATGCAGGTGTCCTGCTTCATAATATAAGGGGATAGCAAAGCCAACAGACTGTGAAAAACAGGGTCCCTCATCCGGAGAAAATTCCTGAAATGTTCAGGGTTATTCTCCTAGATCTCACGCAGCAAAGGCATATGAGAGAATTGGTCACGCTGGAGCAGCCAATTCTTGGTCCATGAACTCCTCCCCACCCTGTTCATGGACTGGGCTTGGGTCAAAGAAAGAACCCCAACACCAAGCCCCCACATAGCACAAACTCTATAATGAGTACGTACCTGCAATATGGCTTCAAAATGGTCGGATGTTCGGAACGAACTAACAGAACGCACTGAAGAACAGAAAGGCCTGTGAATAGCGAGCTGAAAATCAGAAACGAGCAGACAAGAACGCACTGAAAAACAGATACGAACTGACTACACGCACTGAAAACCAGATACAAACCCACAAGTACAAACTGAAGAGCAGTAACGGACTGAAAAGCATGAAATCGGAAAAGCGCGAATTATCTCTCACCAAACTTCTTATTGAACTTCCATTTTCTAGTCCCGTCGTACGTGTTGTACGTCACCTCGTTCTTGACAGTCGGAATTTGGTGTGACCGTGTGTATGCAAGGCAAGCTTGAGCAGAATTCCTTTGGAAAAACCATCCAAGTTTTTTTCGGATGAAAATTCCGATCGTGTGTACGCGACGTTAGGTCAGTCTGTCCTCTAGTATAATCTCCCCCAGGTCAATATGTCGCCTAATCAAATCTCCCTGGGTCAGTCTGTCCCTAAGTACAATCCCCCCGTTCAGTCAGACTGACCCCTGCAGTAGTGAATAGTTACTAAAAATACACTAAAAGCTTTATTAGCACATGCAACACAGCATAACTTACAACATTCTTGTTGCAAAAGGCCTTGTTCAGTTGGGGCGTCTAAAGTCCATGTGAGGGCTGTGTTTATGCACATGGGGATGCACAGGTGTTCTATGCATCTCTGCACAGGCAGTCTCATTCATGTCAATTGGAACACAGCGGCTGCACGGACACAATTCAACATCTGTGTGGGTGCGGGTGCACAGCCATGAATGCAGACAGTATGAGTTCAGGGACATGCACCCACACAGATGTCAAATCAAGAGCAATGGCTACGTGTCCGTGCAGTCGATTCTTCCCAACCGGCATCAATAGGACTGCCTGCATGGGGCTGCATGGAACGGGAGATCGGTGTGCAGGTTGTGACAGGGCACAGTGGCCCTCCTTCCCTCAGGGCCCATGTGCCCAGCACACATTTGTTTACTGGATGATATGCCACTGCTTCCACTCTGAATGAATGAGCACAGGAGCACCTTTGGACAACATTATTGGTAATCTGGGGTGAGGGAAGTGTTAGATGCACTAGCAGATTCAGATACACTAACAAATTGAAGCTGAACTCCAGCTAACACTTTATAAGCAGTTACAGCAAACAGTTTGGGTTAAAGATTTTACATAAAAATGCTGATATTGTAAGCGCCACTGTCAGTAGTAAATGGTTTGTCTTAACTCTCTGACTGCTACATCTGCAGGACAGCTTGTTCTGTTGAAAAACAACAGACATACTGGCCAGATCACAGGTGAAAATAAAGGAAAGAAAAGAGACCCTAAAAAAAGAGAACTAATGCAGCCATCACGTCTGAGAATTGGTACGCTGCAATATAATACATTTTTACTTTTGGGTTTAATACCATATTAATTGGTTATAATTGGTTTAAAAAAGTTTCAAAAGTTAAGTTTCTCATTGTTTTTTGACTATTATAGGTGATTTCTACAGAGAAGTGAAGAAATCATATCGGACTAAAGTCACCCTCTTTTCTTTCTATTCCACTTTAGGTTATTGAACATTTAAGCAACATTACAGGAATCACAGTGAACTCAATCTTTGAAATGTGCTCTGCAATATTAAAACATTCCACTGGATTCACTGTTATGACAATACAGTAAGACATGGCAATACTTATTTTTGGTCAGGAAGAATGTGAGCACATGCATGTAGCCCTTTTCAGCATCAATATCAAGTATGCTTACATGTCAGTTTGAAGTTAATAGTTTTAAACCTTGCTTCCTTCAGATGTTGTAACCAATAAAAAAAAGTTAAGCAAATATATTAAAGTAATATGTATTTTGTTCTAACAACTCTGACAATGTTATGAGTTTGATTCTGCTGCCATCTTCTAAGGTAAAGTCAAACTCTGAGCTAATTTCTATCTATTTTTTGGACCCCAGTCAAAAAAAAAAGCAGCTCCGGTTGTAATACTCACCTTCAGTCTGGAGCTGTCCCCAGTCTTTCAAGTTAGTATCAGTCAACCAGAAAGAGAGAGCACTGATGTCATCCAGTGTTAATTTTGATGTCAAATTTTGATTTAGTTTTAGTCATAGTCTTGACTAAAATGGCATTTTAGTTTTAGTTGTATTTTAGTAATCTGAATTGTTTTAGTTTTAGTCCTATTTTAGTCAACTAAAATCTCTAGTATATTTTAGTTGACTAACATCTAATGGGTTTAGTTAAATTGTAATGCATTTTTTGAGCATTTCTCTAGAATTGCCAAACTCATGTTTTCCTGGAGTAAAATGTTATTAGTTATGGCATTAGGTTTAAACATGCACTATAGGCACTATAGACACAGATTTAGCCATTGTGATATATAACGTCTTTATAAATAAAACCAAGTTTCATAAACAAACAAAAATATTGCTTTTTGACAAACAGAAATGCAACTTTAGCCCTGGTTCACACTGATGCGGTGCGGGAAACACACAAGATTTGCTGCGTTTCCCCAAATCGCATTGCACTGCATAGCAATCGCATGGCTTCCGTGTGATCTGCTGCGGCTGTCGATGTTATATTAATGACACCCCGAAACAGATCGCAAAATGCAGTGCAATTGCCAGAATCGCTTTGCATGGGTGTAAACACCCATGCGATGCGATTCAAGTGCGGAAAAAAAGGGCCTTGCACCATTTTGATGCCGATGTGATGCAATTCGCACCACACAGACATCGCATGTGATGTGCACAGGAATGTGTTTTGCGAATTCAGTGCGAATTACATGAGGTGCACAAGTGTGAACCCAGGCTTATGCCCTGCACACACGGTCAGACTTTCTGACGGAAAATGTGCGATCGGAGCTTGTTGTCGGAAATTCCGACCGTGTGTGGGCTCCATCGGACTTTTTCCATCGGATTTTCCGACCCACAAATTTTAAGAGCAGGCTATAAAATTTTCCGACAACAAAATCCGATCGCGTCAATTCCGAACGTGCGTGGCCAATTCCGACGCACAAAGTGCCACGCATGCTCAGAAGAAATTCCGAAACGGAACAGCTCGGTCTGGTAAAATTAGCGTTCGGAATGGATAGAGCACTTTTGTCAGGCTGCAATGTTTAAAATAGTTTAATACAGCGCACTCTCTTCTTCTTTATAATGCTAGAAGAATGAAGTAGTTTTGCTGCTCATATTCACAGACTTCTCACAAACTGATTTCTTTATTATTTATCGTGATTCCCTTAATATATTTTGATTTGTCACATCTGACAAAAAATATATATATTATTATTTTTTTGGTTTGTATTTTTTTCAAGGCTGATCTTTTTTTGTTTTTATTTTTTTTTTTTACTCCAGAATATTTTGGTGTGTGTTTTGTGTGTCAAGTTACCACAACACCATTATTATCTTGTATTATTTAATCTCAAAGATTGCTTGGTGTTGGTGTCCCTTGTTAATTTCACATTGTATTTTTGAAATGTACCTGAATCCTCCCAAACAAACTGTCCTTTTTGAAGGAAAACACACATAGGCAAGTATAATTGAAACAAAAATTCCTTTATTAAGGGCTCAGAACCAAACAAAGAGGGAGGCAACGCTGGATAAACATCATAAATTGGCGAAGCCTTTGACCCCCAGGGCACACATCAATTATTTTACATCAAAATTGGTGGCCTGAGGAGTCCATATGTAAGAGAGTGCAGTCTGGTACAGAAGTCCCAGAGATCATGAAAGCAGCAGATGACATGTATGTTCCCAGACTGTGGTCATACAAGAGGCTGCATCTTTTGCCAGACCAGACTGAACCCAGGGCCATCACTCTGGTCTTCCTTCCACGCTTCCTTCCCGGCTGTGGCTCTGGTGTTGGAGGTGTGGCAGGAGGAGGAGTAGGACCTGGAGGAGGAGGAGGAGGACCTGAAGGAGGAGGACTATGGGTGAGGTGACAAATGTGGGTTGCACATGTGATTTGGCCCCTCAACCCCTTATTTAGAGCTTCCAAAATTAAAAACTCACATAGGAGTCGTTGGCCCTCCTCCATCTGCATCATTTTGCATGCAGTTATGGCAGCAAAGTCCTCCCCCACACTGTGGGGTGTTCTGAGGGCCTCAGTAGCCTTCCATAATAGGCCTAGGGCAGCCTCCTCCAGGTTACTCCTTTTCCTGCCACTTTGTCTTTGAAGGCGGAGGGTAGGGACCTGGGTATCAGGCAGCCTGCTTGGCCCGGCCACCTCCTGGCTGAAACTTCCCTGTGTATGAAAAAGGGACATGGTTTTAGTTTTTTCTTCATCAATCACAATCATAAATTAGTACTCCAAACTAACATATATTTAACATCATTGATTGGACAACCAGAAATATTTAGAAGAATGCTATACCTGGCTCAAGCTGGGCTCCTCCACATGTTGCTGTCTGGAAGGCCCAGGTTGGGCGTCAGAAGCCTCAGCTGGGGGGGGGAAGCATGGAAGGAAGAGTGGAGAGTGTTGGCCTGGGTTCAGTCTGACCTGCCAGAAAATGCAGCCTGTCATAGTACCACAGCCTGGGGACATAAATGGCATCTGCAGCTCCTGATCTCTGGGAATCCTGGACCTTCTTGTGCTCCCTTAGATAAGTGCTCCTCAGGCCACCAATTAGGATCTATAAATAGGTGATGTCTGCCGTGGGCATCACCGACTTCACAAATTGCAGTAAATTATCCAGCGCTGCCTTCCTCTGTGTTTGGTTCTTATAATCAGGGTGGTTTATCTGCCACAGACAGGTTAGCTCCCTGAACATATCTATGAAGATTGGCATAAAGTCATGATCCTTTAAGATATCCATTTTAACTGCAAGACACAACACAAGACAAACCCTAATGTCAGCCTAAAGTCTTCTAAACTTGTCCAAATACAGGCCTCAATCTAGAAGCAGTATAGGCCCAATTTTAAATCTTACCTTCGTTATCACGATCGGCGCCTCCGTTACTCCTTCCTCCGCTCACAGATCGTACGTACTACGCACACGTGTTACGCTTTATAGTTACTGCGCATGTGTGAAACTCCACCCGCCCCTGACGTTCTTTATAGTCTATTCCCCGCCCCTTCTCATTCGGCGCAGTGGGGAAGAGCACATGGCGGAGACAGAGCAGGTGTCTGATAATTACACCAACAAGGAGGAGGAAAGCCCGGAGCCTGAAACGTCCTGATCCAGAAGGAGACGATTTAAGGCATCAAATATGTCCTTTGTGGAGATGGTGGAGATGGTCGACATCCTGAAGAAGGCCGACTATGACCGGAAGTATGGACCTTACTCCAACCCCAATGTCAGAAAGGCCAAGATAATAGTGAAAGTGGTCAAGAGTCTGCACCGGAATTTCGGGGTACGACGATCCTAGGATCAGCTCAGAAAGCGGTGGTCGAACCTCAAAATCAGGGAGCATGAGCAGTACAGAAGGATCAGGAGAGTGCTGCAAAAAAGTAAGTAGTTGTCCTGTGTTCCTATTCTTTATTTTTATTACGTTCGTGCTGCTCCATGTGCTTTTCTTAACTGTTGTACAGTTTAAAATGGCAATTTTCATGTTCATGGGCACATTGTTCATTCGTATGAAACATTGTTAGTTCGGCCTAGAAAACACCATTGTTTTGTCCATATGCATTTGAATACGTTTTTTATGGCCTACTTCTCTTAAAATAATTTTGTTGTGTAGATGGGTTTGTAACTAGAATGTAATGCAAACTAGATTCTGTGTAAGGAGAGGACACTCAGCAGCTGTTTATACATCTGGACTACTAGTGTGGGACACAAGAACACCCTTTTTTTTAGGGGGCCCCACACAGGTGCTCCAGTGGATACTGTAGGGGTGACTACATCTGTGAAGCTTGTACAAAACAGGTAAGTATTCAAGCTTGACAAATGACAAAAATTTTTTTTCATCTTGGAACTCTACAAAAAGAGACAATTGTACCCCACTTCCAAGCAATGTTTCAGATTCCTATTTCTGCCATCAAATATCTGTGTGCTAAGTATACCTATTTTTTTTTACATAGGGGAAAAAAGACTCGGAGGACACCCCTCATCCAAGGAGACCACAGACCCCCCACCTCAGGAAGAAGTGGAAACCCACCAAAGACAACAGGAGGAGGAGGAGGAAGGAGATGTGGTGGAAATTGTCACCACAACAGGTGAGTGTTTGCAACCACAGGCTCAGGTAAGAGATGGATGGCGGCATATTTATAATACATGGTGTGTTTTTGTTTCTATCTTTTTAGGTGATCGTGCTGTTGTGGATCCAGGTCATTTCACCTCTGAAAGTGCACAGATCCTGATCGGGGAGATCATGGGGTGTAATAGGAACTTGGAAAACATCCAGAAAAACATCAATGATGTTCAACAAAAAATGAAGAACATCATTGATGTTTTAGGGAGAGTTTAAAACCCCTCCAAATCCCTTCCCTTTTTTATGCTTTTTTGGATCTAAAAATTTCTAACATTTTTTGACATATTCGAGAAAAGCCAAATTTTGAAGATGCACACAGTGTGTCAACATGTGCTATCTGCCATCACGGGAGATCAATGTATGCGTTTTGGGGGTGCAACCCTTTCCTCAATAATATAGTTGTCAGGGACCTGTCGGCGCTGGACCGGAGTATGTGCGTACGCCAATGCGCCGCCGCGCTCCTGCTCAGGCAATTCAGCAATCTCCAGCTGTTACCGTGCGTCGGCGTGGCGCTCGGGTGCGCGGCGCGTGTGTGTACGCGCGCGGGTGCGTGCGCGCGCACGCATTCGCATTAGCGCCGTTTTGGCACTAAGAGGTGCATAAAAGTTCTCCTGTTGCAGGAATGTGCTGCTGTTTCGTCTCAGCTCTGTGGATCTGCTTAACCTGTACCTGATTGATTGATTGCCTATTGACCCGGCTTGTCTGACCATTCCTCCTTCTCCAATCCGACCCGGCCTGCCTGATTCTGCTACTGCATCTACCAATGCCGACCTCTGCCTGCCTACCGACTCTGCCTCTGCCTGCTGTATAAACCGCCTTGCTACCTGCTGACCTGGACTGTTTGACCTTGCCTGTGCCTGCCGTTTGTCTGCTGTTCTGTTGTACCCTCAGCTCCAGCTCCAGGGACTTCTGCATCTGCATCTTCAGTGCTGCAGCCTGCTGCTTCCTGTCATCACCTTACCTGCAGTCCAGCCATCCCTGGAGGGATCTCTACTCTGCTCCAGCATCAGAGCCTTCATAAGGAACTGCTGACCCTTGATGCCATTACATCTGCTCTTTTTCCAATTATCTTGGGCATTCCCTGGCTTTAAGCCCACAATCTGCACATCAACTGGGTCTCTGGAGAAGTAAAATTTGTATCATGCTACTGTCAGGAACACTGTCTGGTGAGAGACCCCGACTCTTCAACTACTCTGCTATGCCTTGACACTGACCAGAAACTATGCCAGTCCATACCTAAACATTACCATGAGTTCATCGATGTTTTTAGTAAGAAGGGGGCAGACTCCCTTCCGCCTCATCGCCCCTACGACTGCCCAATTGAGTTGTTGCCAGGATCCGAGATCCCATTCGGACGTATCTTCCCTTTATCAGAGAAGGAGCAAGAGGCACTAAAAACATATGTTGATGAGAACTTGGCTAAGGGGTTCATCCGCCACTCAACTTCCCCAGCAGGTGCCGGAATATTTTTTGTCACCAAGAAGGACAAGACTCTTCGCCCGTGTATAGATTACCGGGAACTGAACAAAATTACGGTTAAAAATCGGTATCCCCTACCCTTGATACCTGAACTGTTCCAAAAGTTAAGGACTGCGGTTATCTTTACTAAACTCGATCTAAGAGGGGCTTACAATCTGATCCGCATTCGGGCCGGGCATGAGTGGAAAACAGCTTTTCGGACCCGATTCGGGCACTACGAATACTTGGTTATGCCCTTCGGACTCTGCAACGCTCCTGCGACCTTCCAACATCTGATTAACGATGTTCTCAGGGACTTTCTAGACTTGTTTGTGATCGCATACCTGGATGATATCCTGATCTTTTCTGAATCTCTTGATCTGCATCGAGAACATGTCCGCAGGGTGTTGGGTCGCCTCCGTTTACACAGACTTTATGCAAAGGCAGAGAAATGCGAGTTCGAGCAACAAAGCATCCAATTTCTGCGACTAATAATCTCTCCAACAGGCATTAAAATGGATCCCCAGAAGGTATCCGCTGTGCTGGACTGGCCGGTACCCCTAGACATGAAGGGAATTCAGTGGTTTATCAGGTTTGCAAACTTTTATAGAAAATTTATCAGGGGATTCTCAGCCATAATTGCACCCATCACGCAGTTGACCAAACAGAATGCCCGTTTCTCCTGGAACAAGTCAGCCCAAGATGCCTTTGAGAATCTCAAAAAACTGTTTACCTCGGCCCCAATCCTCAGCCATCCTGAACCGTCACTACCGTTCATTTTGGAAGTTGACGCTTCTGAAATAGCGGTGGGTGCAATACTATCACAACGAAGGGGCAGCAAAGACCTAATGCATCCTGTGGGTTTTTTCTCCCGTAAACTTTCTCCCGCGGAGAAGAACTACGATGTTGGCGACCGGGAGCTCCTCGCTATTAAAACTGCTCTGGAGGAGTGGAGATACCTGTTGGAGGGAGCTGTGCATCCGGTATTAATATACACTGATCACAAGAACCTAGATTACTTGAGATCTGCTAAACGCCTGAAGCCTCGGCAAGCCTGCTGGGCCCCGTTTTATAACTTACCGGCCAGGCTCAAAAAATATCAAACCGGATGCATTATCACGCATGCATGACAACCCGAAGGACTCATCCATTCCTGACACCATCCTGCCCGCAAACAATTTCCTACTCCTGCAAACGGATCTGCTCTCTCAGATTAAAGAAGCATCCGCGGAGTCATCTAGGCCTACAGGGATTACTCTGACATCCAGAGATGGATTGCTATGGAAGGGGAGTCAAATTTTTGTCCCTGAGAAGGTTCGGATCAATGTCTTGACGCTTCTTCATGATCATCCACTAGCAGGCCATTTTGGGGTCCGCAAGACCCTAGAACTTGTGCAACGCACATTCTGGTGGCCCAATCTGAAGGACTTTTGTGAGAAATATGTCAGTTCCTGCCCTACCTGCACCCAGAATAAGACGTCTAGAAATCGAGCTTGGGGTCTGTTAAAACCTTTGCCTGTACCTGATTTCCATGGACTTTATAGTAGAGCTTCTATGTTCTGACGGGTGTTCAGCCATCTTTGTGGTGGTAGATCGCCTAGATGAACCAAGATGGCCCACTTCCTTCCATTAAGGGGAACTCCATCTGCTATTGAAACCGCCCGCATATTCATTAAGGAAATCATCAGACTACATGGAGTACCTGCAAGCATAGTTTCAGACAGAGGGGTACAATTCACCTCACATTTTTTGGAGAGCCCTGTGTGAAATCCTAAAAATTGAACTGGCCTTGTCCTCGGCCTATCATCCTCAAACTAATGGGCAGACAGAGAGAACCAATCAGACTCTTGAACAGTATATGAGATGCTTTACTTCCTTCACACAGGATGATTGGGTGTCCCTGCTACCCTTAGCAGAATTCGCATACAACAATGCCAAACATTCAGCCACCGGTCAATCTTTTTTCGCCAATTATGGCTTCCATGTAACCTTTCTACCCGATTTCCTTTCAGAATCCTCAGTTCCAGCAGTGCACAATACAGTGGATTTCCTCAGCCACAACAACCAGCTGTTGCAAGAGGCGGTGTCCAAGGCCCAGGCGGACAGCAAGAGAGTCTTCGATCGAAGAAGAAGAGGAGAGTTGAAGTTACAACTTGGTGATCAGGTATGGCTTTCTACTACCAATATCAAGTTAGCATGTCCATCTAAGAAGCTGGCACCTAGGTTTATGGGACTTTTTCCGGAAAAATTAATGAAGTGTCTTATGAATTGACTTTGCCTGATTCTCTCAAGATTCATCCGGTATTTCATGTGTCTCTGCTCAAACCTGCTATACCTGATCCCTTCCCTGATAGAGGAACTAGACCTCCTGAACCCGTCTTAGTAGATGGAAGCGAGGAATTTGAGGTTGAGGCTATTCTTGACTGTAGAAGAAGACAAGGACAAAATCAATTTCTCATTAAATGGAGAGGTTACGGCCCAGAAAGTAACTCATTGGAACCAGACAGCAATGTCCACGCCAGGCGTTTAGTCCGCGCTTTCCTTTTCTGCCCACCCTGAGAAAAGAAGGCGTATGGGCATCCGGAGGCTGCCCTTTGGAGGGGGGCAATGTCAGGGATCTGTCGGCGCCGGACCGTCGCATGTGCGTACGCCAATGCGCCGACGCGCTCCTGCTCAGGCAATTCAGCAATCTCAAGCTGTTACCGTGCGTCGGCGCGGCGCTCGGGCGCGCGTAGGTGCGTGGCGCGCGTGTGTACGCGCGCGGGTGCGTACGCGCACATGGGCGTGCGCGCGTTCGCATTAGCGCCAAGAGGCGCCAAGAGGTGCATAAAAGTTCTCCTGTGCATAAAAGTTCTCCTGTTGCAGGAATGCGCTACTGTTTCGTCTCAGCTCTGTGGATCTGCTTAACCTGTACCTGATTGATTGATTACCTATTGACCCGGCTTGTCTGACCGTTCCTCCTTCTCCAATCCGACCCGGCCTGCCTGATTCTGCTACTGCATCTACCAATACCGTTGCCGACCTCTGCCTGCCTACCGACTCTGCCTCTGCCTGCTGTATTAACCGCCTTGCTACCTGCTGACCCGGACTGTTTGACCTTGCCTGTGCCTGCCATTTGTCTGCTGTGCTGTTGTACCCTCAGCTCCAGCTCCAGTGACTTCTGCATCTGCTTCTTCAGTGCTGCAGCCTGCTGCTTCCTGTCATCACCTTACCTGCAGTCCAGCCATCCCTGGAGGGATCTCTACTCTGCTCCAGCATCAGAGCCTTCATCTCAAGCAGGCACTCCTACCCCACTGTGCTCACGAGACCACTGTCCTCACTCCAGTGGCTCTTGAACCAGCTTTGTATGAGAGGTCTTCTCCTACAAGTCAGGCTCACTACCAGGTACCTAACAAAAGTAGCTGGGAGGTAAGGGTTGCACCCCAAAACACGTCCCTTGATCCCCCGTGATGGCAGGTAGCACATGTTGACATTCAGCAATTTGTGTGCATCTTCAAAATTTGGCGTTTCCCGGGCTTACTTCCCCCCATCTGAACGCAATATCAAAACACAGTTTATAAATACTCATGTCTGATATTGCCTTCAATTTCTTTAAAAATTGAACTTTGTAAGTTCCAGATTTGTGTCTTTATGGTTGGTTTTAAACATGCCTGTTTTACCTTAAAAGGACATTTCTACTTTTAGTTATGTGACCCAAAAATGTGTTATACAACAAACATGTTGGTTTGTTTTAAAAACCTTTTATAAATGCACATGTGATTGTGCTGGTATTAAAAAGATTGATAATCAAGAATGTGTGGATTATTGTTTCAACGCTCCCAAACTTTTGTTGTGCTCAAATTGGTGTTTTCTGTGACAATGGGGGTTATTTCCTAAGGGAAAATCCACTTTGCACTACAAGTGCAGTTTCAGTGCAGTTTTAAGTGCACTTGTAGTGCAAAGTATCTTTGCCTTTAGTAAATAACACCCAACAGTGCTTTGTAATGTTACACAATCACGCCATTTTCAGGACTCACCACATTTCTGTCAGGGTCAGTTAAAAGAAACACAAGCAGTAAATGTCACCAAAGATTTTAGTAGTTAAAATGATTTTTTATTTTAAAAATATTTCAGACATTGCCTGGCATATTAATGGCCTCCCCTACCCGCAAAGTAATCAAGGTATCTAAGACGGACCTCACGGGTACTCGGGGGGGGGGGGGGGGCAAGCCAGGACGGCCACTTTCAAGCGCCGTCAGGGTTGGTTCATTATGAATTCTGGCTTCAGGCCCAACTGAGCCAGCATAGTTGACCGAACTTTGCCTTAAAAAGTTGTGTAGAACACAGCACGCCAGGATGATATGATTCAGTTTGTAATCCGCCATGTGTATGGGTGTAAGAAATAGGCGGAACCAGCTGGCCATGATTCCAAATGTGTTCTCCTCCACTCTTCTGGCTCTGGCAGCCGGTAATTAAAAACCCTCTGGTCCGGGGTGAGGGTCCTCATCAGGAATGGCCGCATAAGATGGTCCCCCAGTGCAAATGCTTCATCCGCAACGGAGACGAATGGGAGTCCTTCCACATTGTCTTCTGGAGGTGGCAAGTCCAAGCTGCCATTCTGGAGACGCCTGTAGAACTCCGTCTGGGCAATGACTCCACCATCGAACATCCGGCCATTCTTCCCCACGTCCACATACAGGAACTCATAAGTAGCCGACACCACCCCCAACATCACAATACTTTTGAACCCCTTGTAGTTGTAATAGTATGACCCCGAGTTGGGTGGGGGACGATGTGGACGTGTTTCCCATCAATTGCCCCTCCGCAGTTGGGAAAGTCCCACCGCTAGGCAAAGAGGGAGGCCACAGTCTGCCATTCCTGTGGGTTGGAAGGAAACTGTGGAGTCAAACAAGAAAAAAAAATTAATCATTTTGCACCTAAACAGGGAAAGCAGATTAGACACAAACATTCTTGCCCAACATCAGTATAACTGTCAGGGTTCTTACCTTGGCAGGCGGGGCGCCCGCGGTGGTGTGCGTCAGGGTGCGTCGGCGCGCGTGCCTGTGTGTGCCGGGGCGCGCGCGTGCACGTCGTTTGGCGCCAAAAGCCCTATTTAAGCCAGTGAGTTCTGGTGACCAGTGCTGCCTAATCAACAGCTAGTAGTTCCAGAGCCTGACCGTGTACCTTGTTGTTCCTGTTATACCTACTGACCCGGCTTGTCCCCCGTCCACTCTCTGAACTCTGCCTGCACCGACCCTTGCTTGTCTGACCATCCGCTTGCCTGTTCCACTGTACCTCTGCCGTCTGCCTGTTGCCAAATCCGGCCTGTCTCCTGACCATCCATCTGCCTGCTCCCTGGGATCCTGTCAGCCTGTCTGCAGTCTTCCTGTCTGTTGTCCACACCAGCCTGCTCTGCTCAGCGAAGGTGCTCCAGTCTACTCAGTCTTTGCTACAGTTAACCCTGTGACTTCCGGACAGCAATACCTGAACAGCCATACAGGCCTTCATACCACTCCGTACTGTTGTACCCCCTGTTTACTCTATCAGGGGGCCAATAGTCGGAGGGTAAGGGAGCCAACCCTCTGCCCGACAGGACTCGCCGGTCTGGTAAGTAGGAGGAGCCTGATAGTATTAGGCAGCCATGACCGAGTCCGGGCAGGGGGCCTCCCCCATGGATGAACTTTGCCGACATTTGGCGGGTCTAACCCAGGCAGTGAAAAGCCTACAAGAGGGATATTCCAGCTTGGAAGAACGTGTGCAGGCTCTGTCCGCACCTTCCGGTCCACCAGGGTCCGCAGCAGCCACCTCAACACCTTCTGTGGTCATGTTACCTCCTGAGCCCAAAGTACCAGTACCCGAAAGATTTCTCGGAGACCGGAGCAAGTATCGTGCCTTCCGGAATGCTTGCAACCTGTACTTTGCCCTTCAGCCACGCACGTTCTCCCTGGAAGCCACTAAGGTGGGCTTTGTTATTTCCCTGCTGACTGGTGAACCACAAACATGGGCCCACCGACTCTTGGAGCAAAAGTCTGTCGCCTTGGATAGTCTGGAGGCCTTCTTTGGAGCCATGTCCCAACTATACGAAGACCCCCAGCTCACTGCCACCGCAGAAGCCTCCTTACAGGCCCTTCGTCAAGGCCGCCGAGCAGCTGAAGACTATGCCGTCGAGTTCAGACGCTGGAGTTCCGACACGGCTTGGAATGACGCAGCATTGCGCCATCAGTTCAGGATGGGGTTGTCAGAACCTCTCAAAGATGAGTTGGCACGAGTAGGGGTACCACAGACCCTGGAAGACCTTATCAATCTATCTATCCAAATAGACCGTAGACTGCGAGAACGACGTACCGAGAGAACCACCAGTACCCTTCGTCCCACCTGGATGACTCCACAAGTACCCTGTCCACCCAGTAGATCTCCTGCTCTGCCACCTGCCTCTACCTATGATGCACCTGAACCAATGCAGCTTGGTCTGTTCCGTCCTTCTTTGACCCCAGAGGAAAAGACACGTAGGCGGGCACACAACCTCTGCCTCTACTGCGGGGAATCGGGGCACTACGCCAGCGGTTGTCCCAACAAGATGCGTAAGTGTCGTTCTGATGTCCGTACCTGTGCTACTATTGTACCCTCCTTGGGCACGCATCTAACCATTTCTGTCACTTTACAGCTTCCCGGAAAGGCCATCCAAGTCCCAGCTATTATTGATTCCGGAGCCTGCAGCTGTTTTATTGACCGGACCTTTGCCTCTCAACATTCCATTCCTCTCCAAACCAAAACTCAAAGCCGCGCTGTTCATCTCGCTGACGGTTCTGCTCTCCGCTCCGGCCCAGTCACTCAGGAGACTATCCCCTTAGAAGCCATCATGGGCCAGCAACACCATGAATATCTCTGTCTGGACGCCATCTCGTCCCCTCTCTTTCCAGTTATTCTTGGAATACCTTGGCTACAAGCGCACAACCCCCAAATCAACTGGGCTACAGGTAATGTCGAGTTCCTCTCTGGATACTGTCTTCAACACTGCTTGCAAGGGACAGGCCATGAGGTTGCCCAACTCCTCTGTCTACAACCAGATGTTGATTTGCTTCAAGCTATTCCTGAGCCTTACCAAGACTTTGCGGATGTGTTTAGCAAGAAGGGGGCTGAATTGCTACCACCACACAGGCCTTACGACTGCCCAATTGAATTGCTTCCTGGATCCGAGGTACCTTTTGGCCGGATCTTCCCCTTGACTGAGCAGGAGCTGGGTACCCTGAAGCAGTACTTGGATGAAAATCTGAAAAAGAAATTTATCCGCCCGTCCACCTCTCCGGCCGGTGCGGGTTTATTTTTTGTGGAAAAGAAGGATCATTCCCTGCGGCCATGTATTGATTACCGCGAACTGAACAAGATCACGATTAAAAATCGCTACCCGCTCCCTCTGGTACCTGAGTTATTCCAAAGGCTGGGCACTGCCAGAATCTTTACTAAACTGGATCTCCGGGGTGCCTATAACTTAATCCGCATCCGAGAAGGTGACGAGTGGAAGACTGCGTTTCGCACTCGTTTCGGGCATTTTGAGTACCAGGTCATGCCCTTCGGTCTTTGTAATGCCCCAGCTACGTTCCAGCACTTTGTGAACGACATTTTTAGAGATATCCTGGACCTTTATGTCATCGTTTATCTGGACGATATACTCATCTTCTCCTCTTCTTTGGCGGATCATCGCAGGCACGTCAGGAATGTTCTCGTCCGGCTCAGGCAACATGGCTTATACGCCAAACTAGATAAATGTGAGTTCGAACGCCTGAGTATTCAGTTCTTGGGACTCATTATTTCTGTTGAAGGAATCAAGATGGACCCACAAAAAGTATCGGCCATCCTGGACTGGCCGGCTCCTTCTGACAGGAAGGGAGTCCAACGTTTCGTTGGATTTTCCAACTTTTACAGGAAGTTCATTAAAGACTTTTCTAAAATCATTGCACCAATAACGGAACTTACTAAACAGGGAGCACGTTTCTGTTGGTCATCCCAAGCACAGGCAGCGTTCGAGAAATTAAAGGGACTGTTTACTTCTGCCTCTATTCTCAAGCACCCGGACCCTGCATTACCGTTTGTTCTAGAAGTGGATGCTTCGGAGATCGCAGTGGGGGCAGTACTTTCTCAACGTCAGGGCCCCAAGGCCCTCTTGTTTCCTGTAGCATTCTTTTCCCGTAAACTCTCATCATCTGAGAAAAATTATGATGTCGGAGACCGGGAACTGTTGGCCATCAAAGCGGCTTTGGAAGAGTGGCGCTATCTACTAGAGGGTGCGGTACATCCGGTTCTCATCTTTACCGACCACAAGAACTTGGAATACTTAAGAGCAGCCAAGCGACTCAGACCGCGACAGGCTAGATGGGCACTTTTTTTTTCTCGCTTCTCCTTTCACATCACGTACAGGCCCGGATCCAAGAATGGAAAACCTGATGCCCTATCACGGATGTTCCACGACTCCAAGGAAAGTACTCCTCCTGATACTATTCTGCCTGCAGGTAATTTCTTACTGCTCCAGGGAGATTTAATTTCCAGGATTAAACAGGCTTCCTCTGAAATTCCTCTACCTACTGGAACCAGTTTAAATGATGGGTTGCTCTGGCATGAAGGCAAGATTTTCGTACCTGAAAGATGTAGGGTACTGGTACTGGAACTATGTCATGACCACAAGCTGGCGGGTCACTTCGGAGCCCGGAAAACCTCAGAATTGGTGCTACGCACCTTTTGGTGGCCATGTCTTCTGGAGGACTGTAAGAGGTACGTGGGTTCTTGCCGCACTTGTGCTCGGAATAAATGCAACCACTCAAAGGCCTGGGGTTTATTGAGACCTTTACCGATTCCTGACAGGCCTTGGAGAATGCTATCGATGGATTTCATTGTGGAGTTACCCCCCTCTGAAGGTTTCTCAACCATCTTTGTGGTGATTGATAGGCTTTCCAAGATGGCACACTTCATCCCTATGAAGGGTACTCCCACAGCCGTAGAAACGGCGAAGATATTCATCAAGGAAGTAGTAAGGCTACATGGGGTGCCCGCGAATATCGTATCCGACCGAGGTGTTCAATTTACCTCCCGGTTTTGGAGAGCACTGTGTGCCGCTTTGGAAATCGAATTGGCGTTCTCCTCGGCCTACCATCCTCAGACGAACGGCCAGACAGAAAGAACTAACCAGACGCTGGAGCAATACCTCCGTTGCTTTTCTGTATTTACTCAAGACGACTGGGTGTCCTTGTTACCAGTCGCCGAATTCTCATACAACAACTCCTTACACTCTGCCATCAACCAGACTCCTTTCTTTGCGAATTATGGATTCAATCCTTCTTTCCTTCCCAGTTCTATCCCGGAATGTTCTCTGCCCGCAGTAACGGAAACTATGGAGTTCTTTTCTAGTAACTGTAAGATCCTGCAGGAGACCATGGCCCAATCCCAGGCTTCCTTCAAGAGGATGTTCGATAAGAAAAGGCGAGGAGAACTCATCCTTGAACCTGGCAACCAAGTATGGCTCTCTACAGCTAATCTAAAGTTGGCTTGTCCCTCCAAGAAGTTGGGGCCTAAGTTTCTGGGCCCGTTTCGGGTGAAGAGAAAGGTGAATGATGTTGCCTTTGAACTTAGCCTGCCAGAGTCCCTTAGAATCCACCCGGTCTTCCACGTTTCATTACTGAAACCAGTTATCCACGATCCTTTTCCTGACCGTAAGGCCAAGCCACCGGAGGCTGTTTTGGTCAACAATGAGGAGGAGTTCGAAGTCGAGGCAATCTTGGACTGTAGGAAAAGACAGAATCAGCTCCAGTATCTCATTAAATGGAAGGGGTATGGACCCGAGGATAATTCTTGGGAACCCGAAGGTAACCTGCATGCCAACGAATTGCTACAAACCTTCAAGAATTCCCATGCTCCCAGGCTGGCCCAGCTGGGCATCCGGAGGCTGCCCTTGAGGAGGGGGCACTGTCAGGGTTCTTACCTTGGCAGGCGGGGCGCCCGCGGTGGTGTGCGTCAGGGTGCGTCGGCGCGCGTGCCTGTGTGTGCCGGGGCGCGCGCGTGCACGTCGTTTGGCGCCAAAAGCCCTATTTAAGCCAGTGAGTTCTGGTGACCAGTGCTGCCTAATCAACAGCTAGTAGTTCCAGAGCCTGACCGTGTACCTTGTTGTTCCTGTTATACCTACTGACCCGGCTTGTCCCCCGTCCACTCTCTGAACTCTGCCTGCACCGACCCTTGCTTGTCTGACCATCCGCTTGCCTGTTCCACTGTACCTCTGCCGTCTGCCTGTTGCCAAATCCGGCCTGTCTCCTGACCATCCATCTGCCTGCTCCCTGGGATCCTGTCAGCCTGTCTGCAGTCTTCCTGTCTGTTGTCCACACCAGCCTGCTCTGCTCAGCGAAGGTGCTCCAGTCTACTCAGTCTTTGCTACAGTTAACCCTGTGACTTCCGGACAGCAATACCTGAACAGCCATACAGGCCTTCATACCACTCCGTACTGTTGTACCCCCTGTTTACTCTATCAGGGGGCCAATAGTCGGAGGGTAAGGGAGCCAACCCTCTGCCCGACAGGACTCGCCGGTCTGGTAAGTAGGAGGAGCCTGATAATAACATTTATTTTAGGGAGTTTTGAAAGACCAAGGTATAAGGTCCACCTATCAGATCCCCCCCCCCCCCCTCTCATGAGCCATTTCTAACATTTTAGGGGGGGGGAGATCTTTTGGACAGGTAACCCTCTCCACTTATGTAAAGAAAAGTGCAGCGTGAATTTAAACAAACATTAAGAAGAGTAGAAAAACCACAGTGCACAGTGATACACTAATGATGAATTAAATCAAAAATAGTACATCCATAATTATTCTGATAAACTGAGGTGTTAGAAAATGATCCTGTGAAAATTGATACGCGGCTATCCCTACTCAAAACTCTATCACACTAAGGTATATCGTGCTTAGTAATCATATAATGTCCATAAATACAAATAGGTGAATCGCTGTTTGGGTAAATCCGTGACTTCCACCGCAATAGACCCGTCACTAGGGTTGTCCCGATACCGATACTAGTATCGGTATCGGCACCGATACCGAGCATTTGCCCAAGTACTTGTACTCGGACAAATGCTCCCGATGCTTCCCCCGATACCTGGAAGACAGCTGTGATCGGCGCGTGGGAGAGTTACAAGATTCTCCCGCAGCCTCTTTCAGCAGCTTTAGTGACATACAGCGGTGATCGGTCACCGCTGTATGTCACTGCATCCTCCTCCATACCCCCTCCTTTCCTCTGTTCCCCTCCGCTGTCCCCCTCTGTTCCTCTATCCTTCCCTGTGTCTCTCCGCTGTCCCCTCCGTTCTGCTGTGTCTCTCCGCTGTCCCCCTCCATTCCTCTCTCCTTCCCTGTGTCTCTCCGCTGTCCCCTCCGTTCCTCTCTCCTTTTCTGTCCCCCTCTACTGTCCCCTCCGTTCTGCTGTGTCTCTCCGCTGTCCCCCTCCGTTCCTCTCTCCTTCCCTGTGTCTCTCCGCTGTCCCCTCCATTCCCCTCTCCTTCTCTGTCCCCTCCATTCTGCCGTCTCTCTCCGCTGTGTGAATGGACAGAGTCAGCTGACTATGTCCATTCACATAACTGAAACATTGTAATCTCCTGTGATTACGATGTGTCAGTTTATGAATGGAGAAGAGCCGCTGTCTTCTCTCCATTCATTCTCAGTGCAGCTGAGGCTGCAGAGAAAGGGACTGGGGAATCTCTATCCTCTGTCTCTTTCTCTGTCTCAAGGGGGGGATATCAGAGGTCTGTTAAGACCCCTGATATCTCACCAAAGCCCCCCAACAGGGCTGATTAAAAAAAAAAAAAACATATAAAGAATAAAAAAATATTATTGTAAAAAATAAAAATTGTAAAAAAAAAAACAAAAAACACACACACATACACCGTTCACCCCCTCCCCCCCCCCCCCCAAAAAAAGAAAACACTGTTAAAAAAAAAAAAAAACACTGTCACGTGACATTAACCACTTGCCGACCGCGTACCGCATATATACTGCGGCAGAGCGGCACGGGCAGGCAAAATCACGTACCCGTACGTGATCTGCCTCCCGCGGGCGGGGGGTCCGATCGGACCCCCCCCGGTGCCATCGGCGGTCGGCATTTGACTGGGAGCGTCGGGAGGCGAGGGGGAGACCATCCGATCGTGGCCCCCCCCTCGCGATCGCTCCCAGCCAATGGGAATCCTCCTCTGCCTGTGTGTCGTTTCACACAGGCAGAGGATGTGATGTCATCTCTCCTCGGTCTGCAAGTTTCCGTTCCAGCGCCGAGGAGAGATGACAAGTGAGTGCACACAACACACACACACACAGTAGAACATGCCAGGCATACCTTACACCCCGATCCCCCCCCCCGATCGCCCCCCGATCCCCCCCAATCACCCCCCCCCCCTGTCACAAACTGACATTAGCAGTATTTGTTGGTTTTTTTTTTTCTGATTACTGCATAGTGTCAGTTTGTGACAGTTAGTGTTAGGGCAGTGAGTATTACCCCCCTTTAGGTCTAGGATACCCCCCTAACCCCCCCTAATAAAGTTTTAACCCCTTGATCACCCCCCCTCACCAGTGTCGCTAAGCGATCATTTTTCTGATCGCTGTATTAGTGTCGCTGGTGACGCTAGTTAGGAACGTAAATATTTAGGTTCGCCGTCAGCATTTTATAGCGACAGGGACCCCCATATACTACCTAATAAATGTTTTAACCCCTTGATTGCCCCCTAGTTAACCCTTTCACCACTGATCACCGTATAACTGTTACGGTTGACGCTGGGTAGTTCGTTTATTTTTTATAGTGTCAGGGAACCCGCCGTTTATTACCGAATAAAGGTTTAGCCCCCTGATCGCCCGGCGGTGATATGCGTCGCCCCAGGCAGCGTCAGATTAGCGCCAGTACCGCTAACACCCACGCACGCAGCATACGCCTCCCTTAGTGGTATAGTATCTGATCGGATCAATATCTGATCCGATTAGATCTATACTAGTGTCCCCAGCAGTTTAGGGTTCCCAAAAACGCAGTGTTAGCGGGATCAGCCCAGATACCTGCTAGCACCTGCGTTTTGCCCCTCCGCCCGGCCCGGCCCAGCTCACCCAAGTGCAGTATCGATCGATCACTGTCACTTACAAAACACTAAACGCATAACTGCAGCGTTCGCAGAGTCAGGCCTGATCCCTGCGATCGCTAACAGTTTTTTTTGTAGCGTTTTGGTGAACTGGCAAGCGCCAGCGGCCTAGTACACCCCGGTCGTAGTCAAACCAGCACTGCAGTAACACGTGGTGACGTGGCGAGTCACATAAGTGCAGTTCAAGCTGGTGAGGTGGCAAGCACAAGTAGTGTCCCGCCGCCACCAAGAAGAAGACAAACACAGGCCCGTCATGCCCATAGTGCCCTTCCTGCTGCATTCGCCAATCCTAATTGGGAGCCCACCACTTCTGCAGCGCCTGTACTTCCCCCATTCACATCCCCAACCAAATGCAGTCGGCTGCATGAGAGGCATTTTCTTTATGTCCTCCCGAGTACCCCTACCCAACGAACCCCCCAAAAAAGATGTTGTGTCTGCAGCTAGCGCGGATATAGGCGTGACACCCCCTATTATTGTCCCTCCTGTCCTGACAATCCTGGTCTTTGCATTGGTGAATGTTTTGAACGCTACCATGCACTAGTTGAGTATTAGCGTAGGGTACAGCATTGCACAGACTAGGTACACTTTCACAGGGTCTCCCGAGATGCCATCGCATTTTGAGAGACCCGAACCTGGAACCGGTTACAGTTATAAAAGTTAGTTACAAAAAAAAGTGTAAAAAAAAAAAAAAAAAAAAAACACAAACAAAAATATAAAATAAAAATAGTTGTCGTTTTATTGTTCTCTCTCTCTCTATTCTCTCTCTATTGTTCTGCTCTTTTTTACTGTATTCTTTTCTGCAATGTTTTATTGTTATTATGTTTTATCATGTTTGCTTTTCAGGTATGCAATTTTTTATACCTTACCGTTTACTGTGCTTTATTGTTAACCATTTTTTTGTCTTCAGGTATGCCATTCACGACTTTGAGTGGTTATACCAGAATGATGCCGGCAGGTTTAGGTATCATCTTGGTATCATTCTTTTCAGCCAGCGGTCGGCTTTCATGTAAAAGCAATCCTAGTGGCTAATTAGCCTCTAGACTGCTTTTACAAGCAGTGGGAGGGAATGCCCCCCCCCCCAACATCTTCCGTGTTTTTCTCTGGCTCTCCTGTCTCAACAGGGAACCTGAAAATGCAGCCGGTGATTCAGCCAGCTGACCATAGAGCTGATCAGAGACCAGAGTGGCTCCAAACATCTCTATGACCTAAGAAACCGGAAGCTACGAGCATTTTATGACGTAGATTTCGCCGGATGTAAACAGCGCCATTGGGAAATTGGGAAAGCATTTTATCACACCGATCTTGGTGTGATCAGATGCTTTGAGGGCAGAGGAGAAATCTAGGGTCTAATAGACCCCAATTTTTGCAAAAAAGAGTACCTGTCACTACCTATTGCTATCATAGGGGATATTTACATTCCCTGAGATAACAATAAAAATGATTTAAAAAAAAAATGAAAGGAACAGTTTAAAAATAAGATAAAAAAATAATAATAATAAAGAAAAAAAAAAAAAAAAAGCACCCCTGTCCCCCCTGCTCTCGCGCTAAGGTGAACGCAAGCGTTGGTCTGGCGTCAAATGTAAACAGCAATTGCACCATGCATGTGAGGTATCGCCGCGAAGGTCAGATCGAGGGCAGTAAGTTTAGCAGTAGACCTCCTCTGTAAATCTAAAGTGGTAACCTGTAAAGGCTTTTAAAGGCTTTTAAAAATGTATTTAGTTTGTCGCCACTGCACGTTTGTGCGCAATTTTAAAGCATGTCATGTTTGGTATCCATGTACTCGGCCTAAGATCATCTTTTTTATCTCATCAAACATTTGGGCAAAATAGTGTGTTTTAGTGCATTAAAATGTAAAAAAGTGTGTTTTTTCCCCAAAAAATGCGTTTGAAAAATCGCTGCGCAAATACTGTGTGAAAAAAAAAAATGAAACACCCACCATTTTAATCTGTAGGGCATTTGCTTTAAAAAAAAATATATAATGTTTGGGGGTTCAAAGTAATTTTCTTGCAAAAAAAAATTATTTTTTTATGTAAACAATAAGTGTCAGAAAGGGCTTTGTCTTCAAGTGGTTAGAAGAGTGGGTGATGTGTGACATAAGCTTCTAGATGTTGTGCATAAAATGCCAGGACAGTTCAAACCCCCCCCAAATGACCCCATTTTGGAAAGTAGACACCCCAAGCTATTTGCTGAGAGTCATGTTGAGTCCATGGAATAATTTATATTGTGACACAAGTTGCGGGAAAGAGACAATTTTTTATTTTTTTTATTTTTTTTTGCGCAAAGTTGTCACTAAATGATATATTGCTCAAACATGCCATGGGAATATGTGAAATTACACCCCAAAATACATTCTGTTGCTTCTCCTGAGTACGGGGATACCACATGTGTGGGACTTTTTGGGAGCCTAGCCGCGTACGGGACCCCGAAAACCAAGCACCGCCTTCAGGCTTTCTAAGGCCGTAAATTTTTGATTTCACTCTTCACTGCCTATCACAGTTTCGGAGGCCATGGAATGCCCAGGTGGCACAAAACCCCCCCAAATGACCCCATTTTGGAAAGTAGACACCCCAAGCTATTTGATGAGAGGTATAGTGAGTATTTTGCAGACCTCACTTTTTGTCACAAAGTTTTGAAAATTGAAAAAAGAAAAAAAAAAATTTTTTTTCTCGTCTTTCTTTATTTTCAAAAACAAATGAGAGCTGCAAAATACTCACCATGCCTCTCAGCAAATAGCTTGGGGTGTCTACTTTCCAAAATGGGGTCATTTGGGGGGGGTTTGTGCCACCTGGGCATTCCATGGCCTCCGAAACTGTGATAGGCAGTGAGGAGTAAAATCAAAAATGTACGCCCTTAGAAATCCTGAAGGCGGTGCTTGGTTTTCGGGGTCCCGTACGCGGCTAGGCTCCTAAAAAGTCCCACACATGTGGTATCCCCGTACTCAGGAGAAGCAGCTAAATGTATTTTGGGGTGCAATTCCACATATGCCCATGGCCTGTGTGAGCAATATATCATTTAGTGACAACTTTGTGCAAAAAAAAAAAAAAAAAAAAAAAATTTGTCACTTTCCCGCAACTTGTGTCAAAATATAAAACATTCCATGGACTCAACATGCCTCAAAGCAAATAGCTTGGGGTGTCTACTTTCCAAAATGGGGTCATTTGGGGGGGGTTTATGTCATCTGGGCATTTTATGGCCTTCAAAACTGTGATAGGTAGTGAGGAGTAAAATCAAAAATGTACGCCCTTAGAAATCCTGAAGGCGGTGCTTGGTTTTCGGGGCCCCGTACGCGGCTAGGCTCCCAAAAAGTCCCACACATGTGGTATCCCCGTACTCAGGAGAAGCAGCTAAATGTATTTTGGGGTGCAATTCCACATATGCCCATGGCCTGTGTGAGCAATATATCATTTAGTGACAACTTTTTGTAATTTTTTTTTTTTTTTTTTTTGTCATTATTCAATCACTTGGGACAAAAAAAATGAATATTCAATGGGCTCAACATGCCTCTCAGCAAATTCCTTGGGGTGTCTACTTTCCAAAATGGGGTCATTTGTGGGGGTTTTGTACTGCCCTGCCATTTTAGCACCTCAAGAAACGACATAGGCAGTCATAAATTAAAGGCTGTGTAAATTCCAGAAAATGTACCCTAGTTTGTAGACGCTATAACTTTTGCGCAAACCAATAAATATACACTTATTGACATTTTTTTTACCAAAGACATGTTGCCGAATACATTTTGGCCTAAATGTATGACTAAAATTGAGTTTATTGGATTTTTTTTAGAACAAAAAGTAGAAAATATCATTTTTTTTCAAAATTTTCGGTCTTTTTCCGCGTATAGCGTAAAAAATAAAAACGGCAGAGGTGATCAAATACCATCAAAAGAAAGCTCTATTTGTGGGAAGAAAAGGACGCAAATTTCGTTTGGGTACAGCATTGCATGACCGTGCAATTAGCAGCTAAAGCGACGCAGTGCCGAATTGTAAAAAGTGCTCTGGTCAGGAAGGGGGTAAAACCTTCCGGGGCTGAAGTGGTTAAAAAAAAAGTATCGGTAATCGGTATCTGCGAGTACTTGAAAAAAAGTATCGGTACTTGTACTCGGTCCTAAAAAAGTGGTATCGGGACAACCCTACCCGTCACCATAGGAAGATTAAAGGCTTACCGGACAGCCCTTAATAAAAGGCATGAAAAACCTCCACTTTGGATGTTGTCCCTTCTGTGAATGGGTCTTGTCCGGAACGCGATGAATAAATGACAGCAAACGGTCATAAGTAGGAAGGCTTCACTCCCAGCGATGAGAAGTATCCAAAAAAGAAGAAACGCTCCAATAGTGTAAAAGGGTTTGGTTTTCCTTTATTAAAAATTTGCCATACAGGCATCCATATAAACAAGTTCCTTGCAAGGAATTTAAAAACAGCTCCAACAGATATCGAAAGTCCGCGCATGCGCAGTACGTGCGTGCGTGTTTACCCTACGGCCGTTTCATCAGAAATGACATCATCAGGGGCAAGCCCACACGTCCGTGCATGCGCATTATATACCCGAGCGGCAGAACGAAGAAATTCAGCCATTGGTTACCCAATTGAGATACCTGGAGCCAAAAAACAGCTGAAGCATTAACAAAAAGGAATGTCAATTACTTCTAATGCTGGTTAATATAGTTAGGACACATAGGGCAGCATGAAACTTCCATAGTGCCATCTTGTGGATAATTTAGATATTACTTCAGAAATAGATTTATATTTAAAACTTTTGTTAAAACAATAAAGAAATGCACATTGCTGAAGATCATTTTGCATCACCCTTCAGAGGTAAAGACATATATAATTCATCAATACTTAAATTAGAGGAATCTCTCACAGGAATCAGAAATCCAAACAAATTAACAAAACAGGAAAATATACTTTTAATGAGAGGTTGGGAAGGCAAGGTCACCGAGAATGTGGAGTGGGACATCAAAAGGGTGAACAAAAACCATTATTGGTTTAAACAATCATTATTGATGAAACAATTGCTGTCCCACTCCACATTCAAACCCATAGGTACATGACAACCCAATTTGAATATCCAGTTGGTCTCACTTCTAGATATGCTACGTTTGCCATTGCTACCTAGCCAGTGTGGTATATATTTTTCAAGGGCAAAAAACATGGTGCCAGTGGGATCCCTGTTATGTTTGAGGTCATAGTGTTTATCAAAGCCCCTTTGAATGTTGGCAACATGCTCACCTAATCTCACCTGTAACTTTCTAGTGGTGCGCCCTATGTATTCCAACCCGCAAGGGCACCTTAAGAGATATACCACACATTTTGTAGTACAGGTGATGAAGGATTTAATCGAATGTGTGATACCCGTCCCTGTTGATGTGAATTCTGTTAATCTCCTCCCCCTGAAAGCATTAATACTGCAGATTTGACATTTTTTACAGGGATAAAAGCCCTTTAGATCTCCAAAGAAAGAAGGTCTTGCAGGTGGGTCAGGGACATTGGGTGCTATGAAGTGCCTAAGATTAGAGGCACCTCTAAAAAGCACACAGGGTTTATCTGCCAATAAAGGCCCCAAAACCCTGTCGTTCTTAATGACAGGCCAATGTCTTTTAATTATACGTTTAATGGCCCAATGTTGGCTAGAGTAAGTGGTCAAAAAAGCTAAGCTAAAATCCTCCCTTTTCTCTACTTGTGGTAATTTCTCAACTAAGAGAGTCTGACGGTCCCTATTCCCTACTTCCATTATTAATGAATCAAGGGACTGACCATCATAGCCCTTGTTCAAAAATCTGGATTTAAGAACCAGAGCTTCTTTATTGTAATCCTCCAGATTAGTGCAATTGCGCCTGCGCCGCAAAAATTGTCCTTTCGGGACTGCTGACAGCCAGGAACGGTGATGACAAGAGTCCAGTGGAATATACCCGTTCCTGTCTGCCGTTTTAAAATATGTGGATGTGATGATCCTCCCATTTTCTATAGTTATTTTTAAATCCAGAAAATGAATCTGGGTGGAATTAACCTCATGAGAGAGAACAATGCCTCTATCATTATTGTTCAAAAAGGACAAAAAGGTCATGACAGATTCAGTGTCCCCGTCCCATATAAAAAGGACATCGTCAATAAACCTTTTCCAAAAAATAAGTTCATCACGCCTATAATGTAATACCACATCTTCCTCCCACTTGGCCATAAACAAGTTGGCCATGCTGGGAGCAAATTTTGCTCCCATGGCCACTCCCTTCTTCTGTAGATAATGAACATCATTATGCCAGAAATAATTATGCTTCATCGAAAAATCCAGTAGCTCCAACACGTATTTCTTTTGCGTGATTGAGATACTGAAGTCACGATAAAGAAAATATTGCACCGCTTCATGACCTAAACAATGTGAAATGGCTGTATAGAGCGATGCTACGTCCGCGGTTACCAATAAGTATGTTGGTTTCCACTCTATCTCACCAAGTAAGTTGATGACATGCTTGGTGTCTTTTAAAAAGAGGTTTTTCATGCCTTTTATTAAGGGCTGTCCGGTAAGCCTTTAATCTTTCTATGGTGACGGGTCTATTGCAGTGGAAGTCACGGATTTACCCAAACAGCGATTCACCTATTTGTATTTATGGACATTATATGATTACTAAGCACGATATACCTTAGTGTGATAGAGTTTTGCGGTAGGGATAGCCGCGCATCTATTTTCACAGGATAATTTTCTAACACCTCAGTTTATCAGAATAATTATGGATGTGCTATTTTTGATTTAATTCATCATTAGTGTATCACTGTGCACTGTGGTTTTTCTACTCTTCTTAATGTTTGTTTAAATTCAGCGCTGCACTTTTCTTTACATATTATTTAGTGGTGCCCCCTATCAGGGTTATAGTGTCCAGCTGCAGGATACCTTCTTCATAGGTTTTATATTCACAATTTTTTCATTTTTTGTACACCTAGCGCAAATTTTTTTCTTTAGAATAACCCTCTCCACTTCATTGAGAGATGAATGCCTAAATAATGTGTATTACTTTGGCCAGCCCCTCCTTACTTACACTATTGACAGCCCACTGGACAGGTAAGAAGTGTCATAATACAAAGATATAAATACACATTGTACACATTTTAGCACATTTGGACATTCTGCTATTACCTATCAAGATAATAATAGTATACAAAAACTTTAAACAGTACCATTTGAAAGTATACAGGCAGGCCCTTGCACTACGAGGTTTGGGGAATTCATCCATACATCTGACCACAAAAGAGATGGGTATAGTGTGTATGGGTTTGGCAAAGTCAGCAGATAGATGATTGAGGATAGATAGAGAATTGGTATCAGCTGAATTAGCAGTTGGGGGGAGGGAGGGTTCCAAATGAGTTGGGGACCCAAAAAAAAAAAGCCTCTGGCACTGTGCCAGAATTTAAAGCACAAATCAAATTTTTACACATTTTAGGGGGTGTTTAGGGTAAAGCACTACTATGGAGCTGACAAAATACACTGTTAAGTGACTACATGAGGTTATAATATAGGGCCAGGAGACCATGCTAGGGAGGTAAGTGAAGGCAAATATGTATGAAGGACAAAAAAATTACATAAAAATCCAGCATGCATGAGAACAAAGGGGACATTCACAGCATATTACAATCATGGTAATTAGGGAATGAGGAAAGAAATACAATATATTAACAAACATTATATACAATAAAATTTGATGTTAAAGGATAAATCTTACCCTAATATACTCCTTTTGCAGGACCTGGATGATGACTATTATGAAACAGAAAATTGTAAGGTCTTCCTCCCAAAATCCCAGGAGGTGAGACTAGCTGGATCTAGGCTGTAGTGAGCCATAAATGTGGAAAACGAGGACCAACTTGCTGCTTTGCAGATTATCTCAGGGGAGACCTTTGCCAAGGCTGCCCATGAAGATGAAATCCCTTTTGTCGAGTGCGCATTCACTTCCTGAGGAAAAGGAAGCCTGGTATGCCCTGTGTAAAATCCGCACAATCCATCCCGCTATTGTGAGCTTCGATGCTGCTTGCCCTTTCCTTGCACCGCTGGGAACTAAAAATAATATTTCATCTTTACGGAGGTGTAGAGTAGCAGAGATGTAGGACTTTAAGGCTCTTGCTACATTCAATTTGTGCAGTTTTGATGAATTCTGTTCTTCCGGGAATGCTGGCAGGACCCATTCCTGATTGGAGTGATATGTGGAAGGGACCTTAGGTACGAATTGATGGATAGGCTGAAGGACTTCCCTGTCTGGATAGAAAAAGATATAGGAATCTCGAGAGCCTAGGGCTTGAATTTCTGAAACTCTAAGCCCTGATGTAACAGCTACTAGGAGTTAGTAGTGTGAGTTACTTAGTGTAATGTCGTCCAAAGAATAGCCTTTCGTAAGTGCAAAGGGAGGTGCTGCAAGAAAATTTATCGGTAAGTCCCATTTGGGAAATAGACTTCTTGGTGGTTTTAGACTTGTTACCGCCCTTAGAAAGCACTCTACCAGAGGATTTAGGGCCCATCTGGTGTCAGCGAGAGCTGAGAGGACCAAGATGTGCACCTTCAGGGTATTAAGGCCTAATCCTAAATCTAGGCCTGACTGGAGAAATTGCAGCATGCTCTGAACCTCTGGTCTTAGTGGGTAAAACTGCTCTCTCTGTGCTAATTCGAGAAATTTCTGCCAAATCCTGTAATAGGTATTGCTATAGTATAATAGGGATTATATAATAGGGATTACTGCCAACACGATCACTCTCTCCTTGCTAAGTCATTGGAGAAAATGTAGGATCATAGGGACTGGAGGGAAGGCATAGGCCAAGCAGAAATCCCATGACTGAGCTAGCGCATCCACCCCAGCTGACGTCCGGCAGACATATCTCGAGAAAAAGAGGTGTTTTGGTGCTCAGAGGCAAGGCAAAAAGGTCTATTTGGGGGTGACCCCATTGTTGACAAATCCATTCGAACACTGTCTGTTTCAGAGACCACTCGTTGTTGGCCAAATTCCTGGACAACAGATCCGCTTGGTGATTCTAAAAGGATGGAATGTAGGCCGCTCTGAGGTTCAGCAGGTTCTCCTCTGCCCATGACCGAATCGGCTCAACTTCCTGCATTAGGGATCTGCGGTGTGTGCCGCCCTGGTTTTGCACACGGGCCACCGCCGCTCTGTTGTCCATATGTATCAGGAGCGATTTCCCTCTGAGAGAGGAGGCCAGAAGCGATATGGCAATCCAGCACATTAGATACTATGTTGCTGGTGTCGAACCGCCATCTTCCCTGGACCATTTCGGATCCGCAGTGAGCACCCCCAGCCTAACTGACTCGCATCAGACGTAAGAATGGTCCAGGAGATGGGACCAAGATGGCAGTGATTGCGGAGGCTTTGGTGCCTTGTCCACCACCAGAGACTGTTCTTCATCCTCAGAGTCACCACTATTTGCTGGAACAGTAACTTCCTTCTCCACTGGGCTAAAAATTCCTGCTGAAAAGTCCGGAGTTGCCAGCAGCCCATTTAACCATCTGAATACATGAGGCAAATGTCCCCAGGAGGCTGAGGCATCTTGATGCCGACATACAGTGCCTTACCGGTCAACACCTCACCAAGAACTCACTCCACAGCTTCTCAAGGCTGGGTCCTCATATGAAGGGAAAGAAGGGCTCCCATAGTGTAGTATTTAAAATTGATTTATTAAAAATAGATTAAAAACAATAGCTTCCCATCAAAGATGTGGAAAAGCTCAAGAATACTACAATAGCTGATATATATGTATATATACATATATTTTTTTTTTTTTTTTACACAAATTTGTTTGGGATCTATTTTTGGTTATTTTTAATATCTTTCGGTACTTTAAAATTTCTTGGTACCTTTTTTTTTTTTTGTCATTTTGAAGATTCACCTGTGCAACACTTTCACTATATATGTATGGTTTTTTAGGTTTTCACCACTGTTTTGATTGTCTTGACAGACATACACATCTTTTTGGTATAATTTTTTCTGGATGAACTGATGTTAACTTTGGGAACTATTTATGTTTATCAGACCAGAACACTCATGTTATGTATACCACAATACGTGCACATTTATGCGGTTGATAGTTTTTTCTGATTACATTACACTTATGTGTTTCTATTTGGTATAATAGATTTGATACTTTATTAGCACACTTCTGCTATATCACACACTCCTATATCCAATACTGGAGGACACATATACACACAATTAGTCTACTAGGATAGGAATTTCCCTCCATATAGGTAGGGTTACCTACCTTAACATTCTGGCTAAGCTTTGACTACACTTACTCTATTTACCTTTTTATTTTTATTAATAAACAAGTGTGAGTTTACTGTAGTTCTGTCTCGGTCTGGTTCATGGTTTCTGACACTAGGCGAAGGCCATGAATTCAGAAGGTACAGTCATTCCACTTGTTGGTAATATTTTTTCCAGAATGGATGAACGAGATCACCGCATGGATCAGTTTGCCATGGCGTTACAAATGCTCCTAAGTCCCACGGCTCACCTGGAATCCCCCACTGTGGCTGCTGCGGTACAACCTGAGTTGCAGGCCGTCCCTGCTGCTACGCCAATCTCTGTGCAGGCACCCACCTTGAGTATTACCTCTATAAGAGGTATGTCTGGTTCCGCCCCGCTTCCCCAGCGATTTGGGGGTGATCCAGTTCAATGCAGAGGGTTTCTCAACCAAGTTGAGATATACTTTGAAATGCTGCCCCAGGCATTTCCCACGGACAGAAGCAAAGTAGGGTTTGTGATATCTTTGCTTTCTGAGAGAGCCTTGGCCTGGGCTAACCCTCTATGGGAGATGCAAAAACCTGTTGACTTGAGTTACTCTGAGTTTGTGGCCTCCTTTAAAAGGGTGTTTGACGTTCCCGCATGCCCCGCTTCTGCTGCCAAGTGCCTTGTCCATCAGAGTACGAGAACTGTTGCTGACTACGCCATTGAGTTCCGTACTCTGGCAGCAGAGGTTGCTTGGAACAATGAGGCCCTTGTGGCTGCTTTTTCTCATGGTCTCTTGGATTCCATCAACGATGAGATAGCAGCCCGAGATACACTCACTGAGCTGGAGAGCTTGATCTCGTTTGCCATCCTCATTGACTCCAGACTCAGAGAAAGACTTTCTTTTAAGGAGCGCTAGCGGAATCCTGTACGTTTGCCTCCGAGCTTTGCAGTCTCACCCGTGCCTCCCTCACATCCCATGCCTCCTTGTACCGAGTCGGTCAGTGAAGATGAACCCATGCACTTGGGCTTCACGCGACTATCTGCGCATGAGACAGCCTTTAGGAGGAGGGATAGATTGTGCCTTTATTGTGGCCAGGCAAGTCACTTTTTGAAGTCCTTGTCCTACCCGTACTGGGAACACCCGAACCTTGAAGTCCTGTCTTGGACAGACCATAGGTGGTGCCGTTCCCAGTTATCCAGAAGGATAAGTCCCTGGTTTCGGTTACCCTTTCTTGGGCTAAGTTTTCTATCGAGATACAGGCTCTAATCGACTCTGAGGCTGCAGGCCTGTTCATTAAAGCTGCCTTTGTATCAAAGCACTCGATTCCACTGCAGTTGCGTGACACTCCACTTGCCATTGAGGCTCTTGACGGGAGACCTCTACAGCCTGCCCATGTCACTCATGAGACGGTTTCCGTTGTTCATGGACGTAGGGGCTCTTCACCATGAGATAATCCAATTCCAAGTGATTTCCTCTCCTAAGTTTCCGCTGGTTATTGGTTATCCTTGGTTACAGAGGCACAACCCCTCTTTTGATTGGCTCCGTGCTGAGGTTCTCTCCTGGTCAGCACAATGCAGTGAAACATGCTTCCGGAAGGTAGCCATGGTCCTGTGTACCTCTTCACTCTCCTCCCTGCCAGAGGAGTACCACGATTTTAGCGGTCTTTGACAATGGTCAAGCAGGTAGTATGCCTCCACACCGGCCGTATGATTGCGCAATTGACCTTCAACCTGGTGCCACTCCCCCTCGTGGCCGGGTTTACCCCTTGTCGGTCTTGGAGGATAAAGCCATGGGGGAGTATGTTGCAGATGCACTTTCTTGGGGTTTCATCCGCAAATCCTCGTTTCTTGCTGGTGCTGGTTTCTTCTTCGTGAAGAAGAGGAGTGGTGAACTGAGACCTTGTATTGACTATAGGGGTCTCAATCTTTTCACGATTAACCACTTCACCCCCGGAAGGATTTACCCCCTTCCTGACCAGAGCACTTTTTACAATTTGGCACTGTGTCATTTTAACTGCTAATTGTGCAGTCATGCAATGCTGTACCCAAACAAAATTTGCGCCTTTTCTTCCCACAAATAGAGCTTTCTTTTGATGGTATTTGATCACCTCTGCGTTTTTTATTTTTTGCGCTATAAACAGAAAAAGACTGAAAATTTTGAAAAAAAATGATATTTTCTACTTTTTGTTATAAAAAAAATCTTAAATTTTAGTCATACATTTAGGCCAAAATGTATTCGGCCACATGTCTTTGGTAAAAAAAAATGTCAATAAGCGTATATTTATTGGTTTGCGCAAAAGTTATAGCGTCTACAAGCTAGGGTACATTTTATGGAATTTACACAGCTTTTAGTTTATGACTGCCTATGTCATTTCTTGAGGTGCTAAAATGGCAGGGCGGTACAAACCCCCCCCCCAAATGACCCCATTTTGGAAAGTAGACACCCCAAGGAAATTGCTGAGAGGCATGTTGAGCCCATTGAATATTATTTTTTTGTCCCAAGTGATTGAATAATGACAAAAAAAAAAAAAATTACAAAAAGTTGTCACTAAATGATATATTGCTCACACAAGCCATGGGCATATGTGGAATTGCACCCCAAAATATATTCAGCTGCTTCTCCTGAGTACGGGGATACCACATTTGTGGGACTTTTTGGGAGCCTAGCCACGTACGGGGCCCCGAAAACCAATCACCGCCTTCAGGATTTCTAAGGGCGTAAAATTTTGATTTTACTCCTCACTACCTATCACAGTTTTGAAGGCCATAAAATGCCCAGATGGCACAAAACCCCCCAAATGACCCCATTTTGGAAAGTAGACACCCCAAGCTATTTGCTTTGAGGCATGTTGGGTCCATGGAATATTTTATATTTTGACACAAGTTGCGGGAAAGTGACAATTTTTTTTTTTTTTTGCACAAAGTTGTCACTAAATGATATATTGCTCACACAGGCCATGGGCATATGTGGAATTTCACCCCAAAATACATTTAGCTGCTTCTCCTGAGTATGGGGACAGAGGCAGCTCTCTAATTAGGCAAAGTAGGCGTTTGCCTAAGGCCTCGCCCTCCCAGGGGCCTAGCCGCCGCCTACTTTGCCTAAAGAACCGCCTCTGGATATCCTCATACTACATCAGTCCCAGGTACAATCAGCGGAGCTTCATGCCGCCTCATTCAGAGTGCAGTCAGTCAGTCCGTCTCCTCTCTGCTCTGTAACACCGTCCTACCAGGGCACTGCCCAGTCTCCACACCTTTCAAGAAAACTCCACTGGAATAGCAGGTGTCCTTCTCGTCAGAACACCAGCATACACACACAGAGACCGTCAACTGCCCCGCCCGCCAGCAAAACCTGACCATCCTTTCAGCCGATATTTTGTGCAAGGGCACAGCTAGCACCTCAGCACAGGATCGTGGAGTCCACCCTCTTTCCAGGGTGGGGCTTCCGTGGTGGAGGCGGAGCCAATTCCAGTACGCTGTAGCCTGTCTGTGTGCAGCCGACTGACTGAGCTGTGAGGGGACAGAGCCTTGCTATGTATGAGGTACATGGGCTGGGGGGGTGCATGTGACGGGGGGTGCATGTGACTAGGGGGGTACATGTGACTGGGGGGTGTGCAGGTGACTGGGGGTGTGCAGGTGACTGGTGGGGTACATGTGATGGGGGGTGCATGTGACTGGGGGGTACATGTGACTGGGGGGTACATGTGACTGGGGGGTGTGCAGGTGACTGGGGGTGTACAGGTGACTGGGGGGTGTGCAGGTGACTGGGGGTGTGCAGGTGACTGGGGGGTACATGTGACTGGGGGTGTGCAGGTGACTGGGGGGTACATGTGACTGGGGGGGTACATGTAAATGGGGGGGTACATGTGACTGGGGGTTTGTGCATGCGACTGGGGAGTTGAGAGCACTGACACCAGTGCACAGTATTAAGTACTAATTAAAATTAATTGCATATATTAAGAGCACTGGTGTCAGTGTGCTCTTAGCGCTGGTGTCAGTGTGCTCTCAGCGCTGGTGTCAGTGTGCTCTCAGTACTGGTGTGATGGAGCACACTGACACCAGCGCTGAGATAGAGAGTACTGACACCAGTACTCTTAATATATGCAATTAATTTTTATTGCTTGAATTATTATTTTTTTCCCATTATAGACGTTAATGGGGCCTCATGTCTAGGTTATGCCTAAGGCCTCACAAAGCCTGGAGCCGCCTCTGTATGGGGATACCACATGTGTGGGACTTTTTGGGAGCCTAGCCGCGTACGGGGCCCCGAAAACCAATCGCTGCCTTCAGGATTTCTAAGGGTGTAAATTTTTGATTTCACTCTTCACTGCCTATCACAGTTTCGAAGACCATGGAATGCCCAGGTGGCACAAACCCCCCCCCCCAAATGACCCCATTTTGGAAAGTAGACACCCCAAGCTATTTGCTTTGAGGCATGTTGAGTCCATGGAATATTTTATATTTTGACACAAGTTGCGGGAAAGTGACAATTTTTTTTTTTTTGCACAAAGTTGTCACTAAATGATATATTGCTCACACAGGCCATGGGCATATGTGGAATTTCACCCCAAAATACATTTAGCTGCTTCTCCTGAGTATGGGGATACCACATGTGGGGAACTTTTTGGGAGCCTAGCCGCGTACGGGGCCCCGAAAACCAATCACCGCCTTCAGGATTTCTAAGGGTGTAAATTTTTGATTTCACTCTTCACTGCCTATCACAGTTTCGAAGACCATGGAATGCCCAGGTGGCACAACCCCCCCCAAATGACCCCATTTTGGAAAGTAGACACCCTAAGCTATTTGCTGAGAGGCATGATGAGTAATTTGCAGCTCTCATTTGTTTTTGAAAATGAAGAAAGCAAGAAAAAAAAATGTTTTTTTCTTTTTTCAATTTTCAAAACTTTGTGACAAAAAGTGAGGTCTGCAAAATACTCACTATACCTCTGAGCAAATAGCTTAGGGTGTCTAGTTTCCAAAATGGGGTCATTTGGGGGGGGTTTTGTGCCACCTGGGCATTCCATGGCCTCCGAAACTGTGATAGGCAGTGAAGAGTGAAATCAAAAATTTACGCCCTTAGAAAGCCTGAAGGCGGTGCTTGGTTTTCGGGGTCCTGTACGAGGTTAGGCTCCCAAAAAGTCTCACACATGTGGTATCCCCGTACTCAGGAGAAGCAACAGAATGTATTTTGGGGTGTAATTTCACATATACCCATGGAATGTTTGAGCAATATATCATTTAGTGACAACTTTGTGCAAAAAAAATAAAAAAATTTGTCTCTTTCCTGCAACTTGTGTCACAGTATAAAATATTCTATGGACTCGACATGCCTCTCAGCAAATAGCTTGGGGTGTCTACTTTCCAAAATGGGGTCATTTGGGGGGGGAGTTTAAACTGTCCTGGCATTTTATGCACAACATTTAGAAGCTTATGTCACACATCACCCACTCTTCTAACCACTTGAAGACAAAGCCCTTTCTGACACTTTTTGTTTACATGAAAAAATTATTTTTTTTTGCAAGAAAATTACTTTGAACCCCCAAACAGTATATATTTTTTTAAAGCAAATGCCCTACAGATTAAAATGGTGGGTGTTTCATTTTTTTTTTCACGCAGTATTTGCGCAGCGATTTTTCAAACGCATTTTTTGGGGAAAAAACACACTATTTTAAATTTTAATGCACTATATTGCCCAAATGTTTGATGAAGTAAAAAAGATGATCTTAGGCCGAGTACATGGATACCAAACATGACATGCTTTAAAATTGCGCACAAACGTGCAGTGGCAACAAAATACATTTTTAAAAGCCTTTAAAAGCCTTTACAGGTTACCACTTTAGATTTACAGAGGAGGTCTACTGCTAAAATTACTGTCCTTGATCTGACCTTCACGGTGATACCTCACATGCATGGTGCAATTGCTGTTTACATTTGACGCCAGACCGACGCTTGCGTTCGCCTTAGCGCGAGAGCAGGGGGGACAGGGGTGCTTTATTTTTATTTTTTTTTAATTATTTTTTTGCTTTTTTTTATTTTTTAACTGTTCCTTTCATTTTTTTTTTAAATCATTTTTATTGTTATCTCAGGGAATGTAAATATCCCCTATGATAGCAATAGGTAGTGACAGGTACTCTTTTTTGAAAAAATTGGGGTCTATTAGACCCTAGATATCTCCTCTGCCCTCAAAGCATCTGACCACACCAAGATCGGTGTGATAAAATGCTTTCCCAATTTCCCAATGGCGCTGTTTACATCCGGCGAAATCTAAGTCATGAAATGCTCGTAGCTTCCGGTTTCTTAGGCCACAGAGATGTTTGGAGCCACTCTGGTCTCTGATCAGCTCTATGGTCAGCTGGCTGAATCACCGGCTGCATTCTCAGGTTCCCTGTTGAGACAGGAGAGCCAGAGAAAAACACGGAAGATGGTGGGGGGGGGGGCATTCCCTCCCACTGCTTGTAAAAGCAGTGTCAGGAAAAGCCCTCTTGCAGTTATCCCAGCAGATTGAGGGTTAAACGAATGCCTGCGCATAGAAGCGCGCAATAGCGCCAATAGCGCTAACGAACGTATGCGCAATAGCGCCAATATCGCCACTTGGCGCCAAAGATAGGCTATTTAAAGAAGACTGTTCTAATGCTGCCTTGCTGTCCGGTCTACAGCGTTTCCTGAGACCCCTGCTACCTTGTTACCAGTTTTCCTGTATCCAGTACTTACTTGGCTTGTTCCTGACTTACCTGCTTACTGCCCACCCCGATCTTGGCTTGGACTCTGACTATTCTCAGTACCTTGACCTGGCTTGTCTGCACCTCCCTGCTGTCTGCAACCTGCTACAGGACTACAGTGCACCTCCCTGCTATCTGCATCCTGCTACAGTACTACAGTGCACCTCCCTGCTGTCTGCAACCTGCTACAGGACTACAGTGCACCTCCCTGCTGTCTGCAACCTGCTACAGGGCTACAGTGCACCTCCCTGCTATCCGCATCCTGCTACAGTACTACAGTGCACCTCCCTGCTGTCTGCAACCTGCTACAGGACTACAGTGCACCTCCCTGCTGTCTTCATCTGGCTACGGGACTACAGTGCACCTCCCTGTTACCTGCACCCTGCTACAGTACTACAGTGCACCTCCCTGCTGTCTGCAACCTGCTACAGGACTACAGTGCACCTCCCTGCTATCTGCATCCTGCTACAGTACTACAGTGCACCTCCCTGCTGTCTGCAACCTGCTACAGGGCTACAGTGCACCTCCCTGCTATCCGCATCCTGCTACAGTACTACAGTGCACCTCCCTGCTGTCTGCAACCTGCTACAGGACTACAGTGCACCTCCCTGCTGTCTTCATCCGGCTACGGGACTACAGTGCACCTCCCTGTTACCTGCACCCTGCTACAGTACTACAGTGCACCTCCCTGCTGTCTGCAACCTGCTACAGGACTACGGTGCACCTCCCTGCTGACTGCAGGATCCTGCCTTCTACTTCAGTGTTCCAGTCAGGCACTTGTGCCCCTCTGTACTTTCGAGTCCCTGTTCACACCTTCAGGGGTTCTTAAGTCGGAGGCATACGAGAGGCCGTTCTCTGCATTCTGGGCTCCACCTACCAGGTACATGACAAGCAGTTTAGAGGCTAATTAGCCGCTAGAATTGCTTTTACATGAAAGCCGACCGCTGGCTGAAAAGAATGATACCAAGATGATACCTAAACCTGCAGGCATCATTCTGGTATAACCACTCAAAGTCGTGAATGGCGTACCTGAAGACAAAAAAATGGTTAACAATAAAACACAGTAAAGTATAAAAAATTGCATACCTGAAAAGCAAACATGATAAAACATAATAACAATAAAACATTGCAGAATAGAATACAGTAAAAAAGAGCAGAACAATAGAGAGAGAATAGAGAGAGAGAGAGCAATAAAACGACAACTACTTTTTTTTTTTTTGTGTTTTTTTTTTTTTTTACACATTTTTTTGTAACTGTAACTTTTATAACTGTAACCGGTTCCAGGTTCGGGTCTCTCAAAATGCGATGGCATCTTGGGAGATCCTGTGAAAGTGTGCCTAGTCTGTGCAATGCTGTACCCTACGCTAATACTCAACTAGTGTATGGTAGCGTTCAAAACATTCACCAATGCAAAGACCAGGATTGTCAGGACAGGAGGGACAATAATAGCGGGTGTCACGCCTATATCTGCGCTTGCTGCAGACACAACATCTTTTTTGGGGGGGTTCGTTGGGTAGGGGTATTCGGGAGGACATAAAGAAAATGCCTCTCATGCAGCCGACTGCATTTGGTTGGGGATGTGAACGGGCCTGTGTTTGTCTACTTCTTGGTGGCAGTGGGACACTACTTGTGCTTGCTACCTCACCAGCTTGAACTGCACTTATGGGACACGCCACGTCACCAAGTGTTACTGCAGTGCTGGTTTGACTACGACCGAAGTGTACTAGGCCACTGGCGCTTGCCAGTTCACCAAAACGCTACCAAAAAAACTGTTAGCGATCGCAGGGATCAGGCTTGCAGGTGCTAGCAGGTATCTGGGCTGATTCCGCTAACACTGCATTTTTGGGAACCCTAAAGTGCTGAGGACGCTAGTATAGATCTGATTGGATCAGATATTGATCCGTTCAGATACTATACCACTAAGGGAAGTGTACGGTGCGTGCGTGGGTGTTAGCGGTACTGGCGCTAACCTGACGCTGCCTGGGGCTGGTGCTTGCCAGTTCACCAAAATGCTACCAAAAAACTGTTAGCGATAGCAGGGATCAGGCCTGACTCTGCGAACGCTGCAGTTATGCGTTTAGTGTTTTGTAAGTGACAGTGATCGATCGATACTGCACTTGGGTGGGCTGGGCTGGGCGGAGGGGCAAAACGCAGGTGCTAGCAGGTATCTGGGCTGATCCCGCTAACACTGCGTTTTTGGGAACCCTAAACTGCTGGGGACGCTGGTATAGATCTGATCGGATCAGATATTGATCCGTTCAGATACTATACCACTAAGGGAGGTGTACGGTGCGTGCATGGGTGTTAGCGGTACTGGCGCTAATCTGACGCTGCCTGGGGCGACGCATATCACCGCCGGGCGATCAGGGGGCTAAACCTTTATTCGGTAATAAACGGCGGGTGCCCTGACACTATAAAAAATAAACGAACTAACCAGCGTCACCCGTAACGGTTATACGTGATCAGTTGTGAAAGGGTTGACTAGGGGGCAATCAAGGGGTTAAAACATTTATTAGGTAGTATATGGGGGTCCCTGACGCTATAAAACACTGACGACGAACCTAAATATTTACCTCCCTAACTAGCGTCACCAGTGACACTAATACAGCGATCAGAAAAATGATCGCTTAGCGACACTGGCGACGGGGGGTGATCAAGGGGTTAAAACTTTATTAGGGGGGATTAGGGGGGTATCCTAGACCTAAAGGGGGCTAACACTAACTGCCCTACCACACTAACTGTCACAAACTGTCACCAATGCAGTAATAAGAAAAAAACAAAAAAAAACAAACTGCTTGGTGTCAGTGTGACAGGGGGAGGGAGGGGTGATCGGGGGGTAAAGGGGGGTGTTATGTGTGCCTGGCATGTTCTACTGTGTGTGTGTTTTACACTCACATTGCAGTCTTCTCTCCTCGGCGCCGGAACAGAAAATGCCGAGCCGAGGAGAGATGACATCATTTCCTCTGCCTCTGTGTACTATACAGAGGCAGGGGAATAATCTCATTGGCTGGGAGCGATCGCGAGGGGGGGCCACGAATGGATGTCCTCCCCCTCATCTCTGAACGCTCCCAGTCAGAAGCCGACTGCCTCGGGCACCGGGGGGGGGTCCGATCGGACCCCCCGCCCGCGGCAGGCAATCACGTACCAGATACGTGATTTTGCCTGCCCATGCCATTCTGCCGCAGTATATCTGCGTGAGGCAGTCAGCAAGTGGGTAAGAATGCCTACCCGATCCCGTTGATTACAAAGTTATTTGACCGCCTCAAGGGAGCAACGGTTTTCACTAAGCTTGATCTGAGAGGGGCTTACAACCTCGTGAGGATTAAGGAGGGCGACGAGTGGAAAACTGCGTTTAATACCAGAACAGGCCATTATCTCGTAATGCCTTTTGGCCTTTGTAACGCCCCAGGAGTTTTCCAGGACTTTATTAAGGATGCCCTCCGAGATTTTTTGCAGTTATGTGTGGTGGTTTATCTCGATATTATCCTCATATTTAAGTCCCTGGAGAGCCACCACACAGATGTCTGTCCTGTGCTTCAGAAATTAGGAGAGAACAATCTCTATTGTAAACTGGAGAAGTGCGAGTTCCATCGGGAACAGGTTAAATTCCTGTCATTTCCACTGCTCACTTTTCGATGGACCCAGAGAAACTTTCGGCAGTCTTACAGTGGCCTCGACCTGTGGGGTTACGTCCTGACCGATATGACCAGAAAGAACGGTAACCCACAGCTGGTCTCCGGAGTCCATTAAGGCCTTTGAAAGTCTCAAGGCTGCCTTTGTTTCTGCTCCTGTGTTGTCACATCCTGATCCTACGTTACCTTTTATCCTTGAGATTGATGCTTCTGAGACTGGTGTTGGCACCCTTCTGTCTCAACGTCCTACATCTGAGAGTGCTATGCATCCTTGTGGCTACTTTTACAAGAAATTTTAACCTGCTGAGTGCAATTACGAGATTGGTGACAGGGAGCTGTTGGCAATCATTTTAGCCCTGAAAAAATGGAGACATCTCCCCAAAGGCACCACTGTACCGGTTCTCATTCTTACTGACCATAAGAATCTCACATTCTTGTCTGAGGCTAAATACCTCTCTCCCAGAAGGGTGCGATGGGCTCTTTTCTTGTCAAGTTTCAATTACATTGTCTCATTCTTACCCAGTAATAAGAATGTAAGGGCTGACGCCTTGTCACGACAATTTTCCTCCACTTCCAAGTTGGAGTCGGTTCCGGTTCCTATGATTCCTCCTGATTGTATTCTGGCTACAGTTCGCACCAGTCTTACTTCTTCTTTGGGTGACAAAATTCTTGCTGCTCAGGTCCATGCTCCTCCTTAGAAACCTTGTGACCGCTGCATTATCCCAGAGTGTCTCCATACTGCCGTGCTCCAGACTTACCATTCTCCCAAGGTAGCTGGCCACCCTGGTAAGAATCAACTCGTTTGGGCTATTTCCCAACAATTTCGGTGGCCTAGTCTATGTGCTGATGTAAATGCTTTCGTAGCTGCCTGTTGCGAGTGAGCTCAGAGTACGACTCCACGACACCTTCCAGTGGGCCTCCTACAACCCATACCCAATGGAGAGAGGCCCTGGACCCACCTGTCTATGGATTTCATTGTGGAGTTGCCCAACTCCCAAAGCAACACAGTTATACTTATGGTGGTTGACCGGTTCTCAAAGATGTGTCATTGTATTTCACTTAAGAAGTTGCCCACTTCTAAGGAACTGGCTTCCATTTTTGCTTGGGAGATCTTTCACTTACATGGGCTACCCAAGGTGATTGTCTCGGACAGGGGTAGTCAGTTTGTGTCCTGGTTCTGGCGAGCCTTTTGTGCACAGCTGGGAATTCAGCTTGCTTTCTCCTCTGCGTATCACCCGCAGTCTAATGGGGCAGCAGAACGAGCCAATCAGTTCTTGGAGCAATTCCTACGTTGCTATATTTCTGACCATCACAACAACTGGTCAGACCTATTACCATGGGCAGCGTTTGCTCACAACAGTGGCTTGAATTCTGCTTTCAATTGTCTCCGTTTATGGCGAATTATGGTTTCCAAACTTCCATGTTGCCTGACTCGTTTGTTCCGCAGAGTATTCCTGTGCTAGAGGAGCATCTCCGTGGTCTTCGTTCCACTTGGGCACAAGTCCAGGAGGCTTTGCATCATGCTAATGATAGATACAGACTCCATGCCGACCGCAGACGCCTGCCTGCGCCTTCCTACCAGGTTGGGGACAGGGTCTGGCTGTCATCTCGCAACCTTCGACTTTGTGTTCCCTCACTGAAGTTCGCACCTCGGTTTATTGGGCCTTAAACCGAGGTGCGGCTTATGCGTTGGACCTTCATGTGTTTCATGTCTCCTTTTTCGAAACCATTGGTCTGCAGGCGATTTACCACCTCGGTGCCACGTCCTCACCCTATACAGGTTGAGAACCATGAGGAGTATGATGTACAATCTATTGTTGACTACCGTAGGTTCCATGGGCGCATACAGTTCCTGGTGCATTAGAAGAGGTACGGTCCAGAGGAATGCTCCTGGGTCTCATCCTCGGACGTACATGCTCCTGCCCTCCTCCGTGATTTCCATAGACGTTTTCCCCTCAAGCCCGGTGGTCCTCTGAGGGGGAGGGGTCTTTGAGGAGGGGGGTACTGTCAGGGCTGGCTCAGCCCTTCTTTTTCTGAGCTGGCCACTCAGCTGTCGGCTAATTGCCAGCTCTCATCTGTCTCCACAGTTAACCAGCTGTTGTGGATCTGCTCGTCAGTCCCGCCTACTTAAAGATCTCCAGCTCACTTCATTCCTGCATTCGCCTTGGTCACATCACAAGAAACCATCTCCTGCATTCCTGTTTAAAGACTGGCTTTGCTGACATCCCTTCTGGCTCCTTATCCTGCTTGCTGTTCCTCTACTTGGATCCCTGACTTCCGGCCTGGCTGATTACACGATCTGGTTACTGAACTCTGGCTTGGCTGATTACCCGATCTGGTTACTGAACTCTGGCTTGGCTGACTACCCGATCCGGTTACTGAACTCTGGCTATTATTAATAAACAAGTGTGATTTTACTGTACTTCTGTCTCGGTCAGGTTCATGGTTTCTGACAATTGATTATCCAACCGAACCTGGTCAGGGCATCCACTACCTCCTGCAAATGTGCCAATAACATTACTCTGCACTGAGATAATATCAAGATGTCATCCAGATAGTGCAGGACTCTGATCCCCCGTTCTCTGAGTGGTGCTAGAATTACCACAAGGACTTTTGTAATGGTTCTTGGTGTTGTAGATATACCGAATGGGAGACACTGGAACTGAAGGTGGATGTTCTCTACTTTTGAATCTTAGGCAAGCCTGAAAATGGCGGTGAATGGGTACATGTAAGTATGCGTCCTGGAGGTCTATGGAGACCATTCAGTAGCCCGACTGGACTGCCAATATGACCGTATTTAGTGACTGCATCTTGAAATGTTCTAGGAGAATGAATCTGTTTGATCTGTGCCGATCCAGTGAAGTAATTAGGCAATTGATTATTGGCAGACCTATCAGTCATGGCCAGATATTCCTTGCTGTCTGTAAGCCGACTATGGATAGCTAAAGCTACAGTCCTGATAGCATTGTTCCACTCCCTGCTATTGACTGGGATGTAAGACCCGTAATATGCTTTAAAATTCTGGGTCGTTCGGAAACTGCAGCTGAGGTGAATTGTCACCCTATGAAGTTGAATGACTGCATAGTCCGATAAAACAGGTCTTACGGGGTTAAATGGTTCCAATCACTTTCACTTTTTTTTTTTTTTTTTTTTTGTGAGAGGGGTGTTGGGATTGGGGAGCTCGGGGGGGTTATTTGAGCTTAGTGGTTTTATTTGAATTTTATGTCTCTTTGTGTTTTAGGTACCACTATTTTTTGATACTTTGAGAGAGTGATTCACCGGAGGGGTGGCGCTAAGTTGCGCCTGCCTCCGGTGTACCTAACGCCGTTTTTACTATTGTTTCATCAATAAAGTCTTTATATTTGTGAAATTAGATTGTAGTTGATCCCCCTTTTTCTACCTTTCTGAAGACATCCCTTTGTCCCTATTTTTTAGTTCCACATAACTAATGGTATCAAAGGAGGTATCCCATCTGCTCGACGAATCAGCCATTTCTCAACAATTAAATGAACGGTGCTGTGGATTCAGTGGGGCTTTTACTATTTTTCTTTTGATGGTTATTTTTGATCTCCTTTAGATCAGCTATAAATTACCCAGGATCCCTCTTTCTGAAGACTTTTCTTGATGAAACAATTCTCTTGGTATCGAGACACTATCTTTAGACAGTATTGTTTTTCAGTGTTTTTTCTTGCTATATGTATTTTTAGCAACGGTATGGCTTTTATGCCGTGTAAAGAATTTGATGCAGAAATAAAAGCAACCTTTTATTTGGAATCAGCTGGATCTGAGCCTCTGGAACAGGACGATATTAGACCATTATTTAACCTCCTCATATCCGCGCTATTGCCAAATGAAGGCAACAGCGCGGGCCTACATTGCTGGGACTACGTCTATTGACGTCGTCCCGTGCACGAGGGCCTGCGTGCCCCCTGCAGGGTGCGCTCGGTGATCACTGAGTCTATGAGACTCACCTGATTACAGATCAGAGTTAGGCCCCTTTCACACGTGCGGACCGTATGTCCGTATTTCATCCATCCGTTTTCGGATGAAATACGGACATACATGCATCCCTATGGGATAGCGGGTGTCAGCGGATGTACATCCGCTAACACCCGATGTTGTCCGGCTCCGCTCTCGTCCGATTCTGCGGACGGAAGAAAATCCTATTTTTCTATCCGTCTGCAGAGCGGATCGGATGAACACGGACAGACGGTCCGTGTTCCTCCGATCCCCCATAGGGGAGAGCGGAGATCTGACAGGGCGGTCCCCGCACAGTGTGCGGGTCCCGCCCTGTCATCTGCCTGCTCAGCTGGGGAAAGCGGAGCGATCCCCGCTGAGCAGCGGATAAACACGGGGCGGATCAACACGGATCCGTCCCGTGTGGAAGGGGCCTAAGGGGTCGGTCCCGACCCCTTACCACATGATCAGCTGTCAGCCAATGACAGCTGATCATGTGATGTAAACAGAGCCGTAATCGGCTATTTTTTCTCCTCGCGCTGACAGCGTGAGGAGGAAAAAAAAGCCGATCACCGGCGGCCGTGAGAGGGACATCAGTCCCGATCACGATGATCATCTGTGCCCCCCGCCAGTGACACCTAGCAATAGGCAACAGTGCTGCCTACCAGTGCCCACCAACGTCACCCATCAGTGCCCACAGTGCCACCCATCAGTACCCACAGTGCCACCCATCAGTGCCCACAGTGTCACCCATCAGCGCCCACAATCAGTGCCACAACAGTGCTGCACATCAGTGGCACCTATCAGTGCCCATCAGTGTCACCTACCAGTGCCCATCAGTGCCCTCCATCAGTGGTACCTATCAGTGGCCATCAGTGCTGCCTTATCTGTCCTCATCAGTGCCGCCTTATCTGTGCCTATCAGTGCCGTCTTATCTGTGCCGCCTTAACTGTGCCTATCCGTGCCCATCAGTGCAGCCTATCAGTGCCCACCAGTGCCGCCTCATCAGCGCATATCAATGAAGGAGAAAAATTAACTGTTTGGAAAATTTTATAACAAACTATGAATTACAGATCGGAGTAAGGGATCGGTCCTGACCCCTTACCACATGATCAGCTGTCAGCCAATGACAGCTGATCATGTGATGTAAACAGAGCCGGTAATCAGCTATTTTTTCTCCTCGCACTGACAGCGTGCGGCCGTAAGAGGGACATCAGTCCTGATCACAGTGATCATCTGTGCCCCCTGCCAGTGACACCTAGCAATAGGCAGCAGTGCTGCCTACCAGTGCCCACCAGTGTCACCCATCAGTGCCCACAGTGCCACCCATCAGTACCGACAGTGCCACCCATCAGTGCCCACAGTGCCACCCATCAGCGCCCACAATCAGTGCCACAACAGTGCTGCACATCAGTGCCCATCAGTGTCACCTACCAGTGCCCATCACTGCCCATCAGTGCCCCCCATCAGTGGTACCTATCAGTGCTCATCAGTGCCACCCATCCCTGCCACCCATCAGCGCCCATCAGTGCCGCCTTATCTGTGCCCATCAGTACCGCCTTATCTGTCCCCATCAGTGCCGTCTTATCTATGCCTATCTGTGCCGCCTTAACTGTGCCTATCCGTGCCCATCAGTGCAGCCTATCAGTGCCCACCAGTGCCGCCTCATCAGCACATATCAATGAAGGAGAAAAATTACCTGTTTGGAAAATTTTATAACAAACTATGAAACATGATTTTTTTTTTCAAAATTTTCCATCTTTTTTTGTTTGTTTAGCAAAAAATAAAAATCCCAGCTGTGATTAAATACCACCTAAAGAAAGCTCTATTTGTGGGAAAAAAATGATAAAAATTTCATTTGGGTACAGTGTTGTATGACCGCGCAATTGTTATTCAAAGTGTGACAGCGCTGAAAGCTGAAAATTGGTCTGGGCAGGAGGGGGGTTAAGTGCCCAGTAAGCAAGTGGTTAAAGAACACAAAAAACTGATTATTAAGTCACTCAATAGGAGGTGGGATATACTTTCACTTGAATCATATATTAATAAAGGGATAATTCCCCGTGGTCTGTGAGAACGTGTTGACCGGTGGCTCATCTTTACACTGAAAGGTTTTTGGAGAAGTGGAAAAAACAGTGTATCACGCATGGGGTGGAGGTGATGAAATTAATTGTGGAGGAAGAGAGGGAGCAATTGACTAATCTGCAGGAACAAATTGCTGAAAGTGCCAAACTAGAGCCATTTAAGAATAGCACTGATTTTGATAAATTTAATGAGATCCTTAACCACTTAAGGACCGCCTCACGCCAATGTACGTCGGCAAGGCGGCACGGGCAGGCAAAATCACGTACATGTACGTGATTTGCCTCCCGCGGGTGGGGGGTCCGATCGGACCCCCCCCGGTGCCCGAGGCGGTCCCGTTTTGTTCCCCGGCGATCGGAGTGGAGGGGGAGGCCACCCGTTCGTGGCCCCCCCCCTCGCGATCGCCGCCGGCCAATGGGAACACTCCTTTGCTGCTGTATGCTAAACAGCAGCAAAGGAAGTGATGTCATCTCTCCCCGGCTCAGTAGTTTCCGTTCCGGCCCGAGGAGAGAAGACAGGTATGTGAGTGCACCAACACACACACACACACAGTAGAACATGCCAGGCACACAAAACACCCCGATCCCCCCCCCCCGATCCCCCCCAATCACCCCCCCCCCCGTCACAAACTGACACCAGCTGTTTTTTTTTGTTTTTTTGTTTTTTTTTTCTGATTACTGCTAGGTGTCAGTTTGTGACAGTTACAGTGTTATCACAGTTACTGTTACCCCCCTGTAGGTCTAGGGTACCCCCCTAACCCCCCCTAATAAAGTTTTAACCCCTTGATCACCCCCCGTCACCAGTGTCGCTAAGCGATCATTTTTCTGATCGCTGTATTAGTGTCGCTGGTGACGCTAGTTAGGGAGGTAAATATTTAGGTTCACCGTCAGCGTTTTATAGCGTCAGGGACCCCCATATACTATCTGATAAATGTTTTAACCCCTTGATTGCCCCCTAGTTAACCCTTTCACCACTGATCACCGTATAACCGTTACAGTTGACGCTGGTTAGTTTGTTTATTTTTTATAGTGTCAGGGCACCCGCCGTTTATTACCGAATAAAGGTTTAGCCCCCTAATCGCCCGGCGGTGATATGCGTCGCCCCAGGCAGCGTCAGATTAGCGCCAGTACCGCTAACACCCACGCACGCAGCATGCGCCTCCCTTAGTGGTATAGTATCTGATCGGATCAATATCTGATCCGATCAGATCTATACTAGCGTCCCCAGCAGTTTAGGTTTCCCAAAAATGCAGTGTTAGCGGGATCAGCCCAGATACCCGCTAGCACCTGCGTTTTGCGCCACCGCCCAGCCCACCCAAGTGCAGTATCGATCGATCACTGTCACTTACAAAACACTAAATGCATAACTGCAGCGTTCGCAGAGTCAGGCCTGATCCCTGCGATCGCTAACAGTTTTTTTGGTAGCATTTTGGTGAACTGGCAAGCAAGCACCAGCCCCAGGCAGCGTCAGGTTAGCGCCAGTACCGCTAACACCCACGCACGCACCGTACACCTCCCTTAGTGGTATAGTATCTGAACGCATCAATATCTGATCCGATCAGATCTATACTAGCGTCACCAGCAGTTTAGGGTTCCCAAAAATGCAGTGTTAGCGGGATCAGCCCAGATACCTGCTAGCACCTGCGTTTTGCCCCTCCGCCCGGCCCGGCCCAGCCCACCCAAGTGCAGTATCGATCGATCACTGTCACTTACAAAACTCTAAACGCATAACTGCAGCGTTCGCAAAGTCAGGCCTGATCCCTGCGATCGCTAACAGTTTTTTTGGTAGTATTTTGGTGAACTGGCAAGCACCGGCCCCAGGCAGCGTCAGGTTAGCGCCAGTACCGCTAACACCCACGCACGCAGCATACACCTCCCTTAGTGGTACAGTATCTGAACGGATCAATATTTGATCCGATCAGATCTATACTAGCGTCACCAGCAGTTTAGGGTTCCCAAAAACGCAGTGTTAGCGGGATCAGCCCAGATACCTGCTAGCACCTGCATTTTTCCCCTCTGCCCGGGCCAGCCCACCCAAGTGCAGTATCGATCGATCACTGTCACTTACAAAACACTAAACGCATAACTGCAGCGTTCGCAGAGTCAGGCCTGATCCCTGCGATCGCTAACAGTTTTTTTGGTAGCGTTTTGGGGAACTGGCAAGCACCAGCGGCGTAGTACACCCCGGTCGTAGTCAAAGCAGCACTGCAGTAACACTTGGTGACGTGGCGAGTCCCATAAGTGCAGTTCAAGCTGGTGAGGTGGCAAGAACAAGTAGTGTCCCGCTGCCACCAAGAAGACAAACACAGGCCCGTCGTGCCCATAATGCCCTTCCTGCTGCATTCGCCAATCCTAATTGGGAACCCACCGCTTCTGCAGCGCCCGTACTTCCCTCATTCACATCCCCAACCAAATGCAGTCGGCTGCATGAGAGGCATTTTTATGTCCTCCCGAGTACCCCTACCCAGCGAACCCCCCAAAAAAGATGTCGTGTCTGCAGCAAGTGCAGATATAGGCGTGACACCCGCTATTATTGTCCCTCCTGTCCTGACAATCCTGGTCTTTGCATTGGTGAATGTTTTGAACGCTACCATTCACTAGTTGAGTATTAGCGTAGGGTACAGCATTGCACAGACTAGGCACACTTTCACAGGGTCTCCCAAGATGCCATCGCATTTTGAGAGACCCGAACCTGGAACCGGTTACAGTTATAAAAGTTAGTTACAAAAAAAGTGTAAAAAAAAAAAAAATGTATAAAATAAAAAAAAATAGTTGTCGTTTTATTGTTCTCTCTCTCTCTATTCTCTCTCTATTGTTCTGCTCTTTTTTACTGTATTCTATTCTGCAATGTTTTATTGTTGTTATGTTTTATCATGTTTGCTTTTCAGGTATGCAATTTTTTATACTTTACCGTTTACTGTGCTTTATTGTTAACCATTTTTTTGTCTTCAGGTACGCCATTCATGACTTTGAGTGGTTATACCAGAAGGATGCCTGCAGGTTTAGGTATCATCTTGGTATCATTCTTTTCAGCCAGCGGTCGGCTTTCATGTAAAAGCAATCCTAGCGGCTAATTAGCCTCTAGACTGCTTTTACAAGCCGTGGGAGGGAATGCCCCCCCCCACTGTCTTCCGTGTTTTTCTCTGGCTCTCCTGTCTCAACAGGGAACCTGAGAATGCAGCCGGTGATTCAGCCAGCTGACCATAGAGCTGATCAGAGACCAGAGTGGCTCCAAACATCTCTATGGCCTAAGAAACCGGAAGCTACGAGCATTTCATGACTTAGATTTCGCCGGATGTAAATAGCGCCATTGGGAAATTGGGGAAGCATTTTATCACACTGATCTTGGTGTGGTCAGATGCTTTGAGGGCAGAGGGGAGATCTAGGGTCTAATAGACCCCAATTTTTTCAAAAAAGAGTACCTGTCACTACCTGAGATAACAATAAAAATGATTTAAAAAAAATATGAAAGGAACAGTTTAAAAATAAGATTAAAAAAGCAAAAAAATAATAAAAAAAAAAAAAAGCACCCCTGTCGCCCCCTGCTCTCGCGCTAAGGCGAACGCAAGCGGCGGTCTGTCGTCAAACGTAAACAGCAATTGCACCATGCATGTGAGGTATCACCGCAAAGGCCAGATCGAGGGCAGTAATTTTTGCAGTAAACCTCCTCTGTAAATCTAAAGTGGTAACCTGTAAAGGCTTTTAAAGGCTTTTAAAAATGTATTTATTTTGTTGCCACTGCACGTTTGTGCGCAATTTTAAAGCATGTCATGTTTGGTATCCATGTACTCGGCCTAAGATCATCTTTTTTATTTCATCAAACATTTGGGCAATATAGTGTGTTTTAGTGCAATAAAATTTAAAAAGGTGTTTTTTCCCCAAAAAATGCGTTTGAAAAATCGCTGCGCAAATACTGTGTGAAAAAAAAAAATGAAACACCCACCATTTTAATCTGTAGAGCATTTGCTTTAAAAAAATATATAATGTTTGGGGGTTCAAAGTAATTTTTTTTGCAAAGAAAAAATAACTTTTTCATGTAAACAATAAGTGTCAGAAAGGGCTTTGTCTTCAAGTGGTTAGAAGAGTGGTCGATGTGTGACATAAGCTTCTAAATGTTGTGCATAAAATGCCAGGACAGTTCAAAACCCCCCCAAATGACCCCATTTTGGAAAGTAGACACCCCAAGCTATTTGCTGAGAGGCATGTCGAGTCCATGGAATATTTTATATTGCGACACAAGTTGCGGGAAAGAGACAAATTTTTTTTTTTTTTTTTTTGCACAAAGTTGTCACTAAATGATATATTGCTCAAACATGCCATGGAAATATGTGAAATTACACCCCAAAATACATTCTACTGCTTCTCCTGAGTACGAGGATACCACATGTGTGAGACTTTTTGGGAGCCTAGCCGCGTACGGGACCCCGAAAACCAAGCACCGCCTTCAGGCTTTCTAAGGGCGTGAATTTTTGATTTCACTCTTCACTGCCTATCACAGTTTCGGAGGCCATGGAATGCCCAGGTGGCACAAAACCCCCCCAAATGACCCCATTTTGGAAAGTAGACACCCCAAGCTATTTGCTGAGAGGTATAGTGAGTATTTTGCAGACCTCACTTTTTGTCACAAAGTTTTGAAAATTGAAAAAAGAAAAAAAAAATGTTTTTTCTTGTCTTTCTTCATTTTCAAAAACAAATGAGAGCTGCAAAATACTCACCATGCCTCTCAGCAAACAGTAAAGAGTGAAATCAAAAATTTTCACCCTTAGAAATCCTGAAGGCGGTGATTGGTTTTCGGGGTCCCGTACGCGGCTAGGCTCCCAAAAAGTCCCACACATGTGGTATCCCCATACTCAGGAGAAGCAGCTAAATGTATTTTGGGGTGCAATTCCACATATGCCCATGGCTTGTGTGAGCAATATATCATTTAGTGACAACTTTATGCAAAAAAAAAAAAAAAAAAGTGTCACTATTCCGCAACTTGTGTCAAAATATAAAATATTCCATGGACTCAATATGCCTCTCAGCAGATAGCTTGGGGTGTCTACTTTCCAAAATGGGGTCATTTTGGGGGGTTTTGTGCCACCTGGGCATTCCATGGCCTCCGAAACTGTGATAAGCAGTGAAGAGTGAAATCAAAAATTTACACCCTTAGAAATCCTGAAGGCGGTGATTGGTTTTCGGGGCCCCGTACGCGGCTAGGCTCCCAAAAAGTCCCACACATGTGGTATCCCCATACTCAGGAGAAGCAGCTGAATGTATTTTGGGGTGCAATTCCACATAGGCCCATGGCCTGTGTGAGCAATATATCATTTAGTGACAACTTTTTGTAAATATATTTTATTTTTTTTTTGTCATTATTCAATCACTTGGGACAAAAAAAATAAATATTCAATGGGTTCAACATGCCTCTCAGCAATTTCCTTGGGGTGTCTACTTTCCAAAATGGGGTCATTTGGGGGGTTTTGTATTGCCCTGCCATTTTAGCACCTCAAGCAATGACATAGGCAGTCATAAACTAAAAGCTGTGTAAATTACAGAAAATGTACCCTAGTTTGTAGACGCTAAAACTTTTGCGCAAACCAATAAATATACGCTTATTGACATTTTTTTTACCAAAGACATGTGGCCGAATACATTTTGGCCTAAATGTATGACTAAAATTTAGTCTATTGGATTTTTTTCATAACAAAAAGTAGAAAATATCATTTTTTTTCAAAATTTTCGGTCTTTTTCCGTTTAAAGCGCAAAAAATAAAAATGGCAGAGGTGATCAAATACCATCAATAGAAAGCTCTATTTGTGGGAAGAAAAGGACGCAAATTTCGTTTGGGTACAGCATTGCATGACCGCGCAATTAGCAGTTAAAGCGACGCAGTGCCAAATTGGAAAAAGACCTCTGGTCCTTAGGCAGCATAATGGTCTGGGGCTCAAGTGGTTAAGCAGGAAGTGGAGAAAACCCCCAAAAATTTAAGAACTAAACAAAATAAATTTAAGAGGGATTGAAATGACTGGGCCAGAGATGAGATTTTTAATCTCACTATAGAGTGGTTAGCACTCTCGCCTAGCAGTAAAAAAGGGTCGCTGGTTTGAATCCCAACCACGACACTACCTGCCTGGAGTTTGCATGTTCTCCCTGTGCCTGCGTGGGTTTCCTCCGGGTACTCCGGTTTCCTCCCACACTCCAAAGACATGCTGGTAGGTTAATTGGCTTCTGTCCAAAAATTGGCCCTAGTATATGAATGGGGACCTTGGATTGAGGGTAGGGACTGATGTGAGTGTGCGATGTTCAGGGTTAGGGACAAGGGTCAGGGTTGTAGACCCACACTCAGGTTGAACTGGATGGACTGGTGTCTTTATTCAACCTTACTAACTATGTAACTATGTAACTATGTAAGTCCTTCACGCCAACAGAAATATCCCACACGGTCTGGCATTAACTCATGAGGTCAAACATCAGGAAGTGAAGACGATCTATCACATACAGTCACTTTTTTAGAACAGGAACTCCTGGAACTAGAGGAAGAACCTCCTTCCAGGAGCATTCTGAAAGGAGGCAAACAAGGAACAATAGGAGGAGGAAGGAATCTAGGAAAAGGAAAACAGCCAATATCAGGAAAGTAATCAAAAATAGAGCACACAGCCACCAGGAGTCAAAAACAACTCAAATAGACTACTTTATGGTGGAACATTTGGAGACTGAGGACCTTAAAGTTATCAATTTGTCTAATTTCAAACTTGAGAAAAGACACATTAATTTATTAAGTAGAGGGCTTTCTTTCTCTCCCTCTAACAGTATGGACCACTTTGGGGTATTCAAAGACTTGAACCTCTTTTTGAGGAGGGTTTATTTTAAATTGTTTTATTCAGAGAGACCAACTGATACAAATGTTGAAATCAGTGAAAGGGACTCTATGGATGCAAATGCTATCGAACAACTGGTATCTTTATTGGAAGAGGGAGGAGACTATCGGATTATCGGATAATGAGAAGGTAGATGAGCATCCTAGTTGGAAAAGAAATTCAGGTTTAAAAATTCGCTCAGTAAATATGCCCCAATTCAGAAAGAATAAAAGACTCAGTATCTTCCTTGATTTAGTACAGGATGACTTGCAAAGATTAGATTGGAAAAAGATCAAGGGGAATATTCTTTCTAGCGATGAATGTAGGGCACTCAAAGAACTACAAGAAGCCCATGATGTTGTCATCAAACAAAGTGACAAGGGAGGGAATGTGGTTTTGATGTCTGCAGATATGTATGAGAGAGAGGTACGTTGCCTTCTCTCAGACGAACAGACATATAAGAAACTCGACCATGACCCCTTTGTCCTTTTGGTATGGCTTATTAACGATAAATTCTGTTGGACCTTTGATGTCGACCTCCTGTCCAAAAAGGAAACGGAGTATCTGAGTGTTACTGACTACAATCTACCAACATTGTACATAATCCCCAAAATTCATAAAAATAGGGATAGTCCTTCGGGAAGGCCAATCGTATCAGCTATTAGAGGCCCACTTGAGAGAGTGGGGAAACATATTGATTCTCTAATTAAGGATCTGGTTAGATCCTTGCCTTTCTATGTGCGTGACACAGGTAATGTACTTAATAAAATTGCTGATTTGACCTTCCCGGAGGATTCCCTTTTGGTAGTGATAGATGTGGAAACACTTTATACATCTATCCCCCATGAATGGGAAATAGCCGCGGTCTACCATTTTCTGGAATAGCAGTTTCCAGAAATGGAAATACAAAATGAGTTCATCATAGAACTCTTGGAGATTGCACTCAAGAACAATTTCTTTCGATTCGCAGGATCCAATTACCAACAACTTCAGGGCACCTCAATGGGGGCACCGTGGGCACCTGCCTATGCCTGCCTCCATTTCTGTTGGTGGGAGGAGGAGGTAGTTTATGCCTCATCGATGTACCCTGGCCATGCTAGGTCCTGGCTAACGTACATCGACGATGTACTTATGGTCTGGGCGGGTTCCAGAGCGGAATTGACGAGATTCATGGAGGAGTTAGCGATAAATACACGAAATATAGGCTTAACTTTTGAGGCTGATCCACATGAGATTTCGTTTCTGGACCTCTCCATTAGACTTTTAGATGGCAAACTTATCACTAAAACTTTCAGAAAAGACACAGCAGCAAATACACTGCTACGGGCTGACAGCCACCACCCTCATTCCCTAATCAAAGGAATTCCAGTGGGACAGTTCCTTAGAATCCGTAGGAACTGTTCCAATGAAGAAGACTATAGACGTGAGTCCTCAGAATTATATCAAAGGTTCAGAGACAGGGGGTATTCTCACCGTATACTTAGAAAAGCTAAAAAAAAATTGCAGGCCAACGAATAAGAAAGGAATTATTGCAATCTCAAATAAGAAAAAATCAATCTCAAAAAGATTCACAGGTGAGGTTTGTAACCCCCTACGGCACACATTGGCACCAAGTAAGCTCCATACTTCTCAGCCATTGGCATATTCTGACTCGGTCTGAAGACCTACGGAAGATTGTTGGTGATAGGCCCTCCATGGTGGCCAGACGAGCTAGGAACCTGAGGGACACACTTGTTCAATCAGAATATCAAAGGCCTCACAATAGAAACTGGCTCACTGACATGCCAAGAATTAATGGGATGTCCCCATGTGGCCACTGTGGCACCTGTAAATATGTGGATCAGTCGCAAACTTTCAGAGACTCTGGAGGTGAACATGAATATAAAATCAATTTGTTCATCAACTGTGCCACAACCAGGGTTCTGTATATCCTTGAATTCCCATGCAGGAAATTATACATTGGTAAGACCAAACGTCAGTTGCAAGCAAGATTTAATGAGCATTTAAAGAACATTACATTTAATAAAGATACCCCGATAGCCATCCATTTTGCAGAATACCACAGGGGAAGTACACAAGGATTAAAGGTTAAAGGTTTCTACTCCCTTAAGTTATCGCAGAGGACATTTTGATACAATACTCCTCCGTAAGGAAAAATCATGCATATTCAGGCTCAATACGCTTCAGCCGGCTGGCTTGAATAACGAGTTGAGCCTGAAGATTTTCCTTGAGCCATAATATACAGGTACGACACAATACCCCATGTTGCTTGGATCCTTTGGCCCTTTCTGACCTTTTTAGCTTTTTAGCTTTCTATTCCCCCCTTTACCTCCCTGGGAAAATTTCTGGGGATGACCAGGCTTGACCTATCCCCAGTAATGACAACACTGTTTAAAAATATGTAGATCTGATAAACTTTTCCAGAGCCTTTTGGTTTGATTTGTTCAAGTGATTCCATTTGGGTTGAAGTGCATTTTCTCAATATCTGGGACTATATTTTAAGTCACTACAATAGGTTTCAAATTGAATTTTTGTTTAAATTTATGTACACTGTTATATCCCCTATGGGAAGACTTGGTCTGTTTAGGTAGTCTATTTTTCAACCTGCAACACTTTTAATCTACCACAAGATGGCAGTATAAAGTATGAACAACATAGGTGGGCTTTGATTGGGCACAAGTCCTTATAAATAACCTACAGCAACCTTTGTGTGGCGTCCAGAGGAAGTGCAGATGAGCTGCACGAAACGCAAGCGTTGACGCGGCTGTCGTCGGCTCTCCCCCGCTCTTGCTTCCAGCCCTCCCTCATACACCCATGAAGCAAATCCTGGTGCTATTCCATCTTGGGATACGATGACACTGAACCCCTTCATCCTGCCTTTATGAATCGGTTCATCCGAGGGTAAAATGGTTCCTGCCAAATGCACTACCAACTGTTTGGCTAAACTTCTCTATCCTCCCTACAAATGAACGGTAAATGCCTTTATTTCACGGACGTGAGGAAAAAAAATTCCGTTTACAAGCAGAGGAAGTTATTACAACTGTGAAAGTGAAGTTGAGGAGAGGGACTACACAGAGCTTGGTGAAATCGCTGCCACAAACATAATGGCTAATGGAAGGGTAACCACCTATGTAAGGTGAACTCTTTACAAATTCATTTTCATTTGTTTTATTGAGATATCACAAGGACTGGATTGAATACCGCTCTGGTTATCCCTGTCAATTGGTCTCAGCTGTTATACCTCGCCTGTCAGGTCAATGTTTGGATTGATGCGGTGTGATGTTATCCACTAACTGAGAGACTTTCTTCATGTGTGTTTCTGCAACATTGTCCGTGATTTATTGCAACCTATACTTTGATCATCAAATCTGTTTCATTGTTTTAGTGGAAAGAAAGTGATTGGAACCATTTAACCCCGTAAGACCTGTTTTATCGGACTATGCAGTCATTCAACTTCATAGGGTGACAATTCACCTCAGCTGCAGTTTGTGAACGGCCCAGAATTCTAGGGCATATTATGGGTCTTACATCCCAGTCAATGGCAGGGAGTGGAACAATGCTGTCAAGACTGTAGCTCTAGCTATCCATAGTCAGCTTACAGACAGCAAGGAATATCTGGCCATGACTGATAGGTCTGCCAATAATCAATTGGCTAATTACTTTACTGGATAGCCACGAGACACCCTGTATGAACGATTTTTCAAATACAGTGATCATTCATTATTCCCTTTTTTTTGTGAGAGGGGTGTTGGAATTGGGGAGCTCAGGAGGGTTATTTGAGCTTAGTGGTTTTTTGAATTTTATGTCTTTGTGTGTTTCAGGTACCACTGTTTTTTGATACTTTGAGAGCGTGATTCACCGGAGGAGTGGCGCTAAGTTGCGCCTGCCTCCGGTGTACCTAACGCCGTTTTTCCTTTTGTTTCATCAATAAAGTCTTTATATTTGTGAAATTAGACTGTATTTGATCCACCTTTTTCTACCTTTCTGGAGACATCCCTTTGTCCCTATTTTTTAGTTCCACATAACTAATGGTATCTCAACAATTAAATGAACGGTGCTGGGAATCCTGGTGGGGAGGAAGGATGCCTGAGGAGGCTGTCGTTTGAACTTCCAGAAATGACCCAGCTGGATGGTGGAGACCGCCCACCGATCTGTACAATTCTCCACTTACACCTGATCGAATGCTTTTAAACGAGCACCCACTGGGCCGGCGTGGGTGGGCAGGAAGTCAAAAGGACTTTGGGTTCTCCTGCGATGAGGCGGATGCCTTGGCCTTGGCCAAATTCAGGAAGCTCGACTGGGAGCCCCTCCAGCCCCTCCTGTATTCTCTACTGGGATGATAACCCCTCGTATCTCTCAGTTTTTGCTGAAAAGGACTCTTTCTGGAATACTTCCTCCTCCTAGTCTTGTCTTGGGGTATTAACCCACTCTTCCCACCGGTCACTCTGGAAATTGCTGCATCCAGCTTTTTACCCAAACAGAGCTTTGCCATCGAACGGTATGCGGCACCATGTCTGCTTCGAAGAGGGGTCGGCTGCCCCAGGGCTTCAGCCAGAGAGCCCTTCTAGCAGTTATGGAGTATAGCATTGTTCTTGCTGAGCATTTCAGAGAGTCAATAGCAGCTTCCGCCATGAAATCTGAGGCCAACTTCAGTTATTTGCTCTGTATCCACACCTTGCAGCAGAGCTGATTCCGCATTCTCTGTCCAAGCTCTAACTACTCTGGAGACCAAGGTTAGGGCCACAGCTGGCTTGCAGGCACCCCCTTCTGCTTGGTATGTCTTTTTCAGGTCTGCATAAATCCTGCAGTCAAGCCCATCCCTAAAGGAGACCACATCTTCCAGTGGCAATGTCGTGTTTCTTGCCAGCCTCATGACCGAGACATCCACTGGGGGCACTGCGTCAAAGAGTTGTGCATCCGCATCCAACAAGGGATAAAGCAGACGCACAACTTTTGAAAACGGTTGAATGGTACCGGTCTCGTCGGCTTTCTTCCACTCTTTAAGAACAACGTCCTTAATCTTACCCATCAAGGGGAAAGTTGAAGATTTCTTATTGAGATGAGCGCAGTATCTCCACGACTTTGGTGGAGGTTCAACAGATTCTTCCCATTGCATGGCCTCTTTTACCGCCGTTATAAAGGGGTCATTAATGGGAAAGTCCAGGGATGTAGAGGAATCCTCTGCTGCTTCATCCTCTGAAGCTGTAGCTGAGCCCCCCTGGTCGGCAGGTGCGTCTGCCGGTCTATCAATCCCTGAGGGCCCGGCTATCTCCTGAGAAAAGGCCAACTCCTTGATCGAGTTTTGGATCATTTTCTTCATAGACGCCATTGTCTCCTGTTTCTCTTTCTCCTTGTCTCTAGAGGCTTCCTGTCAGGAAAGACTTGCTGGGAGCAACAGTTCCACACGGGCGCCTGTGCATGTGCGCGCTTGTTGGTGCCAGAAGTGCTATTTAAACTCTGTCATGACAGAGGAATCTTGCTGCTTGATCTACAGCTTTCCCTGAGAGATTCCTGTGTTCCTGATCTGTTCCTGAAATTGAGATGAGGTAAGGAAGTTCCTGGATAGCCGCACTCTGAAGAAAAAACATCTTTATTGAAGAATAAAATATCCAAAATACAGTCACATGAAAGGAAGGTACAGAGTCAAAAATAGGCTAACGCGTTTCACATCATAGGATGCTTACTCATAGCTGAAGAGGGACAAGAAATAAAATGTGAATAAATAGGTGAACGGGTGGAGTGTGTGAGCCGGTGGAACAACCAATCAGCGCACCACACTCAAACCACACCTATACCATGTAGTTAAAATATTAAACATTCCCATAATAGGACAGCACCTGTAGATCGGGTTAGTCCATTATGACCGGCCTTTTCTCCATTCCCTTCCTCTCCCAAGTTCATCTTCTTCATCTTACTTAACAATAAGTGAGCGTCCAGCTTAATATCAGTGGTTTGTTACTTACTTACATGATCTATCCGATATTTAACCTATTTTTCTTTTTCTTTTTTAATAGGACACTGCATTGTCCCCTTTTGTTGAGAAGTGAAATTCAACTTGGGACTTTAATGTTGCTATTTATTTGGATAGTAATGTATTGTTGTAACTATTTACACCGTGAAGATTGACATTTATTATGACTTAATATTTCACTAACATGAATGCGATACAATCCGATACTTGTAAATGGAGACTTGTTTGATGTGTGCATATTTTGTTTTCAATATCATGACCAAGTTTAATTCATTTATTTTTGGCCACACATCCATTATATATGCAAAAAATATTCTTGTCTCCATTCACACAAAAGAATGTATGGTGCATGCATATTCGTGCATAGTTTTTCATATGAATATCTTAATGTACGTATACATACATGTTTTTTCATTTTCTTTATCTTTTTCAGTGTTTTTACTATCTCATTGATATGTCTTCACCTATGACGAGATGGTGTAGTATCTGACATATTTGTCTATTTTGACATATTTTTATATATTGGTATGGAGCCTTCGTTTTTCTTTTTTCCTTTTTTAGTTCAAACTTGATGCCTCCCCACCCCGATCTACAGGTGCTGTCCTATTATGGGAATGTTTAATATTTTAACTACATGGTATAGGTCAGTGGCGGATCCAGAGTCTAGTCTCGGGAGGGGCACTGCCAGAAAATATATTTTTTGGGGGTACATCTATCGGGGAAAAGGCTGGTGTTGGCGCTTCAATCATCACGGCACCATGGTTGTTATGGTGTCAGAATGATTGAAGCGCATTATTACTATTATTACATTGTTGTAAAAAATTAAATAGTTTAACTCACCATAATGCAGAATCAGTGGAAGCCCTGAGTGTGTCACTTGCCACGTCACCTTTCACCAGATGCAGATTGTCACTTGCCACGTCGCCTGCCACATGTTGCGGATTGTCTCTTGCCACGTCGCCTGTCACCAGATGAAGATTGTCACTTGCCACCTGCTAAGGTGGTCTCTTGTGTCCCAGAGACAGGCAGCAGAGAGATGTTGTAATCCCCATTAGTATAGAATCCCCCCTCAGTGCAGAGCCCCCATTAGTATAGAATCCCCCCTCAGTGCAGAGCCCCTATTAGTATAGAATCCCCCCTCAGTGCAGAGCCCCCATTAGTATAGAATCCCCCCTCAGTACAGAGCCCCCCATTAGTATAGAATCCCCCCTCAGTGCAGAGACCCCCATTAGTATAGAATCCCCCTCAGTGCAGAGCCCCCATTAGCATAGAATCCCCCTCAGTGCAGAGCCCCCCATTAGTATAGAACCCCCCCTCAGTGCAGAGCCCCCATTAGTATAGAACCCCCCTCAGTGCAGAACCCCCATTAATATAGAATCCCCCCTCAGTGCAAAGCCCCCATTAATATAGAATCCCCCCTCAGTGCAGAGCCCCCATTAATATAGAATCCCCCTCAGTGCAGAGCCCCCCATTAGTATAGAATCCCCCCTCAGTGCAGAGCCCCCCATTGGTATAGAATCCCCCTCAGTACAGAGCCCCCCATTGGTATAGAATCCCCCTCAGTGCAGAGCCCCTCATTAGTATAGAATCCCCCCTCAGTGCAGAACCCCCATTAATATAGAATCCCCCCTCAGTGCAGAACCCCCATTAATATAGAATCCCCCTGCACATGTCAACCCACATATACATGGACGTGTGCTGTGCAGTGCACTCATACTTGTTAGTTAGTAAGTTACTGCTGTCTGCTGTATTATTGTAAGGAGTCGCCGCTCCAGGCTGTGTCACACTGTCACCGGCGTCATGTCGGGACCGGGTAGGTCGGCTCTGAGAGACTCGAGTCCGACCTCCGACGTGACGCCGTGACTCACTCACACACTGCAGTGTGACTGACGTCACTCGTTGCTAACACCAGTGCCGCCTGGTGTCTAGCAACGAGTGCAGGGAAGAGGCTCCACCCACCTCCTTCCTTCAGTGTCAGACAGTGACCGCCGCCGCCCGTACCACATGCGAGTCTCATGTGAGAGAGAGACTCGGGCCGGCAGCGGAGCGGCAGCCAGGATACAATAACATTCAGAGTGTGCTTTTATTTCGGGGGGGGGGGCAATTGCCCTGTTGCCCCCCCCGGATCCACCCCTGGTATAAGTGTGGTTTGAGTGTGGTACGCTGATTGGTTGTTCCACCGGCTCACACACTCCACCCTTTTACCTATTTATTCACATTTTATTCTTGTCCCTCTTCAGCTATGAGTAAGCATCCTATGATGTGAAACGCGTTAGTATATTTTTGACCCTGTACCTTCCTTTCATGTGACTGTATTTTGGATATTATATTCTTCAATAAAGATGTTTTTTCTTCAGAGTGCGGCTATCCAGGAACTTCCTTACCTCATCTCAATCTACGCAAAGCCAGCACCTGAAACCAATTCACACTAGGGCGGTAACAGCTTCAGGTCTGGGAGCTTTGTGAGCGGCATCTCCTTTCCTCTGTTCCTGAAATTACCGGCTTACCTTGTGACTATCTGCTGAGAGGGGGAACTTGATGGTGGTAGTTAATGTTTCACAACAAGTTCGGGTATTAGTCCATGTAAGGATAAAATGATGCTGAATAAATGGAAGGCAGCCAGTCTATAAAAGCTAGAAGAAGCTCTGGAACAAATAAAAAAGAAAGAAGGACGGCGCCCTCTAAGTGCAGCATGTATGTTAAAAATATTTATTACAATAGATAAAAACACTCACATTTGAGTTGCTAAAAACCAGCATGTAAAGTAGTTTCATCCGCGTGCTCTCGGGGGATGTGGGTGTCACGGGCTCTGAGGACCCTCGGCACCACCGGAACAGCTACCAGGACCCAGGTTACAGGACTCACATCCCAGGAACCCCTGAACTGGCCCGTGACACCCACATTAGAGGGCGCCGTCCTTCTTTCTTTTTTATGGATGAATTGTGCCTACACCTTGCTGGCCTGACTCAGGCTGTAAAGACTCTTCAGGAAGGCTATAACCGTCTGGAAGAGCACGTGCAGGCGCTCTCACCCCCTGTTGCTCATCAAGGGACTTCTCAAGCCTCTGCCAGTTCCTCTGCTTCACCTACAGTGGTGATGTTACCCCCGGAGCCTTGTGTACCCACACCTGAGAGATTTTCTGGAGATCCTTGCAAGTTAAGAGCCTTCCGTAACTCCTGCGAGCTCTTCTTCGCTCTCCAGCCATGTACCTTCTCACTGGAGACCGAAGTGGGTTTTGTGATTTCCCTATTGCAGGATGAACCCCAATCCTGGGCACATCGTCTGCTAGAACAGAAGGCTGCGATCCTGAATAACCTGACCACATTTCTGGATGCCATGGTGCAACTGTATGAGGACCCTCAGTTGTCTGCAACTGCGGAAGCCACACTCCACTCTTTACAGCAGGGTCGCAGAGCCATGGAGGACTATGTTGCTAAATTCAGGCGTTGGGCCGCTGACACCAACTGGCACATCGTCTGCTAGAACAGAAGGCTGCGATCCTGAATAACCTGACCACATTTCTGGATGCCATGGCACAACTGTATGAGGACCCTCAGTTGTCTGCAACCGAGAAAGCCATACTCCACTCTTTACAGCAGGGTCACAGAGCCGTGGAGGACTATGTTGCTGAATTCAGGCGTTGGGCCGCTGACACCAACTGGAACGACGCGGCCCTCCGCTACCAGTTTTGTATGGGACTGTCAGATCCTCCCAAGGATGAACTGGCTAGGGTAGGGGTACCACAGACCCTGGACAGACTTATTGTTTTGACCATACAAACGTCTGTGAGAACGCAGGTCTGAAAGAACTATGGGTCAATCCCGCCTTACCTGGATGCTACCAAGGGTTCCCAGTCCTTCCTACCCTGCTCCTTTAGGGCTGCCTGCTTCAACTCCAGACACTTCCGAACCCATGCAACTGGGCGTCCTCCGTCCTTCGCTCACTGGGGAGGAACGTCAATGTAGACGCATGAACAATCTATATATGTACTGTGGGGAATCAGGACATTATGTAAGAACATGCCCGGCCAAGTCCAGTAAGTGCCTCCTAAATTCTACTAACCAAATCCCTGCTGCAATGTCTCTTCTCACCTCTCTGTTCCTGTTTTGTTGCAGCTGTCCAGAAGGAGCCTTCAAGTAACCGCTGTTATTGATTCTGGGGCATGCAGTTGCTTCATGGACTCCACTTTCGCAGCCAGACACTCTATTCCTCTGTTACCCAAGACTCAAGGACTTCTTGTTCACCTTGCTGATGGATCAGCCATCAAATCAGGACCTGTCACACAGGAAACAACCCCTCTGTCGGCCACCGTTGCCAGTTGCCATCAGGAGCTATTACGCCTTGACATCATCACTTCACCTCTGTTCCCCATCATCTTGGGTATGCCTTGGTTGCAGGCACACAACCCCCACATCAACTGGGCCACCAGAGAAGTTACCTTTTCATCTCCTTACTGCCACCAAAACTGCCTTCCAGAAGTTCCCAACAACTCCTCTTCCTTACTATGCCTGGACTCTGAAATTCGCCAGTCAGTCCCTGAGGAGTTTCACGACTTCTTGGATGTGTTTAGTAAGAAGGGTGCAGAGACATTACCACCACACCGAGTGTCCTATTGTCCTATTGAACTCCTCCCTGAGGCCGAGATCCCATTTGGGAGAATCTTCCCTCTTACTGAACAAGAGCTAGTTACTCTCAAGGAGTACATAGATGATAACCTGAGAAAGGGATTCATCCGTCTGTCCACCTCCCCGGCAGGAGCCGGCATGTTTTTCGTGGAGAAAAAAGATCTTTCTATTGGACCCTGCATAGATTACCGCAAACTCAACAAGATTACCATAACAAAATCGCTATCCTCTGCCCTTGGTACCCGAACTCTTCCAGAGGTTAGGGACTGCAACCATTTTTACCAAACTTGACCTCCGAGGAGCCTATAACTTGGTCCGCGCATCAGAAATGGTGACGAGTGGAAAACGTCCTTCCGCACTAGATTTGGACATTTTGAGTATTTGATGATGCCGTTCGGGTTGTGCAATGCTCCTGCCACCTTTCAGCATTTTGTTAACGATATTTTCCGTGACTATTTAGATCTGTTCCTTATCATTTATATGGACGACATTCTGATTTTCTCCTCCTCCATTGACAGTCATCATAAGCATCATAAGCATGTTAAGTGCGTTCTGAGTCACCTTCGCCAACACGGCCTATATGCCAAGGCTGAAAAATGTGAATTCAAAAAACAAAGTATACAATTCCTAGGACTGATTATCTCCATCAAGGGTATCAAGATGGACCCTCAGCTATTTTGGAATGGCCGCCCGCCCACGGACAAGAAAGAGATCCAGTGGTTCGTTGGATTTGCAAACTTTTACCGTAAATTCATTTTCTGCCATTATCGCACCTATCACTCAGCTCACCAAACAAGGAACCCGTTTCCACTGGACCCCTGAAGCCCAAGCGGCCTTCAATTCTCTCAAAAGTCTGTTCACCTCTGTTCGCCTCAGTGTTGAAACATCCTGATCCCGCTTTGCCATTTGTCTTGGAGGTGGACGCTTTTGAAATTGCCGTCGGTGCCGTGCTCTCACAGTGCCAGGGTCCTAAGTCCATTTTGTTTCCCATTGCCTTTTTTTCCCGTAAGTTATCTGCTCCGGAAAGGAACTATGACGTCGGGGACCAAGAACTTTTGGCAATTAAAGCTGTGCTGGAAGAGTGGCGCTATCTGCTGACAGGGGCAGCTCACCCGATTCTAGTGTAAACAGATCACAAGAATCTAGAGTATCTGAGGACTGCAAAACATTTGAAACCTCGTCAAGCCAGGTGGGCACTGTTTTTCTCTAGATTCTCCTTCCACGTTACATACTGGCCCGGCTCAAAACACATAAAACCAGAGGCCTTGTCCCGCATGTTCAGCGACTCTGGAACAGCTGCCTCCCCAGACACCATTCTACCCATGGAAAATTTTCTTCTGGTGCAGGAAGATTTACTTGCCCGGGTCAAACAGGCTTCCGTTAATGTCCCCCTCTCTCTTAAAACAAAGTAGCTTGCAAAGGATGGCTTGCTATGGTTTAACGATAAAATTTTTATACCTGAGAGTCTCTGGATCGCCATACTCGAACCATGACCATGTCCTAGCTGGCACTTCGGCACTTCCAAGACTGTTGACTTGGTGCGGCGCACCTTCTGGTGGCCCCAGGTAGCTAAAGACTGTAAAGACTATGTGGAATCTTGCCCTATCTGTGCCCGGAACAAGTGCAACCGAACCAAGGCTTGGAGTCTGCTCAAACCCTTATCCGTTCCAGACAGGCCCTGGAGATCTATTTCTATGGATTTCATTGTAGAGCTCCCGCCTGCAAAAGGCCACTCCGCTATATTTGTAGTTGTTGACTGGCTATCCAAAATGGCACATTTTATCCCATTATACCAGGACCCACGAAATTATCATGGGTCAATAAGTGATATAAAACAATTATCCGTGTAGCACTAGTTTAAAGTGATAAAGTGCACATATATCCAGGACTCTGATAGTATAATCCAGCCATGACTGAGGCCGGCGGAGGTGTGTCCCCAATAGAGACTTTATGCCAACAGGCCGCTACCCTTACACGAGTGGTCCCAGTTCTTCAGGAAAGATACATTCAATTAGAAGGAAAACTCCAACATTTTATGCTACCATCTGCCTTTTTGGATCCTGGTTCTACCTCCACAAATCTCCCTGCTACGGCCTCTTCAATACTGACTTTGCCCCCAGAACCGCGGGTACCTAGCCCTGAACGTTTCTCTGGAGACCGTCAGAAATTCAGATCCTTCAAGAATGCCTGCCTGTTATATCTGGCTCTGCAACCCGTACCTTTTCCACTGAGACTGTCAAAGTTGGCTTTCTTATCTCCCTGCTGACCAATGAACCCCAAGCATGGGCCCACAGGTTATGGAAACAGAAGGACCCAGCTACTAGTTCAGTGGAAACGTTCTTTACGGCCTTGTCGCAATTGTATGAAGACCCCCAGCGTACAGCCACCGCTGAGGCCGCTCTGCATTCTCTTCAACAGAAACGGCACCCGGTGGAAGACTATACCGTGGACTTCCGCCGGTGGTCTGCCGATACAGACTGGAATGAGGCTGCGTTGAAATACCAGTTTCGTCTGGGGCTTTCTGAATCCCTTAAAGACGAGTTGGCCAGGGTCGGCATCCCTGCTACCCTCGAGGGGCTCATTCAACCATCCATCCAGTTGGATAGACGCCTTCGGGAGCGCCAGGTTGAACGTTCTCAGACTCCCAAAATGCTGGTACCAGAGATCGGTGCTATGCCCGTTGGTTTGGTGGGATACGCACTGACTCCTGAGGAAAAACAGCGTCGGCGTCAAGCCAATCTCTGTCTCTATTGTGGCCGAAAGGGACATTTCCTGAGCAACTGCCCCATAAGGCCCAGCAAGGTACCCAAGAACTCTCCAATGTACTTCCAGATGTCCGGAACTTCCACTTCTCACCTTATCCTTTCCATCACGCTACAGTTGGCCGACAAGGGGTTTCAGCTTCAGGCCATAGTCGACTCCGGGGCATGCAGTTGTTTCTTGGACTTGGACTTAGCAGTAAAGCTCGGTCTGGCCCTACTTCCCAAGAACCGTAGATTGGAAGTTCTCCTGGCTGATGGCACCCTGCCTTGTTCCGGTCCTGTGACACAAGAGACCGTTCCTCTTTTGGTTACTACTCCTGATGGTCATCAGGAATTCATACGTTTCGACATTCTAAGCTCACCTATGTTCCCCGTCATCTTGGGTACCCAATGGCTCCAAGCCCACAACCCCCAGATCAACTGGATCAGGAAAGAAATTTCATTCATTTCACCTTATTGCCTACAGCACTGTCTTACCCCTGAAACCAGTAATATAGCCAGTTGCCTGTCAGTTCAACCTGTACCTGTCAACAACCAGAGTATTCCACCAGCCTACCAGGAGTTTGCAGATGTCTTTGACAAGAAAAAGGCTGATGTCCTGCCACCACACCGGTCATACGATTGTCCAATTGAATTACTCCCAGGAGCCGAAATCCCATTCGGTCGCATATTCCCCCTCTCGGAGGTGGAACTAGGAACATTGCGACAATACATTGATGAAAACCTGGAGAAAGATTTCATCTGTTCCTCCTCTTCTCCTGCTGGAGCCGGAATCTTTTTTGTCGAAAAAAGGGACAAATCCCTAAGACCATGTGTGGATTACAGGGAGCTCAAAAAAAACACTATAAAAAACCGTTACCCTCTTCCTCTAGTTCCGGAACTTTTCCAGAGACTCCGTACTGCCCAAATATTTACTAAGCTTGACCTTCGAGGAGCCTACAATCTCATTCGCATCCGAGAGGGTGACGAATGGAAGACAGCATTTAGAACTCGCTTTGGACATTTCGAGTACTTAGTGATGCCATTTGGATTGTGCAATGCCCCGGCCACATTCCAACATTTCGTAAACGATATCTTTAGAGAATTTCTGGATTACTTCGTCATCATCTACCTGGATGATATCCTGATATTTTCAACCACCCTGGAGCTCCATCGTACACATGTAAGGACAGTTCTGCACACTCTAAAGCCCCATACACACTATCAGTTTTTCTGCTGAGTTAGTCCTTCAGATTTACCAAAACCATATAATATGAGGTCAAACCTTAGGAGTTTCAATGTGTATGCAATCAGGCAGGCCCTTGCACTACATGGTTTTGGTAAATCTGAAGGACTAAGTCAGCAGAAAAACTGATAGTGTGTATGGGGCTTAAGTAAGCACAAACTCTATGTAAAAGCAGAGAAGTGTGATTTCGAAAAGGAGTCAATACAGTTCCTGGGGCTAATTATCTCCACTGGTGGTGTTGCCATGGACCCGCAAAAGGTACAGGCAATCCTGGACTGGCCAACTCCATCGGATAAAAAGGGAGTACAAAGATTTGTGGGGTTTGCAAACTTTTATAGGAGGTTTATAAAGAACTTTTCCTCCATCATCTCACCAATCACCCAAGTTACCCGTTTACATACTCGGTTCCTGTGGTCTTCAGAAGCCCAATCAGCTTTTGATAAGCTCAAATCCCTCTTTACCTCCGCACCTATCCTGCAACATCCTGATCCGGCCCTCCCTTACATCTTAGAGGTTGATGCCTCTGAAGTTGCCACAGGGGCAGTCTTATCCCAACGTCAGGGTCCTAAGTCGTTACTCCATCCTGTGGCCTTCTCCTCGCGGAAGATGAGTGGGAGATCCAGAGCTCTTGGCTATTAAAACTGCCATGGAGGAATGGCGGTACCTCCTTGAAGGTGCTCAGCATCCCATCATGATATTCACGGATCACAGAAACCTGGAGTATCTTCGCACTGCTAAACGATTGAGACCCCGACAAGCTCGATGGGCCTTGTTTTTTGCCAGATTAAATTTTCATATCTCCTTCCGCCCGGGGTCTAAGAACGGGAAGGCCGATGCCTTGTCCCGGATTTTTCCTGACACTCCCGAAGAAATTACTCCTAGCACTATATTGTCTCCACAGAATTTTCTCATGATTCAAACCGACCTGAGTTCCTCACTGAAACTTCTTCCAAATGCTCTGAACCAGAAGCACTGTCTTTAAGAAACCAGGAAGGTTTTTTTGGTATCAGAACAAAATTTTTGTTCCGCAGCAAGCCAGAGCCCAGGTCCTAAGACTTTACATGACCACCAACTTGCTGGTCACTTCGGGGTACGAAAGACTTTGGAGCTTGTTCAGCGATCTTTTTGGTGGCCCACTCTGAAGCCTGACTGCAGGGAATATGTCAGTTCCTGCACCATTTGTCAACGTAACAAGGGGTCTAACATCAGATCTTGGGGTCTACTACGCCCATTGCCTGTGCCGGAGCAACCATGGAAAGAAATATCTATGGATTTCATAGTAGAGTTACCACCCTCTGAGAAATTTACAACCATCTTGGTAGTCGTTGACCGCCTGTCCAAGATGGCGCATTTCTTGCCCATGATGGGTACACCTTCTGCTGCTGACACGGCGAAGATCTTCATAAAGGAGATAGTCAGACTTCACGGCCTACCGAGCAACATTGTGTCCGACAGAGGGGTTCTGGAAGGAGCTCTGCAAAATGCTTTCCATTAAAGTGTGCCTATCTTCAGCTTACCATCCTCAAAGCAACGGTCAAACCGAAAGAACTAATCAAACTTTAGAACAGTACTTACGTTGCTTTTGCTCCTTCTCCCAGGACGACTGGTCCTTGCTACTCCCATGTGCGGAGTTTGCATACAACAACTCAATCCATGCTTCCACCAATCAGTCACCTTTCTGGGCCAACTACGGTTTCCATCCCTCATTCTTGCCTAATGTTATACCAGAGACCTCAGTCCCCGCAGTCCAGGACAGGATAAATGGCATTCAGGCTAATTACCTAACTCTCCAGGCAACTATGCAGAAGGCCCAAGAGAATAATAAAAAACATTATGACAAGGGGAGGAGAGATCCCGTCTTTAAAGTTGGAGATAGAGTGTGGCTTTCCTCAACAAATCTTAAGCTTCCTTGCCCCTCCCGGAAGTTAGGACCAAGGTTTATCGGTCCATTCACAATTAAGAAGGAAATTAACCCAGTGGCATTTGAATTGTCTTTACCAAGTTCCTATAAAATCCACCCAGTATTCCATGTTTCTTTATTAAAATCTGTTGTCTCCAGTCCTTTTCCAGGGAGAGAAGTAGCTCCGCCGCCTCCAATCTTGGTGGACAATGAAACAGAATACGAAGTAGAAGCCATTCTGGACTGCCGTCGGAGAGGTAGGACTGTTCAATTTCTTGTTAAATGGAAAGAATACTCTGTAGAAGATAATTCTTGGGAACCAGCAGATAACATTCATGCCCCTAGACTGTTGCAGAGGTTTCAAGCCCGATACCCTGAAAAATGGGCCAGATTGGGCATCCAGAGGCTGCCCCTAGGGGGGGGGGCACTGTCAGGGTGATAACCGTAGGACGGGTAATTCTGCCAGTATTCCTCATGGTGGCACCCTTCTGCCTATTTAAGCCTGCTGCTGGTGCATGCTGGTTGCTGGATTATCATCAGCTTCCTGTGTTCCTTGTTCCTGTTGTGATATCTGCTTCCTGTTACTACTCGGCTTGCCTGACTGCTCCAGTATTCCGCCTGCATTGACCCCGGCTTGGACCTCACTATTCTTCGGCTCCGCATCTGTACCTTGATCATCCTCCTGTGTTTGACCCCCGGCTCGGCTACCTTCTCTGTTCCTGATTATCCTGCTGTACCTCACCTTGGACTGATTCCTGTGCTAAATGACCATTGGCCTGGCTCTGACTCCGCTCCTGGTTGCTCCACGGCTCCATACCTGGAATCCCTCCTTGCACGGTTGCCCTTTAACCTTACCAGCGCACCCCAGCAGCTCCCTGCTATCTGCTACTCAGCAACAGCGCTCTGGCAACCCGTGCACCTTTGGGCACCGTACTCCCTGTCTCACTCCCAGGGTTACGCTGCACTTAGCCGCAAGGGTAGCCCCCTCTGCAATCCGGCCTCACATCCAGGACTCTGACACTGCCCCTTGGAGGGGGGCAATGTCAGGAAAGACTTGCTGGGAGCAACAGTTCCACACGGGTGCCTGTGCGTGTGCGGGCGCACGGTTGTTGGCGAAAGAGGCGCTATTTAAACTCTGTCATGACAGAGGAATCTTGCTGCTTGATCTACACCGTTCCCTGAGAGATTCCTGTGCTCCTTATCTGTTCCTGAAATTACCGGCTTACCTTGTGACTATCTGCTGCCATCCGCCTGCACCCGACCTCGGCCTGTCCACGACCTCGCTCCTGTCTAATCCTTTGGCTTACCTGCACCAGTCTGTTGCCGACCCGGCTTGTCCAGTGACCTTCCTTCAGCCTTCTGCATCTGTTCCTGTACTGCTCTCCTGTGCATGACCCGGCCTGCCTGACTTTCCTGTGTCTCATCCCTGGGACCATCCACCTGCATCCTGTGTGTGCCTGCCTTCCAGCTTCAGCTTCCAGTCTGCTGCATCCCACCTGCTGTTCCAGTGTCTCAGCTGCGTCCGGAGCATCAGTCCTGCCTATTAGCTGTTGATCCTGCCTGTCACTCGTGCTGTCCTGTACTCCTGTGCCTCCTGTCAGCTCTACCAGGGGCCGCGAGTCAGGATCATAAGGGAGGCCTCCCTCTGCATATCGGGCTCAACAACCAGGTAAGTGACACTTCCGAGAAACAGCTCTTGCAGATCAGTTTGTCGGGCAGCGAATGCTTACCGGCCGAACAGGCTTTTTTCATGGGGTCTGAACGCCCTGTGGGAAGACCCAGAGTGCCTAGCAGCATGATGTGCTGAGTCATGTGATCTTCGAGCAGAATGTGAAGAGTGTCCATGTGTATGGCCACGTCTACTGGATCTTCTGCAAGACACGTGTCGGTGCGGGCTGTAAAGGGACAAAGAGATATCCCTTAAAATGAGGCCCTGCTCTTTTTTATTTTACTCACCAATATGTTGCAGCCCCATACCTAGAGGGATGTTGAGGATCTTTTGTACGCGGCAACAGGCTATGTAAAGCGGCTAAGGGAAGAGAGCAAATAATAAAATCACCACAGAGAAAAAAAAAAGGGAGAGAGAAAGAGCAAATGGAGTGTCAGCATAAAAAAAGAAAATGCAGCACAATGGTCCTTTAAAAAGTATGTAAACAAACACTTCCTACCTTGGATACTCTCCATGCTGGCTCCTCTGGGCAGCAGGATGGCAAGCAAGCAGCAGAGCAGGTGGGAGGCAAGACAGCAGCCATTTTCTCCTGCTCCCCCACATATTTAAATAAAGTGAGGGCAAAATCAGCTGTGTGGAACAACCAAGATGGCCACTCCTGCACTTCCGGCTACTCGCCCCATCCAGGAAGAAAGGGAAGCAGGAAGAGGCACGCGTAGCACCCACAGCTATCACACAGGCTGCAATTACAGAGACAGCACCTCTACACTACATAGCAGGAAAAAACAGAGAAAGGAAATCTGGCAGTAGGATAAGGCAGGGCAGAGGTGCTGTGGGGACCAAATAGTGAGTCCCACATACACTGCCTCAAAAAGTTCTACAGAAAAATGGGCCCCCCCACTCCTCAGCGCATTTAGCAGCCCAAGTGGCGGGACCTCATCTCAAGAGAGCATGAACCTTTATGGCGGCACCAATTTTTTGGGTGAGGGAGGGGCTGATGAATCCATGATTCTGTGTGGCCTTGAGAACAGAAAAGAGAATGGGGGCTGGGGGGGGGTGTCGCTCTCTTTTATAGAGTTATAATGGTCCTGTGGGTTGGACAGGGGTGGAGCAACCAACCATGCTTATGCTGACATCAAGGCACCAGGAAACTCAATACGTGTACACATTTTAATGTGCTATCATTATAGACTGGGGATGGAATTGTGTTGCCAAATTAGGAAAGGCCAGCAGAGGGTGCCAAAGTGATAGTGTGAATGATTGTAATGTGTGGAACTGCAAAGGACTGGGAAAAGATTTATGGGAGCCTGATGCAGATGCAGTGATCCAAGACCTCTCCTCTGGACCAAACCCTTTCCAATGTACGAGGTACTGAAGAATGCCTCTACGGAGCCAGGAATCCAGAACTTGACTAACCTTGTACTTTAGATTAGATTATCCTCAGAGACCGAAACTGAGGTAGGGAGAGGATGAGAGGACTTATTGAGGACTAAAGGCTTCTTGGGAATGGGTAAGAGCATGAGAAGACCATCAGGAGTCTGAGCAGGGTCCCCCAGACCCTTAAAGATGAGCTGGACATCTAGCAAAGGACCATCAGACTGGGCAGAAGTTAATGGATCCCTGAGGCCAGGTTGACTAGAAAGTGACGTGTCACAAGAGTCAAGCTGGATAGCTGAAACACAAGCAGAATGCAGAGAGCCCAGAAAGAAAGATTGAAAACCCCACCTGGTCAAATGAGGCAATCTATCCAAAGGATGGATTGAGCCCCTTAAACAGGTTTGAGTGGACGTAGTAGTAGTAGGGTGAGGCCAGGTTACAGAAGGTTCTGAATAAAAAGAAGCAGGAAGCTCACTGGGCATAGACTGGACTGGCATTGTAACGATATCACATACTGGACATGAAACGGTGTAGCTAGTTGCCATGTTGTTTGGAACGCAGCCATGACAGCTTGGCTAACCGTGTACATTACAGAGAAAACTCCCTACTCCCTCCTCCCTTTTCTTAGGAATTAAAAGCTTTTAAAATTTCAAAGGAAAGAAAAGGTTATCTCAACAGAGAAGGCAGAACCAGGCTAGGTCAGTAAAAACAGCCTGTTGGCCTGGCAGGATGTCAGGCCTGTCGTAAAACTGTCACCCTCTCCATTCAGAGAACCAGCAGGCATCGGTCGTAAATACCTGAATGCACATAAGTGAAATAAGTATGAAATTTCAGCATGTGTTATAACTTCCAACTTAGTAATAGCACAGCAATAATATGGACATATTTAGTTTCCTCAGATAATTTGTAACGTTTCAAGTCCAGACACCCCTATGTCAGGTCATATAGAAAACCACTGGTACCCCTTATTCCTCCTAAGTAGACTAGAAACTAGAGATATGGCATGTTTAGATTTGTTTTCAAGGAAATCTCACGCTGAAAAATAATATGGATATTTGCAGTCTATAAACACCATAGATGCAGAGATATGAATATGTATCACAAAATCTACCTGGGACATGGTCAGGATTGTAGACACCTCCCAGCAACCAACCCCTAAACAAGATGACCAGACGATTGGTTAATAGTCGCTGTCAACACCGCCTTTGATTTGACAGAAAAGAGGAGATGCCAAGACAATGAGCAGTTATCCTTTTACCATGCAAGCAGGAACATCTGACAAGTTTGAGAACCGATTTCCCAGCTCATCGATCGAACTCTGATCAACCCTCGGACATTAATTGCAAGTATTTTTCCTGCTCAATTCTACCTTATTTCTTTGTGGCTGTATAGTGTCTTTATCTCTTGAAACATCTTTTTTCTGTAAATGTTTTATTTGCATCAACTTTGACCTTTTCATAATAAACCCCTATGTTGAAAAGTGTTAAACTTGTCTCTAAAGCTCTTAATGCAAGCTATAAACGAACCTGCCTCTTAAAGGGCGCTACTGTTGTAGAGGCAGTGTGTGTGTGCAGACGCTTATTCTAAAATTATAATTGGTATTGCTAAAATTACGAGTCTCCCCCAGCTCGGTCTTTCAAAGCGGGGGTGGTGGCAGTTAAAGGGTTAATTGTGTAATTAGCCCAGTGACAATCATTTTCAGGCTGCTCACACCTAGATTGTGGTCCTGCAAACTGTAAAATCTTTGTGCTGGACGCAGCTGAGAGTGGTATTGTTATGTAAGTGACAGCGTGGTGTGAGGTTGGCCGGTCCTTTGTCGCAAGTTAGCGAGGAGGGCAGGGATCTGACACCCGCGTTCATCACAGGCATAACTGGTGCAGAGGCCGACTGAATAGCATCGCCAGGTGCAGCGACTACCACAATCACATCGCAGAGCATAGCGACTGTGGAACTGGTGGACGAGTTAACCTGGGTGTGCGTCCAAGGGAGTTTAGGGACAGGCAAAGGTAAGTGGTTATGCAAACTGGAGTGAATGATCGGCTCAGGTTCATAGGTGGACTCCTTATCCAGAGTGCCACATGACCTAGAGAGTGTATCAGTCTGACTATTGCAGGACACATCCCAGAATTCGCTATATACAGCGGGAAGAGCAGAAGATACTGGGATGGTGGCAACAGGAAGTTTCTCCTTTGGGGCAACCTTAAGTAGGCAAGAAGAGGAACAGGAGGAACCCCAAGCCAGGATCTGTCCAGCAGTCCAGTCAATGTGTGGGGAATGGAGCCGTAACCAAGAAAGACCTAATATGATAGGAGATGAAGCCTTAGGTAAGACAAGAAAGGATATCCACTCCTGGTGGAGTGTCCCTATCGACATCTTAACAGGGAGGGTCTGGAAGCGGATAGGGCCCCCTGGGAGAATGATGCCATCAAGACCACCAATGGCGTTGTGAGGGGCAAAAGGGTAAGTCTCATGGTAGATGCAGTTTCCCAATCCATGAAATTGCCAGCGGCTCCGGAATCCAGATGTGCCGAGACCGAACGAGAGAAAGGGCCAACATGAAGGAACACAGAAAGGAGAAGACGAGAAGGTGATATTTCAGGGTCTAATACTCCACCTTCCAGATGTATTAGTTCGAGCGTTTTTCCAGACGAAAGAGAACAAGTGTCACGAAAATGACCTTTGACCCCACAGTAGAGACACAGGCCCAGAGTTCTGCGCCTAGCGCGTTCTTCGGGAGATAATTTGGTCCGGCCCAGCTGCATAGGTTCCTCAGCAGGCAGGGGGAGCTCCTCGGGTCGAAGAGAAGGAACAGGGAGCTCAGGCTGCCTAAAGAACGGGGAGTGCTGGCGTCTTTTTTTTCCAGGGCCCTCTCCTGAAAGCGAATATCGATCTGGTTACACAAGGTGATGACACAGCCCAGATCAGCAGAGAGGGATCTTCCTGCTAATTCATCCTTCACTCTATCAGAGAGGCCATGTAAAAAGGTTGCAACTAGGGCCTCATTATTCCAGCTCAGCTCAGCAGTCAAAGTACGAAAATGAAGAGCATACTGTCCCACAGAAGCGGATTCTTGGAGACGTAAAAGAGCCCTGGCCGCTGAGGTGACACCACCCAGTTCCTCGAAGATATGCTAAAAAAGTTTCAAGAAATCATACAGGCTAGAAACCACTGGATTGTTCAGTTCCCACAGAGGAGCAGCCCAGGCTAACGGCTTGCCGGACAGGAAGGATATAATATAGGCTACCTTCGCCTGTTCGGACAGGTTTTGGGGCTGGAGTTCAAAATGAATTGTGCACTGGCTAAGGAACCCCCTGCAGGCCTTTGAGTCCCCAGAGAAGCGGCCCAGAGCTGGCAGTTGTAATGAATGTGTGGCTGCGACTGGTGCGATAGGTGCAACAGCAGATAGCGGTTGAGGTTGTTGAACCGGGGGTCCTAATGAGGTCTGAACCTGTTCAAAATGGGAGGCCAAATCCCGAAGGAATCGCATCACCAGGGTCTGATTAGATTCCTGGGTCTTAAGTCTGCAGACTATGCCTTGCAATGAATCAGCTGCAGGAAGCGGGGTCCATGGCTGATCAAACTGTCAGGTCACCTGAGACCAGGTCACAGATGCACTCCGTAGGTGTCAGGAGTGCACCGTTATGGCAGTGGACCCTAGGACTGACTGCTGCGGATTGAACCCTGGGAGGTTCAGGAAGCAGGTCTACTAGATCACTAACACAGATCCCAGTGGGAGCTAGAGCATAGATTCCCCAGGGCGCGGAGTCTAAGAGCCAGCAGGTGTTCACCAGAGCCTCTAGTGGTGACTGCGCTGCAGTCTGGCTCCAGGTCGCGGCCCCCAGGGTCTCACAGCTCACGGAAGACTACAGGAGATAGAGGAAAGAAGCAGCAGGCTGGAACAACAAGGATAGTAAGGGGATAAGCCAAGGTCGGGGCAACTAGCAGACAAGGACAACAGAGTACACGCCAAAGGTTCAGGATCACAGGCAAACAGGCATATTCGGGGACACGCCAAAAGGTCAGGGTCATGAACAAATAGGAATAGTCGAGAACACGCCAAGGTCGGTAACAAAGATAAATGTAGAACACACGGCAAGCAGGAAACAGGAAGCCAAACACACAATGGTTGATCAGCAAGGTTGGCTTGCAATGCACAGGTTAATATAGTGTTCCTAATTAGAGGCTGAGGTGGAGCTATAGTGAGAGAAGATTATATATGCAGTCAGGTGAGAGTGGCTCTAAAGGATCACATGGAGAGAGGTAAGCTGACAGACACACATTACTGCATAACCATGACAGTGTCACACCGGGAGATACCTGCTCTGTGTGGCTCTCATCTCTAACCCCCATGCACTGGTGAAGCTGTATTGAGGTGCACTGGTAAAGCTGCATTAAGGGGCACTAGTAAAGCTGCATTGAGGGGCACTGGTGAAACTGCATTGAGGGGCACTGGTGAAGCTGCATTGAGGGACACTGGTCAAGCTGCATTGAGGGACACTGGTCAAGCTGCATTGAGGGACACTGGTCAAGCTGCATTGAGGGACACTGGTCAAGCTGCATTGAGGGACACTGGTGAAGCTGCATTGAGGAGCACTAGTGAAGCTGCATTGAGGGCCACTAGTTAAGCTGCATTAATGGGCACTGGTGAGGCTGCATTAATGGGCACTGGTGAGGCTGCATTAATGGGCACTGGTGAGGCTGCATTAATGGGCACTGGTGAGGCTCAATTAATGGGCACTGGTGAGGCTTCATTAATTGGCACTGGTGAGACTGCATTCATGGGCACTGGTGAGACTGCATTGATGGGCACTGGTAAGGCTGCACTGAGGGGCAGTGGTAAGGCTGGGCTGATGGGCACTTGTGAGGCTGCATTGATGGGCATTGATCAGGCTGTAATGGAAAAAGACACACCCTCCGCTCCAGGTAAGACCAGGAAGCCTAATGATCCAGTAGGTGCTTGCCTCCGTACACAATGAATTTAGAAGAAATGGCCTCACACCACTGTAGATTAAAATCCTTTTTATTTGGACATCCCAAAAACTACAGCAATCAGAATACTGGGTAGACGCCTTTCGCACACTTCATGTGTGCTTAGTCATTACTAATGACTAAGCGCACGTGAAGTGTGCGAAACGCATATACCCAGCATTCTGATTCCTGTAGTTTATGGGATGTCTAAATAAAAAGGATTTTGATCTACAGTGGTGTGCGGCTATTTCTTCTAAATTTATCAGGCTGCACTGATGGGCACTGGTGAGGTTGCATTAATAGGTTGCATTGATGGGCACTGATGGGGCTGCATTGATGGGCACTGTGGGGGGTTACTTCTAACATAGACTCTGAAATAGACACAGAGAGGACACGCACGTGACATTATTATGTGTTGCGCTGTGCGCCTCCACATACTGGGCCTGCTTCAAACCTTCTAGTTCTACCATCCTGGATAAGGCAAAGGCCACGCCTCCCTCCAAGTCCCTCCCTTGCCTCTGCAAGCAGTACCTGGAATGGCGGAAGAGAGAAGACACACCAGCCAGCCACAGCAGGGCCAGGGTGCCAGCCAACCAGCCACTCACACCTGTTACACCTGTTACACACCCACAGCAGGGCCAGGGTGCCAGCCAACCAGCCACCCACATCAGTGACCCACCCACAGCAGGGTCAGGGCGCCAGCCAACCACCCACAGTGACCCACCCACAGCAGAGCCAGAGTGCCAGCTAGCCAGCCACCCATGGTGATCCACCCACAGCAGGGCCAGGGTGCCAGACAGCCAGCCGCCCACGGTGCCCCACCCACACCAGGGAGCCAGCTAGCCACAGCAGGGTGCCAGCCACCCACAGAGGATGCGGGAGCCTGCCAGCCACAGAGGATGCGGGAACCAGCCACAGCTACAGTACCCATACTTAAAGCGGAAGTAAAACCATCCGTAAACGTTTAATTTGATTGATTGCTGATATATACTCAGAGGCGCCCCTTTTCCTTGTTTATTTCTCCTAGCTTATTGGACCTTGCTTCTGGTCTTTTTTGGTGGCAGCCCTGACTGACTTCTTCTTATATATATTTTTATATATATATATCCATCTTGCCATTGGACTATTTAGGAACAGTTATCTGAGGTATACCGGCATTGCGCCTTTTTTACTTGTTTAATATCTATATAGAGAGCACACCAAGTAATAGCAGCTGGCACCAGGGGAGTATTATATAATCAGTGGGCCCGTGTGCCAGATAAAAAGTGGGCCCTTGGCCTATAATAAAAAAAAATGTGGTGTGCGTAGCATGCCGCAGTAAGATGTAGACGTGTCTTAAATTGCACAAAATATTGGGCGTGGCTTAAATGGTTTAATAGGGTCTGAGATGACTTGCATAGTGCAGCATGTGGTAATGTTAAATAGGGAATGTATAGTGCAGAGTGTACAGAGGTGGGTAGTATGTGCAGGAGAGGAGTGCAGAGTGTAAGGTGGTGGGTAATATGTGCAGGAGAGAGGTGCGGTGTATAGTGGTAGGTAGTATATGCAAGCGAGGAGTGTGGAGTGTATGGAAGTGGGTAGTATGTGCAAGAGAGGAGTGTGGAGTGTATAGCGGTGGGTAGTATGTGCAGGTGAGGAGTGCGGAGTGTATGAAGGTGGGTGGTATGGGCAAGAGAGGAGTGTGATGTGTATGGAGGTGGGTATTATGTGCAGAAGAGGAGTGTGGAGTGTTTGATGGTGGGTAGTATGTGCAGGTGAGGAGTGTGAAGTGTATGGCAGTGGGTTGAATGTGCAGGCGAGGAGTGCGGAGTGTACAGCGGTGGGTAGTATGTGCAGGACGGTGTCAGTAGGCCAGTAGATGGTGTCAGTAGTTCTTTATTTTTACTATTTTACTACATTTTTTCAAAATGCTTTTGGGGGCCAGTGGATGGTGTCAGTAGAGCAATAGACAGTGAAATAATTCTTTATATTTTTTACAATGTTACTTTTTCAATTATTTTTTACAATGTATTTTTTTCACAATGATTGGGGGGAGGGGCTTTGGTGAGATATCAGGGGTCTAAACAGACCCCTGACATCTCCCCTTTAACACAGAGAAAGCGACTGAGGACACAGATTCCCCAGTCCCGTTCTCAGCAGCCTCAGCATTGAAGATGAATGGACAGGAGACAGAGGCTCCTGTTCATTCATAAACTGAAGCATCGTAAACACAGGTTGCTCTGCTCAGTTATCAGAGGGCACAGTTATCGGTAGCGATCGCTCACTATGTCCAATTCAGAAAAGGAATGGAACTTCTTCCGCTCTCCATCCTGACACATTCCCTTAGCAGCTGGTGGGAGAAGAGGGAAGCTGGCTGTGGGGGGGATGAGGGGGTAGAGGAGGAGCATGACATGGGGGGCCGGAGGAGGAGGACACGGATGCTGGAGGAGGAGGACAGTAAGGGATGATCAGTGCAATGGGAGGGACAGCTGCAAGCACTGATCTCCCTGTATGGCATTTCAGCTAACAGCCGTGGGAGGGAGAGGAGGAGAAGTGGCTGTCAGCTGCTTCACTGAAGGCTTTACAGAGATCAGTGCTTGTAGCTGTCCCTCCCCCCGCCCCGATCGTCCCTGACTGTAAACCAGGGGATTATCCATCTGTGCATTGCAGGTCATAGTGGGCCCCCTACCTCAGGGCCTGTGTGTCAGTGAAATTGTATGCATAATCGTGCACAAAGACATGCACTTGCTAATAAGAATTCTCGAGTGACAACAAGAGGTCCCCGTAACTCACGCATATGCGCAAAAGAATTCTCAAGTAACGGCTGGGAATTCCTGACTCGCAAGCATATCTGCGCAAGTGGGCATGCGCATTAGCATGAGCAGGCATGAGTACTTGGCGCCCTCTTGCCTATTTCCACTGGCTCCATAGACCAGAGGATTGCTTAGTGGTCGCCAGATTCTGCCGTTAGTGACCTGATCCTGTGCTTGTTCCTGTGTATACCTGGCCTGTTTGACTCAGCTCGTTCCTGATACCTGATTGCTGACCCGGCTTGTGACCCGACTCTGCCTTTTGCCTTCTGTTCTGGTGCCTTTTCTGCTCACTTGATGCCGACCCTGGCTTAGCCCTAATTCTTCTCTGGATCCGATTCGGTACCTCTGCTGCTTGGCCGTTACTGACTTCTGCCTGCCTGACCACCCGAGATCCTGCATCTGCCTGCTCTCCAGCTTGGTTGCTGTCTGCTGTCCCTCACCTGCTGCTGTGTACCTGCACCTGCCACCTGCCTGCATGCTTTGGCCAATCACAGCGCGCTCTGCTGCGAGAGCCATGATTGGCCAAAGGCAGGGTGCCTTTGGCCAATCATGGCTCAGGGGGACTAAGTGTCAGGCACCATGAAATCAGACCGAGACAGGAGTACAGTTAAATCACACTTGTTTAATAATAAAAGTAAAAAGAACAAACGTAGTCAAAACATAGCCAGAGTTCAGTAACTGGAACAGATAATCAGCCAAGCCAGAAGTCAGGGATCAAAGTAGTGGAACAGCAAACAGGATCTGGAGCCAGAAGGGATGTCAGCAAAGCCAGTCTTTAAACAGTAACGCAGGAGATGTTTCTTGTGATGTTGACTAAGGATGAGCTCCGGCGTGTTCGCATGGCGCACGTGCCGAGCCCGCCAGGAAGTCGGCACGGCGCAGCGCTAATCACAGGCAGTGAGACATTTCCCGATCTCTGCAGCCGCACATCGGGAAATGTCTCACTGCTTGTGATTAGCGCTGCGCCGTGCCGACTTCCTGGCGGGCTCGGCACGTGCGCCATGCGAACACGCCGGAGCTCATCCTTAATGTTGACCAAGGCGAAGGCAGAGACCCTCTGGACTGGACGGCTTAAGTAGGCAGGGCTAACGAGCAGGATATGAACAAAAGCTGAGTAACTGTGGAGATGGGAGCTGGAAATTAGCCGACAGCTGAGAGGCCAGCTCAGAGAAGGAAGGGCTGAGCCCTGCCCTAACAGTACCCCCTCCTCAACGACCCCTCCCCCTCGGAGGACCACCAGGCTTGAGGGAAAAACATCTATGGAAATCACGGAGGAGGACAGAGGCATGTACATCCGAGGATGAGACCCAAGAGCGTTCCTCCGGACCGTACCCCTTCCAATGCACCAGGTTCTGTATGCGCCCATGGAACCTATGGGAGTCAACAATGGACTGTACTTCATACTCCTCATGGTTCTCAACCTGTACAGGGTGAGGATGTGGCACCGAGGTGGTAAAGCGGTTGCAGATCAAAGGTTTTAATAAGGAGACATGAAATACATTCGAAATACGCATATTAGAAGGAAAGTCTAATGCGCAAGCCACTGGGTTAATCCTGCAAAGAATACGGGAATAAGGATAGAAGAGTGTGGCGCTAGTGAATGGTGATGTAGAGATTACAGGTCAGGTAATGGTAATCCTTAAAGGAACAAATAACAATTACAGTGTGGATTTGTGAAACTAAAAGCAATTGTTTTTTTTGGAGGACATCTAAAAAAGTGTATAGAAAATAAATGAATGATGGAAAACTTAGGTGTGTGGGGGAGTGAAATGCTCGATAACAACCTGTAGGGTGGCTAAGAAACAATCATGCATACACAACCATATTTCAAAGTGACATTGCAGGAGGATAGATAAAAAATACAAGGTATCTTAGTATGCTAAATATACAGCTCTACGCAAAAATACTGTTCATTGGTGTTAGAACCAGAGGAGGGGGCGTCAAAATCCCTATAAGGGGATACGCATATGTGAATGGTCAATGTTGCTTGGAGGACAGATAGAGTATTACTAAATAAGTCCCACAAATATCTGGACATAAGCCGTCTTCCTATGGGATGATTACAGGTCCTTAGGTGCAGGAAGGTTCTTGACTCATGTGGATGGTCCCAACATCGAAAAAGAAAAGACAAAAGGATGCCCTTACCGGATCTGGTGGACTCACAGGCCGTTGGCGGTGAGTCAATCGGGCTTGTACCGTCAAGCGATGTGGGGTGGAGGTCTGTGCGAAGACTGGTGCGAAATCTCGTCAGACGTCCTCGGATGGTGTGCCAGGATGGGATCCAGGGCCCCCAGGATTCGGTTGCGGTCGCCGAATGACCGTTTCCTCAAAAGCCAGCCACGTGAGCCAATGGGCAAAGAAAGGAAAAAGAAAAAAGCTTCCACATAGTGTGAATCCTTAATGATAAAAAGCGTTGCAGCACTTTATTGGGGAGTATACTTCCAAAAATTTACAAATGAGGGCGGTAAAAACTCGGCTCAGAATAAAATTTGCATCAAACAGCATAGATATAGTATAAAATAGCGCAGTGGGTAGTGGTGGGGTATAGTCATAGGAACCTATGACTATACCCCACCACTACCCACTGCGCTATTTTATACTATATCTATGCTGTTTGATGCAAATTTTATTCTGAGCCGAGTTTTTACCGCCCTCATTTGTAAATTTTTGGAAGTATACTCCCCAATAAAGTGCTGCAACGCTTTTTATGATTAAGGATTCACACTATGTGGAAGCTTTTTTCTTTTTCTTTTTCCTTTCTTTGCCCATTGGCTCACGTGGCTGACTTTTGAGGAAACGGTCATTCGGCGACCGCAACCGAATCCTGGGGGCCCTGGATCCCATCCTGGCACACCATCCGAGGACGTCTGACGAGATTTCGCACCAGTCTTCGCACAGACCTCCACCCCACACCGCTTGACGGTACAAGCCCGATTGACTCACCGCCAACGGCCTGTGAGTCCACCAGATCCCGTAAGGGCATCCTTTTGTCTTTTCTTTTTCGATGTTGGGACCATCCACATGAGTCAAGAACCTTCCTGCACCTAAGGACCTGTAATCATCCCATAGGAAGACGGCTTATGTCCAGATATTTGTGGGACTTATTTAGTAATACTCTATCTGTCCTCCAAGCAACATTGACCATTTACATATGCGTATCCCCTTATAGGGATTTTGACGCCCCCTCCTCTGGTTCTAACACCAATGAACAGTATTTTTGCGTAGAGCTGTATATTTAGCATACTAAGATACCTTGTATTTTTTATCTATCCTCCTGCAATGTCACTTTGAAATATGGTTGTGTATGTATGATTGTTTCTTAGCCACCCTACAGGTTGTTATCGAGCATTTCACTCCCCCACACACCTAAGTTTTCCATCATTAATTTATTTTCTATACACTTTTTTAGATGTAATCCAAAAAAAACAATTGCTTTTAGTTTCACAAATCCACACTGTAATTGTTATTTGTTCCTTTAAGGATTACCATTACCTGACCTGTAATCTCTACATCACCATTCACTAGCGCCACACTCTTCTATCCTTATTCTTACTTGCAATGGTCAAATTGCTGTGTTGGCTGCTTTACAAGAGTTGGCGCAATTTCTACACCTTTTTTTAAAAGAATACGGGAAAACCCAATAAACCCGAGGTGCAAACTTCAGTAAGGGAACACGAAGTTGGAGGTTGCGAGGTGACAGCCGGACCCTGTAGCAACCTGGTAGGAAGGCGCAGGCAGGCGTCTGCAGTCAGCATGGAGTCTGTACCTATCATTAGCATGACGCAAAGCCTCCTGGACTTGTGCCCAAGTGGAACGAAGACCACGGAGATGCTCCTCTAACGAAGGAATACTCTGCGGAACACCCATAAACGGGGACAGTCGGGAAGCAGAATTCAAGGCACTGTTTTGAGCAAACTCTGCCCACAGTAATAGGTCTGACCAGTTATGATGGTCAGAAATATAGCAACGTAGGAATTGCTCCAAAGACTGGCTCGTTCTGCAGCCCCATTAGACTGCAGGTGATATGCAGAGGAGAAAGCAAGCTGAATTCCCAACTGTGCACAAAAGGCTTGCCAGAACTGGGACACAAACTGACTACCCCTGTCCGAGACAATCACTTTGGTAGCCCATGTAAGCGAAAGATCTCCCGAGCAAAAATGGAAGCCAGTTCCTTAGAAGTGGGCAACTTCTTAAATGGAATACAATGACACATCTTTGAGAACCGGTCAACCACCATAAGGATAACTGTGTTGCCCTGGGGGTTGGGTAACTCCACAATGAAATCTAAAGACAGGTGGGTCCAGGGCCTCTCTCCATTGGGTATGAGTTTTAGGAGGCCCACTGGAAGGTGTCGTGGAGTCTTACTCTGAGCACACACGGAAAAGGCAGTTACATCAGCACGTAGACTAGGCCACCAGAATTGTTGGGAAATGGCAGGGTGGCCAGCAGCCTTGGGAGAATGGTAAGTCTTGAAGCACTGCAGTACGGAGACTCTCTGGGACAAAGCAGCTGTCACAAGGTTTCTCAGGCAGAGCATGGACCTCAGCAGCAAGAATTTTGTCACCCAAAGGAGACGTGAGACTGGTGCGAACCGTAGCCAGAATACGATCAGGAGGAATTACAAGAACCGGAACCGACTCCAACTTGGAAGTGGAGAAAAATGGTTGTGACAAGGCGTCAGCCCTCACATCCTTAGTACCGGGTAAGAATGAGACAATGTAATTGAAACTTGACAAGAAAAGTGCCCATCGCGCTCTTCTGGGAGAGAGGCGTTTAGCCTCAGACAAGAATGTGAGATTCTTATGGTCAGTAAGAATGAGAACCGGTACAGTGGTACCTTCAAGGAGATGTCTCTCCAACAGCTCTGTCACCAATCTCGTAATTGCACTCTGCAGGTGACAATTTCTTGGAAAAGTAGCCACAAGGATGCATAGCGCTCTCAGAGGTAGGACGTTGAGACAGAAGGGTGCCAACTCCAGTCTCAGAAGCATCAACCTCAAGGATAAAAGGTAGCGTATGATCAGGATGTGCCAACACAGGAGCAGAAACAAAGGCAGCCTTGAGGCTCTCAAAGGCCTTTATGAACTCCGGAGACCAACTCTGGGTCGGGTCAGGGCCACTGTAGTACTGCTGAAAGTTTCTCTGGGTTCATCGAAAAACCAGCAGTGGAAATGATATAGCCCAGGAATTAAACCAGTTCAGGATGGAACTCTCACTTCTCATGTTTACAGTAGAGATTGTTCTCTCTTAGTTTTTGAAGCACACGACTCCCTGGCTCTCCAGGAACTTGGAAAATATAAAGCTATCATTGAGATAAACCACCACAAATAACTGCAACAAATCTCAGAGGACATCGTTGATAGATTCCTGGAAAACTTCCTGGGCGTTACAAAGGCCAAAAGGCACTACGAGGTACTCATAATGGCCTGTTCTGGTATTAAACGCAGTTTTCCACTTGTCGCCCTCCTTAATTCTCACGAGATTGTATGCCCCTCTCAAATCAAGCTTCGTGAAAAGCGATGCTCCCTTGAGGCGGTCAAGTAACTCCGTAATCAATGGAATCGGATAGGCATTCTCAATCGTGAAACAATTGAGACCCCTATAATCAATACAAGGTCTCAGTTCACCACTCTTCTTCTTCACAAAGAAGAAACCAGCAGGAGACTAGGATTTGTGGATGAAACCGTGAGAAAGTGCATCTGCAACATGTTCCTTCATGGCCTTATCCTCCAAGACCGACAAAGGGTAAACCCGGCCACGATGGGGTATGGAACCAGGTTGAAGGTCAATTGCACAATCATACGGCCGGTGTGGAGGCAAACTACCGGCTTGACCTTTGTCAAAGACATCGCTAAAATCGCAGGACTTCTCTGGCAGGGAGGTGAGTGAAGAGGTGCACAGAACCTTGGCTACCTTCTGGAAGCATGTCTCACTGCATTGTGGTGAGCAGGAGAGAACCTCAGCACGGAGCCAATCAAAAGAGGGGTTGTGCCTCTGTAACCAAGGATAACCAATAACCAGCGGAAACTTGGGTAAGGAAATAACTTGGAATTGGATTATCTCATGGTGAAGAGCCCCTATGGCCATGGACAACAGTACCTTCTCATGAGTCACATGGGCAGGCTGTAGAGGTCTCCCGTCAAGAGCCTCAATGGCAAGTGGAGTGTCACGCAGCTGCAGCGGAATCGATTGCTTCAATACAAAGGCAGTATCAATGAACACGCCTGCAGCCTCAGAGTCGATTAGAGCCTGTATCTCGATGGACGACTCAGCCCAAGAAAGGGTAACTGAAACCAGGGGCTTATCCTTCTGGATAACTGGGGATGAAACAATGCCACCTAAGGTCTGTCAGTGACAGAACCTCATGGTTCGGGCGTTCATTGGATGGGTAGGACAAGACTTCAAAAAGTGACCTGCCTGGCCACAATAAAGGCACAATCTCTCCCTCCACCTA